>CM071936.1:5267792-5890201 GCA_016081115.2 Rehmannia glutinosa
TGTAATATGGGTTTTATTCTTATGACTTGCTTATGTAGTTAATATAGACTTGTATATTCGTTGCTTATGTAATATAGACTTGTTGCTTATGTAGTATGAGTTTGTTGCTTATGACTTACTTATGTAATATAAACTCGTAGGATTATATAGTATATACCACCAAAAAAAAATTAAAATCAAAACCAAATAAAATCAAAGGAAGATAAGAAAGATGATCAAGATTCCTGAATTTTCGTATCTAATCTGTTTGGGTTCCCGTATTATGTGGGAATATTTTTCTTCTTTGGTGTAAATAACGCGATTAAATATAAGAATGGAAACACGCTTTTTTCCCGTCTATTTGCCTTTGGTACGTGGAATTAGGGGTGTTAATTTCAGATCTGACATGCAAACCCGATACGAACTTAACGTAAAACTAATGGGTATGGGTCTACACTTCATAGGCCCGGGTCGAAATCGGATTGAACACGAATAACCCGCCAATTAAACATGTCGGGCTCGGATCAACCTGCTATAACTCATTTGGCCTGTATAATCCGTTTGTGAATTATAAAAAAATTAAGTAAATAATTAATTATAAGAAAAAAAAAGACATGTTCTTAAAACTTAAATTCTAAAACTTCCTTAATTATGTATGTTGATATTATTTTGTATGTTGCCTTCAAAATATGATAAGTATGTTTTATTTATGTAGTTATTGTTTCTTTTTTAATGTTATGAATTGTGATATTTTTTATTGATTGAATAGAGTGTTATAGATTAGTCAAAAAAAAAAAAGAATAGAGTGTTATAGTGATTATTTTTAAAAAATTAAATTTATTTAGTTGAAATTATTAAATATAAATAAAATTAATTTTATTATACATGTTAAACGGGTCGGGTCCAGTTACCTATACAATAAATAAGTTAGGATTGGGTTTAAAATTAAATAAGTTAAGTTCGAGTTGACTGATTTTGACCTGCGAAGCTATGAATCTCGACCAATCCAAATTGACATCCACGTAACCCTAGGGCCTTTTTTCCAACTGTTACGGACGGCAAAGTAGAATCGCGTAGGTTAGTATTAAACCAACACGTAACAATACCATATACTCCTAAAAGAATAAGGCAATAATTGTATCCGAAGCCCAATAAACCCAAGGGCAATATCGGTACTGATCAACCTAAACCCTGACTATAAAATTAAGCCCTACCCCACCGTGCAACAATACATGCACATAACGCAGCAGCGTTACTTTTCAAGGATCAACTTCTTCTTCGCCGTCAATCTCCAAGTAATTCTTCTTCCCCGTCTCTATCTGTCACGATCAATTCGTTTTTTGTTTTTGTTTTTGTTTTTGTTTTTTCAAGTGGTTGTTATATTAATTTTTTGTTTGTCGCTGATTTGAGCAGAGATGAAGGTTATAGCAGCTTATCTGTTGGCTGTGTTGGGTGGCAACACCTCCCCCTCCGCTGATGATTTGAGGAAGATCCTCGGCTCAGGTTTCTATTTTACTTCTCCCTTTGCGCATTGTGCTCGCTTTATTTTTTTGGTTTGATTCTGATCTTATCTGATTAATTATTATTGAGATATTCGACGTGTTTTTTTTAGGGTATGTGGTTTGATCGTATTACCTGCTTTTGGTTTTCGTTGTTCTTCATTGTCTTTTTCGGCGCCCGCCCTTTCTTTATTTAGATGTTGAGGTAAGGCAAGCCCCAGGTTGCTTGCAACGAGGAGCATTGTTTTGAGGGAGGGAGCGTTTTTTCATAGCGCGTTGATTTTGTAATTTTAGGGCAATTTGGATGGGTAGTTTGTTTTTGCTAAATCGAACTTTTTGCTATTTATTGTACTATAACTATAATGGTTAATGAGATAACAGAAGGAGAGATAACCATTTGATTTATTTGACATATTTGATAATTGATATATTTCCACTTTGGCAACATATAATTGGGATTGTCATTTGTTTAGTTAGATTGGATTTTGTATTAATGCATTGATCTAGTTTTTTCTTCAGTATCAGACCTTGGTGAACATGGGAACCTTGATTTTTAGTGCTATTACTCAGTTTTTGTGTTTATTTATCATTTGATTTCATTGATTATCCATTATATATTGAAGTTGTTCCTATTGGTGACAAGGTTATCAGTGTTTGATGTTAAACATCATCTAGGTCATTCTTATTTTGTAATGGTATTACTTATACTCATTTATGGTGGTTCAGTTGGAGCTGAGGCTGATACCGAAAAGATCGAGTTGCTCTTGTCTCAAATCAAGGGCAGAGATATCACCGAGCTGATTGCGGCCGGAAGGGAACAGCTGGCGTCGGTTCCTTCCGGTGGCGGTGCAGTTGCTGTTGCTGCACCTGCTGGTGGTGCTGAACCAGCTGCTGCTGCTGAGACCAAGAAGGAAGAGAAAGAGGAAGAGAAGGAGGAGTCTGACGATGTAACTTTCGAAATTTTGTATATCTTTCATTTTATTTATTATTGTTCTCTTTTTTGTGCCTAATTTGTCTGTTTGTGTATTGTTGCAGGAGAACATGTTCAGTCTCTTCGACTAGAAATTATGAAAGGCAACTCAGTCTATTTTAGTATATAAGGTTTTTTCTTGTTTTTGGCTCTAGATAGTAGTTGGAGATCTGGATTTTGTCCAGGCGGATTTTTGTCTATGTTTAGCTTTTCTGGTTTTGCTTGGTGAATATTTGCTGCCATGTGCCTTGCAAAAAACCCTTGTGGAGTGTTTCGTTTGCCATCTTTTTCTGCATTTTAAACTCATTATGTTTTCCAAAATTCTCGGTAGGCCGCTGTTAATTTACTGTACCGCCCTTGGGTATTTCATGCATAGATTCTTCTTAAGCAGCTTTGGAATAGAATAGGAAAGATAAATCTTGATTGATACGAGATATATTATAGGCGAAAATTATGACTTGTGAAAATCAGTTTCTTCAAGTATACTGTATATTCTCGTGGGCAAGAATATCTTTGTCTGTCCACGTTGACATGGGATGAGATCTTCTGGAATTGTTCCACTTTCACTGTTTTGTTCTCTATTCCATATACTTATCATTCTACAATGGTAAAAGACAGGAGTGGCGTTATTGTCACCCTTCTTTTTATGAGTACACTCACCTTCTAAGTACACCATCCCCTACATTTTCAAATATGGCACAATTGTTAAATATACCCCCCTTTCCAATTTTACCCTTTCATTAAAAACCATAGGTGGCAAGATGGCGCGGTGGGCACATGGCACGATGGCAAGATGGCATGATGGGTTTCTGCCATCATGCTACATGGCACGATGACAAAAACATGGCACGATGGATGTGGCACGATGGCACAATGAATTTTTTGTCATAGCGTGTGATCATGCTAAGTATCGCACTGGTACTGTGTAGGGTTTGTATAAAAAAAATCGAGAAGAAGAAGAATGTGGGTGAATAATGTGAGTGTATTCAAAACTTATTTAAGGGTAATATAGTCTTTTAAGTGAATTACATTTTTGCAATTAAATGGATGTGGGTGTACTTTCATCAATTTTGGGGGTGTCAATAAGCGCCACCCAAAAGAGAGGGAATAAAAATAGGGTGGCCGATACAAAAAAAAACATATAAATTATAATTATTTTTTTTTAAATGGGGAGGGGCGGGGCCCAATGGGGCCCCGGGCCCCCTCCCTCCGCCCGTTATAACAAGAAGCTAAAGACAATCACGAGTTATATTTTTTAAATCTCAATATGGTAGTTGAGAATTGATGGTATAACTTGTTGCTTTAAATAGAAGATCTACTTTTGAAAAGAACAATCCATTATTTTTGGGATGTATTAAAAATGACAATGTGAGTTTTTTTCTTTTTAAAAATATTTTGATAAAAAAAGGTTATATGTTCCTTTGTTAAGTTCATTTTGCTTTTTTAATAATATTATAAAAAGTATATAATAATATGTTATATTGTTCAATTTAATGAATTAAAAATATATTGACCAACTAATTTTGTGCATCAATTAATCAATGACATCAATGATTACACTTTGGGTTAGTCGATGCTATCCACTTGGATAGCTATCCAAGTGGGGGATGTGTTGATCCAAGTATATAGAACCCATTTGGGTAGCTATCGAAATTGAAGTATACTTTTTTGTGGACAACGAATGAGTTCACTAAGTGGGGTACACCCACCAAAAACCCTCTCCCCTCTCTCTTAAATCTTTCTCTTGCATAACCCTAACCCCTCCTCCCTCCCCAGTCCCCACCTTCTCACCTCCCCCACCTTGGCTGGCACTGGCCACCCACCCTCTCAATGTTTTTTTGTAGATCTTGGCTATTTCCCCAACTTGAAAGCTCCAAGAAGGTGATTCTCGGATGGTGTTCTCGTTTTCCTTTCGTTTGGGCCAGTTTTCAGAGGTGGAGGTGGACATGTGTGCTTGATTTCTTCAAAGGAGTGGGTGGTGCGGCGCAACCGGAGGTTTGGCGCAGATCGGGCAGTGTAAGGATGGTTTGGAGAGGGAGAGGCTTTTAGCTTTTAGCTTTCAGTTTTTTTCTTGATGTTTCTCTTTTTTCATGTTATTTTTAGTTTTTTCTTGGCTTTTTGTTTCCTTGTAGCTTGTTTTTAGGTAGTTTCTTTGTTTTTTTCGGTTTTCTTTATTTTTGTTGTCTTTTTCATTGCCGGATGAGGGGCGAAATCCATAGACAGTCAGTTTGTCTGGCTTGTAGTGCGTGATAGTTGTTCGTGCCCGGTGTTGTGTGTTGTTTCAGTTTGGCTAGTCTCCGTAGGAGTGGCTTAGTCCCTTGAGTGATAGTGTTTGAGTTTTTTTGTATTACTCCTTGTCTGTTGTAGCGCAAGGAGGTTTATTTGCCCGTTGGCATCAGTTGTATTTTTAAGTTTGAGTTATTATCAATAAAAGTTCTATCGTTCGGGGAAAAAAAAACAGTTCACTTAATTGAAAGGTTGTGTCATAACTTCGGAATGCCTCGTTTGACGCACTGCTAGACAAATTGTTAACCGAAGGACAGCCCTTCCGAGTAGGAGTGTCAATGTATGATACGACACGATAACATAACACGATTATAACCACAAATTACAGAAATGACACTATAATTTAGTTAAAATTACACTTATTGTTATGTTTATGATGATAGATAACACGAAAACACGATTGCATGTCTTACAATGCACAACGATTAGCAACAACAGAAAGGTGGCGTGATTCCATAATTAATGTGCAATTACATAATCCATCAACTAATAATAATACAATAATTAATATGCAATTACATAAAAAGGCCCCAGAGGTTGAAAAAAACATGGAAAACTTTGGAGGCCAAAGACCACATTCGCACACGTGCCTCTGCATTTTGCTCTATAAACTGAGTGTGACCAATTACAAACTTCAACAGTAACTTATTGCCTTCAAATGCGTACTTTTCTTCCTCTGGTAACTTAATGACAGTAACAAAAATCACCTCTGCCACTTTTTCTTTTAGATTCTTACCAACCAAAACTAATAAAAATGAAGAAAACAATGGCAAAAGTGTCATGAACTTGAGAATTTCACTGGGTTTGTAACAAAAGGGCCTTTGTGTCTCCAGCATACAATGGATCTGATAAAACTCGAAAACTGGCAAACAATTTGAGATTATCACTTTGGGATAGTGACGTTGAGGATTTTCACGTCTTGGTATGGCTTGTCTCCTTTGTCTGTCTTCACTTTCTCTATACCCTGTTTATTTGAAGATTAGTGAGCTTCCACAAGAAAAATGAATATTATTACAGTTGCATGTCATATCACGTGGAAAATTAATACCTCATAAGACTCTTAATAGTTGCATCGATACAAGGGTAATTAAAAAAAGGGGTTAATTACAAAAATTAACCTTGAGTTCAGTCTAATTACAAAAAAAAAAAAAAAAATTTCAAGATTACAAAAAATCCCTTGAGATTTGTTTCTATTAAAAAAATTATCCCCTCAAGAGGAGGGTCTTTGTTAACAAAACCTCAAGGGGTATTTACCTTAAGGGGGTATTTGTAATTTTGAAAGATAACTAGACCGTTTTGTAATTAGGCTAAACGTCAGTGGTAGTTTTGTACTTTAACCCTTAAAAAAGGTTAACAACTTAATAACTCAAACTCCACAAACTCTACAAAAGACAACATGAGTGTACTTAAGCTCACAGTAGAAAACTATCACACGAGCAGGCCTAACGAATTTGATCAGTATCTAGTTGCTGTGCCATCCAACACCCACTCGTAGGAGTACATGATAATGCAAAAATGTTTAGAGATGAAAATATGGAAGGTTGGTAGTAAGTGAACTGGTACCTGTACAACATCCATCCCTTTTACAACTCTGCCAAAAACAGTGTGCTTGTTGTCCAACCATGGAGTCGCAACAGTTGTAATGAAGAATTGAGATCCATTGGTGTTTGGCCCAGCATTAGCCATTGAAACTGTGAAGGGCCTGTCATGCCGCAAACTGCAGGAAGACCAGAATCATTATGAATACACTGGGCCGCCTTGCAGATTGAAGGCAAAGACTCAATACAGTAATTTATACGAAAAAACAAATGTCGTGTAATATCAGTAATAGCTCTTTAATCCCGAACACAAATACTGATTTAGTTACTGTTCCAAATCTACAACAAAGAAAAAACAGCTAATGTTATTATTTATGCACAATAACCATTCTCACACTTTTACGTATTAATAATACCTAATTGAGACATAATGTATATGTATATATATTATAAAAAGAAGAATTAGTTGGTCAAACAGCACTACAACCATGTTGCAACACTGCTTTGCATCCAACTCTTAGACATTTCCCAAGGACTTTAAGCAACATATTATGTTTGGAGATAAATAATATCTAAAGATAATTACAATACCACCCTTGATGTTTAATCTAATTACATAAAAACCCAAATATCTTTGAAAATTACAAATACCTGCTTGAAGCATTAAAACAGCCCCTTGAGGTTTGTATTTGTTTTACAAATACCACCCTCTTAATAGGTTTTGTAAAAAAGGAACATATGTCAAAGGATATTTGTATTTCTAAAAGAAAATTGGATCTTTTGTAATTAGGCTAAATCCAGGGGTAGTTTTTGTAATTATCCTAATATCCATTGTTCCATGCCAAAGCGTAGATCCATCAGAATGTGAGATCCAAGACCAGCACAGCCGAAGTACACAAGCCAGGTCACAAAATACATCTTCCAGCCCCAGCAACTTTAAGGAGATCAAAGCCTCAAAGACAGAGACATAATGGAGTCTTTATGAGCCTATCCCAGTGCGAAGGAATATTATGAATACTACAACTTCAGTAAACTAAGATCGAAGCGGAAACCAAACTTACCTCTTATGAAACTCATCTTCAAATTCCCTTCCCCAAATAGATTGTCCACCAGTGCCATCTCCCAAAGGGTCGCCTGTCTGAATCATAAAACCTTTGATGACCCGGTGAAAGATCAGATTGTCATAATAGCCATTCTTGCAGTGTGTTGTGAAGTTCTCCACTGTCCTTGGACATTCTTCAGGATACAGTCGCATGTGAATATCACCCATGGTAGTGTGCATGATCTGGAAAATGAGAAATAGCTGTGTCACTGCTATCATGAACACATTTTAGGAAAAGCATAAAGAACTAGCACCCAAGGCCTTTTAGCAACTATAAAACTTTACTGGTTTCTTAGTTATTTGCATTTGCAGTGACTAAGCCACCAATAAGGAGATTAAAAAAGGAACACCACTCACCACATTATCTGGGAGAGATGTCGTTACAGCTTTTCCAATATCTGATGCCGCCAAGAGTTCATCAGCTGGGGGCTTTTCATTGAAAACATCTCTGCCTTTAGTTGCATCTTCAGGTTCCTCGGGTTCTCTCCGACTGAAAAACAGCAGTAATCATTTGCTCCAGCTTTGCGAAGCCAAAACTAATGTATCCTATTTAAAAATGACTGAAATGAATATTGAATTCTTAATATCAGACTCAGGTTTTCTTTACCAAGCAATTTGACTTAGTAGCCTTCTTCAAAGATGGATTAACAAGGGTACGTTAACTGTTAACAGTTTGCAACTTTTCTTGGATATAGAAAGTGAGTGTTTTCACACGGATGTCTACGAAGAACCATAAGTGCAACATAAGAGATGGGTGGTTGTCACACCAAGACTGTTTATGTTTTATGAATTCCAGCAACAAAGTAAGCATGATTATAGTTACCAGATTCAATTGATCAAGATGCATGCGAACAATTAATACCTGAATAAATAAATTCTATGCTTCTTGAAAGCACAACACAAGAGAGTGGGATCTATCAGAGGCTCTTTGCTTTCGTTGGCATTTGCAGCAGCAGCAGGAATTTTTCGTACTTTTTTACTGCTTCGATCACCTTGATACAATGCAATTCTTAAGAATCTATCATTGTTCTCCACCTTACCTAGGATCCGAGCAACTTTATTGGTGTGTAGATTTACAACCTAAAAACAAAACAGCAGAGACACATGTCATATATGAAACCGAAAGACTTTATATTGTAGACTGTTCAAGAAGAAAATATAGAGTGCTACAATTTCATCATACTATAATTCAAAAACAAGCAGAAAAGATTAGTAACACTAAGATGACATTTTGGAACTTACTTTAATTCCAAGAAGGGTGGCATATATAAGGAAGTTGGAACTTTCATCAAATACAGCATTAGGTTGGGGTGAATTTTCTGTTTTTTCAATTTCTTTTCTACAGCCATTCGCCGTCCAAAATCAATAGCTTCAAGCCTGTATAGAGGAGCATCACTCCTCTGAAGATCTTGGGCAACCTAAAGTAGAAAGAAGGATAATTATCATAAATATGATTCAAAGAAGAATATATATAAAGGAAGTGGGTTAACTATTACCTCAAGCGATTCATCGTATACACGCCTCAATTTGCCAGTTCTAAACCAAATTACACGTATTCTACGATCAGGTGATGTGATTGAAAATTGCTTCCCATCTGGACTCACCTAAAAAATAGTTCCAACAGAGAGTGAAAATTGTTAGTCAAAGTTTGAAAACAAAAATAACGGAGAAAAAATAAAGTAAGCAAATATATTGGTGATACCATGAACAAGAGAGCAGTCCAATGACAGAATACAACAATAATGCCTACAGATAATCACCAAACAATATTCATTATATTACCTCAATGGCAGAAACAGTGGTCTTGCATTTTACGATTGCAAAAAGGTCCGTATCACTTTTAAGTCTAAAATTGACCCTGCATTCTCAATATATGAAGAAAACCCCATTACATACAGAAGAAGACCAAAAGGCCAAAATGATATGACAACTTACTTATAATAAGCCATCTAGAAATTTCCAAATCTTGCACAATAGTCCAAACATCTAGGGGATATGATAAAAGTCACAAAAGATAGCTACGAAACAAAAGACTAGTTCTCCATCCCTTAACTTTAAATATACAAGATAAACAGGATAACTCAATACCTAACAGACTGCCGTAAGCTATATGAACTGGGTCTATAAGGTAAGATCCAAAAAATGGATATGATAAGACCTATCAAGATGTGCATCTGCTATGATCTCATCCAAGTAAATGTAGTACTACTAGATAACTAACAAAAGTTTCAACAAAAAAACTTACCCAGTTTCTGGGAACTGGAGTGAAGCAGGATTCCAGTACTCAATGATTCCTTTGTCATCCGCTGAAATCACAGTATCATATTCATGATTGTACTTCATACATTTTATTGGGCCCAGGTGTATCTGCTCGAAAAATTATAGGAAGTTACAATATATTTCAACACCAATCGTGGAAAGCAACTGCACAGTTTAGCTTCACATCATAATTGAAAGAGGAAGATACCTCTCTAGATAGTATGGATTCATTTGAACCAGATCGAGCATCATAAATGTGGACGACGGAAGAGTTGCGGTCACTAATAGCTAGTTTTGCCTTTACATCCCCTTGTTTGTAAACCCATTCAACACAACCAGGCACAAATGGAAGACGTATCATGGCCATCATATCATAGTTAAATACATCATATACTTTCACTGAGCGGTCATTTGAAATCGTACAACAAAGTGTGCCATCTATACTAACCTGCAAAACCAAAACAAAAAATCGGGTGATAACTAAATCCAAAAATTTGATTGAAAGTAAGTGAGGGTGTGCATCCAATATGAGATAAATGAAACAAATCATTACAGAAACTGAAGGCAAATGCAGGAGGTAAAATCCCAGAAAGGCGAAGGCACGAGACAACAACAACAACAACAAACTAAGCCTTAATCCCACTACGTGGGGTTGGCTATACGGATCATATCGCGCCATCGTTTACGGTCATAAGCCATATTTTCGTTTATTTCTAGGTATAACATGTCATGTTTAATAGCTTCTTTCCAAGTCTTTTTAGGCCTACCTCTTCCTCTTTTGATTTGTGTGAGTGATTCTCTACCTTCTAAACGTCGCACAGGTGCATCTAAAGGTCTCCTATAAACATGTCCAAACCAGCTTAATCGTGTTTCTCTAATTTTCTCGTCTATTGGTGCTACTCCCACTTTGTTTCTAATGTGTTCATTTCTTATTCTATCTAATCTAGTGTGTCCGCACATCCATCTTAGCATTCTCATCTCTGCTACCCTCATTTTTTGTTCGTGTTCATATTTAGTCGCCCAACATTCTGCTCCGTAAAGCATTGCGGGCCTTATGGCGTTTATAAAATTTTCCTTTCAATTTTAATGGTATTTTACGGTCACAAAGGATAGAAGATGCACTCCTCCATTTATTCCAACCCACTTTGGATCTATGTGTGACATCTTTATTGATTTCTCCGTTCTCTTCAATTATAGATCCTAAGTATTTAAAACTTTTTGTTATACTCACTTCATGTCCATCAATTTTAACCTTCGTCTCATTGTTCCTGTTGTTTTTACTAAAGTGGCATTCCATGTATTCTGTTTTAGCCCTACTTATAGTAAAACCTTTTGATTCGAGTGCTTCTCTCCAAACTTCCAATTTTGCATTTACTCCTTCCCTTGTTTCATCAATTAAAACTATATCGTCGCAAATAACATACATTCGGGGATGGATTTTTGTAAGTGTTTAGTGATTTCATCAATTATCAGGATAAAAAGGTGCGGGCTTAGAGCGGATCCACGATGCAAACTTATAGTGTTTGGGAATTCACTAGATATTCTGTTGGTGTCTTAATACATGTTGTTATACCATCATACATATCTTTTATGGCATCTATATAAAGCTATTTTTATTCCTCTTTTTCCAATACGCGCCACATTATATCACGGTTGACTCTATCGTATGCCTTTTCAAGATCAATAAAAACCATATGTAAATCTTGTTTTCTCTCATTATATTGTTCACATAATCGTCTAATTAAGTGTATAGCTTCACTTGTGGATCTTCCTGGCATGAAGCCAAATTGATTATCTAATATACTAGTTTCATTTCTTATTTCGCTTCTATAACTCTTTCCCATAGTTTCATTGTATGACTTATTAATTTAATTCCCCGTAATTTGCACAATTTTGTATATCCCCTTTGTTTTTATATATAGGTATCAATATACTTTTTCTCCATTCATCGAGGCATTTTCTTAGTTTTTAGAATAACATTAAATAATTTAGTAAGCCATGCAATTCCAACTCCACCTAAACATTTCCACGCTTCAATTGGTATATCATCTAGGCCAATTTGCTTTGCGATTTTCATTTTGTTTAGTGCTTTTTTGTTTCATGAAGTTGAATTCTACGATAAAAGTGCGGTTTCTATTCGATTCAGATTGGCTAGTTCCCTAATGTGACTTCATTCCTCTTCGGTTCATTAAAAAGATTATTGAAATACCTCTTCCATCGATCTTTTATGTCCTCGTCTTTCACTAAAATGTTTTCATTCTCATCTTTTATGCATTTAATTTGGGTTAGATCTTTTGTTTGTTTTTCTCTAAATTTTGCTATTTTATATATATCTTTCTCTCCTTCTTTAGTATCAGTTTCTTATAGAAATCTTCATATGCTTGGTTTTTGCTTCATATATTGCTCTTCTTACTATATATCGGGGATGTTTTCAAATGCTACTCATACTAGAGGAGATCGAACAAATTTGAAGATTCATAACATTATCGAATTAAAAAGCTTAAAGAAAATAATCATCTATTGTAATATCCTTAACAAAGTAAGCAAAGAGAGAAACTTTTGCGAGGCCTTCAATTGGACAAGATGGGACCTAAAATGTTTTGCAAACTCTATCCCGACGCCCTTTTTCTTCCAAAACTTTAAATGACCGTAAAAAAAACCAATAAATGACGGCTTATATTGTGCTCGAGATGAATAACATCACCAACTACTTAGTCGATCTGAAATAATCACCGATAGACAATTGAAGCGTGATCGCTTCTACATGAATAAACATATACAATCGGTATGTAAATGATTGAGGAAAACAAATTCTATTTAAGTTAAAGGCAATGCAAAAGAAACCAAGTAGTGTTAACAAAAACTATTCATCTTTGTTCCTTGGGAGTGACACCAGGTGACATTGCGACAAAGAAAAGCTTTTACGTAGAAGTATCTTTAGTACTCTTGCCTAAAGGGAAGTTAAGAATTCGAAGATTAAGCGATAGAATCTGTGAAAATGATTGTATTTCTTGTGATTTTCATGGTGAAAATTGTACAATATATAGGCAAGCAAGTAAAGCTTTAACATAAGACATAAATTAAGGAAAAGAGGAAAACACCACAACCTAAATTAAGGCACTAATGTTGCCACTAAGCTACCACTATCCTATATTATATAATATCTCAACACTCCTCCCCTCGAGGTGGAGCATATACATCATATGCATCCATCTTGTCACATATATAAGTTATCCAGGCCCCAGTAGAGATTTAGTGAAGATATCGGCGAGTTGATCTCTAGAGTTGACAAAGGAGTCTTGATGATTCAGAGAGAATTTTTCTCTAAGGAAATGGCGATCGACTTCTATATGTTTCGTCTCTCGTGAAAACTGGATTGGAAAGAGATCAAAGCCGATCGATTATCACACACGAGCTCCATAGGACCAATGTCACGTAAGCTGTAATTCTGTAGTAAGTGTTTTAGCCACAAGAGTTCACATGTTGCATGAGAGCCATAGCTCGATACTAAACTCAGATTACTTGAGCAACAACAACGGTTTGTTTCTTGCTTTTCCATGAAATCGATTTCTCCTATGAATATACGATAAGAAGAGAGGTAGATCTTCGATCATTCTCATCTCCCGCCTAATCGCATCCGAATACCCAATGATATTAGTGTGGCCTCTATCGGTGAAAACAAGTCCTTTTCCGGATGACCCTTTGATGTACTTGACAATTCGAATAAGCGCATTCCAATGACTATCACAAGGAGAGTTCGAAACCCGACTTACTATACTTTGGGAAAGATATGCAGTCCGGTCATAGTGAGATAATTTAGCTTCCCAACTAGCCTTCGGTATCTTCCTGGATCGGGATAGAGCCCCACGATTAGGAATGAGCTTTACATTAGGATCCGTTGGAGTAGCAATGGTTTACAATCGTAAGACCCGTTTTTCTAGAATATCAAGAGCATATTTCCTTTGAGAGATAGCAACACCGACTTTGATTGAGCTACTTCAATCCCAAGAAAATAACGAAGAGGACCAAGATCCTTAGTTTGAAAATTGTGAAATAAGTGTTGTTTTAATGCCGATACCTTCACAATCATCGCCCGTAATTACAATGTCATCAACATAGACCCACAAGATAGATATATCGATTTGTTGTGGCGTCGGAAAAAGACAGAATGATCTCCTTCGCCAGCGGATCATCCCAAAGTTTTGAAGAACTTTCTTGAATCACCAAACCAAGCTCGAGGTGATTGTTTCAAACCATATAAAGATTTTAAGTAACTTGCATACCAAACCATACTCCCCCCGAGCAACAAATCCAAGAGGTTGCTCCATATAAATCTCCTCTTCCAAGTCACCATGCAAAAAGGCATTCTTGATATCTAATCTGAAAGATGGGCAATGTTTCATGGCGCGGCCATAGCGAGGAATAAACGAACTGAGGACATCTTTGCAACCGGAGAAAAAGTATCACTGTAATCTTGACCATAGACTTGCGTATATCCTTTAGCTACCAGGCGAGCTTTCAAGCGATCGACTTGTCCATCAGGGCCGATCTTAACATTAAACACCCAACGACAACCAACAACAGATTTACCAGAGGGAAGGGGAACAAGCTGCCAAGTATGGTTGTAATCCAAAGCGGACATTTCATCAATCATAGCCTGTTTCCATCCTGGATGGGATAGTGCTTCGGAAACTGTCTTAGGGATAGAAATAGAAGAGAGTAGATACAAAAGCACAATATGTGGGAGATAAACGATGGTAAGATAGAAAATTGTAGATAGGATAAGGGTTACGGGTAGAGCGTATACCTTTGCGGATGGCGATAGGCAAATCAGGTGACACAGGTGGATCGGGTGCAGGGATAGAGACCTCTGGAACAGGATCTGAAGCTCGTGGCTCGGACCGTCTTTGATAAGTAATGCCAAACCGATTAATAGGTGGAGGAGACGGTGGTGGAGATGATGGAGCATCGGGCAATGCTGGGGAAACAGAAGGCTCATGAGTTGGTCGAATGAACTCTAAGTAGGGTATAGGCAAAACCTGATCCAACTCATGAGAAGGGATAGTAGTTGCAGCAAAGTATGATATGTTCTCGAAGAAAGTAACATCGGCGGAAATGTAGAAACGGTTTGTAGGAGGAGAGTAGCAGCGGTAACCCTTCTGAGAACGGGAGTAACCAAGGAAAATACACTTGACGACAGGCCGAAGCGGACAATTTATCACGGCTCGAAGATAGATCATGAACAAAACAAGTACAACCAAAAATACAAGGAGGAACAACATATAAAGGGCTTTTAGGGTGCAAAATAGAGTAAGGAACCTGACCATTCAACACAGAGGATGGCATTCGATTTATAAAATAAGTGGCAGTCAGGATAGCATCACCCCAAAACTTTAAAGGTGCATTGGCATATATCAACAAGGTGCGTAGCATCATTGTGTCAATGTGTCATATTTTCGTTGGCTACCCCATTTTGTTGAGGTGTATGGGGACAACTCGATTGATGTATAATGCCGTTGGAACGTGTAAAGGAATTGAAACGATCAGAGAAATATTCTTTTGCATTATCACTACGCAAGACACGAATCATTTTACCAAATTGAGTCTTAATTTCTGAGCAAAAAGCTTCAAAATACCAAACAACTCGTAACGATCTTTCATTAGAAATACCCAAGTACACCGGGAGAAATCATCAATGAAAGTGACATAATACCGATAGCCTAAGGTAGACGGAACACGACTTGGACCCCAAACATCATAATGAACAATATCAAAGAGAGATGAAGCTCTGTTATTAATACGATTAGAAAAAGAAGTACGAACATGTTTACCTAATTGGCAAGACTCACAATTTAAAGACTACAACCTTTGTGAAAGACCGGTACCATTGTTTTTAATTTGGGTAGACTCGGGTGACCCAAACGACGATGAAGAAGATCAGGGGATGCAGTAGTGGCACATAGAGTGGAAATTGTTGGTTGAAAGTAGTAGAGACCACGAGATTCAGATCCCGCGCCAATCGTCTGCCCCGTACTCCGGTCTTGTATCAAAAAAGAATCAAAAGTGAAAGTTATGGTGCAATTTAAAGAACGAGTTAATTTACTTATGGATATCAAATTAAAAGGGCAATTAGGAACCAATAAGATGAACTCAATGGAATTGATGGAGTTGGTGAAACCCGCCAACTCGGTGGCCTGGATTTTAGACCCATCCGCAATGATGAACGTAATGGGGAAATTTGGCCTGTGATATTTCTGAGAAAATAGAGGAACTACCAGTCACGTGATCAGAAGCACCGGAATCCAAAACTCATCCCATAGGTGTAGAGTGAGAGAAACAAACCGTAGAATTATCAGTGTGAGCTATAGTGGCTGAAGAGGGTGCTGTTGGACATTCAATATGTCGGTTGTAATGGTCGCGGACCCTTGAAAGCGGCGAGACTTGACCCGTTGGTTTGAAAGAAGGATCGGACATGATGATGATTAAATAGGCGTGAAACAGTGTTGTCCGACGTGAAAAATATTTTCCGGACTGAACAGTATTTTTCGAGTAGAATAATATTTTCTGGGCGTGAACAGTGTCCCGATGAAATAATATATTTCCGGTTGTGAACAGTAATTCCCGGATGAACAGTGTTTTGGGAACAGTCTCGCCGTGAACAGTGTTATGGCGTGGACAGTGTTCCGGTGAACAGTATTCCGGTCAGACAGAACTGAAAAGGGAAACTAGGGTTTTGGGGAAAAACTGAAACTGAAATCTGGAAATTGGAATTTCTGGAATCTGGAAACTGAGATTTCCGGAAAAATAAAAAATAGAACTAGGGTTTAGGAACCTTGCTCTATGATACCATGTGAAAATGATTGTATTTCTTGTGATTTTCATGACTGAAAATTGTACAATATATAGGCAAGTAAGCCTAACATAAGACATAAATTAAGGAAAAGAGGAAAACACCACAACCTAAATTAAGGCACTAATGTTGCCACTAAGCTACCACTATCCTATATTATATAATATCTCAACAGAATCATACAGCTCTAAGGGCCTGTTTGACAAGACATTTGAAAAGGCCTATACGTGTTTGGGATGAAAACACAACTTCATTAGTCATTAATGTATAGCAGCAGAAACCATGCTAAACATTAAGGCTATCTAAATGCAAATTTCCAATTTGTCATATAAATGACCAAGGATGTGATAATATGATAATAATTTAAAAAAAGTTTGTTTTCCCTTTTTTTGCACTTTACTTGTTCTACCTCAACATTATTAAAATATCTGTTCATTTTTTGGATCTGCCATGACATGTATTGCTTTTTTCGACTAACTTAACTTTTCGTCAGAACCAATTACTGCTAAGAGTTTACCATCCTTAGCAATGATCTGACGATAATCACAAAACTCTAGGTGTTATGCATGATAATCTGCTTTTCAAATCTATACTTCTGAAAAAGGTCACCAAATACAAACATTCATATAACACAATTATACATTTCAAAATCGATTCCTGCAACTCATTGCATAAAAAATAATTCCTATAAATGTGTGGCCTAGTGCTATGTAATTTCAGACCATTTCTTCAGAAATGAAGGAGCAAGGTTGAGTGAGGAGGTCAGCTCCTTTCTACTGAAGGGGTTGTGAGAATGGCATCAGGGCTACTTAATGTGTTAATAAATGTGATTGGCCTGATTTCCTCAAAGAACTTCAGCCACAAGAAAGCATTCAAGTTCAGATCTTGTTGCTCCAATTTTTGCGCAAGCCTATTCTGTTCTGAAAGCTAGATCATAAAACTGGTTTACCAAAATTGATCTGCGGCCTCATACTAGTTTTCTGCAGTACTAAAAATCTTTTAACCAGCTGCCGCATTTGAGTGAACATCGGGTGCAAAAGCCATAATTTCCTATTTTCATCCTTACTATAGAGAATGACAGGTGCCAGGATCAGGAAACCAAACTATTATTTCAATTTATCTGCCATCTATTAAGCTACAATGTTTTGCACTTCTTAACTTGCTTTTTCACAAGCCAACTAGAACCCTGAAATTCTATAACTTATTTCCCTGACAGTTTTTCAGTCCATCGTGGGGAAGACAATTGCAAATCAAGGGTCTTACAGTGATATGTATTCATCAGTGTGAGTAAAGCTAACTCACAAACTTAAGGTTAGTAAAACAGCATTGACTGCGAATAACTCATCTAAGAAACTCTGATTAACAAAATAAATGAATAAATAAGTTCATTCATACCGTCCGCACTCCCAGACATGAAGAAATCAGCCGCTGACACAGCTACATGGGTGACCACATCGCGATGCATGTAACTCTTCTCGTACCTGCATTGAATTCAAATAGCACAATCAAGCATACTGCAGAAGACTTCTTTCTTGAATAATTATTCAGAAATTTCCTTCAAACAGTAAAACTTCAATTTTCCGAAACGCCAAAACCCTAAACCCTAAAACGCACACATCCGCTGAAACTCTGCAAAATAAACACATACATGTTAGCGGAAGGGAGAGCATCCAGATAGGCCTGTTCAAACTGCAGCGGACGCTTCGGCCGGGAGCGAGGTGCCGGGCCGGGCCCAACCATCGGCTCTTCCTCCTCGCCGGCGGCGGGTTTTCCATTGTCTTCCTGACCTGCTTCCATTCTCCTCTTTTGCTTCAAATTTCACCTTTTCAAGCAAAAATGAAAAGGTTTGTTGAAGATTTATTTGAATGGTTTATATCTGTAAATTAGAGTTGAGCCCAATAGTTTTTTTCTGTTCTAGCACTTAAGCGTAAACTCGCGTCCAGCATATTACTATTCTATTTGTCTGATTTTTTCTTTTTTACTTTCAATTTTTCCCCAAAAATTGATTAATTGAATTAAATTTTAATGAGTTGAATTAAATTGAACATGAATTGAATCGAATTCCATGATTTTTTTTAGGGTTATTTTCAGTTTTAGTACCTCAATTGTACCTACTTTTCGGTTTTGATCCCAAGGTTTCAATTTAATCAGTTTTAGTACCCAACGTTTTGAGTTTTAATCAATTTGGATACCTACCGTTAAATAACTGATGGCTCAAAAGCTACCTTTAAAACCGTAGGCAAGTGCACCTATCGTTTTATAGTATAGATTATTGAGTACCGAGTGTCATTCCCACGAGGATTGTAAGTACTGGTAATTACCGTCTTTTTGTTATTTAATCTAACAATTTTGAGTTTTTTGTTTGATGAAAAAGGAAAACAAATTATAAATTGTAAAAATGAAGTAAAATTTGTAGAATAAGAAATCAAGAGATAAAAGTGTGTTTGAATGTAAATCCTCTAGAATATTTTTGTGATTTGACAAGTTAAAAGATTCAACCATAAGCCCTTAAGTAAAAACCAACCTCTTTTAATAAAATCTCATGCTATGTGGATAGTAGAAATTCCCGATTTAAGTTAATCCCTTTCTCAAGGCGAAAAACTCCTAATCTCAAGTTGATTAACTGAAATCTCTTTCTAGTTAAAACCCCAAGATTGCATTATAACGATTTATGAATTCCCATATTAGGTTTGACCCTAATCCGGAAGATTTATGTCGTCTATATCTAGGATTGCATGCAACTCTTTTCACTTATACAATTTCTTTTTCACCATAAATCTTTCGATTACCCGATGAAGAAAAGATATCAAATTAATATCTAGGAAATATTAACTCGAATAAGATAAGCATGATATAAGTGAATCACACAAGGCATGAGAATTTTATTAAAAACATACAAACCTTAATCACAAATCCATTTAGAGTTCATTACACTCAAACACTAAGATTTTAGCTACTCATGATTTTGATAAAAGAGTAAATTACAAGAAGATTTAAGCATTGTAGACATGGTGTACTTATCTTTCTCAAAACCTCAATGGACTTCTTCCTTGATTGATGATGTTGCTCCAAGCCTTCTTCTCCAATATTGCCTCGAGCTTTCTTCTCCAAGACCCCCTTGATCCCAATTCTACTTAATGAGATGAATACAATGAATATTTCTGAGTATCTAATGAATGCCTCTCCCAATTTCAATCCTTGGCTTTTATAAACCAATACATTGATAAGACTCTATTTTATTAAACAATCACCCCATTTTCCTTGTTGGTTGGTGAATTCTTGTATTCAAGTGATGAGGAGGGGACATGGAGACATGTTTCAGCAGAAAATAGGGTGTTAAAAGTGTACAAAAGTGGCAAAATGGGTTGGTTGGTGAGTTTTCCCCAAATTCCGCAAAGAAAGGTTGCAAAAAGAGGTCCGGACACGCGTGTTGGCAAAGACGGCCAGCCGTCTTTGCAACAAAATTTTGGAACACACGGCCGTGTTATGCGACACGGCCAGCCGTGTTCGGGCCTGTTTTGTGCGATTTTTCCTCCTCTTTTGATCCTTCAACATGGCCGTGTTCGGTGACACGGTTTGGCCGTTTTGGACCCTTTTTCCAATTTTTATCCAATTTATTTCTTCTTTTTTGAACATGGCCATGTTACTTGACACCCCAAGTCATGTTGAGTGATTTTCTTGCCTTTTTTCAAGTAATATTGGCTTCACATTGCTCCAAATTGCTCCACCTATAATGTTGAACACATCACACGATGAAATGCTATAGAAATACTTGAGAAACTATGATTTTTCTAACAAAACAATTCAAAAACTATTAAATTAAAAATACAAAATATGTACAAAATCACACTTATCAAACCGCCTCCAACTTGGAAATTTTGCTTGTCCTCAAGCAATTTTTAAAACAAAGAGATGGGTTGAAAACAAAAAGAGATATCTATTTTCACAATTTCGACATGATTGAAGTGAACTGCTAACCTTTTCCTTCCCAATTAAGTCAATCCATCCGTTTTTCAAATCAACCAATTTGTTAAAAAGAGAGTGACTTCAATAATTGGAATCGTTCAAAACATCACAGTTGTCATATCACGAAAAATTTGTCGTTCATATGCTTAGATCAAATACAAAAATGTAATGATAAAAGGAGAAGTCCAAAACTCGGGCCAATTTTTTTTTTTTTTTTTATATTGCAAATATAATTATAAAATCAGGACATTTTTGAGGCAAACTTCCACTAGGTTTAAATTTTGAATGTCTTTTCAAAAACTCCTAGGGTGGTGTCCCATATTCATATTTGTGTCGTCGTTTTACGTAAGAGACAAACATGGGGCTCATGAATGCTCCTAGTTACTAAGCAACAACAAACAGAGGAATATAACCTCGATTTGTCCCTTTATATAACAGTATTAGCACTTTTTTTTTTAAACCCGAGTTATGGTTTCTCTAGTGATCATGACACAAAGTATCTAGATTTAAGCAAAGTCCAAGCTAACTTCATGACATTAAACTCTTTTGGCCAAATTCATCCTTTTACTAGAGTCACGCAGAGTTTAAAAACATTTTGGCAATTTGAATTTTCAAAAGATGACTTTTTTGGGATAAAAATGGTCATAACCAATCCACAACTAACCTATCTAATTGTAAAAAAAAATTACCTCATGTTTGTTTGCAAGGTATTGATAAGGTGCGTAAAAAGAAAACGAAATATCCACAAAGAAAGCTAAAACACGCAAAGCTAAAGAAAATAGTTCAAATCCAAGCGTTCTAACAAATCTCGCCACCCCCAACTTCAAGGGTCACATTATCCCCAATGTGAAGAGGAGATGGGATACAAAATGAAGCAAATGAAACGAAAACTAAGACAAAGACAAATACGACCTTATGGACGGTGGTGGGAAGTGTCCTGAGAGAGTGCCATTGATGGAGTTGAGAGAAAAGGGCATTTTGTTGTTGTTGGTCCTCTCGAATATCCCTAATGACGCCAAATTGCTGCTCCATCATTTGTTGTTGGCGGTCAAGCATATTCTTTGGCGTTCGAGCATCGTTTGTTGATATGATAGCATGTCTCTTTGGTGTTGTTGCTCTGTAGAATAGCTTGAAGATTGACTTGTTCATGTGGTGACGGTGGTGGTGGTGGGTGAGATGAAGGAGTATGGGGTGGTGAACCCCTTGGAGGAGATGGGGATTCGGGAGCATCATCCTCATGGGAGGTAGTTCGAGGCGGGTCGTCATCCTCCGGGATTGTGTCGCATACCCATCAACCAATTGTCACGATTACGAATTGTAGTTCGTCTTAGGGTCGAGAAGTAATAGTCGTTGGGATGTATGTTGAAAAAGCAAGCAAAATTGATCATTGATTCTTTCAATTAATTTTATAGCAATACATACCTTGAGATCAATACGATTGCTTCCTCGCTTGTTGTAAATCCGTTAAGTCATGCTCGAAGTGAAGAGCAATTGGAGTAATTAGGCCTCCAACAAGAATTTTACTACATTCGCCCCGCCCGACTTTTACGAAAATGGCGTGCTAAGTGAGACCCGGTGTCGAGGTGTTTGCCATAGACCATAGCCCATAAAAACAATAGCTCGTCCTTCCTCAAATTCCGTCACTTTCCCCTAAGAAAAGTGTGCTAGCCATCACACGATGCATATAACGAAAACAAGGATTTATTACGCGTGATACTTTAAAGCACGAGAAGCAACATAGTCATATGAAGGAGCTATTTCATTCCAAAATCGTTTGTGCATTAAAGTCGCTAGGAAAGCGTCTGTTACCATCAATTGGAAGACCATATATTTGATTGAAGTCGGCAAAAGAGTCAATGTATACTCTTGATTGAACAAGCGAAAAGAGATGAGGCCGCCCCTAGCATGAGTTCAGTGAGGATTTCGGCGTTAAATGAGCTAAGGAATTCTAGTGTGACGCCTCTCATAAGTTGGTGCTTTCGCACCCATGAATTGTCCCCACCCAACTTGTTCAAACATCCAATCAATATCTTCTTGTAGCCCAAGGTCTCTAATGTCATGGCGTCCAGGATACTGGTGTTGTGCAATGGTTTACTCAACAATTGTTGATATCGGGTTGCTTGCTCGTCATCCGGAATAGAATCCGTGACGATTACTTGGTGGATTAGCCGGGGAGGGCGGCGAGAAGGGTCCCAGGCACCGGAAGGAGCGTAACTTCGACCGTTTTGACATGGTAGTCCTGAAAAAGGAATTTTTGATAGCAACATGCAATACAAGGACAGTTACTATTAATATTTCTTTGAAAACCAACTATCCTATAAAAAACCATGCCTCAATTAAATTCCCAACAACAATTAAATTAAAAATACAAAATATGTACAAAATGACACTTATCAATAACTGTTAAAAGTGACCGGTTGACTGGTTGTAGAAGGTTTTTCAAACTTTTGAATATATCAGTTTTGGTACCCTAAGTTTATTGATTTATCAAAATTGGTCCCTAGATATTTCAATTCTTATTCAAAGGATCTCATCTCTTCAATACTCCAACTTTTCACTGAGGGCCACAAAAATGGTATCAGAGCCTAGGTTTATTAAGAACTTTTGGTTATATTTATTAGATTTATGTAATTAACAATTGGTGAGGAGAAATTACTCCGAGATTATGGATCCGGACCGATGTTCGAGATGTACCCCTTACAGGACATGTCGTCAAATATTGACGATGTATGCACAAGAATAGGCAGGAGCCGACGGGGAAACCTTAAGGCAATGCAAAATGCGAGCAGAATATTATAGGCAGTTCTGGATGCTTAACCAGACCCTATATGTTCACTTGATGAACCTTCAAGAAAGCGGTTCATGAAAATTCCCATCGAACAATGATTCCGATGGAGTACGAGTGGAACGAGATATCTTCCAGAACAAATCTAAGTTCTCCGAAGATCTTAGAGAAGTCGAGAAGGCGGTGCGAGAATTATGGCAACCGCCATATTCATCTACCAGCACAAGTTCATCAGATCCATAACTAGATGGAGACGATGGTGAAATATCAAAAGGAAACTCTTAAAATCCTTCATGATATTCAGGAACGAGTCAAGAGCTTGGAGGATAGGCCGAGTTCTTCCGGAGGAAATAAGCGTATAGATTTTGGGACAGTACCCTATTTACACCAAAAAGGGAAACCAACCGAAGTTATACGAAAAATGACAGATGAGGAGAAGCTCATTGCTCTAATCAAAGGAAAATCCATCAAAAATTAAAAAAGATGGATATGGAAAAGATGAATTTTAAAGATCTACATGACCTAACAGAATCCTTAGAGTTTATTGAATCTCCAACTATCAAGGAGATCGATATGAAAATACAAGATCAACCAGTCTTCAACAAAAGCCGAAGTCTTAGAGTTGAGCCAAGAAGGATGTCTTTCCAACATGACAGAATGACGAGTAGCAGTCGTTGGGAAGAAAGGAGACCAAATACAGTTCAGCGTATCCTAGATGTTTTCAAAACAGCAGGAGAACTGAAATGTCCAGAAGGATGGCGAGAAGTTGAAGTAATATTCGACATCACTCAAAAGGATAGTATTTTTCCTTGTGATGTTCTATATTATCTCCAACAACCAATAGTTGGACGGTATCAAGGAAGCCTGAAGATAGGTGAAATTGAGTTGACTATTACAGGAGTAGCAGGAAAAATCCCAGAACAATTAATACTGGGAATTGAATTTCTTGAGGATCATAAACTTTGGGAAAGATTACAAGATGGAATGGAATTCACAGTGGCTAATAAAAGATACAGAATCAAATGAACACTAGTCCATTCTCCATATACATTTCTATTGGGATGTTATATGTTGAATACAAAGCTGAGTATTTCGCTGCCTATATTGATTCATATGACGGAATATGTACTGCAAAGCCGGATGTTTTTCCTAAAGAAATTGGAGAAGATTTACCAGCTATTGCAGGAAGAGATTTCTCCAAAAGGATTCTTATCCTTAACAGGGGAATTAAACAAGCAAAAATCATGATCGGAGGCGCGGACGGTACCCCATGGTACAAAGTGAAGACGTCACCAATCTATTTTCATGATACATGTGCAGATGTTTTGCTAGGAAACAATTTCATACAAACATTCAAGCGATTCACACAGGAGAATGAGACAAGAAGGCTTATTTTCACAACATTATATGATTATAAGACAATTGTCCAGAGACTGCGGGAATCATTTTACATAAAAATGCCTATTAATGTTCGCAACAAGCGTGGTGATGAAGAAAGCTGTAACTTGTATTCATTCAGAGTGCAAGGAAAATAAATAGTTACTCCAGAGGTTATTGCAGAATTAATGTTGAGTCTAATGGAGAGTCCGCAGAGTGACGTGACCCTAGAGGAACAAATATCACTCGAGGGTATCAAGAAGAAGATCTAAAGGAATTACAATGAAGACCCTTTGGCATGGTGGGACAAGAATGAGCTCAAAGCATCCTTAAAGGTTAAACCTGGAAAGGAGTACGAGTTCGTGAGATTCAAACCAATATTTATGAATCAGGAAGATCGTGAGGATATGCAAAAGATACTTAAGGAACATCTTGACCTTAAGTTAATTTCACCATGAGTTTCTCCATAAAGTAGTCTAAGATTCTTAGTCAGAATTCATGGAGAAATCAAAAGAGGAAAGCCAAGACTTGTTATTAATTACAAGGGGATTAATAACATTTTGGAGTTCGACGGATACTATATCCCAAGTAGAAAACATCTGGTTAATTGCATCAAAGATGCCAAGATATTTTCGAAGTTCGATTGCAAGTCTGGATTCTACCAGATTAAGATGGAGGAAGAGAGTAAGAAGTTTACAGCTTTCTCTACACCATAAGGACACTATATTTGGAACGTGATGCCTATGGGATTGGCTAACGCACCTCAAATATATCAAAGAAAGATGGATAATCTCTTCAAAGATTATTTCAGTTTCATGTTCGTATATATTGATGACATTCTTATCGCATCAAAGAACATGAAGGAACATCTCAAACATTTGGAGATATTTTGGATGTTTGTCACAAAGAAGGATTAGTGCTTTCGGAGAAGAAGACGGTGATCGCGACAAAGGATTGAATTCCCGGAATTGAAATGGATGAATCAAATTATTCTACAAAGTCATATTGTGGAAAAGATACGAGGATTTCGGATACACTTTGAAAGACAAGAAGCGACTTCGCAGTTTTCTTGGGGTTGTTAATTTTGCTGGAATGTTCATTAACAATCTAGCATACTATAGGAAGGTGTTCAGCCCATTGCTTAAAAAAATGCAGTATTTAAATGGGAAGATGAACATCAAGAAGGAATTAAGCAGCTTAAAGAAGTTTGTAAAGAGCTTCCAAAACTTGCGATTCCCCAAGACGAGGACGAACTGGTTCTTTACACAGATGCCAGTGATGATTGGTGGGCAGCAGTTCTTACGAAAGTGCAGCGGTTTATTTACAACGAGTGAAGCAGCTCGGTGGCATATTAACGAGAAAGAATTCTTTGCAGTCAGAAAGGCTTTTAAAAAATGACCTCTATTTTTACTGGCTAAAAAGTTTACTTTAAAACTTGATAATTCAAGTGTCAAGGCTTTTCTAAAAAATAAAATTGAATCAAAACCAGAAAAGGCTCGATTACTTGGATGGCAAGCTGTCAATGTCAATATTATGATTATGATATTGTCATTATAAAATCTCATGAAAATATTCTTGCAGATTTCTTGACACGAGATGGAAGGACGCATTTTGACGAGGTCCTTAAACGAGTAAGACATCTCAGGGAAAACCTGGAGAGGCGAGATTTTGGGGCGTTATGTCTCAATGCGAGTTTGCCGGACGACTTCAACAAGTGACCGTAAATCCATTTCTAGTCAAATACGAGCATGCCGGTTAAGCTCAAGACAATTGTTCTTAGCGCCGCAAGGGCCTCTCTTCCAGTCGCATCTCCTACGGTGCAAAAAGGGGCCGAGAGAGTACGGGGCTCTAACCCGGAGGTTATGGATTCAAGTACCATAATCACAAGTATTGCAGGTGATGCATCCCATGAGGGTGTACAAACTGTAGCGAATGTTGAAACTCCGGTGTCACAACCCGAGTATTCAAGTCAACCCAGCACCTCTGGGGTAAAAGAGGGAGAGTTGAATCTTAGGCCACAGACAGGTAAATCTAAGGTTCAAACTGATGAGATTAAGATTTCTCCTATGCAGGTATATCAGCGACAATGGGAGAAACTAGTTACAAGACAAGGTATTAACCCAGAGAAAACAATGGTTGATATCTTAGGCAAGTATCCCAGAGTTTGGATGAAACCAGGAAGTCATCCAAATGAAGTACATGAATGGTATACTTTTGGAGCTTTAGCTTCAATCTATACCGTGTTACCAGGATTCCCAGAAATTTCAAAATTACCGAAATGGATTGGGGAAGCAGTTTACGAGACTTGGGCCAATAATCCACACTTGGCCAGAGGAGATATTTTGGAACTGTATTTTATCAGTGCAGCTCCTTAACCAGCGAAGAAATGCTTTAATGAAGCTTTTCATTTCATCAAGATAAGAAGACCGAATGGACATGCTTTAAAATACATTAAGGCAGCTTCACCGGAAGAAAGACCAGTGTTAGTAGGAGCATTTTCTGAAGACAAAGCTTCTACCAGACGAGCATGGGGTCTTTGGGTTTGTCTAACTGAAATGGACAAAGTCAAATATCCATTCAAGTTCTTCCAAAATTCGCGAATGGATCTTCCCTTTTGAATTCGATGATTTGGATCAACCACAAGATTTGCGAGGAACTCTTCGAGACCAAAAAAGAATTCTCTGGGAAAACAAGATTCCTGCAAGCAAAAAACTTACCGAAAGTCGTAATATGGCGCATGTTGGCCGTTGGATCGACCGGATCTATCAAGCATGCCCCGAATAGAAGAAACCCGAGTTTGGGAAAGGTTTTCGACCCAAACCTGACCGACAAGACCAGGCAGCTGGAAAGGACAAGGGCCCAGCTCACAAAATGCATTTTCTCGGGGACCACGCAAACCAACATTTTAGAAGATTCCCCGACAACACCTTCACAGGGGTGAGTCACGCGGAAGAAAAAGAAAAACCGGTGGCAGGCGATAACACGCAGGATATGACGTAAGCGTGACGTCATAAGTATCGCAAGATTTGAGTCCGACTTTCAAGTCCGGACTTACATCTATAAAATGCGAGATTTGAAGGAAGGCGAGGACATCGAACATTTTCCTTAGTTTTCTTACAATAAAATCCGAGTGAAAAATTTGTAATATTTTGAGTGTTTTAGTTTTAAGTTTTATGTATTTTTCGAGTGCAAGCCTCGTATATGAGGCTAAACAAGTATTCTCCTCCCAAAAGGAGATTACTAATGTAATAAATATTTCAATAAATTTTTAATAAAAGGGGGTTTTTTGCTTCAACATGTCTTCATAATGTTCCATTAATTCATCCCGTTTAAGAATTACTTGTACGCTGGGAGTAGAAACGAACCAAGGCGTGTCTTTGAGCGATTCTTTGAAGGAGTCGGATAACTTGCAGATCATCTTCCCCGAGGGTGAGGTTGAACAGTGAGGAGTCGTTTGTCAAACGATCCGGGGCGTAATTTTCCCGGGTGGTGTTGCGAGCCATTTAACCGGTCTTTTTGTTTGGTCCAAAAGAAGGTATGGATTTTAAGGGATTTATTAATTTTACGTAAGCATGTTGGGCCTGATATGGTCGTAATGGACTATTTTCATTATTGTAGCAGAAGTAAAGTTTGGGTATTGGAAGAGATTATTCATAAAACATTAGGTACTGAAATTGAACAGGTTATTCTAAGTTTGAAACCCGATATAATAGGTTAAACTGTTAGAGTTAACGGGGAGTTAACGACAAGGTACCAAAAGTGATTAATTTTATGAACGTTAGGTATCAATCTTGATTAGGTTGAAAACAAGGGTATTGAAAGTGAAATTGGGGCATAGATTGGGTAGCAAAATTGAAACTATCCCTTTTTTTATCATATATATAATCATTTTTTTGAAATCTATAGTCGATTCTAATTGAATTTAAAAAAAAATCAAACTTATTATTTAAATTTTAATGGATCGAATCTAATGAGTAATTTCACATTAAGTGTGGAACACTTTTGTTTTCTTACCAGCTTATATTAGCAACAATAACTAAGTTACTAAGGTCTCAATCTTGTATAAATTTGTGAATTCAAAATCACCTAAAACGAACTTCCTATCTTATCATTTACTGAAATTTTTGAGGCAAAAACTTGTATAAGACGATCTCATGGGCATTTTCCATGAGACGGATCCTATATGTAAATAAAATTTGAACATAAACTCAAACCCATTAAAAAGGCCCATGTTTTTTGTATACTGTAGGATCCGTCTTACGAACTTAAGTCCATGAGACGGTTTCACATAAGACCTTCTCAATTCTTGAACATGCGACAGTTCAAAAATACAACACAATATTGAATCTAAATTCGAAAAGAAAAATATATGCTATGTACAAAAATCTCAATTTCGAAAAATATGCCTTATGCTTAAGCGAAGTCCGATCTCCGCCTACAACACGAACAATGATGGGCTGATTGCCATTGCCACCACAGGCCCAATAGATAAGAAATCTATTGTGTTAATGATGGGCCGGTTGCCAGGCACCGAAAGCCCAATAGGTGTGACATGTATGGTGCCGAAGAGTCCGAGACGACAACAAGATTGCCATCAATGTCTTTGTTAATTGTTACTATGTACACATTTCTTCGATTTGGGCCATTTGGCGTTTTATATGAAAGTTGAAAATGTGTAATTCATATGCTTGCTTTTAAAAACAATGGTTGAAAATTGACGATGTTATATTAGTATTTTAATTGAAAGCATATTATTTCAAAAAGTGTATATACATATATAAGCATTACATTTGAAATTTATTTATAAAATGTATAAAGAATTGCAATGTTGGTCGCATCTTCTACCATTTGATCATATAGTCAACAAAACGACAAGACTTCAGACTAGGGATCAATCTTGTCTTGAAGAATGATATATGTATTGTAAGAGCGATTAATCCGAGTTCAATCTCATACGAATGCGTATATCACTTCCCCTATATATTTTCTCCCATTGTACTCAGAAAACAAGACGCCAAACCAATTAGTCAATGGTGCTCATTTGTATCAAACTAAAGTTCTGTCAAAATATTATTATTTTTGATTGATCAAATTATTATAAAAAGATTAGAAAAATATATACTAAATTAAATAATTATTATATTATAAATATATATAGTATTTATTATTTTAGCTTGGGTGAGTAGAAAACCAAAAACAAATAGCATAAAAATATTATATAAAAACTATATTAAATTTGTAATATTATAGTTTAATTTGTGCTTAGATTTGGTTAACTAAAACCAAAAATCGAATCGAATCAAAGACCAAGAATTTAAAAAATATATATTAGAAAAACTTAGCGAAAATTTCTATTCTATCTCAATGCAAATTATGTTTTTAGCTCGATTTCTACCAAAAATCATAGTACTCCTAATTGTATGATTGACTATAGCTCACTAAAAGAACACATCTAAACCCCACATTATTCCGAAAATTAAACAAATCACGTGGTGGGAGAACATTATTTTCCACTAGAAAACGCACCAATATTGGCGACAGAATTTATGCACAAAAAGTTAATTCATATCTCATCTCATCTGTCCGATTTTCATCACATTATAATCAAGCTAATTGTACTCATAAATATGTCTAATTATTAACTCTGACATAGCTTGTGCTCGTGGTGAGTAGATTATTCCAACTGCTATGGGTCCATCGTTTCAATTATAGAAACCACACATTTGTGATTTCACCAATTCACATTAGATGAAATTCACGAAAAAAAAAAAAATAGTAATATAGTATCAGGAGCATGTCGTAGCCGCCGATAGAGCGTGTCCAACGGTTCGAACCGTCGGTTACGGTTCGCCCAAGTCAGTGGGTGGGCAGGAACCTAACCGCCCTATAGACGGTTTGGTTCGGTTCGGTTCGATTCGAACCGCGGTTTGGAAACCCCGGTTTCGGTTCGGTTTGGCGGTTTTTCTTCTTTTTTTTTTTTTTTTTTTTTGAATTTTTTTGAATTTTTAAGTTTTTAATATTAATAAATTAACACCATTGATAAATTAACACAATTGATGAAGGAAATAAAATTGAGTAACACAAAAATAATTTTATTGATTTAAAAGTAAAATTACAACTTACAATTTACAAAATGAAAAATTCTAATATATTACAATTCCAAAGTACAATTTAAAAATAAAATTACAAGTTAATACAATTTCGTATAAAATTTAAATTACAAAGTACAAAGTACAAACCACAAAGAAAGGAAAAAGAAAAAAAGAAATGAGTTTGAGTTTTATTTTAATATTCTAAGTTAAAAATTTGAAATTTAACTTTGAATATTGAATAAAATTGCTACGTATCCTCATAGAGGAATCAAAACCCTACGTAGTTCTCTTACCTTTTACTTATCTTAGGGAAGGTGGCAAGTGGCAACGTGATTCTTCAATTATTTTGTGACCCGTTGTTTGAATCGGTATCAAGATTATCGCTTTCTTGGAATCATCAAAATCGACGTGTTGCTCACGCACCGGCGTTTGTCCAATCGTGGAGCAATACTTGAGCCTCAGACTTTCTCTTGTTAATCTCTAGATCGTCAGGATCCGGAATATAACCTCCTCATGAATGCTTGCTCTACGGGAGACGGTTGAGGCAGAACGACTAATATTTCCTCGCAATTAAAGTTACTATAGGAAAAGAGGAAGACCTCTTTGACCACCACTTTAACAAATCGAACTTTGAATTCCCTACTACAAATTCGGTATAATCAAAAGGAGATGTTAAATATGTATCAAGTTCAAGATAAGGGTCGCGCTCCTCTCGAGCGTTTTGGTATCCTCGCGTCATAAAAATTATCTAATGGTGCAAATACCGAAGCGACTCATTAAACGTACCAATATCACTAGTATGTTCAACATCGGGTGTAGAAAGCGAGAACTAGATGAGCCTCTAAAACTATCACCAAATTTTATTGAATATTCTTTAAAAATATCATATAAACATTGTTTAGCATTCTCTACTACAACACTTGGAATGAGAGTGTCATGTTCTTTAATAGGTGTTCACTTGGTTTTATACCATTGATTTGAGCTTCCAAGACTTGAGTTTTGTGTTGTTTTTGAGTATTTTGAGTCATTTGAGTAGCCAAGACATGTTGAGAGCCAATTATATTGAGTTTATAGTCATAGTAATGAATCGAGTATCAAAAGAAGTACAAACGAACAAACAAAGAGAGATTGATTTGAAGAAACGTCCAAACGCTGTCACTGAAATTTCCATCACTGGCAGTGTTTCGTATTTTGGCCATAACTCTCTCTACAAAATTGATATTGAGATGATTCAAGTGGCTATGGAAAGCTAAGAGATAGGGCTACAACTTTGAAGAAGGGCTCAAAAGCAAATTCCAACATTTGGTGGGTGAAAAACTCAGGCGGGCGCCGCAGGCCGTCACGGGCGCTGCAGCGCCAGACAAAGCAAATTCACTCCAAAATTCACGTCCCGGGCGCCGCAGCAGCGCTCGTCCCGGCAGCTGCCGCAGCGCCCCTGGACGGAAATTCCTAAGTTCTTCCACCTTTTTCTTGGCTTTTTGAGGGGCTATAAATAGATAAATGGGAGGCTTGATCTAGGGTATGGAGGACACTTGGGGATGAAAACCAACACCACCAAGACACAAGGAAAGAGTTGGGGAAGAAGATTGAAGACATTTATCATCTAGAAATAGATAAGATTCTTGTTTAATCTCTTTAATTCCTTCTTAATTCCTTCTTTGTTGTTTCTTGTATATCATTTGAGATGCATTCTCATTTGATCATGGGTATTTGTATTTTCATCATGAGCTAAACTTTATAATTCTAGAGGGATGATGTAATCTATGTTTGAACTTATGTTTTGATATTGTGGTTTGTCAATCTAGATTTCCCAATCTATTTGTGCTATTTGGATTTATTGCTTCTAAATTACTTGATCAATAATTTAGAGTGTTTGGTGTATTTGATTTGACACTTGAGAGAGGTAGTCGAATACATGGCCTTGAAATAGCATAACCTAGGATTTCATAGAATTGAGAGATTTGTGAATCCTTTGAAGTCATCAACCAAGATTCATAGTTTTTATCAAGATTTCAATTGGTGATTTTTATAGAGATATTGATTTCCCAATTGTGATCTAAAATCATTTGGCACTCGAGAGAGGATATGGTTATTGTAGAAATCTTGACTTATAAATTGGTAATTTGTGATTGATATACCATATTGATAACATAAGGGAAAACTAGATTCACCACACCTCTAGAATTCATTCTCCCATAGATTTAGATGTTTATATTTTGATTAGTTATATCTATTTGTTTTTATTTATAAATTGAGACATCCATCTATTATTGATCTGTCAAATATAGCATAGGTAATTTATACTTGGTACTTATACACGCATTCCCTGTGGATACGACAACCCTACTCATATCACTATATTAAAACTTGACACCGTAGACTTGCGGTTAGAAAAATCTCTAACAAGTTTTTGGCGCCGTTCTTAGGGGAATGTGTTTTGTGTAATATCAAGGTTGATTGCCTAGTTGTAATTTGACTATTTTTTTTTTTTTTTTCTTTTCTTGTTTTAATTTTGTGTAATTGTTTTAGGCACATCGTTGGATGGAATTATAATGTATGCATATACGTGGCCAACCGATGATGCTCTCGTGATTTTTGGAAGTCAAAGTGTGAACCATTTTGTTCCTTATCATCCACCTCAAGAAAATGCATGGACCCAAAATATGGCAATTCATGAAACCTTTCATCACCCACAAAGAACAATTGTCAGCTTGGAAGAAATACTTTATCAATTTCGGATGATTGTGAGGTGAGAAGACGACAAGATGAGATAAAACGTCGGTCCGAGTTGGAAAAGAATCTTGCCGAGTTTATTGAAGAGTGTAAGATAAGAAATCGAAAGTGATGATAGATTACTACAAACCGAGGCAAGCATTCAACAAATTGAGATTACATGTCAAACTATGTCAAAGTCACTCCAACAAATGATTGACCAACTTAATAATGAAGAGTCGTCATCATTCTTGGGACCTGGTGAAATTGAAAATCATGAACATGAATTGCCCATTATGAAAAAGGTGGACGCCCTTCAAAATTTGGAGGAGACTTTTGAAGAGTGCAATCCGATCTTACAAGAGGAGGAGCCACATCAAATTAACTCAGGGAGTATCTCTATCTCTCACTCTATTGAAAATCCTCATATTGACAAAAATATGTGCACTCTAGATGTAAGCTTCAATACAAATGTATCAAATTTTAAGAAGCATACACTTGAAGGAACAATGTTTGAAAATGGTGATCAATTCACATGTTCTACAGATTTCATGATATTTAATGTGAGTAAAGATAGAAATATCTTTACTATGATTGATAAACCATTTTTCATCATTAGGAACACATTTTTGATTTCCAAAAGACCATCAACATTCGGATCCTTAATCATCCACGTCTTATATACACTAAAGGATCGCTTATACTGTTGGAAAATACAAAGGCGTGGCATGATCGACACTTGTTTTTGGATCCCGGTTGAGTAAAACAAAAGTCTGGCTAAAGACTTTAAATTTAGCGCTTCTTGGGAGGCAACCCAAGCTCATTTTACTTGCTTTCATAGTTTGATTAGTTAGAATATTTGTGTTTTATTAGAAGTAGTCATGTTGCATCTCACCCCTATCCCTCTTGCATGCTCATTACGCGATTCTTGTGAAATTATGTGCAAAAGGTGCTTATTGTGATAGAATTTGGATCGGTATTGAAATTTCGGGCATAATTGGTTATATAAATTACCTTCACATCCTTATTCTCTATCTATGCCCACAATGTGTTTGATAAAATACCTCAATGAGAAATTTAACACTTTTGCATGCCCTTCTTGGTTTATTGCTTGGAGGAGTTCACATATCGATCACAATTATATAACATTGATGTGTCTCCCATGGTCTTCACATGATATTGTGGTACTTTACCCATTGCTCGTTTCCACGTGTTTGGTTTTGTTTGAAAGTTGGTATTGTGCCTCCTAAATCGTAGAAATACAAGAAAAAGGCATCGGCCCCATGGAGTGCTACCAATTGGCCCTGTTGTTTCTCTTTCATCCCACATTCCGACGAGGAGTTGCACCTCCTCCATTGAGGACAATGGTTATATTAAGTTTGAGTGGTAATACCTTTTTCGATTTGTGATCCAACTTTCTTCGTGTTTTTTTTTTTGTGTCTTGCATATTTGCTTTGAGTTGAGTAGAGTCGGGTTGTTTGTTAAATCGTGAAACCGCATGACTAAGTGAATTTGTTGAATATGAGTTGAACGGTCAAAAAGAGCATGTGTTTGAACTGTGATTTAATCTTCTTTCCATTAATTCCATCTATATGCTTAACTCGATGATTTATTTGGAGATGATCTATGCAATTGAGTGGTTCCTTTATGATCCCACCGGATGCTAGAACTTGTCTCGATCACTAGTCGAGGCGAAATCCTGGCGAAGTAACCATGAGGAAGTGATTTAGGCCATCTTTGAACAAGCTAGAGCCTAAAATGCCTACCTTTGTATTATATTTTTCCTAGTGTCCCCCTTTGAGCCTTATAAACCCGTTTCTTTGGCAACCAATCGAATACCCAGAGCCTAAATGTGAAAATTCTAATTACCCATCACTCATACGTACACACACAATATAGAAAAATATTAAAGGTTGAGGAGGGGATGATGAGAAGGGTATGTGGTTAATTGAATGAAGTTGCCCGAGAAAAAGAAAAGATGAAACCCCATGTACGCAAAAGAATAAGTTTGGGGGTTTGAAAAAAAATGTGAAAAAAACAAATCAACGGGATTGAAAGTTCATAAACATTGGGGTGTCAAAAAAAAAAAAAAAAAAAGTGAAGGGTAGTGCCTATTGATAATTCAAGTGTAAATTGTGTGTTTGGGTGATTTGAGCCACTTATTCCTATATTTTCCTACCTTACCCTAAGCCCACATTACAAGCTTTAAAAGTCCTATTGATCCTTGTGTTACATTAGCCTACATTAGTGGAGATTAGTGTGAAAGACAAGCCTATGGAGTCTGGTAAGCATCTCATCTCTATATTCAAAAAGTGGATCATCTTGAAAACACTTGATTGCGTGAATCTATCTGAATAATGTAAATGGAGTTGGCATGTACATTCCATACTTTTGATCACAATGTTAAAACACATGCTTGATTGATAGTGAAATGAGTATGAGACAAATGATATTGGTTGTGAAGTTTTGTAGTTTGTTTGTATTGTTGTATCTTGTATTTTTCATTTTAGAGTTGTAATTGCTTGAGGACAAGCAATATTCTAAGTTTGGGGGTATTTGTTCACTTGGTTTTATACCATTGATTTGAGCTTCCAAGACTTGAGTTTTGTGTTGTTTTTGAGTATTTTGAGTCATTTGAGTAGCCAAGACATGTTGAGAGCCAATTATATTGAGTTTATAGTCATAGTAATGAATCGAGTATCAAAAGAAGTACAAACGAACAAACAAAGAGAGATTGATTTGAAGAAACGTCCAAACGCTGCGTCGAAATTTCCATCACTGGCAGTGTTTCGTATTTTGGCCATAACTCTCTACAAAATTGATATTGAGATGATTCAAGTGGCTATGGAAAGCTAAGAGATAGGGCTACAACTTTGAAGAAGGGCTCAAAAGCAAATTCCAACATTTGGTGGGTGAAAAACTCAGGCGGGCGCCGCAGCGCCCGTCCACGGGCAGCTGCAGCGCCAGACAAAGCAAATTCACTCCAAAATTCACGTCCCGGGCGCCGCAGCGCCCGTCCCGGGCGCCGCAGCGCCCCTGGACGGAAATTCCTAAGTTCTTCCACCTTTTTCTTGGCTTTTTGAGGGGCTATAAATAGATAAATGGGAGGCTTGATCTAGGGTATGGAGGACACTTGGGGATGAAAACCAACACCACCAAGACACAAGGAAAGAGTTGGGGAAGAAGATTGAAGACATTTATCATCTAGAAATAGATAAGATTCTTGTTTAATCTCTTTAATTCCTTCTTAATTCCTTCTTTGTTGTTTCTTGTATATCATTTGAGATGCATTCTCATTTGATCATGGGTATTTGTATTTTCATCGCGAGCTAAACTTTATAATTCTAGAGGGATGATGTAATCTATGTTTGAACTTATGTTTTGATATTGTGGTTTGTCAATCTAGATTTCCCAATCTATTTGTGTTATTTGGATTTATTGCTTCTAAATTACTTGATCAATAATTTAGAGTGTTTGGTGTATTTGATTTGACACTTGAGAGAGGTAGTTGAATACATGGCCTTGAAATAGCATAACCTAGGATTTCATAGAATTGAGAGATTTGTGAATCCTTTGAAGTCATCAACCAAGATTCATAGTTTTTATCAAGATTTCAATTGGTGATTTTTATAGAGATATTTATTTCCCAATTGTGATCTAAAATCATTTGGCACTCGAGAGAGGATATGGTTATTGTAGAAATCTTGACTTATAAATTGGTAATTTGTGATTGATATACCATATTGATAACATAAGGGAAAACTAGATTCACCACACCTCTAGAATTCATTCTCCCATAGATTTAGATGTTTATATTTTGATTAGTTATATCTATTTGTTTTTATTTATAAATTGAGACATCCATCTATTATTGATCACAAATATAGCATAGGTAATTTATACTGTACTTATACACGCATTCCCTGTGGATACGACAACCCTACTCATATCACTATATTAAAACTTGACACCGTAGACTTGCGGTTAGAAAATTCTCTAACAATAGGAAACAAAGCATCATAATATATTGCTAACAATTCTTCTAAACCATCTAATCTTACTCTAGGATCTAATATTTTTGCAACTAAAAATACATTAGGAATATAAGTGAAATATTTTAACCATTTTAATCCCATTTGGGCAATAGTTGGTCCTACAAGAAGTTAGCACAAGGCATGAGAGATCTAAAAAGTAGTGCAATTTTAACACAACGATCTACAACTAAAATTGATGTAGGATAATAAACACCGGATAATTCTTCGGTAGCATCTTTAAAAACCTTTAAAAGTTGACATAAATTAGAGCATGCATCCTATTGATTGGGAAATAAAACTATGCCACATTGTTGATCGGCAAAAAATGAACATAAAGCTTCTCTATATGCATAACTATCATTTATCATTTTATATGTAGAATTCCAACGAGTTGGCACATCAAGCGAGAATTTTCTTGGGTATAAATTATTTTCTTTACAATATCTCGCCCATTTTTTCAAAAAAAGAGAAGAAAAATGTTTAAATATAAAAGTGCATCTCTAATAGGTGCAATTTCTTCTTTTAAAGTAGCTAAACCATCTTGAACACATAAATTAATAATATGACATATACAACGAACATGAAAAATTTTACCACCAATAGAAGGTTCACAAATATTAATAAGTGATGGTAAACTAGCCGTATTAGCACTAGCATTATCAAATGAAATTGAAAAACTTTTGTAACTAAGCCATATTCTTGTAAAATAGTATGAATTTTATGAGAAATATTAATAAGCGGTATGTTCAACATTAAAATCTCTATATGCAATTAAACGTTTTTGCAAAGTCCATGAATCATCAACCCAATGACAAGTAATTCCCATATAAAAACTTCTTTGCCAATGATCACTCCATACATCCGAACAAATTGAAACTTTTGTTTGTAAATTAGCAAATGAATTAATTAATTGAAACTTAAATTCACAAACTGTTTTTTTAATATCGCGAGTCAATGTAGAACGTGAAATTTTATTAAAGAAATGGGGTTAAAAGCACGCCTAATATACCTTTCAAATTTTTTATTATCTGAAAGTTAAAAGGGAGTGACATACCACTAACAAATAAAGTGTCTCTTTTCTAAAGATTTATATCGGTATATTTAAATAAAGAAGAAGAAGAAGACTCCATACCTATTGAAGAACCCGTGAATCCCGTCGGTAGTTGTGTTTGAGCACAATCTAGCCCAACTTTATCCGGATGTTTTTTGTTGAGGTGGTTCGTGAACGCCCCATACCCGCCTCCTCTAAACTTGTAGGAATTAGTGCAATAATTGCAAGTAACTTTGAAACCGCCGGTTGTAGGATCCGTAATTTTTTAAAATGAACCGAAAAAATATCGGATCTAAGTGGCGGAGCTCGCGACTTTGAGTTTGAGTTGGCGATTGCGATTCGGTTGAGCCTCACCTTCTTGTTGCAAACTAGCAAAACAAGCTTCGATTTCATCTTCGTTCAAATCGAAAGCTTCATCAAAACGTGGTGGTGGTGGTGGTTGTTGCTCGGGAGCGGACGCCAAACCTTTGCCCTTAGATTGATGGGAAGATCCTCCACGCCGACATTTTTTAAAATAGCTAATGAAATTAAAAGTATGAAACTACTAAAAATTAAATTGAAACTTGGAATTTAAACTTGAACAAGTTGAATATAGAGAATGTAGAGAATTGGGAGATTAGAAATTTGGTGTGAGGAAAAATGGATGAATTGGAAGGGGTATTTATAGGAAAAATATGAAATTCAAAAATATAAAAAACGAAAACCGCGGTTTTAACCGAAAAGGCGGTTTTTGGTTAACCGACGGTTTTCAACGGTCAAATGATCTTGACCGTTGATCATCAACGGTCAAATGATCTTGACCGTTAATTTTTTCAAATTTTGAATTTTCAAAAAAAAAAAAAAAAAAAAAAAAAAACTTAAAATCGGACGGTTTTAACCGAAACACGCCGGTTTACGGTTAAAACTGCCACAAACAAATACAAAGTGACCGTTTGAAATTTGAATTTTCAAAATTCAAATTTCAATTTCAATCGGTTTTTAAAAAAAAAAAAAATAGAAAAACCGCCGGTTAAACCGGCGGTTTACGGTTTGGAAATTTCGGAACCGTAACCTAACCTTAAAATTAAGGTTTACGGTTCCGGTTCGAACCGAAACGAACCGAAACCGGGGTCAACGGTTCGAAAACCGTTGACCACGGTTCGAAACCGCCGGTTCGCCGGTTCGGTTCGAACCGTTGGGCACGTCTAGCCGCCGACGTGCACGACTACCCCAGACTAACTTTTTTTTTTTCCCTTAAAAAGACACATGATTTTTTTTTTTTAATTTTTCCCCATAGAAAAACAGGATAAAAAAAAAATAGGTTGCGCCTGGGGCCGGGGAGGCCCCTCTAGAATCCGCCCCTGATCACGACTTATTACATGCAATAGTTCAATATATCTTTGTACAAATCAATTAACGCATTGGTAAAATATGAAGTGGAATTATGGAGAATACAGTTTTCAAGGGTTCAGATTATATCTGAGGGTGTAAAAATTGTGACCATATTCAAATTTATCTGAAGGATGAATTAGAGGTGAATGATATCTGAATTATTTCAATTAAGAATCTCATATAAAAAGGGGATTTTGATTTTATGTTCCAATTTTCTATTTGACTTTGTATTTCATTTTGCCGGATGAATGACTGGTCCTATAAAAAGTGATAGATATATATTTGAGGAGCAAATTTTATTATGCGTTCCATTATTAATTAACTCTTATTTAGCCAAATTAATGATAGATCTATTTTTCTCCACATTCTTGGTTAGTTAAAATTAGTAGAATTCTTAAGGGTGTTGACTCATTGAGTTGAACCTTTCAAAATTTATATTTGAATTTAATCTCATGTTTAATATGATAGAACAAATGGTGTATACATTGCAAAAATGAGAGAAGAAATATGTTCTTGCAATTGGGAAGAAGCAAGACTACTACTACAAATGAAGATGAAACCTCTTAAATAGAGCTTGGGTTACAAGAAAGATAAAATGACTAAACTACCCTTAACAATACAAATAAATCACAATAATAACAAAATATTAAACTACTCTAACATAATAAATCGATTTTAAATGAGTTGTAATTGAGTCGGATACAAATCAGTTCGAGTAGCTTGATCGTATACACATATTCCATTATTTTTGCTTATCGAGTTGAGTATTGAATAATTTTATGTGTTCATACATTACATTTATTATTTGCAACCACTTAAAAAATAATAAAACATAAAAAAGAGAGAGAAAATAAGATGAGAATATACGTACATAACCAACCACAAATGAGGTTGTGGGTTTCATAATTCTCATGCAATGCTTGTCTTGTCGGCGTCATTGTCCACATCTGATGACATAAATACAGGCATTGACTTTAAGCTAATAACTTAGTTATCACCTTAAATAAATTGAAAACGAAGTTTCCTTTGTCCCCCTATCATTGCTAGAAAACAAGTGCTCGTAAACAATATTGCAACCTATAGTTTTGTTGCAGTTTCTTGTAAGGAAATTTGGGTTCATTTTCAAATTAAAGTTGGCGTGACATATATGTCAAATTACAAACATTCGTGAAAGCTACCATGCGATATTCATTTTGCAGGCCAATTATCCACAACCACAAACTAATGGAGCCACAACTTTTTTCATACAATTTTGTGGATTCATATATTATGTTAATGCATAAATTAGGCAAAAAATGCATACAATTTCGAGATAAAAAAATTGTAATGAAAATGGAAAATTTTGGTATCTAATCGCGTTCTAATCCCTCGTTTGATTTAATTTTCAGATGTGATTTTATGTTCTCAGTATTTGCCGAGTTGAAAATATTTTTACAATTTTTTGTGTAAAATCAAAAATATGTTTTGATCAGTTGTATTTTATGCATGTAGTATAAGTTTGGAAATTAAAGAATATTTTTATGGCAACCTTTTGTATGAAAATATGTGAAACGGCAGTATATTTGAAATGAGCTTATGGAATTAATTATAATACGTTTTAAAATTAAAATGTTTCTGATGGAATTAGGTAAACAACTGCATTAGTTTCTAAAGTTTTAAATTGTGAAAATTGATTTCTTTAATTTTGAAGATAAAAACAAATGGGACCTAGCTAAGAGATGAGATCTTTTATTCCACTTTCCCTATTTCACTCCATATTACATGTATTGGATGAATGACACGTGTTGTGATATCATCATGTCCACGTGTCATTCATCCAATATATAGAATAAACAGTAAAATAGGAAAAGTGAAATAGGGAATTTCAATCCCTTCTGGAATTTATAGTTTCATTCATACTATTGATCAGTGAATTACTCAACAGTTGTAAGTGTAATAACAAATAAATTTGTCAAAATCTAACTGAATTATATTAAATATTACAACAATCATCAAGATGATAAACTTATAGCCATAGAAAAACTATCTATAACCAATTGACAAGTTATAGTTTGTTTAAAAATAAAATAATTTTACTTTTGTTTTCCAGCAGAATGAGCTTCAAATAAATTTTGTGAAAAAGTGTGAGATTTATATAACTGATTAATATTGTTTCCATAAAAATTATTTTCACTAGTAATAGTCCACAAGACAATTTTCATCAGATACAACATTATCTCTGGTAAAAGGAGGAGGAACAAAAGGTGGAGATGTACATCTCAAAAGTGCCCAATTCACTCCATGGAAAAATGGGTGGTGCTTGATGGCCGAAGCACCCATGGTCGAACCCATCCGCCGGGTCGGATCCTTCACCAACAATTGCGATATCAAGTCCTTGGCCGAGCGGGCACGACGGCTCCTTAGGGAACTCCCGAGGGCTCGAGCCACAATATTAGCCAGAGTCATCTCATGGTCCACCCCACGGAACGGTGTCGCACCGTAAAATAACTCAAAAATAAATACCCCTAATGTCCACCAATCCACCGCGTTACCGTGTCCTTCTCCTGAAATTATCTCCGGGGCTAAGTACTCGTGGGTCCCAACAAACGACATTGACCGGATATCTATCGGCTCGGCCACGAATGCTGGTTTGGCGTGGTGGCTCGGCTTCTTTTTACGGTTACGCTTAGGGTGGAAGCACGATACGGCTGGGACTATACAGTTGGGGAGAATGCAAGAGGTTGAGCGTGGGTCGAGGGTGTGCTGATCACCTGGTGTTGGTGCATTGGGTTGGTTTTGACTAGATATTACTTGAGCTGGGGTGGATGTAGAATCGTCGCACATCAAAGAAAGGTCGAAATCAGTGAGCATTATGTGGCCGTCGGATCGAACTAGTACGTTCTCGGGCTTGAGATCACGGTATACGATTCCCATCATGTGAACGTACTCTAGAGCTACCACAACCTCAGATGCGTAAAACCTGGTGTTATATGAAATTGAACATTTGTTAATTAACATCCCAAATGAATTATATATATACCGTTAATTTATTTATTATTTACTAGAAACACATCGAGAATTATTGATTAGGTGTGACGGCCCCCAGGTTTTATGGTGAAAATAATGCAGAAATCATCGTCCTAAACATGTTAAACAGGATTATTATAAAATTAAGCATAGATATATATGCCACTATTTTTTATGTCTATTATGTGTTAAATCATATGAGGAATGGACCAACGTGTTTCTAGATAAAAGGGACTTTGGAGAGTCCTTTGCCCCATTTGTCCCTCTAAAAATCAACATTTAGTACTGATACTATTCCACTGATATCTCTTTTATAGTTGCTTTTCAAAAAGTGGTAAAAGAATTTTTCACTATTTGTCATACCTAAAAAAAATTAAAAATTATAGCAAATTAGTGGATGACCCAGAGCTAATTACATATAATCTTAGTCAATACTATGTCAAATCAAGTACCATTAAAATCCTCAACTTTGTGGTCAATCATGAAATTTTTTACGGAGACGTCATTTTTTAAAATCCAACTAATTTTAAAGTAAGTACAAATTCAATTTATTTATGATTAATTATTTGTCGAATGAAAGTTCGATTGGTTACCAATTACACAAGTATTTTTTTTTAAGTACGTATTCTGGAAAGATATAAGAGTGGTGAACTGCCTAGTGGTGATGGGAATCAAACAACATAATTATAATATGAGCTTGAGAGTTTTAAATACTCCTCTATTACAATTCTACTCGTTATGTGATTGTTTTGAGTATGGTCAAATCGAATTCATACTGGAAATTTTCAAATTTAACCACTACATTCCTTATAGACTGGAGAGTCCTTCTTGGACCTACCTACTATATACAATACTGATATTTTTACTTGGCAATTGGCATCAACTGGGCATAATTGTCAGATACCAAATCAAGTAGGGGCCACAAATTAATTTCTCTAAACCTGCAGGGGGACCATGAGAATTGCGAAAATTTATCTAATCCCCTAACTTCCGCAAAAGTTAGCGGATCACATCCCATGGATTTTGTGGCCTTTTTCTCACCATTCCTCTCAAAATTAAATAAGGACAACATAGAAAATTCTCCCAAAGCCAAAAGTTTCTTCTTTTACCGTAAAAAAGGCCTCATTTTATTGGGCTTGTAAAGCAGGACATTAATAATGAATTCATGGGCCACGTGAATTAGTTGCATGTTAATTGGTCAACCATAATAGTAATATTCCAACTGTAGTGATTTATAAGTGGTAAAGAGTGCCTTTACTGCGACTGTTCCTTTGAGCTGTCTTACAGTCTTACCACTTTAACTAAATAGTATTTTTAGATTAAAATTCTTGTCAAGATCGACACCAATAATTATACAAATGCATTGAAGTTGTAACCGTTTCTAAAAATCTCCCCTAATTAATTATGTTCACCCACGTTATTCTTCCAATTAGGTCTCATCTAACCCCCACACAGGCTACCTCTAGAAGCTAAACTCTACCCTATCGTCTGACTAGCACTTTTTAGAACACTGAACCGACCCATATTATTGTACAAAATTAATCAAAATATAAATGCAAGCCATTGTTGATGGTTTATATACAACATTTCAATAATGATGGAATTTTTATATGCTGCATTCCAAGTGTAATATTCATTCTCAAAAAATATATATCATTTTTATAATATAAAATATTCAGCTGAAAATACAATACTACAGGCTTAGAACTGGTGGGACTTGATTTCAATCGGTATTAAGATTTCCTTTTCCATTTTTTTTATTCCACACATATTCAACTATATTGGATGAATGACATGTGTACGTTACGATATCATATGATATCAAATTATACATATGTCATTCATCCAGTGTATGAAACAGAGAGAATAAATAGTGGAATAGAGAAAGTAGAACAATAATCGCGTGATTGATAACTGAATGACAAGATTTATAAACATATTTCACTATTTAAACCTTACTAAATCGAGGAGCACTGGTGCAGTGTTTCTCGCCGTACAGTAGATTTCAGTTTTTTACTGAAATTGAACAGATAAGATGGTGGCCCACATATTGGGCCGTACGATAGGTGGACCCATTTATTTTCTTTTCTTTTTTATAATTAGTTACTAACTTTATTTACAAAACTTTTATCAAATTTTATTGTAATATAGTAACTATTATAAATTTTTATTTCATTAATAAATTTTTATACATAACTAATATTTATATTATTCACTTATTTTTTTCTTGCAAATATTAGTTCATTGGTTTTTTATGATTAAAATGTTAAACCAACAGCGAAATATATATATATTTTTTTGAAAATCCAGATGGTAATAAAAATATTGCTTTAGAATGAATATCCACTTCCACCCCATCTTTAATTATTAAATTTTTTTGTCCCAATTATTAATTTTTATCTGATAATAAAAAATTGATATATGAAATCAATCTATGATCCTTGATTGAGATTAATATGGTAATAAAAATATATTAGTGCATGCAAGTGCGGCACACAGTAACATTTTCTCTGTTACTCGGAAAAGGCAAACCAATGCTATAATGGAGGCGATGTTTCAAAAATTGCTTAAATCGCGCACCTGACGGCGGAGTCGGGGAATCGTTTACACGGCTGACGCTGGCGGAGGACGTGCAGATCGCCGCCGGGACAGAATTCCGTCAACAGACACGACCATTTCGGAGAGTCGATGGCGGCGTAAAGCGTCGGCAGAAACGGATGCTCCAACATTTCTAGAATTTCCCTTTCTGTCCTCGCCCTCCCTTCCTTATTACGGCTCGCCAGCTCTTTTTTGTCCATCACCTTAGCCGCGAACAGAGCCGTGGTGGGAGAGGGTTTAGGGGGGTCAGAGGGAGGGGGCGGCTTGAGTTCGGCTAAGTAGACGGAGCCGATGTCGCCGGCGCCGAGGCGGCGGAGGAATCGCAGGTCGGAGAGAGATAGGGAGGTGAATCGGCGGATAGAGTCGCCGGAAGGGGCGGCGGAGGACGAGGTCCAATCGGAGCCGGAGCTGGTGGAGCGGTGGATGTCAGTGGCGGTGGTGGTGGTTGTGGAGCTGAAGCTCATGCTTTGGAGATCGTTGGCTAATTCGTCCGCCGATGGATCCATCGGCGATGGTTACTGTGGGTAATTTATAGTGATTTTTGAGGGATTGGGGGAGGATTTGAAGCGGGGGTAGAAGAAGAAGAAGAGTTTATTGGGCCGGGAATGTGGGCCTGGGAAGTGTCAGGGACTGTTTGTTTGTTGGATATTGTGGATTTTGTGGGAATGTTCAATATAGGACGGTGCATTGGGCCCTGGCATGTACATTGTTTTTTTTTTTTTTTTTCCGACCTAGAAAATTCCCACACCAACTAGTAGCATAATCCCACACTTTATTCGGACTATGGCATATTCGTCCTTCCCAACGATGGTCATAATCTCTGTAGGAGGAGGGGCAAAAAAAATTATTAGAAATGTTTGCAATAAAAAAATAATGTAATTTTTTTGTTTTTGTCTAAAAAAATCAATTTATAGTGTTTGTAAATGCTAATTTCTACTTCTGATTTTCTTTTATTTATTCATAATCTAAAATAAGGTGAAGGGTGTTTTAGATTTCATTTTTTTTTTTGTAAGGGTGTTTTAGATTTCTGTTTCTACTTCTAAGCACTTTTTCGCCAAACACTATCAATTTCTGATTCTATTTTCAAACACTACCAACTTTTAATTCTCAATTACTTACAATTTTACTTTAATAAAATATTTATTCTAAAAGCAAAAGTCTTTACAAACACTCCCATTATTTCAGTACAATTCTGATTTTATCCTAGTCATATATATTAAGGTAAGTGTATAAACGAGGGGGTTTAATTGTCCAAAAAAGAGAGAGCGATGGTATTTTGGTCAATTGCATTGTATACACATTGGTTAAATATGGATCATTGATATTCATACACCCATACATATGTGTAGGGCTGAAAATCGAATCAAGCTACTCAATACTCGACTTTAGATCGATTGTTAAAAACTCGTTTGAGCTTTGATTTGTTAACAAAATGAAACAAGATTGTCCATATAATTTATTTGAATATTTTGGTACAGATAAATATTGAATAAAATCTCAATTGTATAAAAAGTCTGTCTTTAAACTACGCGATCCATTTGAATATATTGGTACAAATATCATGGTATTCTAAAGAAAACCATACATTTATATGGACATAGTCTCAATACATTGTCCACAAAAAAAATATGTTCTAATAAATTGTAATTAATTTTTTTAAAAAAAAGAAAACAGGAAATAAATAATATAATATAATTTATAGAATTAGTACCAAAAATCCAAGAATATTTTTTTATTATTAACAAAATTCTTGAGATTATGTCATATCATTATTCATTAATGATATATCGATAAATATTGTGATGGAGACTGTGCTCATATCAATGCCAATGTGTTATTTTTTTCCCCCCTTCATTTTTTCTTTTTGGATGATTTTAGGGCCATTAATGGCTTGAGATTGAGAACCCTATGGATTATGTGATGTAGACCACAAGGCTTGTACCATGTACTTCAGCAAAATACTTATATTGATTTAATTTATTGCAGTAAACTAGTAGAGGGGCGGTGATGGAGATATTGATAAAGATATCATATCGTGTTTTATTATCTTTTAAGATTTTAGAATATCTTATATTATATTCTATTTAGTTTATCTTTTAAATTTCCTAGTCAGGTTAGGAGTTTTATTGTTTTATTGTGCTGGGATTTTAATCCTATAAATAGTTGTTATTTTATTATTTTTAGGGAGGTTGAAATTTATTAAATTTTGAGATTTTATCTCTTTTGTTCATTGCAATTTACGTTTCTTCGCGAAGTTTCGTATTGCTTTTGTTTTGCTCGTTTATTTGTGGCTTAAAATGCGCATCCGTTGGTATTCGGGAGACCGACCACGCCCGAACCATGTTGTCAGAGCATGATCCACAACGCATGAACAACATTGTACGCATCCGTCAACAGATTGACTTGTTGACACAACGGATAATCACGTTTCGCATCCATCGCCAGAAATTTTTGACATCATTACCGGGCTCATCTCACGCATCGATCGAGATCGGCGTGTGAGGTAGCAATGAAGGCAATGGTCAAAATTATCGCGATGGATGTGGTTTCGATTTTTATACATCCCCACATATTATATCAAATGAGGAGGATGGTGGTTACGATGGTCCACCAATTTTTGATGAAGAATATAGAGACCACATTCCGGAGATTGGTTACGAGAAACCTCTGCAATTTGATGAGGAGAATTGTGGCTATGATGGTCCGCCAATTTTCGATGAGGAGGAAAATAGTGGCTATGAAAACCCACCAATTTTTGGTAACGAAATTAAAACTGTTGATTCGTTGATGGGAAATGGATATTCTCTTTCTCCACCAGAGATCGAAAATATTGTTGTTGTCTCAAACCTTTCAACAATTTTAATCTCTTATCATAGGGATAAAAAATTGTTCATTAAGAGTAGATTTTTGTCTAATTTGACAAAATTTACAAAATCATGAGAAGTTTGTTGGTATCCCCATAGATGGAAAATATAATTCGCAGAGTCGCATGCCATCCTATAATGGTATTGGAGTCTACAAGATAATGATTGATGGTTTTTAAGACTAAGCGAGGTTATTTTGTTTTTGATCCATTTAAAAACATATTGCTATTCACCTTATTTTTCCATTTTCGCCCTTCTCGCGCTCTCCTCCATGGTTTGACAATTCTTTGCTCTCCCTTCCGATTCGAGGACGAATCGTTTCGACCCCGGATAGAATGATGAAGATATTGATAAAGATATCATATCGTGTTTTATTATCTTTTAAGATTTTAGAATATTTTATATTATATTCTATTTAGTTTATCTTTTAACTTTCCTAGTCAGGTTAGGAGTTTTATTGTTTTATTGTGCTGGGATTTTAATCCTATAAATAGTTGTTATTTTATTATTTTTAGGGAGGTTGAAATTTATTAAATTTTGAGATTTTATCTCTTTTGTTCATTGCAATTTACGTTTCTTCGCGAAGTTTCGTATTGATTTTGTTCGTTGCTCGTTTATTCGTGGCTTCCGTCTGCATCAGGCGGTCTTGTGGTTCAAATTACATTTTTACTATTTCACTTATTCCATACAAGGATGAATGACACATGTATAATTGTGACATCATGTGACATCATCATCCGATGTAGTGGAATATGAGTGAAATAGGAAAATTAGAACATGAAATCTTAATCTGCGGCCTTGTGGGTTTTTATTTTGTTTTTCTTCCATTGATTTTTTCTACAAAATTCCCCAAATATATATTTTTATCTACATTTTTCATGATTTATTGGAAAATCGAAAGTGACAAACTAGAGGTGCCGCCTTGTTGGGCCGTTGGCTTAGTTTATAAGTTTGTTATTATTAAAATATTTTGAATTATTTGACAATTATTTGAAAGATATGTTTTAAAAAGTAAGATTTTCGAAACTTAAAGATAGCCTCCTAAAGTCAAAACGCAATAACTAAAGAAGTTTATTTCCATTATAAGTTGCAATATTACCATCACAGACATCTTATAAAGAGCAAATTGTGATAACTACCCATTTAGGATAAGACAAAAACTTTTATGACATGTGAGATAAAAAATTAAGTTTTCTACCCACTTTTGTGGTTCTTTTACCCAAATACCCTTGATACTTTATCTCTCACATATTTCTCTCTCACATTAATATACTTTCATTATTTTCAGATTTTTAACACAAGTATTAGTTTTTTTAAAAATAAAATCAGATTTTTGTAAAATCGTTTATTATAAAAAGAAAATTCGAAAATAATTTTGAGTTTTTATTATTTTATAATTTTAAGATACTTTAAATAAATGGAAAATATTTTAAAAAAAGTGTATAGTTTTTTTAAAACCATTTTCACGTTTAATTTTTTTGTAATTTTTTGATTTGAAAATAACTTCGATTCTTTTTTTGTTTTTTAAACAAATTTTCGTGTTCTTTTATATTTTAATATTTAGATTGAAAATAATTTTGTGGATTTTTTAACGTATTTTCAACAAATAACTTTGATCAAAATCAATTAATTCGATTTTTTTGTTGAAACAACTTTGATCAAAATCAATTAATTTGATTTTTTTGAAAAGTCAATCAAAGGATCAACACAAGGCAGTTACTCCAATTCCAACCTCTCTTAATTTGAATTTTTTGGGAAGTCAAAAGGAGGGTCATCATAATCTACAATTGGGGCGAAACTTTTGCATAATGGGCGAAAAAATAGGGATGCTATGAGGGATGATTATACATGTGAGATTTGCCCATCTTTTTTGGAGTTGGTTGAAGCCTTGAAGGAAAGTCCCTTAATTTACGTAATTTGAACGATTCTCATGCAAATTTGGCACGAGGCACGATATCGTGCCTCAGTTAAAATTAGGCACGATATCGTGCCTATTTTTAACTGGAGGCACGATTTCATGTCCAATATAGGCACGATATTTCGTGCTTATTTTTAACTTGAGGCACGATTTTGTGCCCAATATAGGCACGATATTTCGTGCCTTATTTAAAATTAGGCACGATATCGTGCCTCATTTTTGTGCCCAATTTTAAATGAGGCACGATATGACATGATATAAGTTGGCACGATATGCATGATATGACACGATTTTGGGCACAATATGTATATGTATATGTACATGGGGTTTACACGATATGGACACGATATGGCGCGATATGGGTATACGATTTTATACATAGGTGTGTGTATTTGGGGGAAAGTGTACACGATTTTCAAGGAAAACATTAATTGCATCAGTTTTAAAATTCCCCCTCTTATAAATCACAAACTTTATTCAAATAATTCAACAAACTTATTTCTTATATAAGTTGTAACATTTCTCAAATCCTGAAACCATCTAAAAAAATATAAAAAATATTTAAATTAAGTTTAGGCAACCTTCTAAAAATAAATTAAATAGGAAAACCGACAAAAAGATTTAGCTGGCTGCTAATTCATTAATTAAATTTTTATATTGGATGATTTTGGTTTGCTGCCAGAAGCCCATAATGTGTGTGTGCAAAGTTAGGTCAACAAATCTTTACTGATGAAATTAATTGCAATTAAAGATATGTATTATTGATGATTATATTGATTTTTGTCGTACCAAGTGAAGAGGTTGGTGAAAGCATGTGACAACATTGATACATCTATTCCATTAGGGGGGAGACTTAAAATTTACTAACAACTTAAAGTAGTCCATACATTGAATGAATTTGGATAGGTCTATAATAAATTGAATGTACAATACATTCGATTAAATTCAAATTTCTTTCCTAATTCAATAATATTGGATGAAATATTCTCAAAAAAAAAAAAAAAAAAAAAAAAAAAATAATATTGGATGAAATAATAGTAGCTCCTTTCATGTTGTGTCACTTCCCTCCATGAATTTTTAAATGGGATAATTACAAAATAACCCCTGAGGTTTGGGCTAATTACAAATAAATCCAGAAATTTTGAAAATTGCAAAAAAACCTTGAGTTTTGATTTCATCTTACATTTTCCTCTTCATAAGCGAAAAATATTTCAAAAAAATCCATGGCTTTTATAAAAATATTACAATTACCTCCATAAATTTAAGGCATCATCAAACCTGAGGGACTTTTTTGTAATTTTGAAATATTTCTGGGCTTTTTTTGTAATTAGTCCAAACCTCAGGGGTGTTTTTGTAATTATCCCTTTTTAAATTGCATCTCAACTGTTGATGGGATTAGTCTTTATTCTATATTTCTATTAAACGAAAACATAGGATATTTCGATGGATTTCTCTTGAATTTTTTTCCTAACAATTTCTTTGAATTCTGAACTTCATATTTACATAGCCATGGATTCCAGCTTGCAAGTACTATCCAAATGTTTAACATAAAAATTAAAATGTGATTATAAAAGCTGGTCCCTAGCTGAAAATGCATCTGCCAACAGTTTCACTTGAAAATGGGCCAGATACCTTTTACATTAAGGCTCCGATCTATGAGCCGAATGGCAACCGATAATACTTTCACTTCATATAAGATATTGGGCTTTGCCCAGTAAAGTTGGTGCAGAATTGTGGGAAAAATTAAAGATTTTAGTATTTGGACCAAAACTCTTAATCCACACTGAATTTGGGCTAAATCTCTTAATTCAAACTGAATTAGGGTAAGATTGGGCCTGAGCTAGTTTTCTGTATAAATATATCACCAGTATAATGGGTTATGGGTGAAATTGTTACTTTTAAAGGGTTAATTTTTATTTTTTTTTTTGATAATTCAAACTTTTGATATTTACGCCGACTACGCCCGAGATTAATAACTCGGCTCCTCATCGCTACCACGAATATAAACTGCGGGATAGCACTGACCGGTGTTATGGTAGGGTCTACTGACGTACAACCAGATCCTCCCAAGTAAAGAGAATAATTATGTTCGACCCCCAACTAATAATAGTTGATCTATCCCCAAATCGAATCCACATGGATATTATTCAGTATGAGTTTCCACCCAATATTCACCAGCTCACATATGCCTGAGAAGTAATTTGATGAAGTAGGGCTTTAAATCCCTAACATCTACCCCACAATAGAAAGGTGGACTAAGCCCCTTGTCTTTAAAGGGGTTAATCTTAATTTTGGTTTGGGGAGTTCAAACTCAAGTTTTCATCCCAACTTCAGAATAAGTTTCTAGTTACTTTTTTCTCCAATTGACTGTTATTACAATTATTTATTCTATGCATAAACTTAATATTTTAGTGAAAAAAACAACTAAAGAAATTTTCTTTCATTTGGTTTCCAAAAAAAAAATTAAAATATTAAAAAAAACTATGATTAAGAGAGACATTTCATAAATTTCATATACCGTTTCATCTATTTTTTCATGATAGTCAATTATGTTGGGCGCAGCGGAGGCGTGTCGTGGTCCGAGATTTGATTTATCCGGAATACCCGACAAATCACACCAACAAGATGATGGCAAAATTAAATAACACCGGCGTAAAATAAAATGTACACAAAGTGATTTTACGTGGTTCGGCAAAACCCGCCACGTCCACGAGAGTTCCGTTTCTTTACTAATAAAGAATTTCCGGTACTGTAAAAATACACCCCTTGAGTTTTTATGGACCAAAACCCAAGAATAAAAGACTCTCGCACAACCACTTTACTAGCTATCAAAGAACACTCTCCCCAACCCTTTGTGTTACCGAGAGAAAAATACCCCGAGTGTTTCCCTTCGCACCTATCACAATTTGACTCACCCAAATTGATCTCCTGTGTGTGTACACTCATCTTTCTCTCCACCCGGTTGGATGACCAAGCAAATTACCTTGCTTGCTTTAATTTGCACTCTTCCAAGCCTTTTATAGGCATCATATGGGAGGAAATATCAACATCACCCAATTTCACTATTCCTTGACGGCTTGAAATTTGATACCAAGATCAAATCACAACAAAGTTTAAGACCTCCCCATTTACATTATTTTGTGGTTGTCTGCCTAACAAATTACATTAAAAAGGTATTAAAATTGAAAATTATCTATTCCATTAGAAAATGTGACAAAATCTGATTCTAAATGTGTTTTGACAAATGTTCTTATTGCAGACATAGCCTTAGCATTTTTTAAACCAACTAAATTTCTGCATTCTCCAATACCCTTTTTAAATCCCATCCCCATAATAAAGGGAATAATTTTTGTTATTTGCTTCAAATGAAGTAATAAATAGAAATGATCGGTAGGTGCCTTTTGCTTCACTTTTCAGTAATTAAAAGGTCTAAAAAGTCATTGCAACCATCATTGGGATTATTCAACCATTATCTGGTAGCTCAGTATTTTTAAATCCATTCTATGAAAACTCCATATGTTCTAATTCAATTTGATGCTATAACTCATAATGCATTTTATATAAATATCTATAATCTCATTTTAGTAATATTTAATGAATTTTTTTCTTTACGTGTATCAATAAAACCTTCTCATGTTCGGGCTGATTAAAAAACACGTAGGTTTTGAAAATTAAAAAAACCCTTAATTAACTCTTTTACTTTTTTTTTTCGTAAGTAAAAAACATTTAAAAAAAAACCTTCTGACGTTTATAAAAATATATAGTTACCCCTTAAATCTAAGAGAATATCAAATCTCAATGGTTTTATCCCGTTCTTAAATTATTTACACTGCCAATTATATTCATGATTTTGTGTAAATTAAATTGATTCTATAACTAATGATTTTATCTGTGGTGATTTGCAAAATATAAAACATTTAGGAGAGACGTTGTGGTATCCAACTCCCAAGTCAAAATTAATAAATTGTACAGGAAATAATATGACATATTCAGATACATATCAAAGTACGATGAATTAATTAGGATATGAATATGATATATTTATATGAGAAGAAGAAAGTGGTTAAATAAGGCAGGAATTCTTTTTCTTGGATAAGCATCATAGCAAGTTAATCAAAAGGATTAATTAAAATGTAATTTCTTTTCTCATCTAATATATTAAGTAGAGTCATTTTATGAATCTTTATATTAAATTATATTTTTAAAGAGTTCATATTAAGGATTCAAACTCTACCAAACCTTTTTAAATGTTGAATTGAATAGTTTATCTTTTTTCTCCCCAAAAAACTACTTTCATGGAAAAAAAGTTGAGTCAATTTGGCTCCAAGAATTGTGTTTAACAAAAAAGAGAAAAAAAGGGTTGTTTTTATCCTTTTACCCATTGATTTACTTGAGTACTGTGGAAGGGTGGGTTTGTTGAGCATATCATTACATATTGTACAGCATGATTCAAACATCATATTTTTTGGCTACTAAAGAACTACTATTGTTTCCCTTAAAAAAAAAGAAGAAAAGAAATTACTATTGTAGTCAGTGACGAGGCCACTTAGGGGCCAAGGGGGGCACTGGGCCCCCCTGAAATTTTTAAAAAATAATAGGGGTATTTTGGTACTTTCAAATTTTAATCTTAAAATAAATATAAAAATAGGAAAAATAGAAAAAAGTCTTCAATTCCTTCATTCTTCACTACAAGAAATCCCTTCCCATTTGTTAATCTTGAAAATTGAGTCTTGGTAATTTTTTTGTTTCTCAAAATTTTGAACATTTTCTTTTATTCCACCATAAACTTGAACTCGAATTTTTGCACTATTCTCTTGCGTCTCTATTTGTCTTTTTAGGGATTATTTATGGTTAATTTTCAATTTTTTTTAAAGAATTCAATATTGGAGATGAGTTATTGAATGACCGTTTTGTAACACACACTGAAGAAGATATTTTTCGAAATATTAACAATAAAGCTATTTGTGCAACTATGTCAAAATATGAAGAACATAATAGATGTTATGATATATTTTTTTTATTTTTATTTTTTAATATTAAGATGCATGAATTAATACAATGACTTTATCAAAATTGGTATTTATTTATAGTTTTATTTTTAGAGTTGATGTATTTTTCTTCATCTTTATTCAATGTTAGTTAGGTCCATTGTTCTAAAAAAAGGCTAAGCAGACTGGGGCCTAGCGCCTAAGCAGAGTTTGAGCGGGGTTAGACATGGTCTAATTTGAAGAGAAATATAGGCGGACAAATGACACTATAAATAGGGATTTCAGGGCTAGACAAAGATATTTAGAACAATAATTGGGCCCCCCTAAACAAAATTTCTGGCTTCGTCACTGATTGTAGTGGCAAGTATGTCATATATATCATTTGAAATACACAGCATGAGGTTTAAAAAGAATGCTGACTATAATTTCTAGTATGATTAAGACATTGTGCTTTTTGCAAATGATTTTCCTGATTTCTTGTTAACTTATCTAATTTCTTGCATGAAAATTTGTTACTGATTTGGCTAAGTAAATCAGTGCACTGAATTCACCACGTGAAGCTTGAGTTTAAGGTCGCTTGGTACTTTCAGGTAGATGACATGAAATAGAACACACGTTAGGCTAGTAGCCTATCGGGTTGCCAAGGTCCTCCGATGCTTAAGTCAGTTCGGATCGTGGGGTAAATGAAGTAAGAGTAGTGAAGTGATGAATGAAATAAAAGTAGTGAAGTAATGAATGAACAGTAAAAACTTAACATCTTAATAATTGTACCTAACTTTTATAGTGGTGATTATGTACAAACATATTGGTTCACGTGGCATCACTGGATAGTCTTTTTGTCAGAGGATCAATGGTGGGGAGGAGCTCGGATGGGATCGGTGAAAAATGTGTGGATCCTACCCCCTAGTCATTTTTCGACTATTTTTAAGGGTGAAGTGGAAAAATCACTTTATTGGTTTATCACTTACATACAATTTTTCATATATAATAGTGACTGTTGTAACGTATCAACGGAGTAAATATTGTACGATTATTTCGTGTGGGATACCTAAGTACCTAACCAAGAGTGAACTTGGATGGTTGAAGCATGTTGAATAGACTTGACTTGATATTGTATAAAATTATTTTCAAAATCAAATTACATGTGGTTGCATCATTAAGTCTCTACAAGAGTTGAAATATTTTGGGCTGATCAAGAGCGAGCTCGGAAGTGGGGTGAACTGGATGAAAAATTCAAAAAAATTATACAAAATCCTAACTTGATATTTTTTTTTTAATTTTCTTGATAATATTAGATATAAAAAACAGGGTGGTGATTAAGAGTGCTAGCTGCAAGACACTGATCCAAGCATGTAATTGAAATGTGGAGGAAAATACATGTAAGCATTAACCTTTGTCAAAACCTACTCTTATAGGCATCAAATCCAGACATCATGCTCCATAAAGTGATGGTCTGTCATTAGGAGAAAGAGAGACAATGGATTCTTGTTTTATTATAAGAAATATTGTCATTATCGAGATTGTTGTTACTTGGAAAAATTGATAAGTTCTAAACCCAAATGGTTAAAATAAGTAACAATTAAATAATATTTCAGAAAAAACTGATTATTCTTTACACTTATCTAACTATTCATTTTTTCTCGTGATAAAAAGAAAAAAAAGAATAGAAACTTGTGCAGCTGAAATAAGTAAAACAACATAATTAATCTAGATACCATTTTGAAGACAATCAATATATAAACTATAAAGGATGACACGCATAAATCGAGAAATGATCCAAAGTTTTTGACAAAACAAGATAGCCCGTTGGTAAGCACCTTGCACCTGCGACCATGGGTCCGAGTCATCTGGAAGAGAGTTGGAGAACCAACCATTATCCTCCTTAAAATAGGGGAAAAAAAAAGATGTTATAAAGTATCTTCTAACATATATGTTTATTTCGTATGAAATTGCTCTTTACTAAATGAACTAGTCTTAATCGAAATAAATTAAAGGTTCAGTTTGCCCCTCATGGGATGACCTAGTAGTGTATGGTGGGTTCTTGAGGCTGAACGATCGAGCTTGTCGCACAAAAATTAGCTACTACAGATGACGTGGTTTTCAGGCTATTACGTCAAGTTCGAGAATTTACCCAATGTACACTTGAAGGATCGAACCTATGTATAGAGTGAAGAACCAAAAATTTATTATTATTGATTCGTGTTAGATTTTCAGCATATCATATAATATTAGAGAAAATTGCACTTTTAGTCCCACTAGATTACATGAGTTGCACTTTTGGTCCCATAGTTACATTTTTGGTCCCAAACGATTTTTTTTAAGCGCATTTAGTCCCATATTATTCAAAAGTTGCGATTTTAGTCCCAACACTAACGGAAAACTTAACTGACCGTTAACTCTATTCTTACGGGACCAAAAGTGCATTTTTTCTGAAAATTAATTAAAAAAGAAAAAAAATCTGAAAAATTATCAAACAATTTTATAAATTATAACAAAAATTTAAAATTATTTTCAATTTATTAAAAAACTCAACATTATTTTCAAAAAGTTAGTTTTAGAAATAAATGATGTGTCAAAAATCTAAAATTTTGTTTAAAGAACTAAAGAAATAAAAATAATTTCCATTTTCTTCTACATCTTTTCAAATTCAAAAAATATTTTAAAATCTAGAAATGTGACAATTTGTTTAAAAAAAACAAAAAATAGTAAAAAAAAATGGAAATTATATTAAAATCCAAAAATTATAAAAATTAAATCTGAAAATTGTTGAAAATAAGTATACTTTTTTTTAAAAAATTAACATTTGCTTTATATTTTTTTAAATATATTAAATTCCAAAATAAAAAAATCAAAACACTTTTTAAAACATCGAAAAATGTTTTAGAAAAATCTGGAAGTTTTTTCAAAAACTATCAGATTTTAATATCCTGATTTTGAAATAATGTTAAGACTTTTGAACAAATTTTGGATTTTTTAAAACAAAATTCAGTATTTTCGTTAATTTTTATATTTTTTAAATAATTTTAATTTTGTAAAAAAATCAATGTTTTTACCCTTTTTGGAATTTTTAAAACAATAAGATTTTTGGTTAATTTTTCAAAATCTTCTAGTTTCCAGTTTTTAATCCATTTTTCAGATTTTTAGAAAATTTTCCAGATTTTTAATTTTATATTGAATTCAATTTTATTATTTGAAGTAGTTGTCAGTTTTTTAACACAACTTTTAGTTCTTTAAACAAAATTTTAGATTTTTGAAACATCATTTATTTTTAAAAGAAACTTTTTGAAAATAATAGTGAGTTTTTATTTTAGTTTAGAATTTTAAAATATTTTAAATAAATTTCAGATGTTTAAAACAGTGTATAGTTTTTTTAAAACAATTTTCACATTTCCTGTTTTTGTAATTTTTGGGATTTGAAAATAATTTCGACTATTTTAAACAAATCATCATATATTTATATATTTTATTTTTTAGATTTTAATTTTTTTGGACTTTTTTATATCTTTTTTAATAAATTAAAAATAATTTTAAAATTTTGTTATAATTTTTAAAATTGTTTGATAATTTTTCAGATTTTTTTTCTTTTTTTAATTATTTTTCGGAATAAATGCACGTTTGGTCCCATAAGAATAGAGTTAACGGCCAGTTAACTTTTCCGTTAGTGTTGGGACTAAAATTGCAACTTTTGAATCATATGGGACTAATTGTGCTTAAAAAATTATTTGGGACCAAAAATGCAAATTATGGGACCAAAAGTGCAACTCCTATAATCTGGTGGGACCAAAAGTGCAATTTTCTCTATAATATTACATCTTCAACTTATTGAATATATTTTAATGTCAGGACACTTAAACTACATTATGTTAAGCAGTTCCAACTATAAAGCTACTTAATTATCTCATTTTGCCTTTTGTACCCTATCTCGAATTTCATATGTATCAAAGCATTTTTTGTAGAGGTGGCAATTCGAGCCGTGTTTATGTTCGCGGGTCGTGTTGAGACATGATAATTACACCAATTTGTCCAATCTGAACACGACCCGTTTAATTATTGGGGTCAGATGGGTCAACCCAAACACGACATGTTTAATACACGGGTAACCCGAACACGCCCCGAAATGACCTGCATATTTTTCAACCTTGAATAAACCTTTTATTTATTGTGGTAAAATGGGAATTTTGGGTTATTTATATATAGAATATTAGAAAGTATTAAAATTAATGTTGATTTTTCTTCATCAAATGGGTTAAACGGGTTTAGTGGGTCATTTCAGGTCAACCCAAAATTGCCCCATTTATTATTCGGGTTAATTGGGTCTGACACGATTATGACCCGAATAATAAATGGGTCAACCATAACCCACTTATATCGTGTTAGGTTCAGGTCGTGTCGGAGATTGCCACCGCTAATTTTTTGGAGCATTATCATAAACATAGAAACAATCTTAAATAGGGATAATTACAAAAAACATCCCAATATTAGAGCTAATTAAAAAAAAAATTCAAAAATTACAAAAGCATCCTTTAGGTTTGATATGTCTTAAATTTCCACCTTCATATACAAAAATTATTTAAAAAACTCCCCTTACATTTATCAAAATATTAGAGTTACAAATAACTTAAATTTAAGACACAGTCAAATCACAAGAGTTTATTTTTTCGTAATTTTCAAAAACCTCTTGTTTTTTTAATTGCATGGCCCAACCTTAGTGGGCAAAATTGTAATTAACCAAGGGGCTTAGCCCACCTGACCATCACAAGGGGCTTAAAGTCTCTTGTGAGGTGGAGGTCAGGGGTTCAAAACCCTACTTTATCAAATTGCTCGGGTTCGATTTGGGGAGAGATCAACTGTTATTAGATTTGGGGAGTCGAATATAATTGTTTTTCGGGGAGATATCAACTATTATTAGATTTGGAAGTCGAACATAGTTATTCTCTTTGCTTGAGAGGATTTAATTGTATGACGGAACTTTTCAAGTATAGTTAGGCGTGAGCGTGAAAACAGAGTTATAAAAAAATAAAATATATAAGGCTTATAGTTAAGGTTGTTGAAACAAATTTAAGAGGGTTAGAGGAAAGCATATACAGTAAACAAGGAATGACATCAACATCTATGGTGTTCCTTTCAGTTTGACATGGCGCACCACCCCAACCCCACCTACACCCCTCAGCCCCCCTGCTATCCTACGCCTACCAAGACTATTATGTATTGTCCATGGCCACTTTATTATAGTCACTCTCACTCTGTAAGAAATCTTGAATTTTTATGTGACCTCGTATCTCATTTTCTTCAAAGCTTCCTTCTTTTCCGCCATTTCAGTACTAAAGCACAAGTATTGGGACTATACTACACTAATCATCATCATCATCATCATCATCATATGGTAGCAAAAAGAAAAAAGAAAAAAAAATAACAGGGGATTCTTCTCGTGATTTGCATAAAGAAATCTCTCTCTCTCTCTCTCTCTCTCTCTCTCTCTCTCTCTGCTTTACAGTTTTCACTTGTATTGTACATTGGGATCTTTTATTTCACTACCTGTCATTACACTGGACCCTCATTTTCTCGTGTTCTTGAGGGAAAAAAAAGGAAATTGTTGTGGGTTTTTTTTTTTAAAACCTTTTACTGTTTTTTTTTCTGCCCCTTTAGCTCTTTTTGTGTTTCCATTTTGAATTCTTTGAGGGAGATAAAAAAAAAAGAGAAAAAAAAGGGTCTTTGTTTTGCTATGTGAAAATCCCTGATCTTGCTGCTTTGATCCTTTTTTCTATCAGGTACCTTCTTTCTTTCTTTCTGTAATTTCTGTGTGTATGTTAATGTGTATGTTCAATGATTTTGTTGAGCTTGTTTGTTTACATTTTTGCCCTTTTTGTTTTTTGGTACTGGCATGAAAAATGGTCCACTTTCTTGATATATCCTTGTTAATGGTCTGGAAATGAAGGAGACAACATGAAGTAAATGAGATTTTTTGATCAGTTTCTTTCTTATTCAAGTGGGCTTTTAGTTTGGGACCAGAAAAATAATTAAGTTACCATGTTTGTTTATGCTGTTCTTGTTTTGTTTCTAAATGTGATTTTTTTGACTTTCTGTCAAATTAAAAGAAAAGGGAAGCTTTTTATCCTTTGTTTAAGCTTGAATTTAGGCTTTCAAAGTTGCAATAGCTCATGTGATCTCCCTTCTGTTAAATTACTTTAATTTTAGTATGGATATAATTCAGGGTTTTAAGAGAACATGAATATGAGGTAAAATAAAATAAAGAAGAAAATGGAAATTTGAACTGTGGTGTAAAAAGCTGTGAAAAGTTTGGATAGTATTATTTGAGCACAAAAATTGAAAACTTTGAAACGGGACGAGAAATCACGAGTCGGCTTCAAACTTGAATCGATCGGTGAGAAATGATTCTAAGGCATTTTGAGAAAAGTAAATGCACCATTGAAGTGTTGAACTATACAAAATTACTCTGTATTTCTAGTTGAACTGATTTTTTCTTGGTTTTATAAGTTTCTTGAAAATGTAGCTAATAATATCTTGTATCCTCTGAATGAAGGTGACCAAATTAAAATTCTGAGCATGATTAAGGAGTCACCTGCAATTTTGGTATTGCTTTCCTATATATGAGCTTCCTCGTCTTAAGTGCATTATCTGAGATGGGCTAAAAACATAGATGCCAACAATCATGGATACTTGTCATGAAATCACTGAACTGACTGAAAAATACGATGCCGAGTCTAAAATTAGTCGAAAATTGAAGGAACATAGCATTGAGGATGACATTAATAGACTTTTTGAAGCGATAGATGTTGGGAGTTCTCGTCTAGGTGTTGTTGGTCCACGGACCGACACTTTAGAGACAAAAGTGCCATGAAAAGACCGATGAGAGTTGTTCGTCCGTCAGGTAGTATTGGGATTTCAGAATCGGTGAGTTTGAAACAGGCCCTGAGAGGATTATGCATTTCTCAAGCCTCGGAGATGGCAGCCGTGAAGAAACGAATGTCGAGACCATCAGCTTCACCCGGGATCTCAGAAACAGGAGCTATCAAGAAGTTGTACAAGGCTGTAGTAATTGAGGCTAGTGAAGCTGGTCGAACACATGACGGAGGTGAAGGGAATTTGGTGGAGATATCTTTAGTACCGAAATTAGCTCCCAAATTTTCAGACAAGGCGACATGTATCAAATTTTCAGACAAGGAGCCTAAAATAACCGAAACGATGGAAGAAGATACTGTTACATTGTCAACTGATGCTGGCTGTGAATTTGCAAAAGCTAAATCGGAGCACAATAGGACATTAGAATCGTCGCATTTTTCCATTAGCCCTACACGTGACATGGAATTCTCGGAGTTCGATGAGATAGTTTCCTGTCCTGGTGAGAGTTCAAAAACAGCATGTGAGATAATAAAAAGTAAGAACGGACATGTTCGTTTAACCGAACAAAATTCAAGAACCGAAAACTCTGTCAAGAAGAAGATTGTGCCAGAAAGAAATTTTGTCACTAAAAGTCACAGTAAACATAACGACGGAGCTAATAGTGAAGAATCAGAGAAATTATCCAAAACGAGCAACCACGATTTTGTTCCACATAAACTTAGAAAATCGAGGAGTGTTGTAATAAAAGCTGACGAAAAATCAAGGTCTAGGGAAAAAGGGGAGTTTTCTCAGAGCTCAAAAAGTAGCATTGGTGAATATAGCAGTACAACGAGCTATAGTGCAGAAAGCAATCTCAGTGGGTCGAGTCGAAGTGGCTATCGGCCTCACATGTCGAAGGATTTAAGATGGGAAGCTATAAGCTGTGTTCAAAAGCAGCATGGGAGTTTGAGTTTGAGGCATTTCAAAATGTTGAGGAAAATAGGCGGTGGAGATATCGGTACGGTTTACGTTTCTGAGCTGATCGGCACGAGCTGCCTCTTCGCGGTGAAAATTATGGATAATGATTTCTTAGTTAGCAGAAAGAAAATGATGAGGGCTCAAACTGAGAAGGAGATACTGGAAATTCTCGATCACCCGTTTCTTCCGACGCTTTACGCACATTTCGCGACGAATAAGTTTTCTTGTTTGGTTATGGAGTACTGTCCTGGTGGTGATCTGCACGTGCTTCGCCAAAAGCAGCCTTCGAGGAGCTTTTCGGAGAAGGCGGCAAGGTAATAAGTTCTAAGATGTGCTTGCAATTGATAAGTTTAGCTTTTTGAAGGGCTTTTCGAAAATTCTAGAGAAATTTCAAATTTACAAAAACCTCCTTGAGGTTTGATTCCGTATTCCAGTTTGCGCCAACCAGTAGTTGAACTGACAGAATTTGCCTTCGTGATCAAATATTTTACAATTACTTCCCCAACTTTTCCAAATATGACAAATAGCCTCAACTTTTCATTTGGCTATTTCTAATATTTTAGAAAAGTTGAGGGATGTAACTATAAACTATTTGATGACATCAGCAAATTCGGTTAGTTCAAGATCAATTTTTTTAAAACTTGACAATGCAAATCCTGGTATACCAAAATATGCAGGTTCTATGCTGCTGAAGTACTTCTTGCACTAGAGTACCTTCACATGCTCGGAGTCGCTTACTCGAGACTTAAAACCCGAAAAACATTCTAGTCCGAGAAAACGGCCACATCATGCTCTCGGATTTTGATTTATCACTCAGATGCGCCCGTAAACCCCATGCTCCTCAAGTCAACTTCCCTGTCATCGAGCAACCAAAGAAAACGTCGAGCCCATGCTCGGATTCTAGCTGCATTGATCCCTTCTGCCTCCAACCGTCATGGCAACTTTCATGTTTCACACCACGATTCTTATCCGCCGCCTCAAAAACACGTAAACTAAAATCCGAAATAGCCTCACAAGTCATTCCACTACCTCAGCTCATAGTGGAGCCCACAAACGCCGATCGAATTCGTTCGAGGAACGCACGAATACTTAGCACCGAGAGATCATCAAAGGGGAAGGGCACGGGAGCGCGGTCGATTGGTGGACGTTTGGGATTTTCTTGTACGAGCTTTTATACGGTAAGACGCCCTTTAAAGGATCGACCAACGAGGAGACTATATCGAATGTGGTGTCGCAGTGTCTTAAGTTCCCACATTGTCCTATGGTTAGTTCTCACGCTCGGGATCTGATCAGACGGTTGCTGAAGAAGGAGCCGGATAATAGGCTGGGTTCAGCTAAGGGTGCCGTGGAGATTAAGCAACATCCGTTTTTCGATGGGCTGAACTGGGCTTTGATACGATGCGAAACGCCTCCGGAGATGCCTAAGTTCTTTGATTTGGGGAATGTTAAGTGTTCGACAGGAGTTGAGCATGGAGGGGATGAAATAGAGTTTGAGATGTTTTAGGAAAAAGTGAAATGTTTGAACACAAATATAGGTTAGATTTTTTCTTTTAATCTTTGTAGTTCAAGATTACCTCTTTCTTGTAAGTGATATATATAGACTATTGTGTAAATGTTTCTGAAAATTGGGAGCACATGAACTATGATAGAAAGCTGTAGATTCTGCTTATTGGATAAGTTGATAACTAAAAACATTATTTCTTCATATAGCCTATAGTATAAATGTTTCTGAAAATTGCTTATTTTTTGTGATCTGATGTTGCTTTGGTTTCGGGCTGAATCCAAGATTAAAGGGAAAAAGACACAATTGCCCTATGTTATAGAAACAAAGACCGTTTTACGTTGCACTGACCTTTTTATGCTCCCGTGTTTTCTGTGAACTTTTTGATTCTCGCATAGTTTTCTTTTACTTGTTTCAAACATGTTTTAACTAATACAATTTCATTGAAATACAATTTCTGCCACCATTAAAAAATCAATCTTATACTCAATGTTGACGTCGGAATCCGGGACTCCACGCGTCAAACAATGAGATGGGTCTCGTGGTGTTAACCGTCAACGTGAAATAAGATAAACGTATATAATAAGACAAGAAAACAATAAATATACTTTCATTGTGCAGAGTTCAGAATAGAATAGAAGAAATGGGGGTAAAATAGGAAGATTCCAACTTTTAAGTAACCTCTAAATAGAAGTGCAAATATGGATTTGTGAAGCCACCATTTCTCACTTCTCTAAAATGGAGTCCTATATGCAAATCATAAGTTATGATAATATGTACTCACAAAACAGCTAAGGTAGAACTTTGCATGAATTCCAAAATATTTGCTTTTGCCTCCTCATGAAATTTTTGAATTCCAGAAACTGCCCCCAGATTTAAGGAGAGAGAGCATTTCGTGTTTGATTCATACGATGAAACTCTGTTTTGGTCCTTTACGCGAACGTTTTCCCCTTGCCCAGCAGAAGGCATTCGAAAGCTCTGGATCCTCGACGCTAACTAAGATATTTGCAGCATTAGGGTTTTCGATGAGGAGTTTCGCCACTAGATATCCCGCGATAGACCACGTCTGAAAGAGGTGCGCCTGTTTTCCGATGAATCTTGCTCCTTTCGATCGTAGTATTCCGGCCACTTGTCTCTAGCTAAACGTTTCTCGGCGATCTTGATTGCTTTTTTCGGCAATGTCTGGTCTATTCATTTTTATGCATGCCACAGTCAGCTGAAAGAGCATAATAATATCAGAGATGAGGAATTAGAAACCAAAAAAAAATTAAATAGCAGTTGGAGTATTATGATAAAGAAAGCCAAAAAAGATTACAATGAAATGACTAGAGATAATTACAAAACTACCCCTGAGGTTTGGGTTAATTACAAAAAACCCGACAGGTTTCTGAAAATTACAAAAAAAAAAAACATGGTTTGCTTCTGTATTACACTTTATCCCCTTCCTACACACAAACATTTCAAACAACCCCCTTCCATTTCTAAAATTATTGCAATTACCCCGCTAGATTAAACACATAATCAAATCTCATTTTTTTTTTGTAATTTTCAATATCTCTGGTTTTTTTTTGTAATTAACCCAAGCACCTCAGGGGTAGTTTTTGTAATTATCCCAATTGATTATGATAGGACGAGAAGAAAGTATGGCAATTGCTTATATCTGCCATGGAAAAATGGAATCAAAGCTACCTCCCATTATTATTAGGGATAGCTACAAATACTACCCTTAAGGTTTAGTCTAATTGCAAACCAACCCATTTATCTTTCAAAATTACAAATACCTTAATGGCATATGCTTCTATTTGACCTTATGGAGCGCAGTAATTTGTAAAACAAAAACAAACCTCAAGAGGGTATTTGTAATTTTAGAAGATAACTGGACTTTTTTGTAATTATGCTAAAGATTTTTTTGTAATTAAGCTATAATCCACAGGAGTAATTTTGTAATCATCCCTTATTATTAATAGGAGTGGAATTATAAAAAAAATCATACATTTTCTACTCTGAACAAATTATTGTTCCGGATTTAAGCAAGACATTCAACTTCTAATTTTCAAGGATAATTATGACATTGGTTCATATAAAGACCAGAAACCAAAATTACAATAAAAAGAGGACCAAACAGAAAAATGAAACTTAACCTGCCAGAGCAAAGTTGGCCAGGAGCCTCCATTGTGGTAAGACCAAGGACTGCATAGCAAGCAAAAAAAGTAGAACATTTCAGTCTGTCAAATAACTAAAGCCTGACTAATCTAAAAAAGAAAAGGATAATTACAAAAGACCCCCTAAGGTTTGGGCTAATGACAAAAAACCCAGACATATTTCAAAATTACAAAAGCCCCCTCAAGTTTGATTCTGTCTTAAATTTAAGGGGTACCTAGAATATTTGTGGAAATACCAAGGGAATTTTCAAAATGTTTTTACTTATGAAGAGGGAAAATATAAGACGGAATCAAACCTCAACACTTTTTTTTTTTTTGTAAATTTCGTAATTAGCCCGAACCTTAGGCCTTTCTTTTTTAGTAATTATCCCCCCCAAAAAACTAGTTAACTGAAGTAGCAAAGTTACGTGTTTTTCTTTTCTCAAAAAATTTTTTTTACGTGTTTTTCGGATCACTGCCCGTGATTATTCGCCATTCTTGGCCCTCCAGAGCAGGGTAACAAATTTTCAGCGGCATGTCAGCCACTAGATCGGACCATTTGGCTTCAATAAGATCTAAAATCGCGTGCGATTGGTCTTCGGTAGCAAGACTGCATATTATAGCCCATAAATTTCCGAGTGAAAAGAAACGGAAGTCCATGTGAGCTGGCTGTAAGTTTCCGATAAGATAGCCTCCTTTGTTGGGCATCCACTCGACAAGCCAAGGAGGAATTTGATCAGGGTAGATGTTGAACTTGTTGACTGCATCAAATGAGTATTCCTCCGTCTTGTACCGATAAATTTCATTCAGCTTCTTCATGTCGATCCAGTAGTACTCCCGGATGTGAATCGATAAAGCTACTAACCGATTGTTAAGCGCCATGGTAAGGTCCGCTGAAGCGTCCTCTGGAGCAAGCATCTCACGTGCACAAAGCAGAGCTGAATAGAATAATGCCTGCAAGAACAGTCAACACAAGTGTATAAGTTCTACCATATATACATTATATATATAATATATTGAAAATTGCAAAATTAGTCATGTGGCTATAGGAGGATAACAAAACTGGTCCCGTCCGATTCAATATTGGTAAAATAGTCATGCAATTTTAAAAAAAAATCGTGTATTGAGGACAATTTCCTTCAGAAATTGAAAACGAGGCCGGAATGACAGTCACATGACCCGAATTAGTTAGGATTTTGCTGTCAAGGACCTATTTAATCCTATATGGAGAACTTAAATTGCAAAATTGGTCCCCTAGTAGAGCATGGCAATATTAGTTCCATTAAAATTAATTTGGCAAATAAAACCTATAAGTTTTAAACACTCAATTTAGTCAACTAATTCAATTTCGCAAAAAAAAAAAAAAAAACTTTTAATTCTTAAGGAATTTACAATAATAATTTTATTCATAACTTAAACTATTTTAACTATAAAAAGATGAATAAATTTAGTCAGCTTATAATTAACTAAACTTCAACATTAGATATTTTAAAGATACAATTAAAAAGGTCTAATGATGGCACACACTTCAGAGAAAAGAATAGGAGAAAACCTGAATTTCAAGTGGGTGACCATGGATGCCCATGCGGCGATCTATCATGCATGAGCCATCCGTTACTAATAAAGTTGGAAACATATCAAAACCATCTGCCAAACAAAGCTTTAAAATCATCTTAATGCCAGTTTGTACATCAATCCTTTCCTGGACCGAAAGGTCTCCGGAGCATTTTCCATATGCGCGTAACAATATGATCCACCACAAACCTGAGAAACAAAATAAAAAGGTTATAAGGTCTTGTATGATGTATTTCCAAGTCCAATTTCCAGTGTTGGAAAATGAATTTTCAGACTTTATTGGTTTTCTTGTGAAAATTGAGAATATGTTTGGTTTGTTGTCTGAATTTTAATGTTTGGGAATGAAACTATGTTTGGTTATAATTTTGAAGTGTATTTTTGAAATAGATTTGCGTGATTGTAGTGAAAAGTTGTTTGGTTATGGACTATGGTTTTTGAATAGAGTTTTTATATATATTTGCGTGATTGTAGTGAAAATATGTTTGGTTGTGTTTCCAATATTTCCATAAAAATGAGAAAACTGAAAATGACTTAATTTCCATTGAGAACTTCCTAAACCAACATAAACTTATTTTTTGGAATAGTTGGAAAATGGAAAATGGGTTTTGGAAACACAACGATACATGGCCTAAATGTCCAGATATTAAGAACTGCTAAAACTGACTGAAAAATTAACTCACCAGAATCAACCGGTGCCACTCTACCAATTGCCGCCTCACCAAAGTCGGGATCCAAGACTTCTTCGGTTGCAGAATCATCGCCATCTAGTGGCACGACACGCACTTTGAAACTTGCTGGCATTAGTCCTTGTCCAGGACTATGGCAATCCATTGTTTTCTCCCAACTCTGGTCAGACGAAACGAAATAAAGATATATAATAAAAGCCAAAAAGTAGCCATAATCGAAAATACCGAAAGCTCCCAAAATTTACCTTTGATTATTTGTCATGTTATTTACCTAATGCAAATGAAATTCTTAACTTTTGAGTAATTTCTTCTCTCATTAACTACTTAAATCTGCGAAAGACTGGGTGATGTATGAAAGTCAACACAAAATTATCAGAAATATATTTTTGGAAGTAGAAAAAGAAAAAACAAGTACTAAATGAGAATATAATCTCATTTGGCAGCTTGCACTATTATGCAAAAAGTCTTGACAGACAGACAGAAGCAGTAGAAGACAAAAAAAAAATGACGCCGTGCACAACAAAGTAAAAGTATATGGAATTTAAAAAAAAATGATAGTGTCGTTTAAAACAGTACTTACTAGTTACTACCTATAGTGCATGCATTATAGTTTTCCATGCAAGGATAGGCAGAGAATACCAATAAATATCCTATGAACATGCAAACATTATAATGGAACGTATAATATCTTAGATTAAGAACAATCCCGTGATTTTCTTTCCAAGCATAAAAAAGGCAGATAATGTAGTCATCAAAAGTAACCCGCTAAATAAATTGTTCCGCTAAATAAATTGTTCATTCCATCCATTCAGGATAGTCATATGATAATTAAACAACAAACTGTGACATATTCGACAGATTACTGCAATGACTTACATTACCTGTAGCTGAAGAGTGTGTAGGATGAAATTCTTAACAATTTCATATTCTCCCTTTAATAGAAAAGCAATCCCAGAAGGTATAAAATCCCGAATAAACACTTGATCATAGTTGAGAGTGTTGGAGTCGAGTGGGTCATTAGCCGCGATGGTACCAACTGGATTGCCACAATAATATACCATTGACGCTCGCAACAAATTCCACGCTTCGTCCTCCAAAGAATTTGAACCAACTTCACCGAACGTCTTGCTAATTGTTGTATCTGATGATGCCAATTCATTATTAGATAGAAAACCGTCATTTCCATATTTCAAATGATTATCAAGATCCTTGGCCACACCATTCACCAATCTTTTACTTCCATCCTCCCGAAATACCTCTCGAACACTTTCCGCCCCAGAACAATTGCAACGCAACTGATTATCTTGTCTCTTTACAAAAATACCATTTGTATTTCTAATCAAATGTCTTCCAGTGTAATTTTGAGATATTCCCTTGCCTTTTTGTGATATGCACCCATAATCTTCATCTTTTTGGATTTTGACGCTGTACTTAAAGGAAAGCAGCGAAGTTGATCTCAAGTTTGTGTAAATTTGATATGGCACTGCCCGGGATAGAACATGTAAGGTTGCTTCTGAAGCAGCCATGGAAAGATATTATACTTTGGCGATCGCTTGGTTAAACCAGAGTTTGATGTTCCTAACGGAGGCAGGAAAAGAAATTCAAAACTATAACTTAACACGCAAATAAACCAAGTAAATGAGTAAAATTACTCGTATGCTTAAACAGTGCCTGGTGGTTAAATTTTTTTGCAAACTTGTCGCTCATAAATTTTTTTCAACCAAACATGCTATTGTTAGTGAAGAGATTCCACTGTTCACGCAGTCTCACTTTTCTAATCATCAATCATATCCAATTATAATTTTACCAAAACATCACATCAACTATCATCACTATACAATCATATCAAAGCATACCATTCACTCTCTTATTTTCAAATCGCCAATCACATCTAATCACTATTATACTAAAAAAGTCACCACATCAAGTATCATGGTCATAATTTCATCATATATCCAATCACACTCAAAATTCATTCTTATTTTTCCAAATAAATTTCTACCGCTATTTTCTCCAAAACTAGAAATGAGTAGAGCAAAAAGTCAAACTATCACTCCCTAGTTATGTTGCTGAATTCAGTTCCCCACTTCTTGCCGTGCCCTAGTCTTCTTCCTCTCCCCCCAAAAAAATTTTGTATTTGTCTTTTAATGACCTAATCCAACTAAAGTCAAACGAAAGAAAAAATATACTGCACAAAAATTAGTTGCAGCTACAAGATCCTCTCCATCTTCTTCTTCAAATCATATACAATTCCCTTGTCACAAACAGAAAAAAAGAACTGTACTGACAAACGAATTCATGCCAAAAATTTCCAGCAGCCAACGGATGTAAACTGAACAAACCAAAAATAATAACCACACCCGAAACCCAAATTTAAAAAGTTCCCATTCTCAGAACAGAAAATACACGGAGGGGTCCGTCCTCCATTATTAACAGCTAACAGTAAAAATCTGATTTCTTAAGAGATAAAGAAAAGACAGCTTTGATTTTTACAACATCAAATATTCTATTTCTATGGAGTAAAAGGTCACGAGTTCGATTCCCCTACCAACACTTTCTTGGTTGAACCTGTCACACAGGGCTTGCCTAGTGTGGTTTACCTGGTTGGCGTAGTTTGCAAAGGCGCTAAGACGTCCAGCCCGAGGGTTTATCCAGTCACAAGATTCGAAGAAGAGTAAGCTGTGGTCCGTCATCAAAAAAAAAAAAAAAAAAAGAACAAAAAAGTAAAATGCTCCATTCATTTGCTTACTTGATTTCTGTCGGTGGCTTTGTTCTTTTAGGGAGAACTTCAGAGTTTTAGAGGTATCGTCGGGAAAAATATGGGTGATGAAGAAAATTGTGCAAAGGGGCGGTGGCGCCGTGAGCCACCAGATAGCTGAATCGGCGGCAATTGGAAAATGCAGGTCCAATTGTTTAAAAATAAAAATTCGTACGAAATACGATACATTTATAGGCCTGTTAAACTTGTCTTATCCTTTTTTCAGAAAAATAGTAAACAAATCTTCAAAATGAAAATATGTTGAATGCATAATATTTTTCATAAATAATAAAGGGATAAATCTCTCAAATTTTTTATTAACATAGCTTTTATTTGTCCTAAATAGATGGTTTTTATTTGTCATTTAGCTTTTTTGAGTAAATAAAATTGTCTCATATACGGGATTTTGTTCGTCAACCATTATTGACGATATGTGACATAAGGGTTTATTTCATGTTGCATGTACTCCAGCCTCCAGGTGGATAATAACCGTAAATTTATTATGGATGTGTAGAAGTTCATATACAATCACACAGACAGGCGTGTATTATAAGCAAATCACGACATATACTACACCTAGTGGCTAGTATATTCCTCTAGGAGTAACATTTACAAGACCGTGATAGAAGCCAAATCAATTTTTTTAGGACATGATCAATTGTAACTTGTAAGTTTCTTATAATGAATGAATGTCATTCATTTTGATTTTCATGTTTATCTTAATAAAATAAACTTATAACATCAAGAACCACAACAAATACAAAATATTATTTTCGAATTATTTGTAAGTATATGTGGCAAAAATTGTTAGGAGATTTTGTTGGTTTCTTTAAAAAAAAAAATATTATACCTACTGTACAAGTTCTTGTAACAGGTGGACCTCAAATTGTTGTTGAAGATTGACCCAAATATTGAAAACGTGCACAACCGGAACACCACTAAGACCAAATGGATAATGCGAGATTTTAAGAGGCTTTTTATGTGAGAAAGACGAGTCTTATTCCTCTGCCCCAAAATTTGACTACATTTCTTATTCTGCACCTGATGATTAACTATTTGTCACAGAGAAACAACAAATATTTTTTTCTTAGATTTATTCATAAATAATTTAAAATACAGAACAGATATCATAATTTTAATGTTAGTAACATTAAGATTACTAAAAGTTGAATACTGCAAATGAATTCAATGATTAAATAATTTTACTAAGATGGAGTAAAAGAAATTTATCGTAGGTGTAAATATTACTATTGTTATAATCATTATTGGAGAACAATACATGTATATATATGTATATATATTACAATTTGATTAGTGATGATAAGAGTTAAATCTATTTTAAGATCATCACATTGCCAGGAACATGTATATGCTAAAATAAAAAATAGAAGACAAAAATTTGGGTGAGACCATCTAACGGATCTTTTCCGTTAGATGAACTCAACCCGACCAGGTTTTTATTGTAATTTCATGCACCGGTGACGTTTTTGTAATATTTTAGGGCGGTATCATAGGATCTCGGACCGATTGTATTTTTGTAATATTAGGGGATATTAAAAGTATTAGTTTTTTCACTGAAAAATATTAGTCGTACATCTGAAAAATATTAGTAATACTCTTGAACAATATTTTTAATAGCTCTCGTGAAAAGTATTGACTTTTTCCTCGAAAGTATTAGTAGTCTACCTAAAATGTATTGTCCCCTTAAAAAGTATTAGACAGTAACGTACTATTGGACAACCCTCAAAAGTATTAGTTTTTCCCATGAAAAGTATTAAGCAACCCCTCAGAAAAAGTATTAGTAATCCCCTGGAAAATTATTGATTTTTCCCGCGAAAGTATTAGTATTCCTCTTAAAATGTGTATTAATAATCTTAAAATATTATGCTTTTTTACTAAAGATATTTTAGTATTTTTCCTGAAAAGTATTAGTAGCCATTCTAAAAAATATTAACAACGGCCATTCGGATGTTGTTGTTATGGTGTTAGTGGTTGTGCAGGTCAATGGGCAGATTAACCGCTGGTCGGGTATTTTGATCCGTCTAACGCATTAGATCCGTTAAGACAGTCTGACAGAAAACTTATCCAAAATAGAATCAAAAACTATCTGTAGAGTTGAGGTTTCGAAATTACAAAAATTGTATTTATTTCTTACAATAGATGCCATTTTAAATAAACAAAAAGGGAATATTTGTTATTTTTTAATCCGTTAGACGATCTGACAGAAGACTTACCCAAAATAGTATTGAAAACTATCTGTAGAGTTGAGGTTTCGAAATTACAAAATTTGTATTTATTTCTTTCAATAGATGCCATTTTATAGTTAAAAAAGATATATCAAGGGAATATTTGTAATTTTAAAAAATAATAATTTTTCTTTTCTGTAACAAGACTAAATAACAAAAAAATATTATCAAGCAATAGTGCAATACCACAGTTTTTGCTCTTAAGCAGAAACTGTTCATTACACAAAATGAAAAGCTAACGGATAAACATTCAAAACTACAGATACCATTAAGAGGGTGTTCGGGAGCTTATAAAAGTGTTACGGTAAATTTTTTAAAATAAGATCTTATTGTTTGATAAATGGTTTTATCATGATTTTGATGATTTTATTTTGTCATCAAAACAATGTTTTTAAAGGTTGTCCAAATACTCCTAAATGATTTAAAATGGTTTTAATATTTTTCGGAGTATTTCAACAAGTTTATTTTCGATAATATTGGACAACACTTTTAATAATTTTATGTCAATGGGTTTTTTACTTTTAAACAAGGTTCCTAAATGTTGTCTAAATACTTCCGATTGGTTTAAAATATTTTTACTAAATTTTCGGAGTATTTCTTGAGTTTTATTTTCGACAAAAATTGGACAACATTTATGTCTCGTGGTCGACCGGTCGCCCTATAGGGCATCCCGTACCTGGAAGTTGTGAAAAACAGTGTATAAGCCATTTGCTGAAAAAAGGCTAGTAGACCGGTCAACAGGGTGGTAGACCGGTATGGTCGACCGGTCGACCGGGGCGTCGACCGGTGCTTGGGAGCAATTTCTAAAACAGAGCTTCTGGACTCGTTTTTTGGTCTTGCTCGGCCATTGCAAGATGGGGTCGACCGGCCGAACCCCACAACCGGTCGCCCTGTGTAAATGTGTATTCTCTTTTTCAAACGTCTATTTGTGTGTGACTGTCGCTCAAGTTTGACAAAGAAAATATAACCGTTGTGCAAATGTACATCTTTTCCTTAATTTGTGGGATTGATTTCTAACACTCTTTTCTTCATTTGTCTTGCAATTTTTACAGAATTTATGTCCCCAAGAGGAGCATATCATGTACAAGACATCTTCTATAAATAGAGGAAGAATTGAAGCAACACAAAAAGAGAGAAAACTACAACACAACAAGATACACTCAAGAATACACTTGTTCTTACATTGTCTTATTTCTTGTTGTAATTTGCCTAGCTATTCACTTTCACATTCTTGAGGTCTAGGCTTTTCTTGATTACACTTGCACTCTATTGTATTATCAATTATCGAGTTGTAATCTTGAATTTGGGTAATCATTCAACACAAGATATTCTTGTGAGTGTTCTTGTGGTAAGAATACTGTTAGGAATTCTATTGTTTAGATTTTGATGAATGCCATGTAAAACTTAGAATAGAAAGTTGGCTCCCCAATTCTTGCTTTGAAATGTATTGTAACAATTAGAGCTGGCCAAGCCGAGTTAAGTCGCTACGCTCCAACTTGCAAGAAGACAATCAAGGCTTGAAGGAAAACTCTGTGAGAGACAGCTGAGTACAACAAAAGAAGAAGAGACAGAAACTCGAAGAAGCGGTGAGATGCACTGAGTGGAACATCAGTCAAGTCAACTCAAGAGAAGCCAAGTCTCGGTCAAGTGACAGAAGAGTCATCCATGATTGGTTCGACTCTAAGTCACCTGGGGGGGAAAGCGAGGAAATGCGGTCAAGTCGAGATAATCAGAAAAGAACCGTTGTACGAGTAAATCAAGAGATTTACTTAAACAAGTAATATCTCCATACTACCTTTCTTGGAGTGCTCGATCCCGAAGCGTGCAAAAGAAATGAACCAACGGGAAACACTACACCGTGTCGAACTCCGAAAAGGTGATAAAACATTTCATACGAGGAAATGGCAATTCCAAGAATCGCATACCAACGATCGCAAAGTGATTTTCAAAAATGAGCCTATCTCTTCAACGGGCAAATTTTTGAAAGTTCACTATAAAAAGCCGAGGAGTTTGATTGAGAAGAAGGATGCGTGAATGAATGACACACGTGAGATATACAAGCTTATCAATAATCGAAACATTCTCAATCCTCAAGCCTACATCTCAAGTACATCAATCCAACACTTACCCGTGAAGGAAAGAGAACTTCAATCGTTGAAGAGGAAAATATCGAAAACAAGGGGTCTACATTCCAAGAAGGATTGTAGAAAGGTTCAAAGTGAACAAGTCTTAAGCTTTTGGAGGGCTTCGTGATCAAATCCAAAGTGCTTGAGCAAGTGAGTCAGAGTAGCAAGGCAAACGCCTGTGAAGAAGCCGAGTCGCACGAGAAGCCGGTGAGTGATCAAGGCGTCTCGTGATCGAGTCCCAAAGGATCAAGTCGGCTATTGTGATCAAGACTTGTATCCGGTATTGTTACCACTTTGTAAACCGATCATTACTTAGTGGATTCCTCCAGAGCTGGAGAAGAGAGGAGTAGAAGAATTACCCCATCTTCGAACCTCTATAAAAACTTTATTGTGTCATTTACATTTCAAAGATTTAAATTTCTCGCACTTTTAATTGCTTATATCTCTTTGATAAATTTGCTATCCATTTGATAATCTATAAGTACTAAATCAAGTCAGTAAAAACTTGCTTAATCAAACTTAAGGGTGTTAAGTCTTTGCGAAAAACAAAACCACGGTTGAGTCATTTTATTGCCAACAATTTGAGTTACTCTATTATGTTATTTCATTTGAAATCATTTGAGAGATTAACTCTTGAGGACTAATTCGATTGTCCATCAAGGACACGGTGTGTAGAACTCAGAGATTTAAAAAGGCCTAAATCGAAAATTTGGTAAGGTTTATTCAACCCCCTTCTAAACCTTACACTTACACCCCTTGGGACCTACAAGTGGTATCGGAGCGGTTGGTTCATTGAACCCTCCGCACCGGTTCTTGAACTAGATCTCCAAACTTTTCAAAAGTCCGCTTTAGTACTTAAACTTTCAAAACTCTTTTCTATCATTAAAAGTTATTATCATGGAAGCAAATCTAACACGCATTCCTATGTTCACTATTGAAGAATTTGATGATTGGAAAATTCGCATGCGAGCTCACCTATCAAAGCATTACATGATGAGATGTGGATAGTGATAGAAAGATGGGCCTCTCGCAAATATTGAAGGTGAACACAAACCTGCACGAAGAGTTGCGGTGAAGGGAAGAAGATCAAAGATCTGGACGGTCATGGTTGAAAAACCAAGAATCGAGTGGACAAATGATGATGAGAAAAAGATACAACCTGGACAATGTAGCCAAGGACATTCTTTACAAAACCTTGGATAAAGCCATGTTCAACAAAGTCAAATCTTGCAAAACGGCTAAGGAAATCGGGACAAGTTGACTTTGATTTGTGAAGGTTGAGCAAATCAAAGAAAACAAATTATCGATGGTTTGTCTGAAGTTTGAAAATTTTAAAATGATCTCGGAGAGAACCTGGATCAACTAGACGCTCGATTCTGAAATCACAAATGAGCTGTCTACACTTGGAAAGGAATATACACGAGAAGAAAATGTGTATGAAAATCCTAAAGAGTCTTCCATTTGAATGGGAAATGAAGGTCATGGCATTGAGACACTCCATGGACCTATCAAAGACATCCAATCATGAGTTATTCTCGGACCTCAAAGCCTACGAGTTTGAGCCGAGAAGGAAAGACGAGGAAGAGACAATTTGTACCCAAAAACAATTTGCTCTAGTTGTCAAAGACGGAAGGAGAGTGAGGTCAAAGAGGCAATTGACCCTTTAAGAAATAGCCACGATGGTTAAAAGATTTAACAAGTTCTTTAACAAGAACTACAAGAGAGGAAAGGGTGAATCCTCCAGAAGACACTCAGCTCCCTCCAAATCAAGGGATGATAGGCCAACCAAGAGAATGATCATCAACAAGTTGAGTATCAAAAATCGTGACAACTCAAGAATAGAAAAAGAGTCGATCAAAAGGTGAATATCTATGTTGGAATTGTAGACAACCAGTCACTATGCCATTGATCGCTCATATCCTGTAGTCAACAAGTGCGTAAAAACGAAGAAGAAAGAAAGGTCTTGAGAGAAAGAAGACAAGAGAAGAAAAAGGCAATGATGGTCGCAGAGATTGCCGAGACAACCAAGTCAAGAGAGACAAGTGACTCGCAGAGCAAGAAAGTCGACTACTCAAGTGACTCACGAAGAAGAAGCTTTGATCCGCTTAATGGCCAAAGAACAAGATCAAGAAGATGAGGTACAATCTAACTCAACAAGCTCGTACACTAGTGATAGTGATTGTGACACACACACTTCATCACCCACTCGATCTTTATGATTCATTAGGCAAAATGATGAAAGATTTTGAGCACATTAAAACCTCACACTCACTATTGAATGAGGAAAACAAACTACTCAAAAATCAAAAACTCAAAACCGACTAAGGAGCCGAGTACTCTAAGTCAAATAGCCGATGAGAATAAAAGTTTAAAGGTCGAAAATGCTAAATTAATAGCGTAAATTGCCGCTATAGAAAAGAGGGAAAATGACCTCAAAAATGTTATTGCCTCATTCACTAAGGCATCTAAATCATTGGATGATCTTATTATGAGTCAAAGAGAATGTGGAGACAAGACAGCTTAGATTTAATTCCTTTGTACCATGTCAAACCTCAAGAGTAATTTTGGAAAAAGGATCTTCAAGTCATGAAGAGTCCGAAAAATCCAAAACTCTAAATGATGCACACACTTTCAATCCAAAGCACAATCTAAGCAAACGGCCTTGGTTACAAAGGAAAAGGAAAAAAACTTAACGATTGAGAGTCTTTGAAAGGACAATGAGAAGAGATCCAGTGAGTCCCCTGGGCAGACTCCAAACAAAAATACTCTGTAAAGAAGAAGCGGAGAGCTACCAAAAATCCTAAAACTCATAAAAGAAATACATATGATGGGAATGGTAGAAAATATCCAAGCCAAGTCGATCGAACAATGTGAACTATCACCCTAGACTTATGGAATACAAGCCCAAATGGCAAAGGCCTAGAACTCAACAAAGGCCATTCCAAAAGCATAAGAGCTTTCATCAAGACACATATGCACCTAGGCACTACACTCAAAGACACCACAATTACCCAAGAAAGGCTATTGCTAAAACACATATGCAGCATACTGAGACAAAAGAGACAAATTTGTATGAACCTAGACTCCCCAAGCAATTTGCCAGGATTGATTATGATTATGGCATCGATAGATGGCAACCTCTCTAGAGTCAAATCATTTGGCTATAGGTTGGTTGGATCATCTTATAATTCTAACCCTCAGACCCGGCAAGAATGGGTACCTAAAACTTAATTTCCTTGATTGCGGGTTCAAGGAACAGTGAGTGCAAGGAACCTGGTACATGGATAGTGGTTGTTCCGGACACATGACAGAGATAAGAGAAATCTGTCAAAATTCAAGGAAGTCAAAGGAGCAAAAGTCATATTTGGAGGAAATGAAGCTCCTGGTGAAATAAGAGGTAATTGGATCCATCAAAAGGAATGGTTTAGAAATCACAGATGTTGCATATGTTGAAGGACTAAACTTCAATTTACTAAGCATCACCAACTCTGCGACAAGGGCTACAATGTTGGATTCAACATGGGAATATGCCAAATCAAAAATGTTGAATCTAATGAAGTTGTCGCAAGGATGTAGACAGAAAAATATGTATGTAGTGGATTGGTCAACCGCAACACCCAAAGACTGCGTCTACTAGCAAAGAGCACAATGAATCAAGTCATTTGGCACAAAAAGCCGAGTCACCCGAACTTCAAAACAATTAATAAGCTAGCAAGAAGTCATCTTGTAGAAGGACTTCCGGACTCGATGATACAAGAAGGAAAGTATATGTGATGCATGTCGGAAGGAAAACAAATCAAGTCGTCATTCAAAGAAAAGACATGCCCATCCTCAACAAAGAATATTGCAGATCCGCCTTCATATGGATCTATTTGGCCCAGTGGAACCAAAGAAGCATAAGTGGAAAGAAATACACCTTGGTGGTAGTAGATGACTACTCAAGATATACATGGACAATATTCATGTGCAAGAAGAAAAGAAACTCTACAAAAGCTACCACGGTGATGAAGAGAATACAAAATGAGAAAGAGTCAAACCATTATCAAAATAAGATCGGATAGAGGAACCGAGTTTGTCAATGGAATAATAACTCAAGATTGTATTGAGAATGGTATTGGTCATGAACTATCACCGCAAGGACTCCACAAACGTGAGAATGGAGTTGCGAGAAAGAAGGAACGAAGAACCCTCAAGGAAGCAAAAGACCATGTTAGGTCAAGCGGGGTTACAAAAAGATTTTGGGTCAAGCAATCAACACACCGCTACACCCAAAACAGAGATGTATGATAAATAGGCGGTGACAAAGACTCCTATGAGATCCGGGTGGAAGAAAACCAAATGTTGCATATTTCAGGATATTTGGATGTAAATGCTTCATCCACAATAATGGCAAAGACAACCTAAAGGCTTTTGATGCTAAAGCCGATGAGGGTATCTTTTAGGATACTCGGTGAAAGCAAAGCCTGAGAATACTCAACAAAAGAACTATGGTTACGAAGAATCCATTCATGTAGTATTCGATGAGCCAAACATCAATGGAAAAGACATTGAAGAGTCGGTGATAAGTCAAACATCCAACCTCGAGAGAAGAATCCCTATCTTTGAAGGTCAAGGCGGGGATTATCAATTGAGAAGAAGATGAGATAGTTGAATCTCAAAAAGCAATTTGGAAAATCTGCGGTGAGTGATCACGAGAGAGCGACCACAAAGAACACGGTACTGCAAGTCGATCGAATCCAGCTAACTTACTTCAACTTGACGTAAGATGGCCGAGAGACCATCCACCGAGATCTTGTCATTGGAGACATGAGAGAAGGTGTCAAGACAAGATCCAGAACTCAACAAGAAGAATGTTCACATGCTTCATCTCGCAGATAGAGCCCAAAGATGTGTCACAAGCATTGGATGACACACATTGGATTCAAGCTATGCAAGAAGAGTCAATCGGTTTGAGAGAAATAAAGTATGGGAATTAGTACAAAGACCCATACATCAAAATATTATTGGAACCAAATGGGTATTCGAAATAAGATGAACGAGGAAGGTTGCCCGTGGTAAGAAACAAAGCAAGACTGGTAGCCAAAGGATATTGCCAAGAATAAGGAATAGATTTTGATGAAACATTTGCTCTGTAGCAAGATTGGAAGCTATAAGGATGTTTCTTGCCTATGCGACTCACAAAAATTTCATTGTATATCAAATGGATGTAAAAAGTGCATTCCTAAATGGATTATTGGAAGAAGAAGTGTATGTCGAACAACCTCCAGGATTTGAGCGAGAAGACTCTTGGAGACAAAGTGTACAAACTCAAGAAAGCCCTGTATGGATTGAAACAGGCACCCAGAGCATGGTATGATACCCCGTCACAATTCCTAATCGAAAATGGATTCACTAAAGGAAAAGTAGATAGAACACTTTTCAGAATTCAAGACGAGAAAGAGTATCCGCTTGTTCAAATATATGTGGATGACATCATTTTTGGATCCACTAACAAAGAGTCGTGTGAAAAATTCTCAAACCTCATGCAAAGTAAATTTGAAATGAGCATGATGGGAGAGCGACATTCTTCCTTGGACTTCAAGTGAAACAAGTGAAGGATGGAACCTTCATAAGTCAAACAAAATACACCAGAGATTTAATGAAGAAATTTGGTATGGAGGAGAAGTCTTACGTAAAAATACCAATGAACACATCATCAAAATGGACATGGATCACGGGATGGCAAGCCAGTAGATCAAACAAGATACTGAGCACTTATTGGATCACTGCTCTATCTCACGGCTAAGAGCCGGACATCACCTTTCTTTGTAGGTGTATGTGCAAGATTTCAATCTGCTCCAAAAGAGAGCCATATGAATATGACTAAGAGAATATTGAGATACTTAAAAGGAAATCAAGAAGTAGGGCTATGGTATCAAAGGAAGGTGGATTCAAGCTAATTGGCTATTCAGACTCGACTATCTTTGGATCAGAGTGGGACAGAAAAGTACTTCAGGCACATGTCAAATGCTTGAAACAGATTAATTTCTGGTTTAGCAAGAAGCAAAACTCAATAGCCACCTACAAATTGAGCGAGAATACATATTCGGGCATTTGTTGTGCCCAAGTCCTATGGATGAGACAAAGGTGAGATATTGAAGTTGAAGAAAAAGAAATTCCAATCATGTGTGATAACACAAGTGCAATTGCAATCACACAAAACCCTGTGTTGCACTCAAGAACAAAACATATAGATGTCGAGATATCATTTCATAAGAGATCATGTTGAAAAGAAGGACATTATCTTGGAATATATCTCAACCGACAAACAACTAGCCGACATCTTCACAAAACCATTATGTGAGTCAAGATTTGAAGAACTCAAACATGAGTTGGGGCTAATTGAGCTAGTTTGAGACACGAGAAGAATCAAAGAAAAGAAATGGAACAGGAAAGAAGGTGAAAAAGAATCGAAAACAAAAATTAGCTCAAGAATCAACCAGATCGGAAAAGTCGGCTATACCAAGTGATAATTTAGTGAGTCACTAAGAGAAATGTGAGAAGCAGAGTTAAATCGCCTAAGAGATAAGTTGAATAACTTATGAGCAAAGTGACAAAAACGTGATCGTTTTTGACTTAGCAGAATGTTTTAAGAGACACGTCAAAGATAATGATGATGTGTACAGACATAAAGCCGCACACCAAGCCTATGATTGGATATAAATCTTTGCCGCATTAAATACGAGACATGAATCGCTCAATATGCGCGCGAAATCCAAGCCGTTGATTTCGATCACGATTCAAAACCGTCTGCCGCACGCCCTTTCATAAACCATATTTAAACCATTTTTCGTCCGTTTCTCTCACACTTCTAAAACTGTTCAATCTCTCTCTCAAAAAGCAAAGGCAAATACTCTCAAAACCCTATCAACCTTCAAATCAAATTTCGAACTTTTCCTTGAAATTATTTCGAGAAATGGCACCAACGTATAACTTTACCAAGTTGGGAAAACAAATCCACACCGGTTCGGCGGATTTCGATTTTGGAATGGTGAAGCGGGGTCCGACGACACCCTGGTGAAGAAAATCGCGGAGAAGTTAGAAACGCCAGGATCAAAACCGTTTCTAACAATGGAGTATCCTATGACCTATGTGGAGGAGGTCGCACAATTCTACGTGAATGCCTTTGAGATTCACGATGAAGGAATCAAGTCATGCATTCACGGGAAGCGGTGACTATCACCGCCAAGGATTTGGTGAATATTGCTCACTACCGCCAGTGAAGGAGCAAATGAAATTAAGGAAAGTTGATGTAAACTTGGCCGACACATGGAAAGAAATAGCCAAGTCCGAGCGTTTTTGACAAAATAATATACACAAAGAAACAAGAGAAGCTTTGAATGAGGATTATCACAAATTGTTGGATATTGTTGCCAAGTGTATCGACATCAAATTTGGCGCTTTGACCAACTGTCAAAGGCAAAATTGATTGTGATGGCTGCAATAATCGAAGAAAAGAAGATAAATGGCTGAGTTTATCTACAATGATTTCTGCGAACGTAGGGAACAAGTCCTTCAAAGAAGATGGGTCATTTGGAGGATCTCGGGATATGGCCTGGTGATTGGCCGGCTATTGGAGGTGAAAGGAGTACCTCTTAGACATGGGAAGGCCTTCCATGTTAACAAGAGGATGTTGAGCTAATCTCTCCGGTGCTCGAAGCGTGCGTACACCAAGAGAGGCGACACGATGAGGGGAATCGGTGACCCCCGAAGACACATCGTCTTCCTCTCCAACCAAGAAGAAAGCCGCCCTGCTTTTGCCGAAAATCGCTTGCCAAAGAAAGAAAACCAAACATGCTCTCGCCCCGCAGCAGAGTCACCGCCCGCAGCCAGAGTCACCGCCCACGCAGCCGTGTCACCCGCCCCGCAGCGGCGGTCGAGAAGGACTCACAAATTCCTCTCTCGATCGTCAAAAGGAGGAGAACCGACAAGCTAGACGGCCGCTCCTCGTAAACAAACACAAGCACGGCCCCACCGCCCAAGACTCGAGAGGACACCGTCTCGAACCTAAATCCCTCCCGGTACAAACTAAGAGACGAAGAAGACTTGTAAAGCCATCCGAACAGGAGAAACCGGTGAGTCGGCTACTCGGCAAAGACAAATCTGGGAGACTACTTTGGAGAAGTAGAGTCTCTCCGGATGTAATTGATGAAAAGCCAAGTCTCTTGAAGGTGATCGCAGAGGCAACCCGAAGACACGTTGTAGCTCACACAATTAAAACTCAAGAAGAACCAAAACAGAGATAGTGATGTAATGATCCTATCTCCACCTTACCCGGACATCCAAAATCGTCTGCGTGAGTGGAGAAAATGGAAGCCGAGCAAGTCGAGAACAGTTCAACGGCCTGAATTCATAGAAGAAGAAGAGGAATCGCTAAATTTCCTGGATTATCTTGTGCTCCCGGCTCTAGATGAAGACAAGCGCATGGTTATTCTCGCAGATCTACAAGGACAAGGAGAGAGAAAAGCAAGTGAAGAAGCCGAAGCACGCGAAAAGGCAAGATCGCCTATCTCCGGCACTACGTAACACTTCCATCCTCTCCTTGATATCTTCTCCGAAAGTGACGAGGAACAGGAGAAGAATGTCCGCCACGGAAGAATTGCAGATGCAGCAAAGCATTGCATGAATCAAGAATCCTTCACGAGCAAAGATCGATGGAGGGACGGGGAGAGTCCTCCGAACACACCGAAATCGATCCAATGGGAGTGGTTCAACAAATAGCCACCGATATTCTTTGCTACCACTTCCTAAGCCTAACTCGGAAGAAGCGATAAGGAGATGGCGATGGCTGGGCTAGTGGGGACCCCGGTCGAGCCAACCCCTATTGAAGGTGTGCCACCACCGCCCCAATGGTCGAACCATCAATTGCAACGGCCCGGGAGTTTGGAGACGAGTAACCTCACTCCAAGTCACTCACAATTTGGTGCGCGCCCGAGGGGGAAACTCCTCCACCGCGGCAAGGTCGGAGGATCTTTGAGATGACTCCACAAAGAATGTAGGAGACGAAGCAAAGAACACTCAAACACAAGAAGAACAACAAGTTGCCATCAACGAAGCTCGACGATTGAGACTGTCTCGGTGAGGTGCCAGCGACTACGAAGGCTAATGACGCAGCTGCGATGCGATCGAGGCACGAGGAAGGAACAACCCGGGAGTTAACACTGGCGATGAAAGCGCAATCCATGGGGTTGAGACTCCAATGGATGCCCATAGAAGACCCTAAGACGGTGACATCGTCGAAAGGAAGACCAGTGCCTCGCAGCAGAGAGAGCTGCGGAGGAAATGAAGGCCACGGGAGGTTGAGACTTAGGGGTAACACAACAAGTAGAGAACATCCCTCCCGCAACCATCGATCCATCCGAAAAGGAGATCGCGCACTTCATGATTCCCAGGACAACCCCGATGTCACCTTTCGGGATCGGAAAGCGAGAAAGTTCGAGTCAACCCCATGACAAATCCAAAAGACTCGTGCGGATGTTCCGGGCACGAGCAAGTCCGATCCCAAGACCACTCGTCGACCTTTAATTTTGATGATGAGCCACCAATGGAAATCTCATCATCGTCCGGTGACGCTCGACGATAAGGCCGAGGACCGATCTACTCAAAAGGAGAAATCATTGAGACCAACGAAGCTGTTAAGACAGTGAGGCTCAGCAAGCCAGTCGAGCCCATCGCACCACAAAACCCAGCTGCATGCCAGCGACCACCGCTCCGGCTCCTCAAGCTCTGGTGGATCGATTCCCAAAAGAACTTCACGCCCACCGCTTATCATCGAACAAATCCCGGATGGCGGTGATGAATCCTTGTGGAATTTTTCCCTTTCTCACCGGAGATGCGAGAACTCCACGAAGAGTCGAAAATGAGCAAGCACGCTATCACGACCAGCTCTGTTTTTCACTCGGCACCATTGTTCAGCCGACTTGATTTCGATTTGTATGGCCATCACCGCAATGTGAAGAATCGGTGAAGAAACGACGAAGTGTTCAAGGCACTCTTTCTTTGAAGTTGAAAAGATGGAGAGGCATCGATCGGCCTCCTGGATATGCTACCTGGACAACAGAGATGCCAACCTTACGGTGACTTGAGAGGCATCACGGTCGAGGATAAGGGAATGGTGGCAACAAAGAAGAATCAATGCGTGTGGAACGGTGAGATACTTCGGACAATTATTCAACAAGCTCTTGGTGTGAGAGTGAAAATGTTGATGCGAAAACTGCGGGAACACATTGAACATATGCACGAAGCTCACACCGCCGAGATCAAGGCTGGCTGCGTGAGCGAAATGCAAATGATATACTGGCGTTTGGAAGAACACATGACAAGAAAATTCAGCCTTCTCATGGTGAGATGAAGCGATTTGTGAGAATCCAACGCTACTCGGTCAATTCCGTGCGGCAAAGATACAACGCAATGAGACTTAAAGCAAAATTCAACCATCGGGAGACTCGACTTCATGCTTGCCAAAGATGTTCCAGGGGGTTCCTCTATCCTTTGATGATGCCAAAAAGGGGAAGAGGAATACCTTAAAGCAAACAAAATCGGTTTGAAAAGAAAGGAAGCGGTGACAAGGAGCAATTGAGAAGGAAAATCGGTGAGGAAATTTTGAAATCAAGAAAGGAAAATCACGAGGGGAAGGATCAAAGAATATGACCTTGATGATTGCACAAACCCCCAACGAGGTCCTGTCACGGTGACATTATAAGCGACAAACTCCCCGTGACTCGCCACTCCAACACTTGTATCTATGGCCGAGAAGAGAAAAGAAATTGAAGCAGGGATGAAGGAGGTGGAAGGAAGAATGGATGCCAGGGTGATGAACATTTTGAAAGAACACGGAGGCATTCCGGTTGACAGAGACACGTATGCCATCTCGATGTCGGGACAGAGCCAAGATCGGTTGACGAATTCAAAACGCTCGAATCTGGAAGGTTATTTTGCAAATATGTCCTTGGCTCAAGCTTGGGACTGATCGGGAAAAGGGTCTCACATTATGTGAAGAAGAAGCTGACGCAAGACAACCGATCCTCTGCTTTGGTCACTCACTTTGGGCACTCATTTGGAAAGAAGAAGCCCCAAAGACAAGATACGCCCGAGAGGTAGAGGAAGAAGCTTCGGACGTGACCCAGGCCTCTCGCCCAAGAATATTGAATACGTAGATCCAGGAAAGAAAAGAGGGATCTGGGGGCCGGGCTTGACCATGTGGCGAACTTGCAAGTGGCTAAAACCAACGCCGAGTATGCAAAAAGGATAGAAGAAGAAAACAAGAGACAAACTCGGCTATGGCGGGAGAGACAAGAAAGAATAAGGAAAGATGAAGCCGCCAGGAAGGCATATGAGAAGAAAAAGAAGGCGGTGATGACGAGAAGAAGAGAAGAAGAGAAGAAGATCTTGATCAAGATGAAAGAAGGAGACAAATGAAGGAGATGAAGTGTTCTTTGTGCCCAACCCTTCGTGTATTTTATATGTAAATACATACAATGTAAGTCTTACGTAATAATGCTAAATTTTTTTACATACTGACGATACACCTTGTAAACAGTTGTGTTAAGTACAAGAATGATATGATCAATAAAAAGATTGATTATGCGCATACATTCTATGTCAATACACTATCTCAGATGTATCTGTGATTATTTGCATCTTTGTATGATTTAAGTTTTGGCATCATCAAAAAGGGGGAAATTGTTAGGAATTCTATTGTTTAGATTTTGATGAATGCCATGTAAAACTTAGAATAGAAAGTTGGCTCCCCAATTCTTGCTTTGAAATGTATTGTAACAATTAGAGTGGCCAAGTTGAGTTAAGTCGCCTACGCTCCAACTTGCAAGAAGACAAATGAAGGCTTGAAGGAAAAACTCGTGAGACAACCGAGTACAACAAAAAAGCGCATGGGAACTGATTGAAGAAGCGGTGAGATGCGGTGAGTGGAACATCGTCAAGTCAACTCAAGAGAAGCCAAGTCTCAGTCAAGTGATGGAAGAAGAGTCATCCATGATTGGAAAGTCGACTCTAAGTCACCTGGGGAAAGCGAGGAAATGCGGTCAAGTCGAGATAATCGAAAAAGAACCGTTGCCGTAAATCAAGAGATTTACTTAAACAAGTAATATCTCCATACTACCTTCTTGGAGTGCTCGATCCCCCGAAGCGTGCAAAAGAAATGAACCAATGGGAAGCACTACACCGTGTCGAACTCGAAAAGGTGATAAAACATTTCATACGAGGAAATGGCAATTCCAAGAAGCGCATACCAACGATGCAAAGTGATTTTCAAAAATGAGCCTATCTCTTCAACGGGCAAATTTTTGAAAGTTCACTATAAAAAGTGAGGAGTTTGATTGAGAAGAAGGATGCGTGAATGAATGACACACGTGAGATATACAAGCTTATCAATAATCAAACATTCTCAATCCTCAAGCCTACATCTCAAGTACATCAATCCAACACTTACCCGTGAAGGAAAGAGAACTTCAATGGGTTGAAGAGGAAAATATCGAAAACAAGGGTCTACATTCCAAGAAGGATTGTAGAAAGGTTCAAGGTGAACCAAGTCTTAAGCTTTTGGAGGGCTTCGTGATCAAATCCAAAGTGCTTGAGCAAGTGAGTAGTAGCAAAGCGGTACCGCCTGTGAAGAAGCCGAGTCGCACGAGAAGCCGGTGAGTGATCAAGGCGTCTCGGGATCGAGTCCCAAAGGATCAAGTCAATTTGTTGTGATCAAGACTTGTATACGGATATTACCACTTTGTAAACCGATCATTACTTAGTGGATTCCTCCGGGAGCCGGGAGAAGAGAGGAGTAGAAGAATTACCCCATCTTCGAACCTCTATAAAAACTTTTCTTTGTGTCATTTACATTTCAAAGATTTAAATTTCGCACTTTTAATTGCTTATATCTTGATAAATTTGCTATCCATTTGATAATCTATAAGTACTAAATCAAGTCAGTAAAAACTTGCTTAATCAAACTTAAGGGTGTTAAGTCTTCCATTTGAAAACAAAACCACGGTTGAGTCATTTTATTGCCAACGGTGAGTTACTCTATTAACGGCTTGAAGTCATTTGAGAGATTAACTCTCTTGAGGACTAATTCGATGTCCATCAAGGACAATTTGTGTAGAACTCAGTAGATTTAAAAGGCCTAAATCGAAAATTTGGTAAGGTTTATTCAACCCCTTCTAAACCTTACACTTACACCCTTGGGACCTACAAATACACTTGGGTGATCTAGGTGTAAGAAGATTGTGGTAATCTTCTTGTTGAGGTGTTGAAGAATTTGGTATTCTTCAAGGTTGAAGATTGTGGTAATCTTCACAATGTGCCGTTGGAGATTGTGGTAATCTTCAAGTGAGATTGTGGTAATCTCAAAGGTGGTGTTAAAGAAGAGAGTGGTGCTCTTCAAGGTGTTGTTGTAAGTTGGTGTTGTATTAATTTGTGGTAAATTAATAAAATCTTTTTTTCTTTTTGAAATCCATCCCGGATATACTGGGGTGGTAGTAGATTAGGCCATAGGTGGGTTGAACTACTATAAATCAACGCGTGTTGTTTACTTTCCGCACCTTTATTATTGTGTTTGAGCATTCGGTTAAAAAAAGAGGGCGAAATCGAAAATATGGAGATAATCTATTCACCCCCCTCTAGATTATCGTAGCCGCTTGGACTTACAAGTGGTATCAGAGCCAAACTTTTTGGCAATCTCGTTTCACATCGCGAGTGAAGAGGAACGATCGTCGGCTCGAACGAAGCTCAACTTTTAAAGACCTCCACCACCAAACCACCACTATTTGATTCCAAAAATTTTATGTTTTGGAAAGAAAGAATGGAATGTTATTTACAAGGTTGCGGGTTCGATATTTGGAACATCGTCATAAATGGAGAATCCATTCCGATGAAAGACACACCACACACCTCCAAAGGCTTCAAAGAGCTCAATGATGAAGAGAAGAAAATCATCTCCTTAAATGGTAAAGTTCTCAATATTTTGTATTGTTCACTTACTAATTTGGAATATGAACATATTGTAGGAATTCGATCGGCACATGAAGTATGGCAAAAATTAGAAGCCATCTATGGAGTATTTGCAAATGAAAGGAGTCAAACAAAAGCATCTACTTCTCAAAGGGATACAAACTCAAATCTAAGGAACAAGCCTCTTACAACTTCCAACTATGAAGAAGTTGAATATTGTTTTATGGGCATCGAAGAAGAAAATGAGGTATGTCTTAAACCCTCTACTTCCTATGATATTGTTATTCAAAATGATTATAGTGATTTGCAAAATGATTATGATGAACTTCAAAATGAATTCCAAAGCTTACTTGTTAAATACAAAAATTTGAAAAAAGAATTCAATGTTTTGAAAAATGATAAGGATAGTTTATTTACTTCCTATGAATCACTATCATGTGCTCACACCACCACACTTGACAAGGTTAGAAACCTTGAAAAAGAAAATAATACTCTTGTTGAGAATATTGATTGCATGAAAAAGGATTTATTAAAATCCAACTTGAGTACAAATAGAATGACCGATGTTGTTGATTGTTGTGATAATTCGAAACTAGAACTTGATTATAAGCCTAAGGGTGTCAATCACATGAGAATCAAGTCTCTAAGCACGTTGGTCATTATGCTCCTAGAATTATTACATGCTTCTATTGCGGTAAAAAAGGGTCATACGGCTAATACTTGTCAGGCTAGAAATAGCTCTAATCATTATTGGAGACCTAAAAGTCTCAAAGCTAATCCTAAAGGACCCAAACACGTGAGAGTACCACAAAATAATGCCATATTAGGTACCCGGCGAAATAATGATCGAAGAAAATTCATACCGTCAAGAAGGCATCAAATGACCGTTTCATTTGATCAAAGAAGGAGAAACTATTTTCGACAAAGCCAATTTCCAAGAAGAGGATATAATCAAAAATGGGAAGAACACAATCCTTGGAAATGACAAAGACATCATCAACAAGATGATTTTCAAAGAAGAAGAGGCCATCAACAATGGGAAGGTAACAAACCTTGGAAATGGAGTAATCAAAGAAGTCATCATCAACAAAGTGACTTCTCAAAGGGAAGATATCATCAACAATGGGAACATCACAACCCATGGAAATGGCAAAATTGGTAACCCGTATCTCCCCATTTAAAATATGCATTTTATTTTGTTTTGCATGTTTTTTTGTGTATTTATTGCAACATGAGTTTTCAAGTATTGATTTTCTTTTAATTAAGGTCTTCAATATATATGTGTGTTTTTAAAAATTATTTTGAAAAAGGAGACCTTATATGATGTTTTTTAAACTCTTGTGCATTTTTATAGACTAAAATATGTTATCATCTCTTATGAATTTTTATGGCATGAGCTTACTTGTGATATCCCTTAGCCTACATTTTTATCATTATGATTTGTGCTATGTTTGTTTTAAGAAGTATGTAGGATTTACATATTTTCACAAATGGCCATTTATGTCATTATTTGTCAAGAAAGGCATAAATTATCGAGATACGTTTACTTGTGTTATTCTTACTCTTATAGACTCGATATATGTATTGCCATGTGCATATGTGCTTGTTTTTCATATTATTTCATACAATTTCCATTTAGAGGATTGTTAGATTTTTTTAAAGGCACTATCGATACTTGATTGTACATATTTGTTTTGTCAACTTTTGTTCAAATACTTTTTTTAAATGAGGTCTCAATCATATGCTATCGGATTTTCAAATTTCAAAAGAGACCTTTTGTAGCTTTCTTAAGCTTATTTGAACTTGCATGATTTATTAGACTCTTGATGATCTTCTAAATGCATAGTATGTGTTTCTTGCTTCATGGTCTATATATATAATATCTCTTACTACTATGCTCTTTTGCAAGATATTTTGTTATTGATGATTGAGACATGTTTTTACACTTGGGCTATTTTTATTCTTGATTATATAAGCGATGCCGTTAATGAGTTTGTTAAGTTGTGTAGATGAGAAATGAAGTACTCCAAATATTGGTTACCTCAAAATATTTGGATGTATATGTTCTATTGTGAACACCTTAGACAAATTGGATGCCCTATGATGATAGTAATGAAGTAGACAAAAAGGGTATTCCGGAACAAACTCGATGACCAAGGCAACATTGGTCGAACTAAGGCGAGGTTAGTAGCTCAAAGGTATTTTCAAGAAGAAGGTAATTGATTTTGATGTAACATTTGCACTCATAGCACATTTAGTAGCTATTTGCATTTTACTTGCCCATTCTTGTTTTAAGAAAATTTCAAGCTTTACCAAATGGATGTTTAATCCTATTTTCTAAATGGCTTTATTCTAGTAAGAGTCTATGTAAAACAACCTCCGGGGTTTAAATTTTTCTAGGCCAAATGATCTTTGTAAAAGGCCTTGTATGGTTTCAAACAAGTACCCCGTGTATGGTATGATAGACTTAGCTATTTTTGCTAAATGATTTTACTAAAGGTAAAGTTGATACTACTCTCCTTGTTTTTTGAAAAAGGGCAAGATTGTTTGCTTGTGCATATTTATGAGAATATTTTTGGTGCTACTAATGAATATTTTGTGCAAGAGATTCTTCTAAGTTGATATAGGTGAACTTGAGATGAGCATGGTATAACATGATGGGGGAGCTCAAATTTCTTCATTGGACTTCAAATTAATCAATGCCAAGAAGGTGGTTATAAATTCACAATCAAAATATACAAAAATATCTTTGAAGATATTAGGCATTGAAGAAGGAAGAATCAACTCAACCTCTATGGCTACCAATGTAGAGATTAACAAAGGTTGAGAAAGACATATCGATTGACAAACAAATTCGAGGTATGTTTTCTTATATTATTCCAATAGACTCGACATTCTATATGCCTTATGTCTATTTGCTCAACTTCAAAACAAAAAAAAAAACTATCCCAACGAATCTCATTAAAGTGCCGTTAAAAGAAATTTTCAAATATTTGAAAGGCACTTCTTCTTATGACTTGTATATCCAAAGTATTAAAACGTTCTTATTTTTCGGGATAACAAGTCCGGTATTTATTATACGATTATTCGTATTCAAAATATGGTTTGTCATAATCGAACTAAATATATTGAGATTCGATGTTTTTTTTTTAAAAAAGGGATTGAGTTTTTAACAAAAACTTGTGATGTGTTTAATTCCGTCTCAAGGATAACTCGCGGACTTTTTAATCGCCCACCGCTGAGTATTTTACCTCATTTCGAGCTTGATCATGACATAATGTATATTGAATGAGGTCTACATTTGCATTTTGCACGTTTATAAAACCTAGGGGCGAAAAATCAGATTTTTGGATCAAACTTCGAATTTTGAGACATAACTCAAACAGTGGGCTGACTGGGGCAAGGCCGACCGGTCGCCCATGCCGTCGATCGGTCGCCCTTGTCTATGACCGGTCGCCCTAAGGGATTTTTTGGTTAAAAATGGTTCTGTTTTCCAGACTTAGCATTTTTGGCTTTTTGGTTCATTTTTCGTCCCCTTTGCAAATTTCACACACAATTCACTTCAAATGAGTTTTGATGCATGAATTATATATTTTGGGGATTATCTAGCTCGACTATCATCATCATTGCTCGTCTTTACCGATCAAATGGTAAGAATTCTACTTCCTTAATCTCAACTGGGTTGAACCCTTGAGAACTTGGCCTATATGTACTATCTTGATGAAATTAGTATATGTTTGTGATGAGCTTATTGATTGTTGATGAATGATATTTATTAAATTGCATTTGGTGATGAAAAACTTGGCTTGATTTCATTTACAAGGGTTATATATATTCTTTTCAATTTTTGACGCCCGCCAAGTGTTCGATAAAACGTTTCAATGAAAAATTCATCACCTACATGATTCTCTCGATTTAAAAAGTCTTATACATTTATAGAGATCATGTCTTGCTTATCAAATAAGTTTTCATAAACCTCTACAAGTCGTATGATTCGACTTTTCCCTCCTATTTGGTTTATAAGCTTCAATGTTCAAATAGCTCGATACATCGGTTTAGTTGCGCACTTTGATATGAATATATGATGTATTTATCTTGCTAACATTCTTTTTGATGATTCCAAAGGGGGAGAAACAGGTTATAAGATCTTTAGCTCAAAGAAGCTAAGATAAGCGTCACGAAAAGAAGCTATAAATTGTGGCTATGTAAAGCCATAAGTTGTGGATCATATTATGTCCACTTGATTTATTATGGTTATGTATGATTCTTGGTCCATTGGTTGTAGTATGAACGTATTTATGTTTCCAATGATGTCTCTTTGACAGAGGGAGCTTTTAAGTTATTGATACTTAAGCTCAATATTGAAAAGCTAAGATTTTAGCTTATGTTTAAGTTGCTTATATATAACTCTTGTTGTGCATATTGATAGGGGGAGTATTTGTAATATATGTTTGAATCTCTCTACTCCCATCTTTGTGTTTATTGCACGGAATGTTGTCGCTCACAACGGATAGTTCTCTTTAACCGGTAAAATTGTTTTGTTTTCAAAATCGACCTCGTTAAAATTGTTTTGGTTTGTAATCATCAAAAAGGGGGAGATTGTTTGATAAATGGTTTTATCATGATTTTGATGATTTTATTTTGTCACCAAAACAATGTTTTTAAAGGTTGTCCAAATACTCCTAAATGATTTAAAATGGTTTTAATATTTTTCGAAGTATTTCCTCAAGTTTATTTTCGATAATATTGGACAACACTTTTAATAATTTTATGTCAATGGGGTTTTTACTTCTAAACAAGGTTCCTAAATGTTGTCTAAATACTTCCGATTGGTTTAAAATGTTTTTACTAAATTTTCGGAGTATTTCTTGAGTTTTATTTTCGACAAAAATTGGATAACATTTGCCTCGTGGTCGACCGATGCCCCATAGGGCATCCGTACACGAAAGTTGTGAAAAGCAGTGTATAAGCCATTTCTTTGAAAAAAAGGCCGGTAGGCCGGTCAACAGGGTGGTAGACCAGGTATGGTCGATCGGGCGTCGGCCGTCGGCCGGGTGTCGGCCGGTGCTTGGGAGCAATTTCAAACGAGCTTCTGGACTCATTTTTTGGTCTTGCTTTCGGCCATTTGCGCAAGGGGTCGACCAAATTGGCCGAACCCCGGCCGATGGCCGCCTGTAAATGTGTATTCTCTTTTTCAAACGTCTATTTGTGTGCGCGGTCGTCGCTCAAGTTTGACAAAAAAATGTAACCGTTGTGTAGAGACATCTTTTCCTTAATTTGTGGGATTGATTTCTAATGACTCTTTTCTTCATTTGTCTTGCAATTTTTACGTAATTCATGTCCCCAAGAGGAGCCTATCATGTACAAGACATCTTCTATAAATAGAGGAAGAATTGAAGCAACACAAAAAGAGAGAAAACTACAACACAACAAGATACACTCAAGAATACACTTGTTCTTACATTGTCTTTATTTCTTGTTGTAATTTGCCTAGCTATTCACTTTCACATTCTTGAGGTCTAGGCTTTTCTTGATTACACTTGCACTCTATTGTATTATCAATTATCGAGTTGTAATCTTGAATTTGGGTAATCATTCAACACAATATATCCTTGTGAGTGTTCTTGTGGTAAGAATACACTTGGGTGATCTAGGTGTTAGGTGTAAAAAGATTGTGGTAATCTTCTTGTTGAGGTGTTGAAGAATTTGGTATTCTTCAAGGTTGAAGATTGTGGTAATCTTCACAAGGTGCCGATTGGAGATTGTGGTAATCTTCAAGTGAGATTGTGGTAATCTCAAAGGTGGTGTTAAAGAAGAGAGTGGTCTTTCTTCCAAGGTGTTGTTGTAAGTTGGTGTTGTATTAATTTATGGTAAATTAATAAAATCTTTTTTTCTTTTTGAAATCCATCTCGAATATACTGGGGTGGTAGTAGATTAGGCCCTAGGTGGGTTGAACTACTATAAATCAACGCGTGTTGTTTACTTTCCGCACCTTTATTATTGTGTTTGAGCATTCGGTTAAAAAAAGAGGGCGAAATCGAAAAGATGAAGATAATCTATTCACCCCCCTCTAGATTATCGTAGCCGCTTGGACTTACACTTATAAGCTCCTAAAATAAGCTCACCCAAACACCTCTAAGTTATCAAACCAAATCAATAAATCCCTCCGGAAGCAAAAATGATAGCCATTGATATATGTATAGTCAATATTTTTCTGTTCCTGATGATAGACCAAATGCAATACACAAAGGTAGCAAGGCATAAACTTCTGTATATTCACATTTTGAGCAGAGCAAATCCCTCTCGGAAAAATTTGAATTTCTTGACAAGAGCTTTTAACACTTCATGCATCATCCATATTGTGATCATTGTCATTATCACCATCATAATATTCGTCGTCACGCTGGATTTGCTTGTCTTGCATGTGTCCTGCGAAGACAATTCAGTTAAACCAGAGTAGTGGCATACTTGGTATAAATAGATCGAAAATCATTTTATTGTAAATTTTCAAGGAGATTAGATGTGGGATCAAAAGTGGATGACGATCAGTACAACTTTTACTTACGATTTACACGTTCATCTGGATTCTGCTCATCTTCATCAAAATCAGGTATATAAAAATCCGGAGGCACCTATAAAACAGTAATCAAGGCATGTGATATAATCCTTCCCAATAAATGGTCCAAAATGTACTTTTGTGAATATGATTTGCATCACCATTACATAGCAACTATGAATAAGGCACTTGAAATGTAACCCCCAAGCCCAAAGTGAGGTTAGTGTAACAGCAAAATTCTGAAGTAAAAAGCATAAGGCGATTTTCAGCGTGATTAAATAAATAAATGGTATATTAACCAAAAAAAAAAAAAAACCTGAGATTCGGGCTAATTACAAAAAAAACTAGATGTTTTTGAAAATTCCAAAATCCCCTTGAGGTTTGATTCCGTTTTACATTTTCCCACATTATAAGCAAAAAACCTTTCATACGCCCCCCTCATATTTCTAGGAATATTACAGTTACACCCTTAATTTAAGACATAATCACACCTGATGGTGCTTTTTGTAATTTTGAAACATCTCTGAATTTTCTTGTAATTAGCTCAAACCTCAAGGGGTCTTCTGTAATTATCCCTAAATAAATACATTGAAGATGCCAACAGATTATTTCCATTTCCATGCTATCTAAAATAGAGCTTCTTGAATTCTGCGAACATAACTCATAAATTACACTTGGAAAAAGTTGAATAGTATGTTTACCTCTTGCATCTGTACACCAGGAGCATGTTGGATGGCACTAAGGTTTTCACACACTTGTTGTCTGATTGTGTTAAGGAACGATTTGCTATTCATATTCTCCTGCTCATTCAACAAAGTTAGAAGTTATGAAAAACTCCAAATCGCTGCTTCTGTGTTCAAAATACGCACATGATATTGTACTCGTGAAAAGACAAAATTTGGCCTGGCTGAGTTGGCACATAACCCAAACCCACAGTAAATAACTATACAAGCATAGCGAATTTAGCCGATAAAGTTGATCCTATAGCTAGTCCAAGCAGAAAATGGGTGTATGAGTCTAACTGGCATGCATAGTTCACATACCATGTATCCACTCGGACGTTTCAAGGAGTAATCTGGACCAAAATATTTGATGTAATCATTTTCTGGGATCTCTGTAAAAAGAGAAATGCAGTGATGTTAGGATGTGGACCAAGCTAGTTCCATTCTCATTAACGGGAGCGGATATGGAGCGTAAAACATATATATATATATATAGATATATTACATATATATAGACAGAGAGAGGGAGGGAGAGAGTGCTTAGATAGCATACATATGAAGATTGACAAGATATCTTGCATAACTCATGAATACACAGACAACTTTATACTTGGGGATATAAGATATTACAAAAAGCCCCCTAAGGTTTGGGCTAATTACAAAAAGAACAAGAGGTTTTTGAAAATTACAAAAAAAACCCTGAGGTTTGATTTGTGTCTTAAATTTAAGGGGGTAACTGTAATGTTTTGATAAACGTAAGTGGAGCTTTTGAAATATTTTTTGAATATGAAGGGGAAAATGTAAGACGGATCAAACCTAAAGGGGCTTTTTGTAATTTCCAAAAATATCTGGGTTTTTTTGTAATAGAGGGACTGAATTGCCTATTTTTATACAGTTAATAGAGTTCCTTATTCAAATGATATTATACATGTATGATATCATGCATGAATAATGTGACAAGCGACATGCCTTAAGAATATAGCACAAAGTGCTCAACGCATACCATTAGGGAGCTCCACGTCCAAAAGAGCTCCTGTCTCCAAGGTCCAACATCTAGCAACATTCTCTTTTGTGTATCCTCCACCTCCAGTTACCTGCAAGATGAAAACACATTTTGTTAGTCAAAGAATAGGAACTGTATCAACGATGAACTGGTAAGAGCATTCTATATACAGGCCTACCAGCAAAGGCAGATTGAGTTGCTTGACAAACCTAACACAAGCTGCATGCCCTGCAGGAAAATTCCAATACAACAAGTAAATACTATGATAACTGTCGACTTGGTCATCACAAATTCACAATCCATAATATAATATAGAGAGCACGCGAGAGTGAAAAGGATAAAGGGAGAGGGAGGGGGAGAGGGGCTGTTCAAATTACAAGAATATCACCATCAATGGAAAGGTTGAAGCATCCCAATCGGTCCCCAGCAAGTGAATCTGCTCCACATTGGAGAACAATTGCTCCTGGTGCATAGCACTCCATAACCTTCATTATTATCTGCAGCATGACAGGTAAGAAACTTCTAATTTATCATTGTGCAGCAAGAAAAAAGCAGTAAATGTAGTTAATTAAAAGTTACCGTTTTGAAGAGACGTAAAAAGCTGCCATCATCTATTCCAGCCTTAAGAGGGACATTTATAGCATAGAATTTGCCTTCTCTTTCTCCTACGTCCTTCAAAATTTTTAAAAAAAAAAACACAAGTAGAACTTCTTTAACAATAAAAGAAGAGTTGTGAAAAGCAACATAATATCTCATGACGATGCTTTCCAAAGTAAGACAACAGACCTCCTGAAGCCTAAACAGAAAATTTGATATCATAAGCTTAGAAAGAAACTATAACATCACGAATTCCTCGGTGGTTTTGACAATGTAAAACTCCATCTTTAGAAGTAGTATCATTACTTGCACACTGGCTGTAGAGCCTACAAATATTTGAATCCAAACAGTAGAGATAGTAAACTAACAAGTGTTTCCCTGATTTGAAACCTTAATAGCCAAAATGGCTTTTAGCCAGACATATTTAGAATACCATCTAAACATTGACAATCAAGCTTTGAGAAAAGACGTTATACTTTAAGCTCAACAGTATAAAGATAATTAAAAATAGAAAGGTGATCTTGTTTAAGTTGAATATACATGTCAGGTTTACATACCAGTTTTAAGAAGTAGTAAACTGATGAGTGCCCAAACACATGACAAGAAATGGCTAAATGCAGCATGCCATTTGGCATATTTTTTTGGTACAAAGAATCGATGATTAAGAACATAATTATTATATATGGGGAAAACCCACAAAATTATTCCATAAAATGATAGAATGAAACATCCATTTAACAAAATTGACCCAAACAAGCTGATATGGAGATTCTGAAATTTCTCATGTTTCAACAGAAGAGTAGACGAGAATTATAAGTGAAGCAAAAGTTGTTGAGGAAGCACCTTGACATCACCTGTTGCAGGAAAAAAATTCTCCCCAAACTTGTGAAAACTAACAGTCATCACCCTGCCATGTTAAATTTTACCAATTTAATCAAAATGCCAATATGATGCAAGTAATATTCTGTACAGAACAGCTTTGTCCTAACTTTTGCTGAAGTAATGAACAACATTCTAGAGAAAGTCATACCTAATTTACACCTAAGCTTCTAGAAACACAAAAGTTGAAGTGTCCCAAGCCTTTATATAATTTCAAAGAACACTAATCTAAAGGTGGTTGCCCTAACAATAATGTCTCCCTAACAGATCAGTGGTTATGATAATTACAAGCATAGGTGAAATGCAAAATCCTTGCAAATAAAAACGAAAATGCAATAAAACCTAAAGCATAAATCATCAATTGCCACTCCAGTCTACTTCTGCTCCATTGTCATATATAAATGTTTGACAAGATAAATTCGACGAAGAACGATGAAATCAGTGGCTGTGTTCACCAGTAGACTCTTTGGTCTCTATTCATTCTTATGTCACTTGCTCCACTTTAAACAGCATGATATTTAACAAAAAAATTTAAAGTTTGAAAACTCCATTTATGTCTCCGTGCAAGTAAAATTCAGAACTTATAAACAATGCACACGAAAAAGTGGTAAATATATAGCCTAAGCAAATCTACTAAGTGTCCAGAGCTAGGTGCCAACAAAAGCGGGAGAAGGCGGTGAGCACACTGCAAATAGAAAATTAGCTTATTTTCTCACAATCCACTAGGCAGTGCAAATGCTTTCATCCGTATTTGAAACATTTTGAAATGGATAGATACATCATGCTATAAAAGGCTTCCTACTCTTGCACAATGTCTATAACTATGAGCTAAAGTTCACTTCATATCTTTGATTAGTAATGTGAAATAAATTAAATAATCAACAGGTTAAACATTATCTTTTATCTTTAACCATTCAATTTGAAATAACCAACAGCATTTATTAAAACCACTGGTCAGAATCTTCAGTAGGGTTTATAATTATATTACAGTTATAATACCTATCAGTGAAATAAAAGGCCTCTTCAACCCCATCACCATGATGCACGTCAATGTCAATATATAGCACACGTGCATGATACTTCAAAAGCTCCAAAATCCCCAAAACTAGGTCATTGATGTAGCAAAATCCAGATGCCTCGCACTTCTTCGCATGATGCAATCCACCAGCCCAATTTATGGCAATGTCACAGAGCTTATTATTCAATCTCCGTGCACCATCTGACAGAAAAATCAGCATGTCCTAGTAAAGATTGTCTAACAAAACTCTGATGAGGGAGCCACTACATATGAATACAGAATTTACCTATTGTGCCACCAGCATAAATTTGACAGAACTCAAACAGATTCTCAAAGACTGGACAATCTCCTCCAAGACCATCTACAAGAAATAAATAATCATTTGGAAAATTACATTAAAGTAAATCTTTGATTAAGTAATTCTTTTTCTCTGTATGTTAAAAAACTAGATAGAGTTTGTTTTGTTCATGAACCATAGAATACTAGAGCACACAAAACTTCCATATTAGATCAAATCAGGTTGTGAGTTGTGACAGCAGCCAGCACACAAAGTTTAAGAGTGTTCATAAAATCAACCAACTAGGTTAGTAAGATCTGATGCTTGTGACACTTTCAAGGAGTTATATATTAATATAGATAATTTTATCAACAAACTATAAAAAGGCTGAATTCAAAATAATTAAAAAATATTCTAATGGAATTGCACATAAATTCTAAAGCCATAACATTGACGGACTCCACTAAGTGAAAATTTTCAAAACATAAGATTAGTCATTTGCTAGTTAACTCCAACAGGAAAAAACATATAGAAAAACAGTTCCACTTAGAATTTTAACACAGGAAAATTAAAATCTCGCATTCCTGCATAGCCCCAGAACGGAAAAACCCCTGTTAATGATAAAAGGGGTGATTCATATTAAAATCCCGCAAACTCAGTACCAAATATGAAAACTAATTACATTTGACCATCTCATTCGCAAACAACTTTTGTGTGTCGGGAGTGATTCGCTGCAGAAACTCCACATATTCCGGAGAATGGAACTGCGCTAGCTCCACTGGATATGCCTTGTGAGGTCTCTACTTATTCAGAATGAAATCATTAGCAAAACGAACAGGAAAGTTAACCAACATTATATATAAACAACACAGACAAGAAAAAGAGTAAGTAAGCGGAGAATACAAACATAAACTTCCATCTTATTGTGAAGCTCATAAGAGAGAACCAAATGATGGGTCATGCACAACCGGTGCGGTTTCATTGGGTGGTCCGGCCCGAAGTACACGTTCCCCACATCCCCTGCAGTTCACTTCCTCCGGTCAGCACAGTTCCCGTTGTTCTCACACACATAAACACATACAAGGAATATACAGACTGAAAATGGAGAAAACAAGGGAAATTTCAGAAAAAACGAACCGTCATAGAAATAGGATATTCTGTCCTTGCTGCGCATTCTACAGTGAGGCCGGACGGTACAGAGATTAACAATTGAACAGTGCTTGTGTTAATTCTTCCAAGAATTGTCTACTTCCATGGCCGGAAATTGAGAAAAATAAGAAGTAATTACAAGCGAAAACCAAAACCCTAATCGGTTAGAACTTCAGGTGCTGTTATATGTTGGCAATATAGCGCAAGGAGATAACAGCAATTCCCTCTTTCTCCCTCTGGTGATATATCTTTGCTCTGGTTTGCTTCTTCTCCACTTTCCACAATAAGCAATAGAGGATCCGCCTATTACCTCTTCTTCGTAGCAATTAAACCAGGTAGAGTTATGTGTTTTGCTGTGTAATGAGTAATTAACTGTAAACAATTGTTCTTTCACTAATTGTCCAAGAGTGGTCTTACCTATCCGACTTAAATTAATAAGACGAAATCTAAAAAACGTAAAATACATAGGTCTTTTTTATGAATTTAGGTTTGGGTTATTCTAGTTACAATCGATCTCATACAAATTTTTGTCATTGTCCAATTATAGAAATATACGTCTTAATTAAGACAGATTATGCCTTTTTATGTTGGTAAAACCACAAATATTTGGTAGTTGGTACAATCTCAGCTTCAAATAGTATATAGATATATTCATAAATTTATATATTTGCCTACTTGGAGACTTGGAGTATATCCAATTTTAGGTATAGAATAGAGTTAATAAGGTTTTGGCAAAAACTTGCGTGAGACGGTCTCACGGATGTAGATCCGTGAGACGGAGCCCTTACACAAAGTTTTAAAGGTTTTTTTTTTTGATTTTATTTTTCTTAGGGTTTATATTTGTTTTTTAGGGTTTATTTTGTTTCTTGGGTTTATTTTTAATTGATTTGGGTTTTTAGGATTTTTAGTCTTTTTTAGGGTTTTTTTTTTATTTTTTGGGTTTATTTTTGTTTTTCGGGTTTATTCTTCATGGTTCATGTTTTTAGGGTTTATTTTTGTTTTTTCATGGTTCATTGTTATTTTTAAATTTATTTTCATGGTTCGTTTACCGAGAGACGGAGTTTCTTAAGAGGTCCGTCTCACGGATTTAGATCTGTAAAACCGTCTCACAAGAGACTTGCTCTAAGGTTTTATATGTTTCATCAATCATCATTCATTTACTTTAAACCATAAAATAAATATCCGCATAATTCTGCACAGAAACCTCTTTAACATGTTTGATAGTCACATGGGATAGCCTGGTGGTGTATGTTAGATTTGAATCCCCACATGTGCATCACTTGATCGAATCTAGTGATATAGGTTGGGTTTGAATCCTTACCTCTACATCACTTGATCGAATTTGTTGCACATGGCTTGCATAATTCAATTTATCTGGCTGATTTGTGGACCCAAAGGTAGTGGCTTCCGCTATTGTGCTAGACGTTTTACCAATGTGAACCAAAAGGTAGTGGTTGTCGTTCCCATTATCAGAAGGAAAAAAAATAAATGTTTGGTAATATTGATGACAACTCTTTCCGCTTAAACAATTTATGGCTTAATTGATTTTTTTTTTTTTGAGTACATAACTTGTGACGAGAGGGATTGATGCGAATCGAACGCCACTCTCGACCACTATCCGACTTCCACGACTTAATTTTTTGTAATATAGAACTAGACTCGTATACATTTTGTTTTTTTGAGTACTTATTTCTTTTCTAAATGTGGAAAACCCTTTTAGTGCTTGGTGTGATATGACATGAATGGTCAATACAACAAAAGAGCCTTTTTTCTTTTTCGCCCCGTTAAAATTTTCACAAATTTTGATCACTCGTGCTTAAATTTTGAGCCTTTTCCTTGTGTTTGGCACACGTTAAAATGTAATTATCCCTTTCCTTGAACGTTTGCGACCAACCCTTGCTCCAAATTTGCACAACTGCATAATATACTATTCAGCAAACATACCATATTGTTCTCATCCAGACAAAAATGCATATTGTTTGTCATGTCCTTCCAGATTGTCTGAGAAGCATTCACAAAACCAAAATCAATTATGTAACTTTGCAGTTTAATTTCCCAAAGAACCCATTGCAACCACGCCATAGACAAACCAACCGAAGCTTGAGAAGACAAATCTCATGATCCAGTTGAAATCAATCTTTCTTATGCAATAATTTTGTTGATGACAAAGAAAGTAAATCCACTAGTCAAATTGTCTGCATTCAGAAATTATTAGCATTGAAATGCAGATACTTAAATGAACAAAAACCAATTTCTTGATCAAAAACTTCAAAGCAGCTTCAATACGGATTCTCACTTAAATGAAATCTCATCATTCTTTCTTTCCAATCCCATGAGACATGTTATAGATTCCTCTCCCCTGGACAATATTCATCAATTATAATCAATGTCGTACTTATATATGTATAAGAATGGGAAAAAGGGCAATAGAGGATAAATGAACTCACAATAAGGAACAAACAGGAACCAGCCATAGCCAATGGGATGGCAACCGAGGTGATCTTGTCCATTGGTCCTTTCAGATGTGTATGTTTATGAATGCTCTGAAAGAGCTTTTGCTTCTCGATGAGCTGCTCTCTTGGCCTAAAGGGTGTTTCAGACATCCTGCACGATTTCATTACTATTAACCTTGCAGGATCCGAGAGAATTCAAGTAAATGTAATTGCAAAAATACCACAGTAATTATGATCTATTCCATTGTCTTCTTTCCAATAAGAAGTAGATTCTTTATCATTGAGATAGCAGTGTTTAGGCACCCCAAATAATACAAATAATCCTAAAACGTGTTCAGTGACTTCATTAAGAAACTTAAAAGTGGACAAGATTTCATGGGCTCCATTTGTCATCCAAGAACTAATAAATAACAACTATAAAGATTAATTGACAACTTTGTTATCAAATGAATTCAATCCGCTATAGGAGGATTCTGTGCTCCCATCAATTCAAGGGAACATGGATGCGAATTAATAGGTATAGACTAAGACGTTTCAATGGTAATTAATTCCTGGTATATTGATATATAAATTAGACAAAACAAATTCTCAAAATAGCTGATGTAATACAGAAGCTTCACAGATAACATAACGAAGCATCTGATGCTAATCCATTTATACATGCAGCATTTCATCATAATTCATAGCGTCAAACAAAGCCACAAAATGGAGCTTCAAGAAAGAAAATGTTATAAGTTAAACTTATGGTTGAGAGTAAATGATGGTGCAAATCACGCATGTGTGTCCACGATCAGAGGCGTATCCTTAGCTATGGATGGGGGCTTTAGCCCCCCCAATTGTTTTTGAAATATCCATAATTATATGTATATTTTATTTTAAAATATTAATTTTTAGTACTAAATATTTATTTTTATTGATTTAGCCCCCCAAAATTTTTGAAATCTCCATATTTATATGTATATTTTATTTTAAAAAAATAATTTTTAGTACTAAATATTTATTTTTTATTGATTTAGGCCCCCCAAAATTTTTCAGCCCCCCCAATAATTCGGGTCTAGCTCCGCCCCTGTCCACGATAACAACTTATGCACCCGCATGGACTTGCAGGAAATAAACAACCTTATTTTACCTTATTTTTTGGTGATCACGATGGAAAAACAGTCCTTAGTAACAATCTTAGTTCTCAAACAATAGAACATACTATAGAAAGGGAAAGTAATGTCTTCAGCTTTCCTTGACTCAAGCATTAAGATTTGGTAATGAAACACTTTCGCCGTTTGATCCCATCAAATACTGATACATCTTATTATTCGAGGGCGATATTGAAATATACAATACTTTTGCTATAAAACTGGATGCATCAATGCAAATATACGAATACGGTCAGCTTTCATTAAGCATATTGACGTTCACCAAACCAAACTCCCTAAAAGAGAAAATGAAATACAACATGGATCTTCTTTTATTCTAGTTAATTTCAAACTATTGATGAAACACTATAAATTATTCTTCCATAATGTATTTGTTGTAACAAGCATGTTAAATTATTCTTCCCAGTGTTTCTTATCCTCTGTGAATTCCAGAATCATACACAGCCTTGAGTTGACATCACAAACTACATTTCCCACATATCCACACATAACAAATGTATTTTCAGCTGTGCACAATTACAACAAAATACACCAAACCAACCCCTGCCTGAAAAAAACATTTTTGAAAAACAACTAAACCTGTACCAGGAATACGAACAAGAAATCAAGCAATCCACAACTAGGAAGTACTAAACGTTCCAAGCAAAATAGAATACACATCATGTAGAAGCTAGTTCCTTTTTTTTCTTTCATAATAATGCACCCAGAAATTAAAACAAGAACATCTCAAATCATCAGGCAGTAAGTATTAGCCATTCGGAGCAAACTATTATACACATCATGCATATTACTCATTGAACTCTTCCCCCCCCCCCAGATAAAAACATAAAATGTAACGTTCTAACACCAAAACGCAAAGAAAACTAGGATTACAACTCCCTTAAAATGTTCATGGAAATCTAAAACTAGGTAAATTCAACTTATCAGATCTAACAAATCCAACCGCATCGAAAAACAATCTCAAAATAACGGGAATAAAAACTAAACCTAGATGGAAGGATCCAATCCAATAGAACGCCAATAACAGGTCAAAATTAGAACTAAAATAACAGAGAGTTGAAATTCTAGATCCATCACCAAATATTAATCAATAAGCAGGAAAATAACAAACACTAGATGTAATAAAATGCAGCACCTGAATAAAATTGAAACAATAATGCCACGGAAAGAGAAGGAAACTTACCTGAGTGGGAGAATTGAAAAACCACGAGCAAACAGAAAAAAGAGAAAATCGGCAAGACGATGAAGAGATTGAACAAAACAGAAATGGGCAGGGTTGAAAAGTCGTGAAGCAGGTGCAGTAAAAGGGGCAAACTAATTCGGGCGTCGGAAGAGTATTATCCGGGTATTTGTTATTAGCAAATTGGACCGGCCTGCTAGGAAATGAACTACTAAAGCCCATAACCTTTTAGCCCATACTTTATTACTGCTTCAAGCCTATATGCTTTTCATTTTTTTTTTTTGAAAGGTGTTTTCATTATTTTAATTGTATTTCTATTGCTAATATTAATTATTGAGAATCAAATGGTATCATTCATTCATAAAAAAAAAATGTACAACTGATTATAACAATGAATAAAAAATAACTGCAAGCCCCACATGATCATAAATTTATACAGATATAAAACAAAAAATTTAAACCTTAGATTTAATTGATTCGTCGACAACGGAGTTGCTGGACAAAACACATACCAAAGATGATCTCGTTTTTGCCATGTATCGTCGGATAATAACTAATCTAATCTTATGAACAAATCCCACCGTCGGACATATTTATAAACTAGAAAAAACCACCTATTGAATATAAATAAAATCCACCTATTGGGAACAAATTTATTTAACTTAAAAGAATGAAAATTACTTCCTCCATCCTCTTCCATAGGAGGATGAGGAAAGAAATAGAGGAACAAGTTGGAGGAGCAAAGATAACTATGGCTTTTGAGAGAAAGAAAGAAAGACCCAACTACTGCTATTATTAATTATTATGGCAGAAAAAATTGTCATTCCAATTTCTAGGAAGTGGACCTGCCGAAGTGTTTGTCTCCCAATTGAGATCCTTAATTCCATTTAGTATTTAATTAGATATTTTTGTTAACTGTATAAATGTTACGTATGAAACATAACATGTATTGATACCGTTAAAATAGAAAATGAAACACTAAATAAAATAGAAAATCTCATTGTTTTTCTTCATTTTATGCGCCGGCCTATGCTTTTGTAATCTGGTTACAATTAGTGGAGGGTTTTGACAACCTCATATGTTTACCAATTTAGGGATATTTTTTATGAGAATGTCTTACGTGAGACCGTCTTATGGACTTCAATTCGTGAGATGAGTTCTACAATGCACAAAAAATATGGGTTTTTTTTTCATGGGTTTGGGTTTGGTTCAAATCTTATTTACATATAGGATCCGTCTCATGGATAATGCACATGAGACCATCTCATACAAATTTTTGTCTATTTTTATATATGAAAATTCTACATCTTGAGATTTTTAAAGACAAGGAAGATTCTTCCCAAAACATGGTAGGTAAGTCGAGAAAGTGTGATTTGTATGTTATTTAAACACTAGATTCTCATAAATATTTAGATGATAGATTCATAACCTAATCATAAATAGGTACAAGAGGCAATGTTTTAGCATCTTTACACATCTTTACATGGACATACCAATTCCTTTTGCCTATCTTCTTGTTCCTCATTATTAGAACAAGATTTAAAAAAAAAAATAGTAATAGGCTAAATTGGCCACTTCTATTTTATGAAAATAAAAAAAATAGTCATGTTTTTCAAACAATGTGTTTTTTAACCATTTTATCAAAAAATTGTGATCATATCTTTCATGTATTCTCTAGTGAGTCTTTGTGACGCCGGGTCAAGAGAGGCGGGGTGATCGTCGGTGCAAAAGCTGATGCAGACAAGAGCGGCTTTCTCAGGCAAGCTTCTAGGTGGAGGGGAACATGAATGAACCGATCCCACAACCGAATAAGAGGAGATTCACAGGGAGATTTGTGTAGGTATGAGACTATACTGATTGAGGAGAGCTTAAAAGATTTGATAGGTACTACTCATATCAACAAGATGCATCTTCTTCTCTGGTGCTCATCATATAAAAACTCTGAAGTTAAGCGTACTTGGCCCAAAGCAATTATATGATGGGTGACCCCCTGGGAAGCACCTCCCAGAGTGCGCGTGAGTGAGGACAAAGCGCGCTGGAAAGACTCGTGTTGGTTTGTGGGGACGATCGTCAATCTCGGGAAGACGGCCATTCACAGTACTTGGACATTTTTCAAAATATTGATGCAGTGCGGATCCCCAAAAATAAAAAGAAGAGTTAGATTGGACATTTGAATTCAAAAATATACAGCATTTTGGAAAACAAAGCTAAAAAATATTTGTGCTATAAAACAAAGACAAAAAATATGAGGAAAAAAAACGTTTGATTATAAACCGTCCTTTTGCAGCCCCACGTGTGGTTTTTTCATTTCTCCACATGACGTGCTTTTTTTCAAGTTCCCCTCCAACGTCAACGCGGTGGGGTACTACCACACGACAGTGGCTTGAAAAATAAGAATATTTCTACTTTTGACACTTTCAACTCCACCTATAATTATTCGACATATATCTCATTGTATTATATATATGTCCGTACTTAAATATTTCTCATGCAAAAAATTAAACACCAAAGCTGCATATTAGCATTAATTTCCTAATAAACCACTCAATTATATATGGATTTTCAAGCCACCTCAACTGATCACAAGATCAAAAGGGCCGACAAGAAAATATTCAAGGAGACACGCCACCCACTCCATGGAGGCGCGTGGCGGAGAAATGGAAAACCCAACAAGAAACCACCGTCGGAGTATGATTCAATTATATTTCATGCCAAGCATGATCAAAAGAAAATGGTATAATTAGTACTACTGATCAAAGTGGCATTTCATGTGGTTTAGCCGTCGTGGGGTTCGTGGACGATGAGGCGATTTTCAACATGCCACTTTTGGTGGATAGCATGGCGGATGGCATGCTTCTAACGCCACCAGCTATGAAGAAAGGGTTCAATTGGAGCCAAGTGGATGATGATGGCGGCATTGATTTGGTTCTGTGGGGGGACTAGCTAGTGTAAATGTGTTTCATTTTATACTTTATTAACCGTGTGAAATTTATGTGTACAATCACTGGCTGAACTAGGGGCAACCTGGGCCAATATTTAATTTTTAATTATATGATTTTTCTTTTAATTTTTTTACCTGGCTCATCCTAATTTCGTGTATCGGTCCACTCTCATTTTTTTCCTGACTACGCCATTGTGTACAATAATAACCATCATCATATATATGTAGCATATATATATTTATACCGTTAAAATAAAAGATAAAACACTGGTGGAACAAGCGCACAATACTAGGCTAAAATTGTAATTTTATAATCCTATAGTTGTAGGAGACTGGTAATAACAGTCATGCAAAAAACACAATTTGCAAAAATCTCATAACTTATAAAAAAACTCTTGATTTTAGTTCTTTGCTGGCCTCCGGGAGTTTTGAAAATTTCTTGGGAAAATACACATGACCATATTTCCTATCAAAAATTGATGATATAGAAACCAATTTCGATTATGTAAACATCCTTTAAGTGAGTTTTTCTTTCCTGAGTTGGTATGTTCCAATTAACATACCAACTGATCACTTGGATGATGCCCACATAAGCAAAACTTGATTTCACGTCAGTTTGGCTTGGTCGCAAATGACTATTGGATTTTTCCGGCAAATTTCTCAACTTGACGCTTCGGATGGAGAGAGAGAGAGAGAGAGAGAGAGAGAGAGAGAGAGAGAGAGAGAGAGAGAGAGGAAAAGACGGTTGATGTGATGGGCATTTAATGCGCCACCGGGATAAGGGCGCGAAAATCAAAGGGTTTTCAAAATTGGAAAAGATTTGGCTAATTGAAAATTACTCTTCAGCCGGGGTAGATTTATCCATGGACATCTAATAAATAGACATTTGAAAAGAAGTAGGAGGGACTAGTTGATCCGATCGTATATTAGGTCTGCTCCCTCCTCCAGAGCATGGAGGTCTTTGCCCAAAGCGAAGTAAGGCATCAAGCCTAAAGTATATACCTGACCTGACCTAACTTATTAGGTCTGCTTGGTCCGACATGATCCCTCATCAGAGCATGAAGATGCTGCCAAAACCAAGAAAATAAGACACCATACCTAGAATACGCACCTGACCTGATCTATGTGATAGGTGTCTAAGCACGTCCCGCTTGACCCACTAACTAGCCGATTGGAACCCTCCTTTTGAGAGGAGCGAGGTGACATAAAATTGTATGTGCCAGGATCGAGCTGGGTAGCATTTAATGCTCTCTTAGGATGACCTGCAAGGCATTAAATGCAGACTAGGCGAGACCTGTCAGGCATTAAATGCCGCATAAGCAAGACATGTCAGGACATTAATTAGTCATGGGCTCAATCCTTAGGAGCTTTAAATATCTATCGAGTTTGATTTGTGAGGAGTAACTAGCAAAGGTCGATCGATATTTAGTTACTCGTATGGCGGTCGGAATATATGAATCGTCACCCGAGAAGGTATAGCCACTCGAGGGGGGAAGAACACGTGGCCTGGTGGGGTCTTAGGAAAAGCTATAAATAAGAAGAGAAGGGAGAGATTGAAGCATCTTTTTCATATATACACTTCTATATACACATTTACACACTTGTATCTGTTTTTCTCTATCTCTTACTAACTTGATCGTTGGAGTGCTAACGCCGGAACTCCTCCGGTTGTCTTTTCGGCCAGCAAGAGGTCAAGTCGGGAATACGATTAGATCTAAAAACGAGGCCTTATCAAGTGGCACCGTCTTTAGGAGCTTGCGGTATTAAGGTGTGAAAATAAGTGCTATTGGCTAGGGTCACAGGGAAGGGCGGTGGACGACGGGGGGGCTAGCTATGTAGGGGTATTAGGAGAGGATAGGAGTGGTGTGGTCTAGAGGTAATCTTGACCCCTTTGACGGATGGGTTGCCTCTTAGGAACCTAAACTCTGCCTTCGTAGAAAAAACCATTAGTGTAACACATGCGCAACTGTCAGATCTTGTGACAGAAATGGTGGGGGTGGTTTGGGCTAAAATGAGGGCGGGGGTAATGGATGATGGAGTCGACGAGAGAAGACCTGTGGATAGGTAGGTTGAGGAGGGAGTGGAGAGAGAAAAAAAGACATGTTATGGCCCGGGAGGAGGGAGAGATGGAGGTGTTGCAGAGGGAGGTTTGAGAGATGAAGAGGAGGATGTCCGGGCAAGCGATGGTGAAGAAGGGAATTCCATTTCGCGATGAGGTGATGGCCGACGAGTTGTCGAATAGTTTCAGGGCATTAAACTACGACTATGATGGGGCAAACAATCCTTGGGAGCATGTGTGCAGATTTGAAAACTCGGCTTTGTTGCATAGATATTCGGACGGGGTGAAGTGTCGGGTCTTTCTAACCATGTTGACCAAATCAACCCAGCAATGGTTTAGTCAGTTACCAGCGGGCTCTATTGGATCCTTTAAGGAGTTTAATTCGGCATTTTTACATCAGTTTGCTAGCTCAAGAAAGCATCAAAAGACAACCGGAGGAGTTTCGGCGTTAGCACTCCGACGATCAAGTTAGTAAGTGATAGAAAAAAATAGATACAAATGTGTAAAGGTGTATATAGAAGTGTATATATGAAAAAAGATGTTTCAATCTCTCCCTTCTCTTCTTATTTATAGTTTTTCCTAAGACCCCACCAGGCCACGTGTTTTCTTCCCTGAGTGGCTATACCTTCTGGGTGACGGTTCATATATTCCTGACCTGCCATACGAGTAACTAAATGTCGATCGACTTTTGCCTAGTTCTCACTCTGTCAAATCAAACTCAGTAGATATTTAAAGCTCCTAAGGATTGAGCCCATGCCTAATTAATGTCTGACAGGTCTTGCTTATGCGGCATTTAATGCCTGACAGGTCTCACCTAGTCTGCATTTAATGCCTTGCAGGTTATCCTAAGAGAGCATTAAATGCTACCCAGCTCAATCCTAACACAGACAACTTTATGTCACCTCGCTCCTCAAAAGGAGGATTCCAATCGGCTAGTTAGTGGATGTTAGGTCGTGCTTAGACACCTATCACATAGATCAGGTCAGGTGCGTATTCTAGGTCCGATGTCTTATTTTCTTGGTTTTGGAAAATTACCATGCTCTGGTGAGAGATCAGGTTGGACCAAGCAGACCTAATAAGTTAGGTCAGGTCAGGTATATACTTTAGGCTAGATGTCTTACTCTTGGTTTTGGGGCAACACCTCCATGCTCTGGAGGAGGGATCAGGTCAGACTAAGTAGACCTAATATACGATCAAAACAACTTGTCCCCCCTACTCTTTCAGCTCGGGTCTATTTATTAGATGTCCATGGATAAATCTACCCGAGCTGAAGAATAATTTTCAATTAGCCAAATCTTTTCCAATTTTGAAAATCCTTTGATTTCCGTGCCCTTATCCCGGCGACGTATTAAATGCCCATCACATCAACCGTCTTTTCCTCTCTCTCTCTTGTACCTATATTTATCAGTAGGAGAATGTGCGGTTAGCTCGGTTTTAATAAGGCATGAGGGAAACAAGCAAATGTCAATCTATTATATCAGCAAAGTACTTCATGGGGCAGAGGGACGATACTCAGGCATTGAAAAGGCGGGTCTAGCACTGGTGACCGCGGCTCGTAAGCTTAGGCCTTACTTCTTGTCACACAAAATCATAATACTTACCAACTTGCCCTCAGGGCATATAATGGATAAGCCTCAGGGCGAATGATTAAGTGGGCGGTAGAGCTGGGAGAGTTTGATCTGGAATATCGACCTAGGGTGGCCATAAAGGCTCAGGTGTTGGCTGATTTCTTGCAAGAGATGAAAGGAGAAGAGAAGAAGGCCTTGTGGTTATTGCATGTGGATGGATCTGTGTCGGTTAATAAAAGTGGGGCAGGAATAGTGCTAACCAGCCCTGGGGGGAAGACCTTGAATTCGCCGTAAGATTTGAGTTCAAGGCATCTAATAATGAGGTAGAGTACGAAGCTCTATGTTGGTAAAAGAAGACCGCATGAAAAGATATGTACAAGTCATCTCGGAGCTGACCAAAAAAATTAAAAGGTTTGGACTTAGCAGATCCCGAGGGAGGAAAATACCAAGGCGGATCACTTATCTAAGATCGCTAGCTCGGCCAAGGAGGGAAGTCAATGAAAGATAACAATATTGTCAGATGCTTCCCCAAATATTGGGTTAGAGGTCATGGAGATAGGATGAGGGGATGATTGGAGAATAGACATACATAGATATCTTAATATGGAAGAGCTGCCGGAGGATAAGAAGAAGGCCGAGAGGATAAAGGCTAGGGCCGTCAGATTTTGCTTAATTGGGGGTCGGTTGTATAAGCAATCATTGTCATTTTTGCACCTGAGGTATCTATCGTTAGAAGAGGGTGAGTATGTGTTGAGAGAGATTCATGAGGGAGTTTGTGGATCACATGTAGGAGGTCGGGACTTAGCAAAGAAAGCCTTCCGGGCTGGATATTTTTGGCCCAAAATGAAAGAAGCAGCGGAAGACCTGGTAAAGCGGTGCGAGAAATGTCATAAGCATAACCCTCTAATACATTAACCAGCTGAAACGTTAGGGGTGATGAGTTCACCCTGCCGTTTCTCAAAGTGGGGCATTGATATTGTCGGACCTTTTCCCATCGCCTCAGGACAACGGAAGTTTCTCATAGTAGCAGTGGATTATTCAACAAATGGGTAGATGCGGAACCGGTAGCCAAAATCTCAGAAGAGCAGATCAAGAAATTTATATGGAAAAATTTGGTCAGCAGGTTCGGATGGCCTAGGGATTTGGTGTTAGATAATGGGACGGAATTTCAAGGAAAAGCAATTTGTAGGTGGTTGAAAGAAATGAAGGTTAAGCAACATTTTACTTCGGTAGCACACCCCCAAGCAAACGGGCAGGTCGAAGTTACCAATAGGTCATTGGTGAGAGGAATAAAGGCAAGGTTAGACAGGGTTGGAGGCGGATGGGTAGAAGAGTTACATTCAGTACTATGGTCATACAGGACGACGACTAAAAAGGCCACGGGGGAAACTCCATTTAATATTGTTTACGGGGCGGAAACAGTAATACCCACGGAGTGGAGATGCATCGCATACACAATTTCAACGAAGAAGAGAATTCGAAATTAATAAGGGAAGCCCTGGATGAGGTGGAGGAAGTCAGAGAATGGGCATATAATAGGATGGAAATCAGCAAACAACTCTTGAAGAAGGCGTAAGACAGAAAAGTAAAGAAGAGAAGTTTTCAGGAGGGATATCTGGTCCTGCGATAGGTTGATGCTCTAAAGCCCGTGGGAAAGTTAGAAGCAAATTGGGAAGGGCCCTACAAGATTACAAAGATAGTGGCTAAAGGGGCATACGAGTTGGAGGATGGACTGGGAAGGAAGTTACCTAGGCCTTGGAACGTGAATCATTTAAGGAAATTTTATGTGTAACTTGTATTGCGGCCAAAATGAATGAACTCTAACCTGTTTTGATATCTTATGCTGTCGGACACAATTAAACTATGAGGGGATGAGCTGAGTTCGAACCACCTTGGGTCCCTTAGCAAAAATTTTGAAAATTTTGCAAGGCACAACTAAACCCTGAGGGGATGAGCTGAGTGTTAGATAAATGTTTTTATCATGATTTTGATGATTTTGTTCTAATGAGTTTTTATACCAAAACAATGTCCCTAAATGTTGTCCCAACACTTCCAATCGTTCTAAAATGTTTTTACTATTTTTTGGAGTATTTCTTGAAGTTAATATTCGATTTAAAATTGGACAACACTTTTGTTTCAGAGCTCGGCCTGGTCGCCCCATAGGCAACCCGTACTGAGTTGAGTTTTGAAACGAGAAAATGGGGACGTAAGAAAAAAAAAAAGCAGCGGCGTCGGCCGAGGTGGGCGCCGGTGTGGTCGGCCGGCCGGCCGGAGGGCGACAATGCACCGCAAGTTGGATTTTGTTCCGAACTTCTGCTTTTGAAAAACGTCGGCGGCAAGGCCACAGGTGACGTGGGGCGACGGCCGCACCCCCCTTCGACCGGTCCCCCTGTGTAAAAATTCGCGAGAATTCAATTTCAATCTTATCTCTCGCGACGGTCGAACCCATGTTTGACAAAGAAACTATCCGCTTGCGTTTTGCATGACTTTTCCTATTTTGTGGGATTGATTTCTATGACTATATTGATGATTTTAAATGGTTTCTTTTGCAAAGCAAATCACTCCCCAAGGAGGAGCCAATGTCCTGGAAATCAAAGCCAAGACTCTCCTATAAATAGAGGCTTCATTCAAGCAACAAGATACAACACTCCATACAAGCAAAGAGCAAACAAAGCAAACACTTTCATATATCTTGTTGTATTAGCCTTAGCACTTTCACTTGCACAAATTTGAGGTCTAGGCTTTCAATTCTTGATTACACTTGCACTCATATTGTATCAATCATTATTGAGTTGTAATCTTGATTTTGGTCATCATTCAACACAAGACATCCTTGTGAGTATTCTTGTGGTAAGAATACACTGGGTGATCTAGGTGATAGGTGTTTGAAGGTTGTGGTAATCTTCAAAGGTGTTGTAAGAGGATTGTGGTAATCCTCAAGGTGTTGTAAGAGGGTTGTGGTAATCCTCAAGGTGGTGTAAGAGGATTGTGGTAATCCTCAAAGTGGTGAAGGAGGGTTGTGGTAATCCTCAAGGTGTTGTATTAATTTTTGGTAAATTAATAAAATCTTTTCTTTCTTTTTGAAATCCATCCCAGGAATCTTGGGGTGGTAGAGGATTAGGCCCTAGGTGGGTTGAACCTCTTTAAATCGACGAGTGTTGTTTTATTTCCGCATTTACATTCTCGTCTTTGGTTGATTATTCGAAAAAGAGGGCAAAATCGAAAAACCGAGATAATCTATTCACCCCCTCTAGATTATCGTAGCCACTGGACTAACAAGTGGTATCGAGCCAAACTCTTTGGCTAGCTCGTTCGAGTAAAGAGGAAAGATCCATGGCTACGAATGACGCTTACCTCACCACCGGCGCCTCCACCAACAAGCCACCATTGTTCGACGCCAACAACTACGCATTTTGGAAAAGACCGTATGGAGTGCTTTCTACAAGGTCGGATTTGACATATGGAATGTGGTTATTGAAGGAGTTGATCAACCAACAAAAAAATGGAGGATGGCACCTCGACTCCTAAACCTTTCAAGGAGTTCGATGAAAATGATAAGAAGGCTTTCTCTCTAAACGGTAAGGCCTTAAATATTTTGCATTGCTCACTTACCGCCACCGAGTACAATCGCATACGAGGCATAAGGTCGGCACATGAGGTTTGGGAAAAATTGGAGACAATCTATGAAGGGACTAAGAAAGTCAAGCAAGCAAGAAAGACCATGCTTGTTAAAGACTTCAAAAACTTTAACATGTATGATGGCGAAAGCATCTCCAAAATGGTGGAAAGGCTTGACAATATTGTCAATCCTCTTGTGGCCCTCGGGAAAGTCATCTCCGAAGAAGACAAGGTGACCAAGGTACTAAATGCACTTCCCGGCTCATGGTCCGAAAAAGTAACGGCAATCACGGAGGCACAAAATCTTGAGACACTCAAGTTTGATGAGCTTATTGGAAACCTACTCATCTATGAAGTCTATCTCAAGGAGAGGAAAAATTCCAAATCATCCACAAATCAATCGGGTATGCAAATTATCCTAAAGGTCTTGCTTCTTCTTCTAATAATGCATACTATGATAATGATGATGATGATGAGGAGACGGCCGCACTTGTTCGAAAATTTGCAAAATTTGTGAATAAAAATAAAGCAAGAAAACCAAGAGATAATGCTTGCTTTAAATGCGGAAAACCAAGGCACTTCATTGCCGATTGCCCAAAGCTCGATGAAGAGGAGCAAAAGAAAAGGAAGCCTTTTACAAAAAGAAGGCTCTAAATGCGGAAGTCAAAACATGGGATGAACTACTCGAAACAACCGATGAGGAAGGAGAAACCGAACACGGTCTCATGGCTATAGACGATGAAAACAATGAGGTACACTCAAATTCTTCTACTTCCTCCATAGTTGATGACTTGCAATGTGATTTTGATGAATTGCAAATTGAGTTTCAAAATTTAATCGTTAAATACAAAAATTTGAAAAAGGAGCATAAGGAGATTAAGGTTGAAAAGGAAAAATTATTTACCTCTTATGAATCTTTAGACAAAGCTCATGCTCTTACTCTTACTAGAATTCATTCTCTTGAAACCGAAAAGGAATCGCTCACAAAAGATATTGAATGTTTGAAAAATGACGTGCATCGTTTCAACATAAGTACGGATAAAGTCACAAAAATTTTAGATGCACAAAGAGGTGAGCATTCCAAATCGGGACTTGGTTATAAGTCATTTCAAAATGTTTTTAAGAAAAATAACCAAGGTCCAGGCTTTTTGTACGTGCCAATAATTATAATACTCCTACTTGTTTTTATTGTGGCAAAGTTGGACATTATGCTAATAATTGCAAATTGAGAAATAGCTCAAGACATGTTTGGAGACCCAAAGGTCTCAAGACTAACCCCATGGACCCCAAAATTATAGGGTACCTAAAAGAAATGATTTTGTAGGTAATAGGGGCTATAACAACCATGGAGGATTCGAAATGGCTCGTGGACAGCGGATGTTCACGCCATATGACCGGGAGGAGAGAGCTTTTTACCAACATCAAGCTCAAGAAGAGGGTATGGTCATGTTCGGCAGCAATGGCAAAGGAAAAATTCTTGGAAATGGAGAAATTGGTAACTCTTCTTTCTCTCTTTGTAATGTTCTTTTAGTAGAAGGGCTTAAGTTTAATTTGATAAGTGTTAGCCAACTTTGTGATTCAAATTATGATGTTTCTTTTAATAAAGAAAAATGCCTTATTCTTAAAAATGGTAATATTATTTGTGAAGCAAATAGAAAAGGCAATCTTTACAAAATTTGTACTAGTGATTTGGTTAGTCAAAATGTTTCTTGTCTTGACGCCAATAATGATTTAACGAGTTTATGGCATAGACGACTCGGACATGTTGGATACAAGAATTTGAAAAATATTTACAAAAACCAACATGTAAAAGGACTACCCAAATTGAATTTTGAAAATCTTGGCTTATGTGACACTTGTCAAAAGAACAAATTAGTTAAGAGTAGTTTTAAGCCCAAAAATGAAATTTCCACTACCAAACCCCTACAATTGCTTCACCTTGATTTGTATGGGGATATTGGTACGGCTAGTCTAAGTGGAAAACATTACACATTCGTTATTGTCGATGATTTTTCTAGATACACTTGGGCTCTTTTTCTTGCAAATAAAAGCGATGCCCTTAATGAATTTTTTAAGGTTGTTTGACCTATTTAAGATTGAAAAAGAAGATACTATCAAGTCTATTCGAAGCGATCGAGGTGGAGAATTTGACGGTGAATTTAGAGTATTTTGTGAAACCAAAGGATATGCTCATAATTTCTCGGCTCCAAGGACACCTCAACAAAATGGAGTAGCCGAACGGAAAAATCGAACATTACAAGAAATGAGTCGATCCATGCTCAATGAATTTTCACTTCCAAAGTATTTTTGGGCGAAGCGTAAGTATCGCTTGCTATGTCATTAACCGAGTTTATATTCGTCCTAAAATGAATAAAACTCCATATGAGCTTTGGAAAGGAAGAACTCCAAATATTAGTTATTTCAAAATATTTGGATGTAAGTGTTTTATTTTGAATACTAAGGATCAATTGGACAAACTTGATCCTAAGGCCGATGAAGGAATATTTATGGGGTATTCAACCAAGAGCAAAGCATATCGAGTTTACAACAAGACTAGCATGGTTGTTGAAGAATCTATTCATGTCAAATTTAATGAAGCCTCGGGTGTTGAAAGAATACCCAATGACGATAGTGATGAAGAGGATATTGTTGAACCTATTGTTCAAAGTGATGCTCATAATGATAAACCTTCTATTTCATATGATCAACCTTCGAGTTCAAATATTCCTCAAGAAGAAAGGGGTGATACTTCGAATCTCCCCGTAGCATTGAAATTTAAGGGAGATCACCCAAAAGATCTTATCATTGGTGATCCCCTTGATAAAGTAATGATTTCGAAGGAATTTTGCCGAGAAAGCTCTTATATCTCAAAAAGAGCCTAAAAATGCTAAGGAAACTATTGAGGATGAAGATTGGTTTTTGGAAATGCAAGAGGAGTTGAATCAATTTGAAAGAAATGATGTATGGGAATTAGTACCTTGTCCTCCATCTCAAACAATTATTGGTACAAAATGGGTATTCCGGAACAAACTTGATGATCAAGGCAACATTGTTCGAAATAAGGCAAGGTTAGTAGCTCAAGGGTATTGTCAAGAAGAAGGTATTGACTATGATGAAACCTTTGCTCCCGTAGCACGTTTAGAAGCTATTCGTATTTTACTTGCCTATTCTTGTTTCAAAAATCTCAAACTTTACCAAATGGATGTTAAATCCGCTTTCTTAAATGGTATTATTCAAGAAGAAGTCTATGTAAAACAACCTCCGGGGTTTGAAAATTTTTCTAGGCCTAATGATGTTTATAAACTTAAAAAGGCTTTGTATGGTTTAAAACAAGCACCCGTGCATGGTATGATAGACTTAGCTCTTTTCTTTTGCAAAATGGTTTTACAAGAGGTAAAGTTGATACTACACTCTTTGTTTTTGAAAAAGGGCAAGATTGTTTACTTGTGCAAATTTATGTTGATGATATTATCTTTGGTGCTACTAATGAATCTTTGTGCAAGAAATTCTCCAAGTTAATGCAAGGTGAATTCGAGATGAGTATGATGGGGAGCTAAACTTCTTCCTTGGACTTCAAATTAAGCAATGCCAAGAAGGTATTTATATTTCGCAATCAAAGTATACAAAAGAACTTTTGAAGAAGTTCGGCATTGAAGAAGGAAGAACCGTCTCGACTCTATGGCAACCAATGTCAAAATTGACAAAGATGAAAAAGGCAAGTCGGTTGATGAATCCAAGTATCGAGGTATGATTGGTAGTTTACTTTATTTAACCGCTAGTAGACCGGACATTCTTCATGCCGTATGCCTATGTGCTCGTTTTCAAAGCAATCCCAAAGAATCTCATATGAGTCCGTTAAAAGGATTTTTCGATATTTGAAAGGTACCATTCAATATGGTTTATTTTATCCAAAGAATGAAAATTTTTCTCTTAAAGGTTATAGTGATTGGACTATGCGGGAAATATTGATGATCGGAAAAGTACTTAGGATCATGTCAATTTTTAAGCGATTGCCTAGTTTCTTGGTTTTCAAAGAAAAAAAGCGTGTTTCTCTTTCTACTACCGGCGAATATATTTCCGCCGCATTTTGTTGTACTCAACTTCTTTGGATGAAACAAACCTTAGCGGATTACAAATGCTCTTTTGAAAACGTACCTATCTTTTGTGATAATGTATCCGCTATTGCTCAAAACCCAGTTCATCATAACCGTACTAAACATATTGAGATTCGACATCATTTTCTAAGGGATTGTGTTTCAAAACGAAAAATTGAGATATCGTTTGTGCCATCTCAAGATCAATTAGCGGACATTTTTACAAAACCGCTAACTTCCGAGACTTTTGCGTCAATACGAGCTCGGTTAGGCATAATGCATATTGAATGAGGTCTACGCTTGCATTTTGCATGTTTTTAAAACTTAGGGGCGAAAAATCGGTTTTTTGGTTGAAAATTCGGATTTTGAAAAATTTGTCAAACAGGTGGGTGAAGAGGTTGAGGGCAACCGTCGCCCTCAACGTCGACGCCGTCGCCCTCAACCACGACCGGTCGCCCTAAGCCATTTTGGTTTAAAATCGTTCTGTCTTCAAAGATTAGTCATTTTCACTCATTTTGGCCATTTTTCGTCCCCTTTGCCAAATGCACACGATTGTCACTCAAAATTGATTTTTATGCATTCCATTTATATCTTGGACCTTATATAGCATGTTTATCATCATCATTGCTCATCTTTTTCGATCAAATGGTAAGAATTTTCCTTACTTTGCTCAATTGGGTTGAACCTCGAGTTTATGGCCCTTTGTATATTACTTGATGAAATTATTTTATGATCATGATAAGCTTAGTTGTTATCTTTGTATTGTATGATGATTGGTATGATTTGGTGATGAAAATTTTTTGGCTTGGATCATTTACAAGGGCTATATACAACTCTTTTTATTTTTCACGCCCACAATGTGTTCGATGAAATGTTTCTATGTAAATTTCAACTTCTACATGATTCTCTCGCTTCCAAAAGTCTTCTATACTCTTTGAGATCATGTTTTGGGAAATAAAACGAGCGTATGAACTCTTCATGATACATTTCTCCCATTTTCTTTGGTTTTTAAGCCTAAAATTGCTCAATGGTTGATAAATCGTCTCTTTGGCGCACTTTGATATATTTGTATGATGTTTTTATTGTCCTAACATTCTTTTTGATGATTCCAAAGGGGGAGAAACAGGAAAATGGCTCGTTAGCTCAAAGAAGCTAATAAAAGCTCGTAATAGAAGCTATAAGCTATGGCTTGCTTAGGCCATAAGTTGTGAAGAAAACTTAGTCCAATGGTTGTTTTATGGACTTGTTTGCATGGACATTAAGTATTTGTGACAGGGGAGCTTCTAAGCTCATGGAGTTATTGTCTATTTTGTGAAAGCTTGTGCTTTAGCTTATGCAATATTTCTTCTTAATGTGCTTGTTGATAGGGGAGCTTTTGTAAAATGTTTTTAAACGGATAGTTTACTCTTAATAGGAAAATTATTTTGTTTTTCGAAATCGTCCTCTTGAAAATTGTTTTGGTTTGTAATCATCAAAAAGGGGAGTTTGTTAGATAAATGTTTTTATCATGATTTTGATGATTTTGTTCTAATGAGTTTTATACCAAAACAATGTCCCTAAATGTTGTCCCAACACTTCCAATCGTTCTAAAATGTTTTTACTATTTTTTGGAGTATTTCTTGAAGTTAATATTCGATTTAAAATTGGACAACACTTTTGTTTCAGACTCGGCCAGAAGTCGCCCTATAGGGCAACCCGTACTGAGTTGAGTTTTGAAAGCAGAAAATGGGACGTAAGAAAAAAAAAAAAAAGCGACGACGGCCGACCGTGGTGGTGGGCGCGGTGTGTCGTCGGCCGTCGGCCGGGGCGACACTGCACTGCAAGTTGGATTTTTGTTCGCATTCTGCCTTTCGTAAAAACGTCAAGGCAACCGGTCACAGTCCACGGTAGCGGCCGGTCGCACCCCTTCGACCGTCCCCCTGTGTAAAAATTCGCGAGAATTCAATTTCAATCTTATCTCTGCGACGGTCGAACCCATGTTTTAAAGACAAACTATCCGGTGCGTTTTTGACTGACTTTTCCCTATTTTGTGGGATTGATTTCTATGACTATATTGATGATTTTAAATGGTTTCTTTTGCAGCAAATCACTCCCCGAGGAGGAGCCGATGTCGGAAATCAAAGCCAAGACCTCTCCTATAAATAGAGGCTTCATTCAAGCAACAAGATACAACACTCCATACAAGCAAAGAGCAAACAAAGCAAACACTTTCATATATCTTGTTGTATTAGCCTTAGCACTTTCACTTGCACAAATTTGAGGTCTAGGCTTTCAATTCTTGATTACACTTGCACTCATATTGTATCAATCATTATTGAGTTGTAATCTTGATTTTGGTCATCATTCAACACAAGACATCTTGTGAGTATTCTTGTGGTAAGAATACACTTGGGTGATCTAGGTGATAGGTGTTTGAAGGTTGTGGTAATCTTCAAAGGTGTTGTAAGAGGATTGTGGTAATCCTCGAGGTGTTGTAAGAGGGTTGTGGTAATCCTCAAGGTGGTGTAAGAGGATTGTGGTAATCCTCAAAGTGGTGAAGGAGGGTTGTGGTAATCCTCAAGGTGTTGTATTAATTTTTGGTAAATTAATAAAATCTTTTCTTTCTTTTTGAAATCCATCCGGAGAATCTTTGGGGTGGTAGAGGATTAGGCCCTAGGTGGGTTGAACCTCTTTAAATCGTCGGCGAGTGTTGTTTTATTTCCGCATTTACATTCTCGTCTTTGGTTGATTATTCGAAAAAGAGGGCAAAATCTGAAAAACTGAGATAATCTATTCACCCCCCCTCTAGATTATCGTAGCCACTTGGACTAACACTGAGCTCGACCCACCTTGGGTCCCTTAGCAAAAATTTTGAAAATTTTGCAAGGCACGATTAAACCCTGACGGAACAAGCTGAGCTCGAACCACCTTTGGTCCCTTAGCAAAATTTTGAAAATTTTGCAAGGCATAATTAAACCCTGAGGGGACGAGCTGAGCTCGAACCACCTTGGGTCCCTTAGCAAAAATTTTGAAAAATTTTGCAAGGCACAATTAAACCCTGAGGGGACGAGCTGAGCTCGAACCACCTTGGGTCCCTTAGCAAAATTTTGAAAAATTTTGCAAGGCACAATTAAATATCGAGGGGAAGAGTTGAGCTCGAACCACCTTGGGTCCCTTAGAAAAAATTTTGAAAATTTTGCAAGGCACAATTAAACCCTGAGGGGATGAGCTGAGCTCGAACCACCTTGGGTCCCTTAGAAAAAAATTTGGAAATTTTGAAACGCTCAAACCCTGAGGGGACGAGCTGAGCTCGAACCCCCTTGGGTCCCTTAGCAAAAATTTTGAAAATTTTGCAAGGAACAATTAAACCCTGAGGGGACGAGTTGAGCTCGAACCACCTTTGGTCCCTTAGCAAAAATTTTGAAAATTTTGCAAGGCACAATTAAGCCCACGAGGGGGGATTTAGCCTTGAACCATTGGGGTCCCTTAGCCAAAATTTTGAAAATTTTGCAAGGCACAAACCCTGAGGGGACGCGCTGATCAACCAAGTTATCAAGACTTTGAAAATTCATGACAAACAGGATGACCTGGGGGAAAGAATAGATACAATAATACAGGCAAAGGGGAATATTATTAAGCAAACACATATTGACAAGACTCACAAAGCCTAGCTATAATCCTGGACATTAATATCCCCAGCATTTGGGTCAACCCCATTAGGAGTCCCCTCACTATCACTACGTAAAATCTGGGGAACTTGTGATTGAAGGGTACAACGAAATGGGGGTAACGAGAGGAAGAAGCGGCATTTGGATACAAGGTTCGGTGGTGGCTCGACCTCAGGAGTTGGCTCAAGAACAACTAGCTCTTTGATGGTTGTAGAAAGGTCAGGAATCTCCAGTGTGTAGCCTTTGTCTTCAGCTTTGTTGGCCATCACTAGCATACCTTGTTCGAGATAAGAAAGGGCTGCTTCTGCAATCTTGTCCTGATACTCATCCGAGGCTAGTCTCAAAGGCCCATTTGGCCCTCCCTTGCTGAAGACCTGCAGCTCTTTCAAGGGGAAGTTGCTGCTTGGCCTTAAGTAACTCCTCCTCCACGCGTTTGGTCTCAGCTCGGGAGGCCGTAAGATCAGCGTTGAGGTTGGTAACATGGCTCATAGCACCGCGCAAATCATCATCGAGTTTGGTAGCTCGGGCCTCAAGCTGCTTGAAACAAGTCTCTAGGATCTCGTTGGCATGACGCAGCTCGGTCGCATCAGCTAGGCCGCAACGAGCATCTCGAACTACTTGGCTCATATTAAAAATCATCTACATGCAAAAGCGGGGTTATAAATAGCTTCAAATATAAAATTGCTAGAGCAGACTGCCGATATATATAGCAAGTAATAGAGACTTTATGACATTACCTAAGAGGCATGATGAGCCATATCGCGGATGCGAAGCTGGATATTGCCGGGAGTCAGAGCTCGCTCATCACTAGGGGTCAGAAGATTTTCTACCCAAGTGGCATTAAGCTCAGGAGTATTGATCGTTAATGGAGAGTCCTCGGGAGTGGGGGTAAGGATGTCAGGAATGGAAATATGAGTTCGAGACGATGAGGGGTGGGGGAGCCTAGAGGTAGAGGGCCTCTTACAGGGCCGCACCAGGTCAACAGCGGGAGAAGAGCTCCCGGTGGGATCATTCTGTTCAGCCAGAGGGGCGTGGAGAGGGGGGAGATCTTCCCTGGGGTTGCTGGTCAGGGGAACATGCCCCTGGCCCTTGGGGTGCAAAGGCTGTTGAGAGGTTTTTCTGGTCTCAGCAGCTGAAGCCAGCCTCTCCAACATTACTTGCTCTGCATAAAGAGTAAACGTTAAGCACAAACAAATACATCAAACTATATAGAACAATATCAAGGCAAATACCTAAGGTGACGTGCAGGTCGGCTACTTTGGGACTCAGGCGGAAATGATAGAGCAAATGCCATGAGTCGACCAAGAGCCGAGCATGATAAGGAGCATTATTTAAGCATCGAGCTAGGGCCAGGACATGAGAATACGGTTTTGGGGGACGACCTTGGTGAGGTAGGTCATCTAGCCACCTAGTTGGAAAAGTCCAGGGAGTAGGAGGAGAAACATAAAAGAAGCGTTTCTTCCAATTTTTGTGAGAGAAGGGAGTGCCATCAATAAACTTAGCCAACCCTCGACTGGTAAAATAAAAGAAGCCAGGAGTACTAGAATTTTTGGCTTGATAGAAGGTTCTCCATAAAGCTGGGGTGGGAACCTCACCGGAATGAGAAAGAATCATAAAAAAACTAACCATCAGTTGAATAGAGTTGGGAATGAGCTGGGTCAGAGGAATCCCGAAGCTCCTGGAGATCCCACATAATAGGTCGGGAATGGGAAACCTAAGCCCTGTCTATAATTGCTCAACAAAAAATGTGGCGAAGCCCTGAGGTGGGTTATGGGGTAGATCTGTAAATCCGGGAAGTAAAAGCTTATAATTTGAAGGAATCTCCGAAGAAAAATGTGTATTAAACTCCCTACGTAAATTAGCTAAAGAATGGTGTGAAGCGAAATCGGAAGGGATGTTTGGGGAAGATGGGTGCATGGGCAAGGGAAATCGTAGAGGAGCAGGGCATATAAAGAAAAATAATAAAAGGAGAGTGTGAAGAAGAGGATGAATTTAAAAAACAAGAGTTAATCAATACTTACTTGATCGAGATGCCATTAAAGCTGGGAAATGAGTTGGAAGCTTGAAGGCAGTGTGGAGAAACTTTTAAGAAGATGGAAAAATTGTAAAAAGTAAGAGGAGGGACGGTTTATATAGCCAAAGGGTAAGGAAAGAGGAAGAAGGCGAACCGTTGGATGCTCTCAAAATTGAAGCTTTGGATGGAGAGAGAGAGAGAGAGAGAGAGAGAGAGAGAGAGAGAGAGAGAGAGAGAGAGAGAGAGAAATACGGTTGATGTGATGGGCATTTAATGCGCCACCAGGATAAGGGCGCGGAAATCAAAGGGCTTTCAAAATTGGAAAAGATTTGGCTAATTGAAAATTACTCTTCAGCATGGGTAGATTTATCCATGAACACCTAATAAATAGACCCGAGCTGAAAGAATAGGGGGGACTAGTTGATCCGGTCATATATTAGGTCTGCTTGGTCTGACCTGATCCCTCCTCCAGAGCATGGAGGTGCTGCCCCAAAGCCAAGAGTAAGGCATCAAGCCTAAAGTATATACCTGACCTGACCTAACTTATTAGGTCTGTTTGATCCGACCTGATCCCTCATCAGAGCATGGAGATGCTGCCAAAACCAAGAAAATAATACAACGAACCTAGAATACGCACCTGACCTGATCTATGTGATAGGTGTCTAGGCACGACCTGACAGCCACTAACTAGCCGATTGGAACCCTCCTTTTGAGAGGAGCGGGGTGACATAAAGTTGTCTGTGTCAGGATCGAGCTGGGTAACATTTAATGCTCTCTTAAGATGACCTGCAAGGCATTAAATGCAGACTAGGTGAGACCTATCAGGCATTAAATGCCGCATAAGCAAGACCTGTCTGACATTAATTAGGCATGGACTTAATCCTTATGAGCTTTAACTATCTGCTGAGTTTGATTTGACAGGGAGTAACTAGGCCGAAGGTCAATCTGACATTTAGTTACTCGTATGGTAGGTCGGGAATATATTAACGGTCACCCAGAAGGTATAGCCACTCAGGGAAGAAGGGTCTTAGGAAAAGCTATAAATAAGAAGAGAAGGGAGAGATTGAAGCATCTTTTTTCATATATACACTTCTATATACATCTTTACACACTTGTATCTATTTTTCTCTATCACTTACTAATTTGATCGTCGGAGTGCTAACGCCGGAACTCCTCCGGTTGTCTTTTTCAGGCTAGCAAGAGGTCAAACTGGGAATACGATTAGATCTCGGAAACGAGGCCTTATCAGTGGGAGTGGGGGACTAAGGGTGATCAATTTGTGAATCTTTGTATTAAACATAGGGCTAGCTATTATTGGTCGTTTGTATTGCGCGCTCATGAAACATGCAAAAAAATTGCTTGTCAAAAATGGAAAGTCGCTATTTTGTGTTGGTGGTACAAGATTCAACTATATTCTAAAATGTTGGGTATGTATATAAATCTATTTTGCTATCAATTCGGTATGTTATTTGACATCAATGACATGCACGTTCAAAATTGAAACCAAATCAAATACCACATCAAAACGAAATTTTCAGTTCTATTTTTAAACAAATTGAAAAAATTAATTTCTATGGATTTATTGAATTTGGCAGTCTTACTCTATGCATAATATAGAAAGGAAAACGATGGCTTTTGTAAAGTGTAAATAAGAGATCCCTTCCCAAAAAAAAGTGGAAAGAGACGTGAATCTAAATAGAGTTGTTGATCTGTGATTGGTTAACTTTTCGTTCAATTTATTTTTATTTATGGAGAGAAGGAACAAGTTATTTGAAAAAATAAGAATAAAATTTTGAGAATGCGCGTGATTGGTTATGTTGCACAACCTGAATCTTTGAAACTTTGCATGTCCAAATCATTAACTTTATTTAGGCTATTGGGCCTCACATGTCGAAGGATTTACGATGGGAAACTATATGCTGTGTTCAGAAGCAACATGGGAGTTTGAGTTTGAGGCATTTCAAAATGTTGAGGAAAATAGGCGGTGGAGATATCGGCACGGTTTACGTTTCTGAGTTGATCGCCACGGGCTGCCTTTTCGTGGTAAAAATTATGGATATTGATTTTTTAGTTAGCAGAAAGAAAATGATGAGGGCTCAAACTGAGAAGGAGATACTGGGAATTCTTGATCACCCATTTCTTCCAACGCTTTATGCACATTTCGCGACGAACAAGTTTTCGTGTTTGGTTATGGAGTACTGTCCTGGTGGTGACCTGCACGTGCTTCGCCAAAAGCAGCCGTCGAGGAGCTTTTCGGAGAAGGCGGCAAGGTAATAAGTTATAAGATGTGCTTACAATTGATAAGTTTAGCTTTTTGAAGGGCTTTTCCAAAAAATCTAGAGAAATATCAAATTTACAAAAACACCCTTGAGATTTGATTCCATATTCTAGTTTGCGCCAACCAATAGTTGAACTGACAGAATTTGCCTTCGTGATCAAATATTTTACAATTACATCCTAACTTCTCTAAATATTACAAATAGCCCCAAATTTTCGTCTGCCTATTTGTGATATCTAGAAAAGTTGAGGGATGTAATTATAAACTATTTGATGACATCAGCAAATTCGGTTAGTTCGACTAAAGGTTGCATGTGTAGATCAATTGTTTCAAAACTTGACAATGCAAATCCTGGTATACCAAAATATGCAGGTTCTATGCTGCTGAAGTTCTTCTTGCCTTAGAGTACCTTCACATGCTCGGAGTCGTCTACCGAGACTTAAAACCTGAAAACATTCTAGTCCGAGAAAACGGTCACATCATGCTCTCGGATTTTGATTTATCACTAAGATGCGTCGTAAACCCCATGCTCCTCAAGTCAACTTCCCCTGTCATCGAGCAACCAAAGAAAACGTCAAGCCCATGCTCGGATTCTAGCTGCATAGATCCCTTCTGCCTCCAACCGTCATGGCAACTTTCATGTTTCACACCAAGATTCTTATCCGCCGCCTCAAAAACACGTAAACTAAAATCCGAAATATCCTCACAAGTCATTCCGTTACCTCAGCTCGTAGTGGAGCCCACAAACGCTCGGTCGAATTCGTTCGTGGGAACGCACGAATACTTAGCACCGGAGATCATCAAAGGGGAGGGGCACAGGAGCGCGGTCGATTGGTGGACGTTCGGGATTTTCTTGTGAAAGAATTAACGCAACGTTCGGGATTTTGCAGAGTAAGGATGTGATTGCAGATGTGGTCACATTCACAATCATATGCAGCGGAAATTTGAAAACAATAAAGAGACACACGAAGTAAAAATTGTCTACAAGCAAACGAGCTTGTAGACGTGCCAATATGGCAAAACTTTCCACTAGTAAAAATTGTTTGATTCCGTATACAAAAATACTAAAATCCAACTAGTAAAAATTCAACGAAAAACTCCTATCTAGAGTATATCTGATCTATGTAATTCAACTCATCCAATAATAGACATGTGTGGACTTCGTTAATCACAAAACAAAAACAATGGATGAAAAGGCTAACAAACACAAGCTGCAGGGTTGAATGTGATCTCAGATGTAGTCACATTCGAGATCGCATCCAGGACAGTTTTGACTCCTTGTGCTTGAATGACTCTAACTCTCTCAAGACTCTTGTATCTCTGGTGTATTTCTTGTGTGTAGATTATGGACGTCCTTCTCTCTTTTATAGGCGTCCAAGACCTTCCAAAGAGTCCTAATAAACATGGAAAGAAGATATATACAAATATATGACAAGTATATCACTTATATTAGGAAACAAGATAAATATCAAGGAGTCCTAATATATCTATACCATATCAATATGAAATCTTTCCTAATCTATTTACAACTCAATCTTACCATAAGTCTAGAAAGGCAAAACAAATCAAAATCCAATCTTTTATTTTCGGAAATTACTTTGGCGAAAATTAACGCCCTAACATCTTGTACGAGCTTTTATACAGTAAGACGTTGTTTAAAGGATCGAGCAACGAGGAGACTATATCGAATGTGGTGTCGCGGTGTCTTAAGTTCCCACATTGTCCTATGGTTAGTTCCCACTCTCGGGATCTGATCAGACGGTTGTTGTTGAAGGAGTCGGATAATAGGCTGGGTTCGGATAAGGGTGCAACGGAGATTAAGCAACATCCATTTTTCGATGGGATGAAATGGGCTTTGTTTCGGTGCGAAATGCCTCCGGAGATGCCTAAGTTCTTTGAATTGGGGAATGTTGTATCTAAAATAGGCAAGTTTTCGATAGGAGTTGAGCATGGAGGGGATGAAATAGAGTTTGAGATGTTTTAGGAAAAAGTGAAATGTTGAACACAAATATAGGTTAGATTTTTTCTTTTGAATCTTTGTAATTCAAGATTACCTCTTTCTTGTAAGTGATATATATAGTATAGCCTACAGTGTAAAACTGTAAATGTTTCTGAGAATTGGGAGCACATGAACTATGATAGAAATTAAAGTTGTAGATTCTGCTTATTGGATTAGTTGATGCTGGATTAAGAGTTGTGATTCTGTTTTTACGATTTATGCTCAGCACTTTACACACAAACGCTTACTTTTAGGTGTCACACTTTCCTTTTTTTTCCTTTTGTTCCCGCCTTATAAATACCTGGGTTTGTATTTCTTTGAGTGAATAACGCAATATGAAATTTCAGACTGAATAAGATGTTCTCTGTCTTCTCAAATAATGTGATGCATGATTTCAAGTTTTATCATGGTATCCAGAGCGTAAGGTCACGATTCTGAGCTCCGATTTTCACGGTATCCAGAGCGTAAGGTCACAATACCGGTGCGATTGAATCTGAGTATGATGATGATCCACTCAAACTTTACAGTTCTGATCATCCAGGTCTCTCGATTGTCACTAGTCAGCTTACAAGTAACAATTACCTTTTATGGCGTAGATCTATGCTAATAGCATTAGAAGCTAAGACTAAACTCGGTTTTATCAACGAAAAATTGAAATTCCAAAAGAGAATTCACCTAAGTATGATCAATGGCGTAAGGTAGACTGTATGGTGATTTCCTGGATACTAAACTCGATTTCGAAGGATTTGGTTGATGTTTTCATATATTGTAACTCTCTTGAAGGAATTATGGGATGATATTGATAAGCGATTTGGAGATTGTAATGGACTATGATTTACCAATGGAGCGTGAAATTGTTAACGTGAATTAAGGTGGTTTGTCCGTGGTAGAATATTTTACAAAAGCGAAACGACTTTGGGATGAGCTTGCTTGTATTATGCCACTCGATCTGTGAAGGTGAGACACGGCGATTGATTGATGAGAGGACACGAATCGAAGGCGATGCGATTTCTCATGGGTTTACATGAGAGTTACGATCAGTGCGTAGCCAATTGTTGTTGATGGATCCATTACCAAGTGTAGATAAGGAATATTAAATGGTCTTGAGAGTTGAAAAACAACGTAATGTGCATTTGATGTATCGATAGTTACGAAAATGTTGCTATGAGTACTAGGCTTGCTAATTTTGAGCGAAGAAGTCAGGTAGAGGAAGTGCGGAGGTGGATTGAATCTGGCGGAAGCAACTCTCGTAGGTTATTGGAATGGGAGTAGAGGTGGTTCGGTTGGTGGATGGAATGGAGGAAGAGGCGAGGTGGTGTTAGAAGAACCAAAGAGGAGAAATCCAAGCTCGTTTGTGATCACCGCAACATAACAGGGCATGAAAGGCGAGTGTTTCAAATTACACGGGTATCCGGACTGGTATAAACAATACAAAGAGGAAGGCAAGGCAGATTGATGGCTAATTCTGTGCATGGTGAACTTACAGAGTCGCTAATTGTGACCAAAGGAAGGACGTACAACTTGACATATTTGCTCTTATTCAACAGGAAGTGTCCAAAGCACTAGCAGGAAAATTACAAGGAGCTGGTGGTGTTGAACATTCTATGAATTTTGCTCACTTCACAGATTCCGCAGTCTTGTTTTACCTCCTTCTCAATAGTTTGCACTCGCAACGCTTGAGAATTTGAAAAAGGAATCCCGGATACTTGACACCGGTCTTTAGTAGGCACATGTGTGCTTCTCCTACTCTTATGAATTGTTTGGTCCCTATTTCTTCACCTGTATCTGTTTGTTTTCCAGATGGCTCGACCAAAGTTGTTACACATTCTGGTCAAGTTCTTTTATCTCCTAACTTGATCTTACACGATGTTCTTCTAGTTCCTAGTTTTAAGTATAATCTCATTTCCATTTCTCAATTAACGCAACAGATTTGCATCTCGGATGTTTGTTTTTCCTTTTATTGCTTGATACAGGACCTACAGACCGAGGAAGTTAAGGCTATGGGTAAAGCTATTGGAAGCCTCTATATTCTTCAAAGTTCTCCGACTGCTTTGCAAATTCCTCTTTGATTGCTCGGTCATCCGATGTTTGTAATTCTTCATTTCTTTTGTGGCATAGACGGTTAGGACATGCCTCATTTCCAACCTTGAAACATTTACACTTCTTCAAGGAGTTGTCCGATGATATAATCGAACCCATTGATAATTGTGAAATTTGTCATAAATCAAAACAACACCGTTTGCCTTTTTCTTCCAGTCATATACAAACTGGCCTGTTTTGAATTGATACACATTGATGTTTGGGGACCTTATAATCATTTTTCACTTACAGGCACACCATTTTTCCTTACCTTGGTTGATGATTTTAGTAGGGCCACCTGGGTTTTCCTTATGTCTCATAAGACTCGAGTATCTTCTTTAATCCAACAGTTTTTGCTTATGATTCATACTCGATTTCAAGCTAATGTAAAGGCTTTCCGTTCGGATAATGGCACAGAATTTCTTCGGGAAAGAGTGTCAAAATTTATTTCATTCATATGGGATCATTCATCAAAAATCATGTGTTTACACACCCCAACAAAATGGGGTGGTTGAACGAAAGCATAGGCATTTGCTTAATGTAGCCGGGCTTTGATGTTTCATCTAGTTTGCCCCTCTAAGTTCTGGCCTTATTCATCATTCATGCTGCATATCTCATTAATAGGTTGCCAAGTTCTATTCTCGGTTGAAATCTCCTTTGCGCTTCTACATGGGATCTGAACCAATTTATTCTCATTTGCGACCATTTGCTTGTCTATCTTACGCAACAAACACTCATCCTCACAAAAATAAATTTGCACCTAGAGCTTATAAATGTGTATTTTTGGGTACATCACAGGTCAAAAGGGATATCGATTATACGACCTCGACAATTCTTTGTCTACTCACTTCCCGGGACGTTGTCTTCATTGAAAATTCCTTTCCATTTTCTACGATTCGGATTCCTCTGTTGATACTCATTTACCTATCGTTAGAGTCTGTCCAAAACGGGCCGGGCCCGTCGGGCAGCCTACCCGCCCCCCAAGGGTAGGGGGTGGGTTAAGTATTTAGTAGCCCGCCAAGGCGGGCCTAACGCAGGCTAGCCCGCCGCGGGCCGCGGGCTTGGCGGGTTGGGTCCGGGCGGCGGGCTAGCCCGCCGTAAAATAAAAAAAAAAAAAAAAATGAAAAATTAGATAAAATAGACAAAAAAATAGGATAATTAATTTTTTATATTTTTATCTCTTATAAAAGTATATATAATATTTTTATAAAATATTTACTTGTTATCCATTAGTATATTTAATTCATTAAAATTAATAATATAAATAAAAAATATTTTTTTAATTTTTTTTTTTTTAATTTTTGGCGGCCCGCCCAACCCGCAGCCCAAGGCGGGTTGGGTTGGGTTGAGGCTTTCTCGGCCCGCCACCTGGCGGGCGGCGGCCCCCGCCCCGCCAAGTGGCGGGTTTTGGCGGGCCACGGGCGGGCCGGCCCGCCGCCCCCGTTTTGACACACCTCTACCTATCGTATCTCCCGCCATTTCGAAACACCATCCACTCCGGTGCCCTCGACTCTTCTTCCGTCCAACCCTCTCCACATGCTTTGACGCAACACTCGATTGTCCAAACCTCCCGCTTGGCTCTCTCGATTTTATTACCAATTATGTTGATACTCCCGCACCCATGGCATTAACTCCTCTCAAAAGTGGTCCTGAATCGGGTAATTCTTTTCCTCTTTTCACCTTTCCTTTTAAACACTCTCATGCTCTAAATGAATCTTACAGTGTTTTCTAGCAAATGTGTCACATATCCGGGAACCTCATTCCTTTTCTCAAGCTAGTAAGTCATTGATTGGGTGGCGGCAATGCAGCAAAGAGTTAGATGCATTGGAAAGTAATCATACATGGGTCTTAACCTCTCTACCCCCTGGTAAAAAGGCGATTTGGTGCAAGTGGATTTATAAGGTAAAAATGAAACCCGATGGGATTTGTGGATCGCAAGGCTCGGCTCGGTGGTGGCGAGGGCTTTCATCAAGTATTTGGCGTTGATTACCTTGATAGTTTTTCTCCGTAGCTAAATTGGTTACCGTTCGGATGGTTATCGCTTTAGCTACTATAAAAGGTTGGCCGCTTTTTCAATTGGACGTCAATAACGCATTATTACATGGGTATCTTGATGAGGATATCTATATGACTCCTCAGGAGGGTTATCATAAAAATGCTAAACCGGGTGAGGTTTGTCATTTCTATTGAGTATTTACGGTTTGAAGCAAGCTTCCCGCCAATGGAACGCTGAATTTTGTACCAAATTGCAACAGATTTGGTTTTCAACGATCCGCACATGATCACCGTCTGTTCCTTCGAAAATCGATGCGGGTTTGTTGGTGTTATTGGTTTATGTCGATGATGTCCTTATTCTTGGACCCTCGTTATGCGAGATTGATGAGTTGAAAAAATATCTTGATGATTTGTTCACGATTAAGGACTTAGGTTATGCAAAATATTTCTTGGGTATGGAACTTGCTCGAGTAATCGATGGAACGCCTTAAATCGTAGCGCAAATACATTATTGATATCCTACTTGAGCATCTTGGTATGATGCGGTCAAGGCCGTTATACCCCTCCGCCTCCCGGGATTAAATTGCTCGGTAAGAAAGGTGATCCTCTCGAGGATCGAGGAAGGGTATCACCGTTTAATCGGGCGACTTTTGTATCTCAATCTTACTCGCCCGACCTCACCTACTCGGTTCAACAACTCACCAATTTGTCAACTCCCCACACACCTCTCATTGGGACGCTGCTATGCACCTTCTACGGTATCTTAAGGGTACTCCTTCCGTTGGTCTCTTCTATTCTCGCACACGGCCTGACCCTCTACATTTGGAAGTTTATTGTGATGTCGATTGGGCTTCTTGGCTTTGACACTCGCAAGTCCATTCTTGGTCTGCGTTTTTCCGGGTGCTTGCTTAGTTTCGTGGAAGACTAAGAAGCAAAACACCGTCTCTCGCTCTGCCCCGCCGGCCGAGCACCGAGCTTTGGGTTCCACCGTTTGTGAGCTTGGTGGCTTTCTTTTCTATCTCGAGATCTTTGTCTTTCCCCCGCCTCTCCCGGTTACTCTTTGGTGTGATAACCAAGCTGCAATTCACATTGTTAAGAATCCCGTCTTCCACGAACGAACTAAACATCTTAAAATCGATTGTCATTTGGTCCGCAACCTCTACAAGGATGGTTTTCTCTGACTCTCATCACGTTTCTCTCGATTTGCAATGGCTGATTTCTTTACTAAATCATTGGCTCGCACTCCGTTTGGTTTCATTTTCTCCAAGTTGGGATTGTTTGATCTCCACAATCCCACTTGAGGGGGGGATGTTGGATTAAGAGTTGTGATTCTGTTTTTACGATTTATGCTCAGCACTTTACACACACACGCTTACTTTTAGGTGTCACACTTTCCTTCTTTTTTTCCTTTTGTTCCCGCCTTATAAATACCTGGGTTTGTATTTCTTTGAGTGAATAATGCAATATGAAATTTCAGACTGAATAAGATGTTCTCTATCTTCTCAAATAATGTGATGCGTGATTTCAAGTTTTATCAGTTGATAACTAAAAACATTATTTCTTCATATGCTTAAGCAACATGATCAGTTTGCTTATTTTTGTGATCTGATGTTGCTGCACGGCAGTGGCGGATCCAAGAATTTGAAAATGGGTGTACGATATAATTAAAAAAGATATGCACATAAAATATTGTTTAATATTTAAAGTACTACAACAAAATTGTCAAAACACGTACCGTTTAAGATATTGTAAAAGATCATGTAACGGTAAATGAAAAATTAATCCACATATATAAAAAAAATTATATTAGAGTAATTAAGAAAACAAGAGACAAAACATAGTTTTGGTAATATTATTGATATTCCTAGATTTTTTTATTTATTTTTTTGATATTTTTTTTTTTTGGTAGGTTTTGACTTTTGCCATGATTTATTTATTCAAGTTGTTAAATCAATCTTTTAATTTTTGAAATTTTATCATGGGATTTGTATTATTTTATTTGGATTTTCTAATTCTTTTTGTAAGAATAGGAGTATAGATTTATTATCATTATTATTATTACTAAAAATTATTGTTGGATTTTTTAATTTTGGGGGTACAACTGTACCCCCATAGTTCTACTGACTTCTACATAAATTTGCCACTGCTGCACGGACCTTTTTATGCTCCCGTGTTTCCTGCGAACTTTTTTGATTCTCGCTTATGTGTTTCCGCCAGCTTTTTTACGCTGTTGTTTCAAACATGTTGTAACAAATAAAATTTTATTAACATATAATTTCTGCCACCACTAAAAGATCAATCTTATACTCGATGTTGACGTTGGAATCCGGGGACTCCACGTGCTAAACAATGAGATGGGTCTCGTGGTGTTAACCGTCAACGTGAAATAAGAAAAACGTATTTAATAAGACAAGAAAACAATAAATATATTCTCATTGTGCACGTTGGTTCAGGGCCAAAAAATATAAACTTTTCATTATGAGTCATCCCAGAAAGTCATTTTATATTATCAACACATCTTTGGTGAAAGATTTCATAAAAATGTGCGAGAGTTCAGAATATAATAGAAGAAATGGGGGTAAAATAGGAAGGCTCCAACTTTCAAATAACCTCTAAATAGAAGTGCAAATATGGATTTGCGAAGCCACCATTTCTCACTTCTCTAAATCTCTAAATTGGACTGGACTTTTAAGTCTAAAAGCCCTATATGCAAATCATAAGTTATGATAAGATGTAATTATAAAACAGCTACGGTAGAACTTTGCATGAATTCCAAATATTTGCTTTTGCCTCATGAAATCTTTGAATTCCAGAAACTGCCCCCAGATTCAAGGAGAGAGAGCATTTCGTGTTCGATTCATACGATGAAACTCTGGTTTGGTCCTTTACGCGAACGTTTTCCCCTTGCCCAGCAGAAGGCATTCGAAAGCTTGGGTCCTCGACATTAACTAAGATATTTGCAGTGCAGCATTAGGGTTTTCGATGAGGAGTTTCGCCACTAGATATCCAGCGATAGACCACGTCTGAAAGAGGTGCGCCTGTTTTCCGATGAATCTTGCTCCTTTCGTATCGTAGTATTCAGGCCACTTGTCTCTAGCTAAACGTTTTTCGGCGACCTTGATTGCTTTTTCGGCAATGTCTGGTCTATTCATTTTTATGCATGCCGCAGTCAGCTGAAAGAGCATAATAATCATCGAGAGCATAATAATCAGATATAAGGAATTATAAACCAAAAAAAAAAAAATAGCAGTTGGACTATGATGATAAAGAAACCCAAAAAAGATTACAATGAAATGACTAGGGATAATTACAAAACTACCCCTGCGGTTTGGGTTGATTACAGAAAAACCAATAGGTTTCTGAAAATTACAAAAAACCCGTGATGTTTGATTTTGTATTACACTTTACCCCCTTCATATGTAGAAACATTTCAAACAAAGTCCTTGCATTTGCAAAATTATTGCGATTACCCCCTTACATTTTACACAAAATCAAATCTCAATTTTTTTCCGTAAATTTCAAACATCTCTGATTTTTTTGTAATTAACCCAAACACTTCAGGGTAGTTTTGTAATTATCCCAAACGATTATGATGGGACGAGAGAAAGTATTTGGCGAGTCAGTTGCTTATATCTGTAGTTGCTTATATGTCATGGAAAATGGAATCAGATAGCTACAAATACTATCCCTACGGTTTAGTCTAATTTACAAACAACCCAGTTATCTTCCAAAATTACAAATACCCAATTGACATATGCTTCTATTTTACAAATTGCACCTTATGGAGACGGTAATTTGTAAAACGAAAACATACCTCAAGAGGGTATTTGTAATTTTAAAAGATAACTGGATTTTATTTGTAATTAAGCTAAACTGGATGAGTAATTTTTGTAATCATCCCTATTTATTAATAGGAGTGATTTAATCATAAAAAACATCATACATTTTCTACTCTGAACAAATTATTGTGCCGGATTTAAGCAACACATTCAACTTCTAATTTTCAAGGATGATTATGACATATTGGTCCATATAAAGACCAGAAACCAAAATTACTATAAAAAGAGGACCAAACAGAAAAATGAAACTTAACCTGCCAGAGCAAAGTTGGCCAGGAGCCTCCATTGTGGTAAGACCAAGGACTGCATAGCAAGCAAAAAAGTACAACATTTCAGTCTGTCAAATAACTAAAGCCAGACTAATGTAAAATACGAAAAGGATAATTACAAAAGACCCCCTAAGGTTTGGGCTAATGACAAAAAAATCAGAGATGTTTCAAAATTACAAAAGCCCCCTCAAGTTTGATTATGTCTTAAATTGGATTACTAGAACATCTGTAGAAACACCAAGGGGATTTCAAAATGTTTTTTTGTTTATGAAGGGAAAAAATGTAGACGGAATCAAACCTCAGGGTGTTTTTTTGTAAATTTTGTAATTAGCCCGAACCTCTTTTTTTTTTTTTTAATCATCCCCCCCCAAAATACTAATAAATGAAGTAGCAAAGTTACGTGTTTTTCGGATCACTGCCCGTGATTATTCGCCATTCTTGGCCCTCCAGAGCAGGGTAACAAATTTTCAGCGGCATGTCAGCCACTAGATCGGACCATCTGGCTTCAATAAGATCTAAAATCGCGTGCGATTGGTCTTCGGTAGCTAGACTGCATATTATAGCCCATAAATTTCCTAGTGAAAAGAAACGGAAGTCCATGTGAGCTGGCTGTAAGTTTCCGATAAGATAGCCTCCTTTGTTGGGCATCCACTCGACAAGCCAAGGAGGAATTTGATCAGGGTAGATGTTGAACTTGTTGACTGCATCAAACGAGTATTCCTCCGTCTTGTACCGATAAATTTCATTCAGCTTCTTCATGTCGATCCAGTAGTACTCCCGGATGTGAATCGATAAAGCTACTAACCGATTGTTAAGCGCCATGGTAAGGTCCGCTGAAGCGTCCTCTGGAGCAAGCATCTCGCGTGCACAAAGCAGAGCTGAATAGAATAATGCCTGCAAGAACAGTCAACACAAGTGTATAAGTTCTACCATATATACATTATAATATATAATATATATTGAAAATTGCAAAATTAGTCCTGTGGCTATAGGAGTATAACAAAAATGGTCCCGTCCGATTCAATATAGGTAAAATAGCAGTTTAACAAAAAATTGTGTATTGAGGACAATTTCCTTCGGAAATTGAAAAAGAGGCCGGAATGACCGTCAGATGACCCGAATGAGTTGGATTTTGCTGTCAATGACCTATTTAATCCTATATGGAGAACTTAAATTGCAAAACTGGTCCCCTAGCTATAGAGGGGGGCAATATTAGTTCCATTAAAATTAATTTGGCAAATTAAACCTATAAGTATTAAACACTCAATTTAGTCAACTAATTCAATTTCGCAAAAAAAAAAAAGGTTTTAATGCTTTAGAAATTTACAATATATAATTTTATTCATTATTAACTATTTTAACTATAAAAAATGAATAAATTTAGCCAGCTTATAATTAACTAAACTTCAATATTAGCTATCTTAAAGATATAATTGACCTAATACAAAGGTCTAATGATGGCACACACTTCAGAGAAAAGAATAGAAGAAAACCTGAATTTCAAGTGGGTGGCCATGGATGCCCATGCGGCGATCTATCATGCATGAGCCATCCGTTACTAATAAAGTTGGAAACATATCAAAACCATCTGCCAAACAAAGCTTTAAAATCATCTTAATGCCAGTTTGTACATCAATCCTTTCCTGGACCGAAAGGTCTCCAGAGCATTTTCCATATGCGCGTAACAATATGATCCACCACAAACCTGAGAAATAAAATAAAAAGGTTATAATGGGTCTTGTATGGATGTATTTCCAAGTCCAATTTCAGCGTTGGAAAATGAATTTGCAGACTTTATTGGTTTTCTTGTGAAAATTGAGAATATGTTTAGTTTGTTGTCTGAATTTTTATGTTTGGGAATGAAAATATGTTTGGTTATAATTTTTTAAGTGTTTTTGAAATAGATTGTAGTGAAAAGTTGTTTGGTTATGGACTATGGTTTTTGAATAGAGTTTTTATATAGATTTGCGTGATTGTAGTGAAAATTTGTTTGGTTGTGTTTCCAATATTTCCATAAAAACGAGAAAACTGAAAATGACTTCATTTCCATTGAGAACTTCCTAAACCAACATAAACTTATTTTTTGGAATAGTGGGAAAATGGAAAATGGGTTTTGGAAACACAACGATACATGGTCTAAATGTCCAGATATTAAGAACTGCTAAAACTGACTGAAATGAAAAATTAACTCACCAGAATCAACCGGTGCCACCCTACCAATTGCCGCCTCACCAAAGTCGGGATCTAAGACTTCTTCGGTTGCAGAATCATCGCCGTCTAGTGGCACGACACGCACTTTGAAACTTGTTGGCATTAGTCCTTGTCCAGGACTATGGCAATTCATTGTTTTCTCCCAACTCTGGTCAGACGAAATAAAGATATTTAATAAAAGCAAAAAAGTAGCCATAATCGAAAATACCGAATGCTCCCAAAATTTACCTTTGATTATTTGTCATACTGTTTACCTAATGCAAATGAAGTTCTTAAGGGCGCGAATGGATATACTTTCATTTTGAAAATTTTCATTTTGCTAGAGAATAGTGGTGAAAAGAATTTGGAAAAAAAAAATGAATTTTGAGAGTGTGATTGGATGTGAGATGAAAAAGCAATGATGAAAGTTGATTTGATTTAAAAATAGTAAAATAATAATTTAATATGATTGGTAGTTAGAAATATGTGAGTGGGTGAATAGTGAAATTTGTGGGAGAGTGTGTAATAATGATTAGTTTTTTGTGAAAAAATAGGTAGATGTGATTGATAAGAGAAAACATGAGAAAAAGTGAAGGTGAGAGAATAGTAAATTTGCTGAAAATTTTCATAAACAATCGCATGTTTGGTCAAAAAAAATTCTCCAACGGAACGAAAATGGAAATTTAAAACCCCGGTGACAGAACCCTGCTAGTTTTTTGGTAGTAAACAAGGACTTCAATTTCTTTTCCTGTTATCTTTTTCCCATAAATCAAATAAAAACTATTTGGTTTTTTCAGGCAACTAGCTCTCTCGTCAAAGACTCAAATCTTGATTAAATGAATCGTGTTTCGATTAAAGCAACATATTATCATAGAGAAATTAATTAACCATGGATGTAAATAAACGTCATTCCAGTTTATTATGGTTCTTTTGCTTCCTAAAGCTCACCAAATATTTTGGCAGATGCGAGAGGAAAATCGAACGACCACACGAACAACTAACGTAATGAGAAGGCAACAAAATCTCTACTAAAATGATTTTATGTGAATGTTACCTGATAAGTTTTGGCTAAGGCTCATAATCAATGTAAGTGTGATGGAGACAAGGGTTGATAAATAGATCACATGAATTGGACATCTTCTTCCTGTTGTTCAAGAACAATGGTAGCAAGAGCAAGTCTATAGGCAGTGGATCTCATATTCCTGACTAGGACATATATCTCCTTCTTCCTCTGCCTTACAGGCAATGTCTTCCATTGTTCCGCCCGAAGCATAGAAAGTAAACTTGCCTCACAAAGAGCACCTGCCGTTGCCTTCTTGCTGCATGTCCAAGAGTACAAAGTCTCAATTTTAAGAAAAGAAAGTAAAATAATTTCAAAAGGTAAGGATAATTACAAATACTAACCCTAAGATTTAGCCTAATTAATGAAAAATTCAATTATTTTCTAAAATTACAAATACCCCCTTAAGGTGTTATAAACATCCCTTGAGGTAAATGTTTACCCAACAGCCCCTCTTGACGGTGCAATTTGTAAAATAGAAACAAATGACAAGAAGATAACTGGGCTTTTTGGTAATCAGGCTAAAACCTCAGCGGTGGTTTTTGTAATTATCACAAAAATGTATACGCAAATGATGAGTTGAAGAAAGGACAGATTAGCAGAGAAAAGGCTTCCAACAAAAAAGTGTTGGCAACACTTGCCTTCCTCGGACAAAACCAGTTGTAATAAATCCGATGGGCCACCTATACGACTCATGAACAGCTTTGTCCTCAGGTATCTGGAGTTCCCATTTACCAGATGGTAACTGTGTAAAGTATGATTTCAATGAAGATTGAGGTATTTGAAGTCGTTGGTCGTCACTTTCTGAGCTGTATCATTCACAATATCACCATAACGAATGAGTAATGATGGAAATAATCTAATAACACTAAACGAATAACAGACTACTTCATCAAACATTATGTAATTTGAGCAGGACCTGGATTTCAACAACATAATGTCGGAAGGAAGGGGTGCACAGACCACTGCTCCTTGTTCAAAAACACCTTCCTTACAAGCACGCAAAAGAACTCGGAGATAGTACAGAGTTTTTCCACACTTCACTTCTGATATAACAGTGTCTTGTTTGAGAAATTCTTCGTCCCTCATGAACTTACACAAGTTATCCTTCTGATCAGATTTTCTTGGGAATAAAAGAAAATGACTGCCATTGGTATTATTCAGGTAGTCACTCAGTATACAGGATGTCCTAGCTATAATACCCTCAAATGCAGACTTTTTCTCCATGTCATCATTTTTTTCATTTTGAGCACTGATTTCTTCTACTTGACTATGAGAATTTCCTGCTTTACTTGACCTTTTTCCTAACGTAAGGTGCACGCAATCCCAGGGGGGTGGTATTGGAACTTCTAATGGCCTTTTAGAAGGAGGACGAAGCCTTTCTTTTTGGTTTATTTCAACTGCTTCCATTGCCATAAAATTTGAGTATGCATTGCAATCAGGAAAGTCAAAGGGAAAGTATGGCAATCCAATCTGCAAAAAAGTGAAAAGACATCGCTACAATTCTTTTTAATCTTTATACTAATACGGCATCTGCAAAAGTCTCTGAACTTACCTCACAAGCAACCCAGTGCTTCTCTCTTAAACCTATGGCATGAGCACCATTTGACATAAAAATAATCCAAAATGCTTTAACTTAGAGGGAGAATAATAGAACACCCAAAGAAAATGTGAAAAAAAAGTACATAAATGTTTGAATCATTTTCTCCAAAACTTTAAGGAATCATCAACAAATAAATGGTACTGCAGTTGCATGAATGTAATTCAAAACAAGAAATGCTGACTGGAATGACAAATTCAGATACAGAGAAGACAAAACCGCATTGCCTTAAGTATCCAGATTAATAAACACACATTTTCTCCCTCTTCCTTAGAAGCATGTCATCGGATACAGCCATACAGGTTCTTTTCTTTCATATTCTCACACTCAAAACACATTCCAGGCAACAATTGGAGCTCAATTTGGACACAGATATCAATTTAATTGTTCATGCAAGGTACATTTGCACATGCATGCCCTTACTTCAGGAATACTATGAGGCTGGAACTGGCCATGGATATCATGGTAAATTATGAATGACTTCACAGAAGTGCATAAAACACGAATTGAAATGTCAAAAATAAAACAAAAATTTGCAACAGGAGAACTATGATGACAATTATTAATATTTAACTTTTAGACCCAAAAAAGAGAGAGAGAAAAGAGAGGAACATGAATGAAACCATCCCCGTAAACATTTTACCTAGTAACTGAATCTTCATTGGTCTCATTTCTTAATAGCAAAATAGGACACACTCTAGAGTATTTTCCATCAACAAGAGCTTTTTGAGGCCCAGAACGTTTATGACCAAGGCGAATAAACTCCTTTCCATACAAAGAACACTTTCTTCCACAGGGGGCAATACCCCTTTGCTGGCATCCCATAAATCACCGTACTGATGTACACCTTCAGCTACATTCTTGGGCAATGATGAACTGATTTGCTCTTTAATTTGAAATTCTTCATTACTTAATAAGCCATGAGGTTTTTCTTCAGGAACAATCACATTCCCTTTCTTAGTCAAAGCACGAGGGTCTTTCACAACCATCGAAACAACTGCAGTAGATGAAATTTGATGTCCATTCTCAAAGATTGATGTCTTTTCTGGTTCCACGGGATCATCATGCTCATCGCCCGAACATTTCTTCAGATGCCAAGATTTATCAAAATTACTGTGAAGCAAACAAAATGACTGAACCATCATTAGAACACATATTTAGATTGACAAGAAATACATGCAGCTATGAGTTTCTCACCAGCTAGTAGGTATTAGAGTCTTCTGCAGCAATTCAAATACCTTTGATCCTACCAATTCCAATTTTGCAAGCTGGCCCCCACGAGAAAAACAATGAGCTGAACGAGTAGTATCTGTCTGAAATAAAAACACATTATCGAGGTATGCTTAAAAAGTATGCGACACAAATATTCGATTGCCTTTCAAGTGACTTCTTATAAATCACCGTTAACCCCACAAGGGAGGTCTTATTTAGCTTTCTTTCTCCCTTCTGGATAAACAGTGAAGTTTTCAGGAAAAAAGTAACATCCAAAGCTCAGTAGAAAGCTTTAGGAAGATTTGTCTCATAACTTAAGATCACAATTTCTAATTTATTCAAAGAAATTCCCAATCTACAACACCTATAAAAGCAAATGACAAAGAATTTAATTTACGAATCCATTCCATTTATTTAAATCCAAAAACATTTAAAATCCAAAACAAGAGATAGGAGAGAAAATGGAGTAAAATACAATTCCTTAAAGTTAGTATTCAAATTTTAAAAGCTTGTGGTACCTACCTGCCTTTCACAGACAGAACTCAAAGAATCATATGCTTCTTCACAAGCGGCAGCATGTATCCAAATCCAGAGCTGGCGGATGATAATACCATCATCAATGTTGCGTTCTCCATCAGAAACATCAGTGCTAAGCCTTTCTTCATTAGTAGAGATTTGTTGCAGCGGACGCCACATGTAGGTCACAGGAGCAATAGGTGAGAAACAGGGTTTTCCAGCATGATGAAGCTGCAAAATTCATAAAATAATTCAACTATTGATAAATTGGAGAATCTCAAAATGTAGGAAACTAAAAACTAAAAAGATGGTTCATCCACCATGGCAGTCCCAAAGGTGGCGCCAGCAAGAATATCATGTAAAGTTTCTTCACAACATGCTGATGGAGAAGGCACCAACACCGAACTAAGAACCGACATCAACGTGTCCTGGAAACATATACAACATTGTCAGAGTCCGCTAAATATCAACACAAAATGCATGCCCCAAGTGATCCACTGTCATCATTTGTTGTCATTATAGCACATAAGCTGAATCCACAAGCGAGAGAAAAAGGGAAGATAGTGACAGGAGTTAAATTCTTGACAACTGTTCAAGGTACAACAGTGTAACATGTAAGGTACGGAGATGCTTGCCTCTGGACCCTCCAACTGGACAGGGCCATAATAACTTGCATCATGCGCAAGTACTCCATGTTTTAATTTTTTCAAGAGAGCCCTGGAGCCTCGTCCTCTGCATCACATGAGTTATCGATAAGTTACTATACGGAGACAGAGGAAAGGTGATTGCTTATTGCCTATGCAAGAATAGCATCTAAAATATAATTCGATTTCATTATATTACATTCATTCCTTTAATCAATTATGCAATAGAACCAGAGCTTGCATTGGTCGTTATATTTGCCTAAAATAGATGTTACATGAGATACCAATAACCTTGTTGGCAATATAAGTGAAAAAATAAAATTACCTGCCATGAAGACCAAGAGGAACATAGAATCCCCAAAGTTTTTTCATCGTGAACCGCTTCGCATGCCATACATGTGTTCTTAGTCTCTTGGTTCCATCCCCTGAAGTACCAAAGCCACTCGGCGGATTCTTCTTAAGTTCAATATTCCTTTGAACGCAACGAGGAACTTTCTTTTCATCTTCCCTCACCAAATCAGTTTCACCCTTTTCTCCTACTCCAACTCTCCTTCTCTTTCTAAGCTTCTTTTTGGCAACCCGATTGTCATGCCCAGTAGTTCTCCTCCTCTTGTTCCTTTGCGACCGAAAAATTGTTATCCAGACGTTCAGCAATAATAGTGTGAAGGCCCTCGAGTTGAAGCTCTAGACTCTACAAATTTCCACACATTCAGCTCGTGTGGTGGAGCTGTTGAGACTCCAGCTTTGCTCCCATTATTAACCATATCTGTGGTCAATGGCGTAGCCAGGACGTAGAAGTGGGATGGGCCGGAATGAAAATTCAAAAAAATCATATAAGCTCCAATTTTTCAAAATAGTAAAAAAAAAAGTCAACTCTAGTGCATTACAAATTTACAACTACTCAAAGTCTAGTTAATTAGGCTAAAAGTTAGTTGGACACGGCGATTTTTTACTTTAGCATATTCATCAATAAAGAGTCTATATCTATTGTGCTAACAAGTTCCCTTTCGGTAAAAATTCTCAATGAGCTGCTCTCTTGGCCTATAGGGTGTTTCCGTCATCCTGCATGGTTTCATAACTTTTTAACTATTATCCTTGCATTATTTGAGAGAAATAATTCAAGTATATGTAATTGCAAAAATACCACATTAATTACAAGCTATTTCATTGTCATCTTTCCAATAAGATGTAGATTCTTATCATTTGAGATGAGAGTGTTTAGGCACCCACAATAATACAAAGATCCCAAGAATTTTCTATGGTACTTATTTCCTAGTGTGCTGATATATAAATTAGACACAACAAATTCTCAAAATAGCTGATCAATATAGAAGCTTCACAGATACAAAATGAAGCATCTGATGATAATCCATTAAAACATGCAGCATTTCATTTTCATCATAGCATCCAATAAAACCACAAAATGGAGCTTCAAGCAAGAAAACGTTATCAGTTAAACTTATGGTTGAGAGTAAATGATGGTGCAAATCACGAATGTGTGTCTTCGATAACAACTTATGCACCCACTTGGGCTTGCAAGAAATAAACAACCCCATTGTTTGGTAATTACAATGGAAAACCAGTCCTTACTTGTTATGAAGTGAAAATGGCAAAAATAATATGAAACAACAACAATCTTAGATCTCACATTAGAACACATAGACAGGGAAGGTAATTAATTCCCTTCAGTTTTCCTTGACACAAGCCTCAAGATTTGGTAATGAAACACCTTCACCGTTTGATCCCATCAAATAGTGATACATCTGATTATTCGGGGGCGATATATAAAGATAAACTTTTATTTTATAAAACTGACTGCATCAATACAATTATACAAATATACGGATACGGTCAGCTTGCATTAAGCAGGCCTATTGGCATTTACCAAACCAAAACCCATAAAAGAAAAAATGAAATACAAAATGGATCTTTTCTTTTTTTCTAGATAATTTCAAACTATTGATGAAACGCTATGTTGCTCATTCCATAATGTTTCTATTGTAACAAGCATGTCAATTATTCTTCCCAGTTATCCACTATGAATTTCAGAATCATACACAGCCTTGAGTTGAGATCACACACTACATTTCCCGAATATCCACACATAACAAATGCATTTTCAGCTACGCACAATTATAACAAAATACAACAAAACCAACCCCTTCCAGGAAAAAAACATATTTGGCAAACAACTAAACCTGTACCAGGCATACAAACAAAAAAATCAAGCAATCCACAACTAGTAAGAATTAAACGTTCCAAGCAAAATAGACTACACATCATGTAGAGGCTAGTCCCTTTTTTCTTCTTTAATAATGCACCAGGAATTAAAACAAGAACATCCCTAAATCATCAGGCAGTAAGTAATAGCCATTCGGAGCAAACTATAATACACATCATGCATATTATTCATTAAACTCTTTTGTCCCCTAGATAAAGTCATAAAACCATAACATGTAATGTTCTAACACCAAAACACAGAGAAAACTAGGATTACTACTCCCCTAAAATGTTCGTGGAAATCTAAAACTAGGTAAATTCATCTTATCAAATCTAACAAATCCAACCACATCGAATAACAATCTCAAAATAACGGGAAAAAAACTAAACCTAAATGGATGGATCCAATCCAATAGCACACCAATAACAGGTCAAAATTAGAACTAAAATATCAGAGAGTTGAAAATCTAGATCCATCACCAAACATTAATCAATATAATAAATTGCAGCACCTGAATAAAATTATAAGAAAAAAAAAATGACACGGAAAGAGAAGGAAACTTACCTGAGTGCGATAATTGAAAAACCACGAGCAAACAGAAAAGAGAAAATCGGCAAGACGATGATGAGATTGCACAAAACAGAAATGGGCAGGGTTGAAAAGTCGTGAAGCAGGTGCAGTAAAAGGGGCACACTAATTCGGGCGTCCGGTGAGTGTTATCCGGGTATTTGTTATTAGTTGGCAAATTGGGCCGGCCTGCTAGGAAATGGACTACTAAGCCCATTATCCTTTTATAAACATTTTTGGGCAATTCACAAAAATACCCAACTTTTTAAGTTAGTGTCAGTCTTTTACGCTTCTCGGTGCAATTTTACCTAAATTTACGCTTCCCGGTGAAATTTTACCTAAATTTACGCTCCCCGTTCTTATTTTACACAATAATACGCTCCAGCAAAAATTCCCAAAAAATTTTACGCTTTGTTTCAATATTGTTTCTAACATGTTTCAAATATGTTTATGTGTTTCAACATTGTTTCTAGCATATATCAAACATGTTTCTGTGATTAAACATTGTTTCTAACATGTTTCTTTTAATAAAATAGGTAAATATTTGTATTTAAACATTGAAAACTTCATTGAAACAACAAAGAAATATCGGAACAACATTAAAAAGGGTATGGAAACAACCCAGAAACAACGTAAAAAATATTTAAAATACAACATGAATAAAAAGAGCTTAAAATAGGTAAAAATTGTATTTACACATTGAATACTACATGAAAAAAACAAAAAAAAATATTAGAACAACATTAAAAATATTATAGAACAAACACCGAAACAATAAAAACAATGTACAAAATAATATATGAATAAAAAACGGCATAAAAAATAGGTTAAAGTTGTTTTGAAACATCGAAACAACAAAGAAACAACATAGAAATAACATAGAAACAATAAAAAACAAATTTAAACAACCCCGAAACAACTTATATAACATATCAAACAATGCATGAACAAAAAAAAAACGAAAAAAAAATAAAAATAATCAAAAAATAGCAAGGAGTGTAAAAAAAATAATTTAGGTACAAAAGTAAAAAATGGGCACAAGAGTAATTGGAGCATATTGTGTGGTAATGGTACAAAAATCAGCGTATTCTGTGTAATTTCCCAAACATTTTAGCCCATATATACTTTATTACTATTTCAATCCCATATGATATGGTTTTCATTACTTTTTTTTATTAACTATTAAGCCAAAAGATTCTCAATTTCATTCAGTGTTTCAATGAACAGTACAAGCTAAAAACTATGGTAATAACTAATAAGTGAGTATAATAAATACACAAAAAATTGAACAATAAAGTTGATTTGATTTCTTTAATCCAAACTAAACATTATATATTAATCTATTATATATGTATCATTGTAAGAAAGAGAAAGTAATACATCCTCTCTTTTTTTTTTTTTTTTGTAATGTTTATATATCTTTGACAGTCTTTGCTCAACTGACAAGATTTAGCATCCAAAAGTTTATAGTCAAACTAAACGAATGTGGTTCCAATTTGTTTATAAAAATTATTAAGTTTTTTTAGTACAATTCATTGGTGGGGATGGAGCTAGATGAGTAACGAACCCAAACTTTGGATATTACAAGCGTCTTACCATTAAGCTATCAAACGATTCTCCATATTATTAAGTATTCATTATACGAGACAATTTCCTATTATGTTTTGAACTATGAACCATGTCCAAGGAAATAAAACATGAATGTACAATTATTATATGACTAATTAAGCTTATAAAAATATATTTATTGATATTTATTTAAAACATTAAAAATTTATTCAAATTAAATAGCTAATAATACTTTATTTAGATTCAAATTATCAAAATAAATTTTCATGTTAAAACTAAATTATTGCTATAGTTTTTTGAATTACTTTAGTTGCAAATTATTTGTCCAAAGCAATTTAACTCAAAAAGAAATTATAATTAATAATGAATCTAACATCAAAATTGGAGCAAAAATATTAAAAATATATCTAAAACCTTTTTTTGTTGAGGATAATTTTGACTAAACATTAATTAACTCTATGTTAGTTTAGACTTTAGATGGTTAAGTGTCAAAAGGGTAAATGATACTTAAGATAAAGGGTGTTATTGTATTGTACCTAAAAGATAATATTACTATTATGCACATGACATCCATATAATGTACAAAAATGAAATATTTGATTACGTTGTCTACTTGTCTTGCTTCCAGCGATAAGGTGGGAATTTGAACCCCACTAGAAACCAATGGCTTCTTGATCAGGCCAGTAGGAGGCAGTGTGACATTGGATCTCTTTGATCTCTTGTGCACAAAAATGTATAAATTTTATTGAGAACTTGAAGCTAGATGAGACACATCCTACAATTTACATCTTTCATGACTATATGGACGGGGTTTTGGGGATCAATGTTTAATTCCGCGAATATGAGACGTAAAAAAAATTGATTATAAACCGTCATTTTGCAGCCCCACGTGTGGTTTTTCCATTTCTTCACATGACGCTGCTCCAATTTCAACGCAGTGGGGTACTACAATACGACACTGTTGGCCTGAAAAAGAATATTTCTATTTTTGATACTTTCAACTCCACCTTTTCCGACCCCTATATATATGTCCGTTACATACATATAATTTCTCATGCAAAAAAGATTAACATCAAAGCAGCATATAACCATATAATTAAGCATAAAGCATTAATTTCCTCTTGTGGAATTAATTCATTAAAAAAATCTCCTCTCTCTCGAAATCATTATGGAATATTTTATTCAAAACACCCATTCTTCATTTTCATCATCAATTCATGATAATATTCATCATGTTATTACAACAGCCTCCACCTCAACTCACAAGAAAAATATGGCCGGCAAGAAGAATGATATTAATGAGAAAATTATTGTTGAAAATGGTGTTGATCAAAGTAGCATTTCATCATGTGGTTTAATCGTGGTGGAGTTCGTGGATGAGGAGACGCTTTTTAACATGCCGCTTTTGGTGGATAGCATGGCGGAGGGCATGCTTCTAACGCCGCCGACAATGAAGAAAGGGTTCAATTGGAGCCAAAGGGTAGATGATGATGATGATGATGATGATGATGGCATTGATTTAGTTCTGTGGGGGGACTAGCTAGTGTAAATGTGTAATGAGGATGTCATTCCGATCCATATCATGTTTCAACTTATACTCAAATTAATGAACCGTGTGAATGTTATGTGTACAATGATGACCGTCATTATGTACATGTGACATACATGCATTGATATCGTTAAAATAAAAGATGAAAATGCATAAATGGAAAAGGATCTCTAAATTGGTAGAACAAGTGTACAATATTTGGCTAAAAATGTAATTTTATAGTCCTATAGTTGTAGGAGACTGGTAATAGTAGTCATGCAAAAATCACAAAGAAGTCTCATAGCTTTTAAAAAAAAATCTTGATTAGTTTTAGTTCTTTGTTGTTCGCTCGAAGTTGAAAAATTTCTTGGGAAATCGACGTGGCCATATTTTCTCCGAACACACTGACGTAGAAACCAATTTGGCTTGTGTGGACATTTTTCAAGTGAGTTTTTCATTCCTAACTTTTTATTTCGAATTAACATGATAAGCAAAACTTGATCCCACGTCAGTTGGCTTGGCCGTAAATGACTATTGGATTTTTCCGGCAAATTCCTCAACTTTTGTCGACTACCTAAATGACTGAAATCGAGAACTTTAAAGCTTTGGTTCTGCAAATTGTAATTAATGGAGGACTATTATTGCATAATTAATGACCTATAACTAGGACTAAAATTGGCGACTTTACAGTAGAATAGTATGTGCGCTTGATGCATGCAAAGCATATATATGGCGACTTTACAGTAGAATAGTTTATTAAAAGATCATCAATATAGTCATGCATGTTATAATATTAATTTAACATGTATTTCTGGCATGTACACTCCTGAAAACGGATAAAAGAAAATGTATACATTCATTGTGTAATTATATGAATAAATATCTAATTTCCACGATATTTTCTTGACATGGATTTCAAGTTTTTTGTGGACATTGATCGTTAAGCATATATAATATATTTTTGAGCTTTTAAATTAATTAATCAGTATATTCGTATATTCACATAGTAATATGTATACACATAATATCATCTGTGTACAGTGTATACAATTTTGTGGAATAAAAAATGAAATATAATTTTGAAATAAAAAATTTCATCCGTATAGCGTATGTATATATTTGTAAAGCGCGCGTACAAGTTTTAAGTATATATTTATGGTGATCAAATTATATATATTAATGAAACACCCCATAGTGGGGTGGGGATTAAGGGTGAATTTGTGAATTGTGAATCTTTATATTAAACCTAGGGCTATTATTGGTCGTTTGTATTGCTCATGAAACATGCAAAATAGTACTTGTCAAAAGTGGAAAGTCGCTACTTTGTGTTGGTGGTACAAAATTCAACTATATATTCTAAAAAAGTCGGGTATGTATACAAATCTATTTTGCTATCAATTTGGCATGTTTGACATCAATGACATGCATGCTCAAAAGTGGTACCAAATCATATACCACATCAAAACGAATTTTTAGTTCAATTTTCAAACAAATTGAAAAAAAAAACAATTTCAATGGATTTATTGAATTTGACAGCCCTTACTCTATGTATGATATAAGGAAAACAATGGTTTTATAAAGTGGAATTAAGAACCCCCCCCACCCCAACCCCCCCCCCCCCCACCCAAAGAAAAAGTGGAAAAAGACGTGAATCTAAATAGAGTTTTTGAAATTGTGATTGGTTGATCTTTCGTTTAGCTCATTTGATTCATAGAAAGAAGGAAAAAATTGTTGGAGAATATGAAAATGAAGTTTTGAGAGCGTGATTGGTTATGTTGGGACAATTTTTATTTTATTTTTTTGAGAAAATATTTGCAAATATATTTAAGCCAAGCACAGCCTGAATCTTTGAAAATTTGCATGTACAAATCATCAACTTTATTTATGCTTTTTGATCAAAATCAAATAAGTCCATTTCATACATGCTAACACGGCAAAATTAAAATGTGTGCATATATATATATATAGAAATATATACATTTATACATTAATTCATTAATTTTTTTACTGATTTTTTGGTTATATATACATTTGGATACGGTCGCTGAAAGTGTCAATATAGAATAAGGGCACTTCCAAAATCACATGTTTCTTGCTTTATTCCTTTTCATATGCTATTAGCCTATTATGTTGCCATTGGTTTGCGCCCCTCAATTCAAACTCCACTGTATGAATAACTTCGTGTCAAATTCTCACAAGAGAAAACATAGGGGGACAAAGAATAAGCGAGAAAAATGGAACAAAAAACTTCAATTTCATCAGAAGAATCTTACGACTAAATGATATCGAGTGAGAAATAGTTGCAAGACCTACAAAATCTTAAACCTACGTAGATCTAAAAAAAACATTAAACTTAAACGAATCTAATAGATCCGTAGAATTAGGAAAATCACAACGAGGAACCGAATAAACATGTATCAGTGAAATTGATCTCGCTTTGTCACTAATCACCAGACAATGGCTCATCTGATTTTTTTGAACAAAAGGTCAATTATAGGTGTAAAATTATTTCAGCAAAACTGAAAAACTCTCATTGACACAGATATACTCCCATAAAAGGAGACTAAAAATATTGAAAATCACTGTCCTCGTCTTCCATGGGAGGATGAATAGATGAGGGAAGAAAAAGAAAAAAACATCTCATTAGTATCATTGTACTAAGGGTAAACTACAATAATTATTCTTCCGATTTAATATAATTATAAAAATATTTAATTATCTTTTAGTTATATGTCATATTAATACTTATTTCTACCTTACGGATTTTAGGTTTTGAAATGACATGTGTAAAACAATCATAAATCACAGAGAATGTTTGTAATACGCATGCATAATTTTAAAAGATAACTACCTTTTTTTATAAATTATACAAAATTTTACCTATTATTTTTAGGGAGAATTTCATAATAGGGTCCAAATTTAAGAAAATATATCACTATAAGACCTAAAATTTTAACTTTCTCAAATCAAGACCCAATTTTTATTTTTTTCTCAAATTGGGCCTTCCCTCAAATTTTAGGTTCTCACTTCAAGATCCAAAATTTCAGCATTCTCAAATCAAGACCCAATTTTTATTTTTTTGTCAAATCGGGCCCTCTCCTAAATTTTGGGTTCTCACTCTAGGTTTTAGAATTTAACAAAAAGAGAAATATTAGTCTAATCTATCACGTCAGTCACAAAAAATATTTTTCTTCCTCTTTTCGCTTTTTTCGCTCATTCTTTTTTTTTCCTACTTCATACTTATCATCAATTTTGTTTAACGTCAGAATCTGAGATTTTTACATCTAAATGTATGAAGCTAACAAGATGAAAAAAAAATAGTAATTAAAATATTTGTCGGTTATTAAAATAAATATATCAAAATTATGAATAAAAAAGTAGTAAAATATTTTTCGGTTACTAAAAAAAATAAGATAGGCAAATTATGATTGAATTTTAAAGTTTAAAACAAGTATCAATTAGGAAAAAAGAGATGAGCGAAAAAATGAAAGAGAAAGAAAAATATTTTTTGTAGCTGGCGTGATAGATTACATTAACATTTCTTTTTTTTATTAAACTTTAAAACCTTAAGTGATAACCGTAAATTTTGGGGGAGGGCCCGATTTGAGAAAAAAAATCGGGTCTTGATTTGAGAAGATTGAAATTTTGGGTCTTGAAGTGAGAACCCAAAATTTGAGAGAGGACCTAATCTGAGAGAAAATTAAAAATTGGGTCTTGATTTGAGAATGTTGAAATTTTGGGTCTTGAAGTGATATATTTTCTTAAATTTGGACCCTATTATGAAATTCTCCCATTATTTTTATAATTTGCTCTTGTACTAAAAGGAAATTATCAACAAAATAGTAATTAATTCGAGTCCGGACATGGGTTTGGGCTTGCTATTTGCTCCATACGCTTACTTTCAGTTTCCATTCTTTTATTCTCATGGGCAATTGCTACACTATACTTACTAAACCCGAACAAGATAGAAATACCTTTTTGGAACAGAAGATTCTGTCCATGCTAACTCAGGGTGAGAAGAGAGAACTGAAAACTAGAGGATTCTTTCTAAAAAAAAAAAAAACTAGAGGATTCATGTGAGAGGAAAGCTAAATGGGCCTTGGAAAGCTTTTATGGCCCTACGAAATTGGGCCCAGTGGCTTAAGAATTAAAGGTGTTGTATTAGATCCAAATAGATTCAGCCCAAATCCAACTTCCAAGTGAATCTAGCCTCGTGCAAGTTTAAGCATGGTTGTTCGCCATATGGGTTTGTGCCGGGGTTTGATAATTTTTTTAAACACAATCCAATTTTTTTTTAATAAGTTAGTAGTATTTGTTGGAAGAGAAACTGAAAGATACCGAATTTGAGAAAAGGTGAGCGATAGTGTTCTAAAATTCCCGCAGCTCGACTCAGGTCCTCGCTAAGGAAAGCGCAGCGCTCTTTCTTGTCCGCCACGTTATTCTTCTAATTAGGCCCCACCTAACCCCGCCCAAGTCCTGCCTAATGCCGCCTAGGCGAACTAGACCCCAGTCTACCGCCCGACTAGCGCCTAGCGCTTTTTAGAACACTGGTAAGCGATACCACTTAAACTTCAAGCTTGTAGTTTAAACACAATCAAATTCTTGCAACACTAAATTAATTTTGCTCAAGACTGAATTTTTTTTTGGGATATTATAAAGACATTGTAGGGGTGGAGAATCGAACCCTCGATCTAGGGAGTGTTTGCAAACGCATAAAAAAAGTGATTGTCAACCTTTTTTTTTGAGGGGGATCGTCAACTTTTGGCCGAAAGCAAAAATAGTTTTTAATATTTTCAAATGTCAACTTGGTTTTATAATTCTGTATAATTTAATCAAAAGTTAGTAGAGAGATATATGCTTTAGATTTATGTTTTTATTTATGATTTTATTTGGAAATATGTAAGAAGGCTTTTACAACTTACTCATCAATTACTTTCAATTAATTCAATTCATTTTCATCTTCTATTCGCAAATACTTAGGTATGGCAACAGTGCGAGTTTGGCCAAACCGGAGACTCATTTATCCGGGTCTAAACCCACCCCATCAGGGCAAGTTTAACTTGGGGACGAGTTTTGACCCGTCTCATTGCCATCCCTACAAATACTACCAATTTTTGACGTTCGACTACTTTTAAAAGCACAATCATGTGCAAAACCATAATCAATTCATGGATTTGAGTCATTTTGACCATGGCCCATAGTTAATGTCGGACTTATTTTCCTTGGTAAAAAAATCCTAGATTTTGGATTGAGCTCAGTACATTATCACGTTTTTTTTTTTGGAAGTTTAAATTATTTATTTTAATCTAATATTTTATTTCATATTTCATATTATAAATGCAGGCCAAGCATATAAAACATTTTTTTCAAAGATATGCATGTACCTCAACATATATGATGAAAGCCTTCTCAAAAAAAAAAAAAAAAACATATATGATGAAAAACACACAGTAAATCTTTGAATAACAATAACCAAAGTAAACATGTCATATCCTTATGACTGATTCTTTAACAATTTTAGTATTACAAAAGGGAAGCCAAATTAAACCTTAATTTTTTTCCCAGTAATTTGTATAATCTCTCACACTCAGTATGCAAATTAGAAATTAGAAACATCCTAAATGTCCTAACTTCAGTGTCTCAACAATCTTGAGACAAACAAAAAGAGACAATGAAAATTAAATCATGATAATCACAGATCCAAAAAACCAGCAGTAAAAATTCTTGAAAAAGGGCAGTTAAAAATTCTTCAGCGCAGTGAATCTATGTTCTTGCAAAGCTCCTCCAGTTTCTTCAATCTCAGTTTCTCACTTTCAGTTACCAACTGCCCAATAATTCAGCAAAAGGGATAATTACAAAAACTACCCTGAGGTTTAGCCTAATTACAAAAAAACTCCAATTAATTATCTTTCAAAATTCTAAATACCGAGGTTTGTATTTACCTAACAAATACCACTTTTGAGGTATTTGTACTTTTAAAAGATAATAATAATGGGGTATTTTTGTAATTAGACTAAACCTCAATGGTAGTTTTTATAATTTACCCTTCAGCAAAAGAAGTGTAAATAAGTCAGTTTAGTTCAAGAATTGATTTCCTGGAGAATAAAATGTGAAATTTTTACCTCAACTAGTTTGGCAACCAGCTGACCCTTTTCCCTGTTTTTCTCATTAAAAGCCTCCAGGGCCTCTTTGTATTCTTTTTCCTGTCAGGTTTAAAATAATCATCATCATCATCATTATCATTAACATGCACCTTAGTCCCACTATGTGGGGTCGGTGGCGTGAAATTTATAGCATCTAGACAATTCCTGCACCTTAGTCCCACTATGTGGGGTCGGTGGCGTGAAATTTATAGCGTCAATTAATTGTCTAGAATTAGTATCACTGCAAATTCACACAAAAAGCAAAGTGACAAAGTTTTACGCCGGATACCCTTCCTGATGCAACCTTCATACGAAGGAGAAATGAGAGAAATTCATCATCATCATAGGTTTTTCCACTTGCATTGAAAATACGATGAGACGGCAATAAGTTGAGATGGTTACTCTAGTCATGTCCAATTACATGAATGATATTATAAAATCAACATCTAAAACAAGAAAGCTTAATTAAATTGTAACAGAATTTGAGTCAGTTTCTTGACTTTTAATAAGTGGTACCTTATTCGAAGGATTAATTACAAAAACTACCACTGAGGTTTAACCGAACTTAGAAAAAACTCAATTATCTTTCAAAATTACAAATACCTCTTGATAGTTATTTTTCTTTTACAAATTGCACTCTCAAGATGGAATATTTGTTAAGAAATCCCTAAAGGGGGGTTTTTGTAATTTTTGAAAGATAACTGGATATTTTTGTAATTAGGCTAAACTTCAGGGGTGGTTTCTGTAATTATCCTTTATTCTAATGTAACTTGGAAAGAAGTAATACTCAACCTTTTTCTGGCAGCTCAATCCCAAGGGCTTCAAATCTCGATTAATGAAGTCGATCTTTTTGCGAATATTTGCAACTTCTTTCCTCATTGGATCACTCAGAGCTTCAAGCTCCTACTAGATTATAATTTAACAAACCATAAAGCTAATCAAACCATTTTATCCATTCAAAATTTGTAAAAAAATGTTCTTTTTTTTTTCCAAAAAAATTGATAATGCATCATTGTCAGCTTCACATGAGAGAAAAGCTAGAACATGTATAATAATAAAGTAACTATAGTGCGGTAACAAAAATATCATGTAACAATCACGTGTTGCAAAAAAGTATTGTAACTATATTAATATCTCAATTTTGGTCATATAAAATGTACAATTTGCAAAATAATCATATAAACGTATGGAAATCCCAGTTTTGGTCCATATTTCAACGAAAATTGGGAAGTACATGTGTCGGAAATTGGTAACTACATGTGCTGCTCACGTGATCGAAATCAGGTGAAATTAGTACCAAAATTGAGATTTTCATATACTTACAGGACTACTTTGCAAACCATGCATTCCAGATGACAAAAATCCTGGTCAACACCCTTACAAAGGGTAAGCGATACCACATCAGCTACAAGCTCGTGGTAAAATCGAGAGTTTTCTATAGTTACATGATGTTTTTGCAAAACATGATTTTTAGATGACTTTTTTGCTATAACACTTAAGAACATCCCCAGCAAGGCGGTAAAATGGAGCCAGGCGTTACTTTTTCTATCCAGGAGAGCGCTATTCGTTTGCGCTATTTTTGTGTTTTGTAATGGCGCTGCACTATTTATGCGCTAGTTTTACAATTTATAGCATTAGTTTTGCAATTTTGCCTAATAATAAAATACCAGATTTGAATATATAATGTTATAGTTTCTTGATCAATATGTTCAAAATCACGACGTTTGCAAACTCTAAAAAAAAGTGATTATCAACTTCCAGATGCAAAAAAAAGAAAAACTAAACGCGAATCACTTTTTTTTAGAGTTTGCAAACAGTCGCCAAATAACCGATTTCCAACTTACTTCCCGGATTTCAGCCAGTCGTTTCGTTTCTTCCTCTACACGGCCTAATTGCGCCTGAACTTTCTCCCTCACCTCAATTTTCCTCCTCTCAATCTCTTCTTCCTTAGCGCGAAAAGCGGCTAAGGAAGATTTTGTCATCTCCTCATCTCTGTCTTCATTCATCAAAGGGCTCCCAATGTGATTGATCATCTCAGAGTTTTTCAGCCGTAGGATCTGAGCTTGCTGTGGCTCCAATATTATTTGCTGTTTTTGTGTTGTCATATTTGCAAAAATATTTGTTCCTTGTAATTTTAATCCACTCTTGTATTACAATGTTTCTTTTGCTTTTTTGCACTTTCAAATTATGATGCTTCTCTTTTTCCCCTGTTTATAGATGCTTTGGAACAATGCTACTAGCTTTTAAAGGTTTGAAGCCATCTTGCTCATCAACTTTTACAACTTGTGTTGCAATGAGGGTAATGACTAAAATGCCCAATGTCTTTATAAATAAGGGGTAATTGCAAAATTTGCCCTTAAGTTTAGCCTAATTACAAAAACTACTCGGTTATCGTTTAGAATTACAATTGCCCTCGTGAAATTTGTTGTTATTTTACAAATTGCACCTTCAAGGCTAGTATTTTTTAGGCAACTACATGCGTTAGAAGGGTGTTTGTAACGCGTTAAGAGGCCAAATGAGGTATTTGTAAATTTTGAAAGGTAATTGGAGTTTTTTGTAATTAGATAAAATCTCTGGGGCAGTATTTGTAATTATCCCTATAATTAATGAGAAAATGAAGGGTACAAGAGTTTGTAGCTTGGTATCACTCAAGGTGTTGACCAGGGTTGAACCATGTATCTTTTAGTTTCTTTGAAATTTGTCCCTGCACTCCAACCACTACTCTCAAATAATTAAAAAATTGAGAAAATGAAGGGTGGTTTAATTTAGTTCATTGTGAATTTAACTACTAAATGCTCGATACCTGCTACAAATATAGTGCATATTTGGGAGCACTTCAAAGTCTTAATAAATGCAAAAAGTTCCAATTATGACTTATCTATGATGAACTTTTTGAAGAATCGTGACTTATCTAAAAATTCATTTTAAATAAACGGTCAAAAATTATTATCAAAGAAAATGAACTTCTAGATCCAAAAGTCCATTGTTCCTCGACAAATACAACTTAATACGTCTACCTCTACGAAAAAAATATACTTGTATGTATGCAGGGGCCTCTTTTGGACCTTTGGTGAAGATACTATTTTCTTAAGTAGGTGTGTTGACAAAATCTGCTAACTACTGCACTTCTTCAAAATTTGGTAACTGTATATATGGATTAAAAAAGGATAATTACAAAAACACTCCCAAGGTTTGGGCTAATTACAAAAAAATTCGGAGATATTTTAAAATTACAAAAAAGCCCCTCAGGTTAGATTTTATCTTAAATTTAAGGGGTTAACTGTACTATTTCTACAAATATAAGGGTGGTTTTTTGAAATGTTTTTGCTTATGATGGGGAATATGTAAGCATCATGAAACCTTAAGGGGATTTTTGTAATTTTGAAAAATCTCTGGATTTTTTTGTAATTAGCCCAAACCTCAGGGTTTTTTTTTTATGTAATTGTCCTTTAATCAAGAAGATCATAAATTTCAACCTTGAAAGTCCTCTATAGGAGGAAAATAGCATTTTGAAAAATTGAATGGTGACATAATTTTATAGTTATGACAGTTAAAAGGATGAGTCTGAGATATAACATTGTTGGAGGGTCTCTATTGGTAAATATATTTTTATCCCTGACAAGGGTGCTTGGAATGGAAGTTTTATTGCCTGAGTAAACAATAAGAGTTCACCTACTCACACATGAAAATAGAAATTTAAAAGACTTAAGGGCCAAGATAAAGTAGGAGACAAATCAAAATAGATAAACTCTCTTTATCAGTTAATTATTTATTGCCCTTCATGCTGAGACTTGTTCAAGAAGCTTCAACTTTTTCATCTTTCTTTTTGTTAAATTAGGGATTTAGACGATCCCACACACGCGCGTGAGCACTCCAATATATGAGATAGTTCAAGTCCACCAAGTGAAATTTCATCCTACAACCATTTGCTTATAAAGTGAACTATCTTCCCTTAGTTAATCAATGTAGGATAACTCACAAGTGACATATCTCAAAACGCCCACACTTGTGAGTCCTTGGTCAATTTATTAATTGAATCATCACATGATCCTCCATGCTCAATCACATCATGTGATACAACGCACCTTGGGCCGAGCATGGGGCTCTCTCTGATACTATATATGTTAAATTTGGGGGGACTTGGTACGGTCCCACACATAAAGCGTATCAAATATGGGAGAGAGTCCAATCTCATCAATTGTGGTTCCATCCTAAAACTAATTGGTAATAAGAGAAGTAGCTCACTTGGCTTATAAAGTAAACTCTCTTCCATTAATTAATCAATGTGGGACAACTCACAAGTAACATATATCAACACTTTTTTTTTGTTGGATTTTCATGTTGCATTGTAGGGATGCTATTGGATATCCTTTTATTTTGAATATTTTTGCCATGCTAGAGTGATAAAAAAAATTAAAAGAAGAATAATGAATTTTGCAGTGTGACTGAATTGATTGTGAGATTAAAATGTAAAGATAAAGGCCTTGTATGGATGTACTTCCAAGTCCAATTTCCCCTTTCTAGTATTGAAAAATAAATTTTCAAACTTTATCGGTTTTCACGTGAGAATTGAGAATGTATTTGGTTTGTTCTGAATTTTATGTTTTAAATTGAAAATATGTTTTTTGGATAAAGCTTAAAGTATTTTTGACATTAATTTGCGTGATAGTAGTGAAAAGTTGTTTGGTTATTGTTTTTGAAGTGTGTTTCCACATAGATTTGCGTGATTGTGATGAAAATTTGTTTGATTGTATTTCAAAAATAATCTTTCCACAAAAAATGAAAATTGAAAATGACTTCATTTCCATTAAGAACTTCCCAAAACAAACATAAATTCATTTTTCATAATAGTTGAAAAATAAAAAAATGGGTTTGAAAACATATCCATACATGGCCAAAAGTTCTTGTGACATGAAAATAGTAAAATAACGATTGAATTTGATTGACGATTGGGAAATGGAAATTCGTATTATTGAATAGTGGATTTTGTGAGATAATATGTAATAGTGATTGTTAATTTGATGGTCTTTTCTTTAAAAAAAATGAGTATATGTATTTTTTTGAGAATTTTCTTATCTAGAGGAACAAAATTAATTTTTTTCATAATAACTTTAAAAAAAGATTATGGATTTGAGTGATGTATGTCCAAATTGGACTAGGCTACAAATTTTCTTCCTCTCTTTTTTAAAAAAATTCCTATTTGTGGTAGGGAAAGAAATGTGTTTGGGTTAGGGATAATCTGGTTTGCTGGCTACGCCCCTGGATATAATGAAATGAAATAAGCCGGTATTTATAGTTGCTAAAAAACGACCGTGTTGGGGAGTATGTATGTAATGACAATAAACTTTGTCAAATCATAATAACAATTCTCATGATCATTTTTTTTCAAGTAAATTTATTTTCAAGAAAAGAACAATAATACGAAGATATGAATGTGACTTTGCAACTTTAAGCTGTTCATCCAACTGCGAAGTGTTGTTTTTTTTTTTTTTTTTTTTTTGAGAAAGCGAAGTGGTGTTAATAATGTATCAATTGAGAACTTGTCTTGCGTAAAACATATATTAGCTTTATTCTCTAAATGCAATATTGTCCTTTGAATATATAATATATTGTTCATCATTATTGAGGTCCACCTTTATTTTGTATGCTTATCATATGTCTTTTGAAAGCAGCTTACACACTTATAGGCAGCTTTGCACTTTCTATGAGGCAGATTTTCTAAATTCACCTCATAAAGGAAGCATACAAATTAATAATTGTTATTCCATCTTACATTTCAATACACTGGACCAATATCACGTCTACAATAATAACATCATTTTGTAAACATAATACTCAAATGACGTTTTGTTGATGAATTCATACAATGAATAATCTTAGGAGGTAGGTAAGAATTTCATAAAACTATGGAATGACTGTTGATCTTAGCAACTTCATAAGGTGTTTGACTAAATTTATTTAAAAATCTTATAAGTTACTATATCTTATAGGGATAATTACAAAAAACTCCCTGAGGTTTGTGACAATTACAAAATAAACCAAGAGATTTTAAAAATCGCAAAAAACCTCTTGAGCTTTGATTCGTCTTACATTTTGCCCCCTTTATAAGTAAAAATATTTCAAAAACCACCCTAGTTTTTTGAAAATATTACAAATAGATACCCCATAAATATAACACATAATCAAACATAAGGGGACTTTTTGTAATTCTCAAACATCTCTTGGTTTTTTTCTATAGTTAGCCCAAACCTCAGGGGTCTTTTGTAATTGTCCCTATAAGATGTTTTCGAGCTTATATATAAGATGTTGAAAAAAACTTATTGAAATGTTTGAAAAAAAAATGGTGGAGCTTATAAGGAACGATTGTTAGTAATGACATTCAACTTTGTAATTAAATGGTCAAAATCAAATGAAACTGAGAAAATAAGATTTTATTTTAAAAATAAGTTGAGACTCCTCATCATTTTTAAAACAGCTTATAAGCTCCCGAAGAGCTTACAAGTTAAAACACCCTCTTAATCAAACAATTTTGGGCAGATTTTATGCACCATCTATTATCTGTCTTATTCATACATGATATAGTAATGGTGTAACTGAGCTATGAGTTTGTCCAGAAAAGGTTTAAAAAGGCATGCTAAATCAAAGCCAAATCCCATTAATTACACAGTAAATAAAAGAAGCTGATTCCATCATCCATGTGATCCAAAACCAATGCAGAATTATTTGATACATCAAGACAAAAGAATAATTATACATCTTTAAAATTGTATAGTAAATCAAACAAGTAATGTTATACAAAAAAAGAAAAAAGAAAAATGACAAAATTGGAGAGGGGAATGTCTCCTTTCTAATAAGATACACAGCCTAAAAGAGTATACACTTAGCCTATAATGTATAAACTAAAGAAATATATTCTAACAATCTTCATCTCCTTTGGAAGTTAAGGAACTTGATGCCATAGGCGAAAACGAAGAAGAAGAGAAGAACCCAACCAACGTGTGCGAAAACCACCGCGATTAGGAAATCATGTTCATAGCCCAAGTACTCTTGAAGGAATTCATTTACCCTCATTCTTGCAATGTTGCCTGTGAGTTCAAGTTCGCCGGTTTGATCGCCTATCTGGGATGTGAAAATGCCGTAGATAGTCCAGGCAACTGGAGAAGCCCAGTAGTACCATCTCCACCATATTGGGATAAGCTGGAGTAACATAATATGAGCATAAGGTTAGTAAAACTGAACGGGATAATTACAAATATTATCCTTGAGGTTTAGCTCAATTGCAGGAAAAAGACCCCGGTAAAAATGCAGAATTAGTCCTGTAACTATATGGCGGTAACAAAAAAGTCCTGTGATTTCCGTTTTGCAAAAAAATCTTGTAACTATAAACATCTCAATTTTGGTCGTGCAAAATGCACGGTTTGCAAAATAGTCCTGTAACTATAGGAAAATATCATTTTTGGTCCTAATTTCAACAGACATTGGTTACTGCATGTGCCACTCACATGATTGAAATTCGGTGAAATTAGTATCAAAATTGAAATTTCTATATAGTTATGGGACTATTTTGCAAGACCAAAATAGAGAGTTTTCTATTGTTATAGGACTTTTCTGCAAAATGCGATTTTTACAGGATCTTTTTGCAATTGCCTTATAGTTAGAGGACCAATTTTGCAATTTTACCAAAAAACCCAGTTATCTTTGAAAGTACAAATATTTTATTGACATGTGTTTCTATTTTACGAAATTGCATCCTATTTAGAGTGGTAATTTGTATAATAAATACAGACCTCAAAGGGATATTTGTAATACTTCAGGGGTGGGTATTTGTAATTTTAAAAGACTACAAGATTTATTTGTAATTAAGCTTAAACTTCAGGGGTAGTTTTCTGAGAATGGGAAGAATCTTGGTATACTTACAGGACGTGGGATGAGGAAACCGGAGAACAAGTTCCAGAAGCTGAGGAAGAAGGACATAACAATGGCAGCAATTTGGTAGCCAGGAGTCAACGCGACAACCATCATGCCGTACATTGAGAAGTAAGTGAAACACATGAAAATGAAGTAGTAGAAATAGAAGAATTTCGCTCCTGTCCATTCGTATCCAATCATGGAGTAAAGAAGTAGAGAGTAAACGAACGTCTGAATCGCAACATAGATGGTTTCTATCGCCACCTACAAATAGACAAAACACACAAAACATTAGAACTATTTCCTTGCAATAAAATTTGGGACATATACGCACCTTTAAACACGAAAGCTGTACTGAGAATGTTTGTTTCCGTTTACCTGTGCAAACGCATAGGGCAACTCTGAATACATCCCGGCTGCCCTTTCACGGTAAAAAACCGTTCTCTCAATTGCTACGACGGATTGAACTGCAGAAGCATTGGTGGCTCCCAGGAAAAGCACAGCAGCATAAGTAGCTCCAAGTAGATTAAGCAAGTCTTGCTGTCTATATCTGTTATGTGAACAAACAACTTCTGTCATTATAATGTATTGTAAAGTACTAATTTCAAGATACTTTGATATTTTTTAAAAGGTTCACTGACTAAGGGAGTGTTCACAAAAACTTCTGCTTTTAGAGGAATTGATTTATTATAAAAGAAGCGAAAAGTAGTGGAAAATAAAAAGTTTATAGAAGTTATTAAAAGTGAGTGTTTGGTGAGTAAGCTATAAAAGTGCATCAAATCAGAAGCAGAATCAAGAAACCTAGAACGCTCTTTCTCATACTTTTATATTTTGATTAAATTATGCATATCAGAAGCAGAAGGCATCATTTGAAAACACTAAAAACTATTTTTTTTTCCAATCAAAAGCTGACAATCACTTTTTTTCTTTTTTAGGTGTTTGCAAACACTCCCTAAACATGGTTGAGATAAAGAGATTTGGCTTACATCTGGTCCCCTCTCTGCCAAAAGATAACACCAAATAGAATGCCGATAACGATCGTCGTGAAAAACCTAATAGCATTGAATTGTGAGTTTCTCCAGTAAGACCAGTTTTGCTTCCAGAAGCAAGCCTTGCACTGAGTTAAGAAGGATTGGGAATATTGTGTGGGGAAGTATAGGTCCTGTGATCCTGGAGCTGGAGTGCTCAGTTCCTTTATTAGTTCCTGGTTCCTCCTGAAATTGAAAAAAAAAAAAAAAAAAGAGAAATAGAATAACAACTTCAGTACTTAGTTGCTTGATATTTGTATATATTGCAGATGAGTCTTTGATTACTTACCGATAAAGGCCCGAATTGGCGTAAATTTGCGCAAAATCAACATCAAGTTGAGCTTCAGCAGCAGAGGAGCTGACCTCCAACATCCAAGTAGCTGGATTGTAACCCTCTTTAATTTTGGGAACCCCTGGCACAGCCTACATAAATCAAGTCGATATAAGCAAGCTGGATCGTGGCTTAAAAATACCAGATTATGGGAGTGTTTGCAAAATCTTCTGCTTTTATAATAAGTGTTTTACTGTAGTAGAAGTAAAAGTACTTGAGAATCAGAAGTTGGTAGTATTTGCATTTAGAATCAGAACTTGGGAGTATTTGGTGATAAAGTTGTAAAAGTGTTTATTTGTTTGTAAAAGTCAAACCAGAAGCGGAATTAGAAATCTAACGCACCTATCTCTTATTCTAATTAAATGAAGTAGAATTAGAATAAGAAGTTGACTGCTAAATTTTTTACCCGAAAGGCAAGCACTCCCTATATAAAGGAAACCTCACCTCAAAGTATTCAACAAGTTTGTGAGAATGGCGACCGAGAGCTCCAGCATAGATTACTTGCCCTCCTCTCTTCATCAAAAGGAGCTGCAAATAAAAATCACTTAATTGTCAAACTAATTTGTCTTTATACAAAATGCAAATCCAGATACCATTTTCAACTCATTCATTACCTCATCGAAAGCCTCAAAAATGTCTATACTAGGTTGATGAATAGTACAGACCACTGTTCGGCCTGTATCCACCGTATTTCTCACCGTCCGCATGACAATTGCAGCAGCCCGTGCGTCAAGTCCTGATGTCGGCTCGTCCATAAAGATTATAGAAGGATTGGCAACTAACTCAACGGCAATGGTAACCCTCTTTCTCTGTTCAGTTGAAAGACCATCCACCCCTGGAAGTCCAACAAGAGCGTTCCTCAAAGGATTAAGCTCGACCAAGTCCATTACCTCCTCCACAAACATCTGAAACAACAAGAGCAAAATTCTCTCAGACAACATTCATCGTGTTTTGCTTCACAAATCGGTTAGTTAAACTAATGGGAGTGTTTGAGAAACCTTCTGCTTTTTGAGAAAAATGACTTATTGTAGCAAAATGGAAAAATAGTTGAGAATCAAAAGTTGGTAGTGTTTGCAAATAGAATCTGAAAGTTGAATAAGTTCAAAGAGAGTGCTTGGTGAATAAGTTGTAGAAGTGCATAAAAATCAAACCAGAAGCAAAATCAAAAATCTAAAGCAGCAGCAGAAGCAGATGTCGGCATTTGAAAAAACTAAAACTACTTTTTTCTTTCCAGCCAAAAGCTTACAATCACTTTTTTTAAGTGCTTGCAAAAATTCAATAACTTGCCTTTCGTGTTTCTGTCTTCACATCTGCAGCAAGACGCAGCCAGGCAGAGTAAAGGAGTGATTCATACACAGTAACATAAGGCGAATGGATATCATTCTGTTCACAGTATCCACTGACTCGAGCAAATGTTGCTTGGTTCTTTGGGTAGCCTGAAATATTTATGCTTCCTTCGATATATCCTCCGGTTTTCCTACCAGCCAAGACATCCATTAAGGTTGTCTTTCCAGCTCCACTGACACCTACCAACGCTGTAAGAACACCGGGCCTGAAAGCACCACTAACGTCTCGCAGCAACTGAAGTCTATCTTCATTAACACCTTGAGTCTTCATTTCCTGAACGAAAATGATTTCTCTTAGTAAATTTTTAATATTCTGATGAAGACGTTAAGATGGAAAAATACGTGAACATAAATATTAGAGACAAACGTACAGCTGGCATATCGACGTAGTAATTCACATGGTTGAACGAAAGAGAGAGGGGTTCGAAAGGCAAAACCATCCCCTTTCTTGCTTCACTAGTTGCTGCTCCGACAGTTGAGTTGGAACTTACTCGAGTGTTTATACCGGCCATTTGAACACCTGTAATCATTAGGACTCTTTTAAGCTTCTTGAAGCTAAGATCTCAAGAACATATAAAGAACTTCTATGCCTTTTGAAACACTTCCATTATAAGTTAGGATAAAATTACAAAAACTACGCTTGAGGTTTTGCCCAATTACAAAAACGTACAGTTATCTTTCAAGATTACAAATACCCCTTGACGCATTACAAACATCTTTGAGGATGCAATTTGGAAAATAAAAACAAATACCAAGGGTTTTTTTTTTTTTTTAATTTTGAAAGACAGTCGGTTTTTTTTGTAATTACACTGAATCTCAAGTGTATTTTTCGTAATTAACCCTTAAAAGTTATTCCAGTTATTTTCTCTTAATAACTTTTTCATGAATGAACTTCTTAAGATTTATCTGAGGTAATTTCTCATAACAAATCACACACCTTCGACATTAGTTATTTGTCGCTTTTTCTTGCTTTCCTCGGTGTCATCTGATATGATAGCCTTATTGTCACCCAAAGCTGAGATTGAGAACGTAACAAAGTTAATATATGTACTCATTCATTAGTTACTTGATAATAAAATGCCAAAGATGAAGTAAAACTATATTACGTACGATTTAAGTATGTCAAGGCTGCAACGAAGAGAATGTTGAATAGAAGAGAGAATCCAAAAAGTGCCATGATGCATATCCAGTACCAAGACTCGGTCGTAAATAAACCTCTGTCCCTAAGAAGGGTCTTTCCAACAGTGTTTTCAGTGCCATTTGTAGGCTGAAAACAAATAAATCATTAAAACAATATTAGTGTGATATTTTGCAGCTTTCAGAAAATAATTTGTATAAATTTATAGTTCATTTTCTGGAACTTACTGCACTCCATCTCTCAGCAAGAAACTCATTGATGGCAATGGCATTTTGTCCATACATCATAGGAGAAATATAGTATCCCCATATCATCCAATCTTGAATATCATCTGAATATTTTCAACAAAAGAAATAATAAATATGGAGTTACATTTATCACTAACTTGAAAATTTTGAATAAATCGACAGAAGGAAAAAAATGCATCAACCAACCAATTAATGTACTACTGACCTCTAGCGACAACGAAGCCTCCCAGCACAAAAACCATCAGCAAAGTGAAAGTTCCAAGTGTATTCGCGACGACTTGCGTTCTTCCAGCTGCTGCAATAAAACGGAACAAAGAGAGAGCCATCTGATGTACCCCAACGAACGCCAACAGTTGTTTGAAAAATCTACGAGAAAATAAAATATTCTAAACATTAGCCAACGCATCACTTTGAACCACTTCTATAATCTTACCAATCAATTTTATTCCCCTTACCTAACGGGAGAAGGCGCGAAGCCAATGGTGTAGTACGTAAGAGCGATCCACAGTCCCGACTCCATAACCGAAATCGGAATACGAAGTACCCAAATCGGCAAAGCAAAAGCCCAAGCTGGATAGAATAAAGAGTCCCTCTGTTTGAAAAACACAGGAAGTCTAAAAACAGTCATCGCGAGCTCTTGCATTCCGTTAAACATGACATTGATGAGACTGAAGAACAATGCTCCCCAATACTTAGAAGCGTCTTCAATTCTACCCGAGCTCATTTCTGTTCTTAAAAAAACTGTCAAGGCGATTATGGCCATTATTGTTATTTGCGTAGTCTTGAAGATGTATATAAACGAGGCGCGTTTCATGAGGAGCCATTCTCTGGAAAAGCAGGCCCTGAAAAGTTCCCAATTTGAAATACCATATTTGTCCTTCACCAACGCAGCAGGATGCGTTCGGGACTTGTCGTATGGAACTCTAAGTTCTGTCATAAGTTGTTGTCCAGTGTGAAAAGAGTAGAAAAGTTGTGAAAATTCTTCTACGGATATATAATGGTAAGGTTGATCTTTTTTAAACCAATACTGTTCTTGGTCCTTTATTGAAGTGACTTCTTGCAGAAAGTCTGCAACTCCTTTCCTCTCTGGACATTTGAATCCCATGTACTCGAAAAATTCGAGTACGTTCTCACGTGGACCCTGATAAACAATCTGACCGTCTGAAAGCAGGATAACATCGTCGAAAAGATCAAATGTCTCGGGAGCAGGCTGTAAGAGAGAAATGACCATGGTTATGTCCATAATGTGAACCATTTGTCTCATAAATTTGACGATTTGGAAGGTGGTGGAACTATCCAGGCCAGTTGATATTTCGTCCATGAAGAATGCTTTCGCTGGCCCGACCAACATTTCCCCTGCATATAGCGGTGCGAAATCTTACTGAGAATGGTAATGATTAATTGATTATATGCCGAAACCAAGAAAAGGAAAAATTATGACCTTGCTTAATCAGTAATTTTCAGGTAAAGCATGCCATACTAGGGAACCAAAATATTTATGTTTTCATTCCAATATAATTAATATTCAATTCAATTTGTGACTGAAAACAAATGGCGTATTTGCAACTTTTGCTTTTAAAAGAAGTGATTTGTAGTAGTAGAAGTGAAAAATAATCAGAAGTTGGTAGTGTTTGCAATAAAAGCTGAAAATTGTTTTATTTAATATGGAGTGCTTGGTGAATAAGTTGTAAAAGGTAGTTCCACACATTTCAAAATGAAACCAGAAGCAGAACCAAAAATCTAAAGCACCCCTTAGCTTGATTTTAGATTCTGATCGAAAACACTAAAAACTACTCTCTTTTTTCCAGCCAAAATCTAACAATCACTTTTTGAAGTGTTTGGTGGAATTACATACCAGTGGTGACACGCTTTTTTTGTCCACCAGAAATGCCCCTTCTCATATCATCTCCGACCATAATATCAGCACAAATATCCAATCCAAGAATCTGTGGAAATTCATATACAACGTTAGGCTTGTCGATTTAGACGGGAAATTTAAAAGAACAAGGGAATGCAAAAATGGACCTTGAGGACGTAATCTGTGATCAAACTTGTTTCTAGGCCCACCACGGCTGTGGCTTTCATGAATGCATCAATCTCGGGATCAGGTTTAATACCAGCTTCTTTCTCTCTTCTTGACAACTCTGCCAACATGCCATACCTTGTCCCAACTCCCAAGCATCTACCTGAGAAATCCAATGTCTCGCGGACCGTCATTTCACCATGGTGAAGATCATGCTGACTGATATAAGCACAAGTTCTCTGGGGAACAAATTCATGAAATTCGTGGCCGCAATAGGTGATTTTTCCAGTCACCTGTTCAGAAATCCAAAATCAGCTATAAGAGAAACTTACTTGAACAACCAAAACCAAACTACAAATAGATATGGGAAAGAAATGAAGACACAAAACTTGATCAATAAATATACATTTGAGAATCCAAATCTTGTCTTTATTTTTCTTAGGGATAATTACAAAAACACCCCTAAAGTTTGGGCTAATTACAAAAAAACACAGAGTTTTTTGAAAATTACAAACAACCCCTTGAGGTTTCATTCCGTCTTACAATTGTTCCCGGTGATTTTCGAAAACATTTCGAAAACCCCCATGACATTTACAAAAATATTACAGTTACCCCCTTAAATTTAAGGCAAAACGAAACCTGAAGGGGTTTTTTGAAATTTTGAAACACGTTCGGGTTTTTTTTGTAATTAACCCAAACCTCACGGGTGTTTTTGTAACTATCAATTTTTCTTATTATTCGGTTCTCAAATGAAAACGCATATTTTGTACTAAAATTGTCATAGGAAAACATTACCCTCATATCATCATCGGCTTTTCCTGCTAGAGCTTTTAGCAATGTTGTTTTCCCGGAACCTGGTGGCCCAAGAAGCAATGCCATCCTGAAAACATGTATCGGCGGATTTAGGTAAAATTTACATGATGAACATTCCAAAACCAAAATCAAGTGGCAGAAGCTTAATGTCTAAATTGGATCAACATATAAACAGAGAAATTAATTTTAATTCAAGAAAAAGGAAAATTTCAAGAATAATTAATAAGCATACCTTGATGGTCTTACAATCCCACTAACTTCATCAAGTATCTTTACAACCCTTTTCTTTGATGGAGAGAGCCCAATCATTCCTAGTGCAGCCTATGAAACCATTAAACCAAATTCAGTATAAACTTCACTATAGCAAAAATCAGATAACACAATAGTCCACAACAGAATGAAAAATACTAATGCAACATATTTTCTTGTTTTACCAAACAAGGTCCTAAAGATTCCAATACAAACTAATCCATGTAAGGGCACCTTATGAAGAAAACATACCTCTAATGTGTTGAGTGTTGAGTTGAGCAGAGTTGGAAGTGCTCTAGTTCCAACATATGCATCTCCCTCAATAGATAGATTCTGGAATCTCACTTCAATCTTTGGAATCTCAATTCCCACCCTGTTGAAATACCAGCACCCAATATTAAAAACTTCTTCAAAATTTCAACCCATCATATTCCAAAATTGTGCCGATTATGGAAAAATGTGTTTAAACGAGATATTTGATCCAAGAGGAACAAGACTCTGCAGTTCACTTATATCATAAACAAATCCTCTCTTTTAAGTAGAAGTGTCAAATGGGCCGGGCCGTCGGGCCAAAGGAGAAAATCAGGCCGGGCTGAGGCAAACAGTTACTAGATCTATAATTTTCGATCCCCATCCAGCCCCAAAGCATAAAAATACACTACAAAATCGGGCCGGCCCAGTTTTTCGGGCCTATCGGGACAGGCTTTTGAGGCCCGGTATTTTTCAGGCCTAGGATATTACTGTCCACCCTGGTAAAATATCGGGTTGGTCAGACCGGCCCGCCGGGCTGGGCCAAAATTAGCGGCTCTACTTTTAAGTGCTACTTTTAAGTGCTAAATGCAATAATAGTCCTACAGCTATAAGGTGTAGCAAACATAGTTTTGCTGAAATAATAATTGAAAAAAAAAGTGATTTTCTAAAAGTCTCAAATTCAGTCCTTCGGTTGCTGGAAGTTAGAAAATTGCCGGAAAAACATTTTCACATTTTCGGTCAAACACACTTATTAGGAAACCAAATTTTGCTTATATGAGTATCATCCAAGTAAGTTGACATGTTGATTGGCAAACAAAAAATTTATGATGACCAAATAATTAAAATCGAGAATTTTTTGGAAAATTGTGGGGCTTTTTCGCAAATTAGAAATCATGACTACTTTTTGCTACACCCCAATTTAGCCTTCTTTTAAGCAAACAAGAACAAACTAATAAAAAAAATACTGAAAAAAACTTAAATTCACTGAAAATCTCACCTATCTGTCCTGTTTCTGAGCCTCTGGAGAAACTTCTCATTATCATCCTCAACAACCTTCAGAATACTCTCCATCAACAGTTTCTTATCCTGCGCACCAAGGTTTGTTACATCCACCTCAGCAAGGACCACCTTCCCATTGCTCATGACCTGCTGCAACATTCCCTTTCTCATCCGATCGTACGTCGGCAGCCGCTCGATGGCCGCCCATCGGAGCTCCTCCTCATCGTCCGCCGCCTGCCGCCGCGTGCTGTTCCTCATGAACACATCCGGCTGCGCTTGCCAAACCTCTCTAATACTCTGCGACCTCCAGCTCCGCCTACTGCTACTCGTCCGACTCAGATCGTCCCCCACTAACGCCGCCGCCGCCATTGCTCAATTCCTGAACTCCTCTGATAACTCCTACTTTTTTTTAACCTAATTTTCACAATATCCAATTACAGAGCTATAGACTAACAAAAATGTACAGGATTTTTTTTTCCCTATTCCAAAAGCAAAAACGAATTGTACGTCGTCGTTTAGCTTTCCCTCTTCGTGGTGTTAAAAAGCATGGAATCGTGTTGCATGGAGTTTCTCAGTCATTTAATTTCGTTGAAAAATGAGAAATTGGGCGGTGACAGATATTTTCTTCGTTGGACAATTTTAACACATATATATACATACACAGATGGTGGGTGGGGTAGGGTTGGGGTGGGGTGGGGAGAAAGGGGTGAACTCTGGTCAAAATTAGACTACTAATGGAGGATTTTAGCTGTTATAAATGCACATAGCGACGAAAGGTGAAAGTTGTTAAAGACTTAGGGGAATAATCCTGTGTGTCATTGCTGGGAAATGCGTTATAAGCTTGGGTGATCGACGGAGGAGAAAGCTTTAGTTGGGCCTACGGATGACGTGGGATCTGAATTGGCAGTTGCGGTTTGACTTTGTGGGGCCTATGGTACTATTTTGCTGACCAGCTGAGGCAAACTTCTGATCGACCTCGTCACCTCGTATTGTTTTGTTTCACACGACGGCAATTGCGCGTGGGCCACTTTCTTTTGGCTTTGCCACGTGTCCTCCTTTTCCCCCCTAATGATTTTCTCTCATTTGTTATGTTTTTCTTAAATAAATGAACAAGTGAATGCGTAAATTTGGGTTGTTAATCCAAAATCATTGAGCATTTATGTATTTAACTAGAACAACAGCCGTGTGTTACACGGATTTGTCAAAAAAAAAAAATTGTATCGCAAACTCTGATAGTAATAAGAGATTCAAAATACTAATAAAAAATACTAAAAAAGAAATTCTAAATTTAGAAGAATATCATACAATCGTTCACTTCAAATTCTAAAAAACTTATTGTAAACTGCATTATTTGTTCTATTTGAAAGTGTAACATCCTCGTCACAACAACGAATTTTCAAGCCGTATTAGTTTTATATGGTTGAAAGAGTGCAATTTCAATCTTTGAATGGTTTCTGAAAAGGGAAAAAACTCTATAAAATTATTTATTTGTGCTAATTTCAAATACTTGGTCGTAGTTTGCTTTTGCACAAAAGCTAATAAATTATTTATTGTAAAAAAATGAACCATTGACATGCTTAAAAAGATATTTAATATAATTGTCATACTCCGTAAATGATTTAAATCACAATTAAAAGTATAATAAGTATTAGAGATAATAATTAAAATTATATCATTGTCTTTTGTATCATAATAATATGTAAATCATAATTAATTTGCAAACTCAAAAATAACTTCCTAGTTTTATCTCCTTAATTTTTGGGATTATTTAATTGTTGATTAAATGTTTGATTGGATTTTAATAGTTATATACGGAAATAGGAGATTTAATTATTAAGTTGATGATAAATTGATAGTAAATTGATATAGTAAATCAATTTATAATTGGAAGAATAAAGTGATGGCATGATTGCTGTAAGTCCAAGCGGCTACGATAATCTAGAGGGGGGTGAATAGATTATCTCCATCTTTTCGATTTCGCCCCTATTTTTTCGAACCAAATGCTCAAACACAATAATAAAGGTGCGGAATATAAACAACACACGTCGATTTAAAGAGGTTCAACCCACCTAGGGCCTAATCTCTCTACCACCCCAAGATATCAGGGATGGATTTCAAAAAGAAAAAGATTTTATTAATTTACCACAAATTAATACAACACCAACTTACAACAACACCTTAAAGAAAGACCACACTCTTCTTCAACACCACCTTTGAGATTACCACAATCTCACTTGAAGATTACCACAATCTCCAAGCGGCACTTGTGAAGATTACCACAATCTTCAACCTGAAGAATACCAAATTCTTCAACACCTCAAGAAGATTACCACAATTTTCTTACACCTAACACCTAGATCACCCAAGTGTATTCTTACCACAAGAACACTCACAAGGATATATTGTGTTGAATACCCGACCGACCCAATCGGATAATACCCGACAGGATCGGGTATTTTTAAAAATTATCGGGTTTCGGGTTACCCTAAACCCGAGACCCAAAATACGGGTCGGGGATCGGGTATTTTGGAGAAAACCCGAATACCCGATCGGGTACCCGGTAATTTAAAAAAAAACTGGAAATTAAAAGCCTTGACCCAGTTGTTACTTGTTGACCCATAACTCATTCATTATCATTTCTCCTGTAGGGTTTACGTGAGGAAAAAAGAGGCAGAGAGCTTGAAGAAGTTTGAACTCCTTTTCTCCAATCCTTTCTCTTCAGCGTCGCCTACTCGTCTTCCTTCCTTCTCTTCTTCCGGTGTGTACCTTGTATGTTGTTAATTTTAATTTTTTTCTTTTGTTAAATTTTAATGTTTGTAAATTGTAATTGTGTAATTTTAATTTTAAGTTTTTTTCAATGTTTAATTTTTGAGCTTCTATTGTTTAATTTGATGAACACATTTTGGATTTTTATAAGTTAATTTGAAAACATATGGGTTGGGCAATATGTGCAATTTTTGAAACAGATTTTTATCCATTCAAGATCAGAGTTTTAAAACCAAAGAAGCGAGAGTTTTTTCCCATTTTTTTAAAAAAAAATTAAACTCAGTACCGAAACCCGATCGGGCGGGTAGTGCCGATTTTTTTGGGTGCACGAAATATCGGGTACCCGATTTTTTCGGTTCGGTTTCGGGTACCTAAATTCACTACCCGACAACTCCGAGTACCCGACCCGAAACCCCGAAAACCCAAAAACCCGACCTGATGCCCACCCCTAAGCACCACACTCTTCTTCAACAACACCTTTGGAGATTACCACAATCTCTCTTTGAAGATTACCACAATCTCCAAATGTAGGCTCCTCTTGAGGACATGAATTCTGTAAAAAATTGCAAGACAATTGAAGAAAAGAGCTGTTAGAAATCAATCCCACAAATTAAGGAAAAAGATGTCTCACGACAACGGTTACATTTTTTTGTCAAACTTAAGGCGACCGTCCGCACACAAATAGACGTTAGAAAAAGAGAATACACATTTACACAGGGCGACCGGTCGACGTGCACCTCGACCGGTCGACCCTAACCACAACCGGTCGCACTCATCAAAAAATGAAAGACAAAAGGTCTGTTTCGAATTTTGCTCCCAGGTACCGGTCGCCCCATAGGTCGACCGCACCGGTTGCCCTATAGGGCCCGGTTGCCTAACCATTTTTTCGCAAACATGAAGTTTTTTGTTTTTCTCAACTTTCATGTACGTTTTACTATACGGCCGAGGTTGACCCCAAAATAAAAGTGTCATCCAATATTATATCGAAAATAAACTTCAAGAAATACTCCGAAAAATAGTGAAAACATTTTAGACCGATCGAGAGTATTAGGACAACATTTAGAAACATTGTTTTGGTGTAAAAATACATTAACAAAAAATCATTAAAAGTGTTGTCCAATTTTGTCGAAAATAAAACTTGAAGAAATACTCCGTAAAATATTAAAATCATTTTAAATCATTTAGGAGTATTTGGACAACCTTTAAAACCATTGTTTTGGTGTAAAATCAAAATCATCAAAATCATGATAAAACCATTTATCAAACAGTTGCTAGGTGGCGAAATATGAAGGTGACATATGGATTTGGAAGAATAAGGCGTTGACACATGTACTAAATTGCTCAGATGAAGACATGTGGCAGCTTGATTTTTCGTTTAGTATATAGGGTTGATTTGCAGGAAGCCATATATGAACTAAAAAAAATGAATCATAAATTTGAGCATTTTTATCAAAAAATAGATACATATCAAATTGAGATTTTTACATGATCGTATTCAATAGTAGCGTAGTCTTTAGTTAGTCGTAACTTACAACTGAAACATAGAATAAGAAAATTGCAATGAAACCAATAAAATTAATTCCACTTATGTCACGAATCATCGAATAATGGTTCGTTTATATCTTCTTAACAAACTCCACACGTAGGGTCAAACTTTTAACTGGGAAGTAGAATCCACATACTGGGGACAAACAAAAATCGTATGTGGGGATAAACTTATTCATAAAAGGGAACTAAAAAATTAAAAATTATTTTCCGCATCCTTCATGGACGACAAGTGAAGAAAGGAAGGATGAAGTGAAAAATAGAAGACTAATAGAGTTTTTGGGAGGGGACCAATTGTCTATTTTACAGCATTGTAAAAATTGACATAGGCGATAGGCATTCATAAGGCGAGATGATTTCACTTTGACCAAAATTTGGGCCTAGACGCCTAACTAGGCGGCCAAAAACTGGCCTAGGTGACCGTTTGGATGGACTAGGCGGCAAAAAATTGACCAAAAATAAAAATAAAATAAAACATAGTTGTTTTCATAGGTGTCATAGACACCCTAGATGCTAGGCGCTGAGCTGCCACTAGGAGTGGAAATGGATCCGGCCAAGCCAAGATTTGTGTTGGATAGTTTGGCCTACTTAACTAAGTTTACGCCCAATCTTGGCCTATCATAGTGATAAAACCTTTTTCGTAGGCTCTACCTCACATTTTTACTAAAAAAAAACTAGGTTTGAGCCTATTTAAAATAATAATAATTGATTATAAAACATTAATTATTTGTTTTATTAGTGTGTTATATTATATTTCTATATAAGACATAATATTTGTATACACAACTTAAAAAAGAAACATAGATGTATTATACAATATATATATAGTGCAAGTTCAAACTATTACAAAAAGATTGTACGGGAGGGATAAGGTTCGAATTAGGGGTGACAATTCGGGTCATCGGGTCGAGAGTGTGTTTGGTTTTGAGGTTGATTTTGGTATATGCTTAAAATACATCAAAAAATAATTATAAAATAAAATAACTAAGTTTTAGACAAATTTGTAGCATTATGTCAGATTCGTGTCAATCGGGTTTGAGTTCGAATTTCTCGTGTTCGGGTTCAGATTCTCTCAGTAACTTTGTATTGGGTTATCATCTCGTGTCATAGATTATCACTCATAGTTTGAACATTTGACCTTACCTCTAATATGCAAGGCCAAATTCATATTGTATATATTAAATAGGTTATGTATGCATATAATATTATATATGTATGCTTATAAATAGGCCGGTCTGTTTAATTGAAAGGTTTTTTTCTAAGGTGCAAGTTTGGCCCAAATATTTAAATAGACTTTATTAAGAGCCTTTAGCTTGACTCAATTGTTAAATAGTGCTTGCCAAACCAAGCCCAATGTAAGTGGGGCCATAGATTTCTGTTGGATAGCATGACCTATTTCCACCCCTATCTGTCACCGTACTAATGCCCAACGATTTCTACAACATTTCTATTTTTATAGAAACTCCAAAATTAATTGTCTAATAGATGGACATGTCTTCTATAATAATGCCCTGGACTTGATTTTTTTTAGACGACGGACTTGATGAATTATTGCTCTTATTATAAAAGTATTTTTGGGATAATTTCAGATTTAGTACCCCAAGTTTACCTACTTTTTGGTTTTAGTACCCCATGTTTCAACTTAATCAAATTGGTACCTAACGTTACAATTTTTAATCACTATCACTACCTACCGTTAGTTGACCGTCCAAAACTAACGAAATGACTGGCAATTGAGGGTGAATTTGTATTGATCCCTAATTTACCGGTTCCCTAATCAATTTATCATAAAAGCTGAGTTCTTCCCCAAATTGACAAGTCCAAAGCCCTAAATTCGAACCCAAACCCTAAGAGACAAACCAGAAACATCGATTGAGAAGCTGGAAGGAAAGATCCATGGCGAAAAGAGGGAAAGACGATTCACAACCTGAGTATCGTAAGTATTTATTTTGTTTAGGGTTCTAAGTAATCAAATCCGACATTCCAATTACCGCTACTCAGATCCCCTGAAACCAATCCTTCGAACGAATTGATGGAATTGATGGAATTAGGGTTTATGTTGAGAGGCGCAATTGTGTAAATCGGGATTTCCGAGAGAATCCCCAAATCAAAGGAGCTAACAATTGGAAAATCGGGAAGATGATGATTATCCTCATGAGAAATTTGATTATGATCAGATTGATTATTGTTATCAGAAAACGGTTTGATGGAATCGTCATGCAAATCCAAATCTCTCATCAAAGAATCCCAATCGTCCAATTGGGGATTGATCAGAGCATGATGATCTTCTTCCAGTTGGAGAGGATCGACCGCCAAGATGCTATTGAAATCGGGCTTGGGCTTCACGGAGATCAAGAACGGATTTGGGCTCGTAATTAACGGTACATAATTTGATTCTTTGGATTGTTGTTCGCATGAAAGGGTACTTTCATTTCTTGAAGAAAAACAAAAAAGCCCACTAAAAGGAAACCAAAGCTAGCAAAAAAAAAAAATAGATATCTTATCACAATAATAATGTGGAATGGAGTGATATATAAATTTTGTTGGAGTTAGAAATTTGATAAATTGGGTTTTTTTTTTGTGGGGGTGATGATTGTATGGTTTTTTATGTTTGGATGTTTGGATGTTCTGTATTGTGTTGTGGGATGTCTATGTTATGTATTTGAACACTTTGTAGGAAGTACATTTGAAGTATTTGTTTGGATGTTATGTTTTTAAGTACATTTCAAGTATCTGTTTGGATGTTTGGATGATTTGTAGGATGTTTTGTATTGTGTTATGTTTGGACAAAAAAACAAGTTTTAAACAAAAGATTACCTGTTATAGCAAGTTTCCAAGTTACATTTGACAGTCAACTAACGGTAGGTAGCGGGATTGATTAAAACATGTAACGTTGGGTACCAATCTTGATTAAGTTGGAACATGGGATATTAAAAACAAAAAGTAGGTAAAGTTGGGTATCAAGTTTGAAATTATCCCAAAGTATTTTTAGTTTACACCTTACACATGTGTGACGGAAAATAATAATTGTAAAAAGTGTTTTCTGTCAAATCCATACAGAATAAGGATTATTATTCTATTCAAGTTCAATTGGCCGTTTTACTTAATCCGTAGACAATGGGCGTTTGTTTTAAACGTGCCTAGTATTTTAATAAAGTATTCTAAAAAAAAGGCATATATTATTATTCAGGATATCAATAAGCGTGTCACGTCTTATCTTACGTGATGGAGCAAGAAATATGTGTGTGTGTGTATAAAATATGCTTAAAAGCGCGTTATGGACAATAGGTGACTGAAAATTGACACATTCCCAACATATATGTTAAATAATATATGTCTGAATTTGTGCTCTCTATAAATTATTGTTATTCAGGGTGAGTTTGGCAGGAAGATCGAATAATTAATTTTGAACGGACATACTTAGTAATTTAAAAATATCATTAAAACAAATTTTTTTTAAAATATATGTATGTATTAGCCTAAATATCTTTTTTTTTTTGAACAAATTAGCCTAAATATCTTACTTCACACATAATTGAAGCTTTGTCTTCTCATATATTTTCCAATTATATGTGCCACAAAAATCAAGATTTTTTTAATGCAATGAAAAATTTCAACGAGGGTTGAAATTTGAATCAGGCCATAAATTACACATTGTTCACACTATAATTTATTCTTTGGGCATAATGGGGCATTTGGTCCTTTTGCAGGCCTTCTAGAGAGACAGGTTGGCTAATAAATAAAATTTTAGATGGTACAAAATAACATATATTTTCTACATAGGGCCCAAATAATTCAATTTTATTCCCTCGACAAGATTTGACTTATGGTGCGTTTACATGTGTGGACCATTGATATCCAAAAATAATTACATTATTTAATATTCAATTCAATATTAATTGTTAAAAGTTTGTGTAAATTAGATATATTATAAAAATATAACATAGTATACTTAAACAAAAAAAATACCAATAAGATTTAAGATTCGATTCAATAATAAAAGAATATGTAGAAGTATGCAAGTTTTTGAGTTTGGTGCAATTTCATTAGAATTTATTTGGCTATATATAGAGGTGTCAAAATGACCGGGCCGGGCCAGCCCGGCCCAGCGGGCCAATGGCTGAAATCGGACCGGGCCGGGCCGGGTCTAAATCTGGTCGGGCTGCTTATATTTCAGCCCAGCCTAGCCTACCGCGGGCCTCCGGGCTATCGGGCCAAATTGACCCTAATTTTGTATTATTAAAAAAAAAAGCTATGTTTAAGCCCACCTCTAACAAACTACAACCAAACAGTCCAAACCACATAAACCTTCAAAATAAGTATACTTAATTTGTCAAGAGGATGCCCAAACAAACAGATGCATAGTACAAATCATCATTGCTAAGAGAAGGAGTTGGGGCAGAAAACAAAAAGTTTATCCAATTATTCCATGATTGTAGAGATGGTGGATACTCTTAGAAGCTATTGAAATTGAAATAGCATTTTGCTTTCTGTGGTGCATATGTACAGGTGCACAAACATATAATCTTATACCAATTTAGCTTTTTATTGCACGAGAATTGAGGCCATAAGGATTGTAATAGGAACAACTAACAAGATGCAAGTTCAGGAACAAAGAAATGAAAAACACTAGGAGAGACAGCAGCAGTGGTCGGCGACGCGGGTTTGTGTTGCATCAGTGGCGGACGGCGGCTTGGGAGGGGTTGGGTGGCAGTGGACGGCGGCTTGGGAGGGCAGTAGGGTTTTGAGTTTTTTTCACAGTAGTGGATCTGGGACTGGTAGAGTTAATATTAATCCTTATAAATTATAATATTGACTTTTCTTTAAAAAAAAAAAAAAGGTATGAAAACGGGCTTTTCCAGCCCGAAAATTTCGGGCTTTTTGGGCCCGAGCCCGATTGGCCCGTCGGGCCTCTCGGGTCGGGCTTTGTGGCCCATATTTTTTCGGGCTTGTAAAAATTAGGCCCAGCCCAGCCTTAAAATCGGGTAGGCCGGGCTCATTTTGACACCTCTAGCTATATACCAACCCACGGTCAACTGAAAATTCCAAAATGGCTAACTGCCAAATAACTTATTCCATGTGAACAAAGTAATGAAGGTAAGCAATATTGTCCTCCGTCTGATTGCAAGGGAAAACACACGATGTAAGCATCTACATTTTGACCGCAGCTGCCAATGCGTCGGGCCAATCCGGCCCTAGCCTAGTGGACCAAGCGAAAAAATTGGGTCGGGCTAGAATGAAAAATTATCAAGCCGTATTTTTTGTGGCCCAACTAGGACTGTGCACGGGACTTGGAGATTACCGAAACCGAACCGATATCCGGACCGAAAGATCTCCGAACCAAAAATATCCGTTGACTTTTTGACTTTCCCTGGACCGTACCGTACCAAAAATATTTATGGTACGGTTGATAAGTGTCTTTTTATGCATGTTTTATGTGTGTATTTGAGTAGAATTTGAGTTATTTTGTTGTTAGTTTCATGAGTTTTTGATTGTGCATAGTTCATATTACTGTGAGTTGCTTTTATTGGTGTAGATTGATCACTCGGAGCTAATTTTGGTGGATTTCAGACCATGTATTCATGTCAAAACATATCCCGGGATTTATGGATGCAAAAACACTCGAAATCTCAAGCTAAACGCGTAATTTCGGGGCCTTTCGAGACAAACACGGCCAGGTTGTGCTTTTCAAACACGGCCATGCTTTTAATCAGCCAAAAAAGAGAAAAATATGGTCATGGCGTGAAAAGCACGGCCGTGCTTCTGGCAACCCCAAACAGCGTGAAAAACACGGTTAGGCCGTGCTTTTGAGCACGGCCGTCGTGTTCTCGGATCATTTGTTTTCGCACGATTTTTGAAGGGTATTTTGGGAAAGCACTTCAACCAAGCCTTTTGACAACTCTTTTTGCACATTTACACCTCATTATGCTTCACCAATTCCTTACTTTCCCACATGATCACATGAAAATAATGATTCTAACAACCCAACTCATAAAGTTGGGCATTAAACTATCAAAAGATGACATTATTAAGGAATACTTTCTCCAAAATAATGTCTATAAAATCCAAGAGTGTGGGTTGAAGGATTGATTCATTCATTGATATACATAGAAATCAAATTTTAGACATGAAAGTTCATATTTGTGGTGAGGAAGAGAGTTAGAAGGCTTGAATCACCATGGAGAGGCGCTAAGGCACAAGGATTGAAAATCGCTCGGAGAAGAAGATGAACTCCACCACTTCATCATCATACTTCCAACAGGGGAGTCTTATGTTGGTTTTGGAAGTTTTAACTCCAAGTATTCATGTTGATTTCGAAAGAAACTTCTTGTTTAATTGTTGTTTTCATTCTCAAATCCATCATGAGTTAAATCGCTAGTGTTTGAATGTGATGAACCCTAGAACTTATTTGTGATCATTGGTTTGAATGTTTTAATATATTTTCTTATGTTTTTATGCGAGTCACTTATGTTATGCTTGTTTATTCGAATTGATATATGCGCAATATTGATTTGAAGTTTATTTTTCACCGAGAAATCGAGAGATTAATGGTGAAATAGAACTAACATAAGTGATAGGAGTTGCATGCAATCCTAGATATAGAACGACATAAATCTTCCAGATTAGGGTCAAACCTAATATGGGAATTCACAAATCGTTAATGCAATCTTGGGGGTTTTAACTATAAAGAGATTTCAGTTAATCAACTTGAGGTTAGGAGTTTTTCGCCTTGAGAAAGGGTTTAACTTAATTTAGGAATGCCTACGGTCCATGAAGCATGAAAATATGTTAAAGGATGGTTAAAACTTAAAGGTTATGGTTGTATTTATTTTGGTAAAATCACAAAGACGTTCTAGAGGGATTCCTAAACTTAAGGGTCATGGCCATTCCCTCGATCAAATCCTGAGCGGCTTCCGGCGTTTTGTTATTAAGAGTTCCCCGCCGCATCGATCATTTGTCTTGTGCGCAGAAAGTAGCCCATTATAAAATGTTTGGACTTGCATCCAAATAGGTAGGCCATGGTGTGGGCACTTTCGCAATAATTCCTTAAATCTCTCCCAAGTATCGTATAAAGTTTCATAAATGCAGCTTGAGTAAATGAAGAGATTTCGTTCCTTAATCTTGCGGTCTTTGCGGTGGGAAATACTTCAAAAGGAATTTTTCCGCCATAATATTCCATGTTGTAATCGTTCCTTTTGGCAAAGTATTTAACCTTCGTTTTGCTCGTCCCGAAGAGAGAATGGGAATGAGCGTAGGCGAATGGCATCATCGGAGACCCGTTGATTTTGAAAGTGTCGCAAATTTCAAGAAAATTCGCGATGTGATTATGGGATCTTCATCCGGTAGACCGTCAAATTGGACAAGTTCGTTGCACCATTTGAATAACGTTGGTTTAATTTCAAAATTGTTGGCGACAAAATGCCGAGCCTTACAATGCTTGACGTCGTGCCATCCATGGATGGCTTGGCGAATCGCACATAGTTCTTTGTTCATCCGCCATGGCAAAATCTTTGATTTCGCCTATATCCTCCTCGTAGTCCGTATTAATGCTTTCTCTCGTGTTACTCATGACGATTTCGTATTTTCCCGCCTCGACGACGACAGTAGGCATGCTTTGCGATAAATAAAGATGATAAGTATAATACAAGACATAAAAATATAGATAAAAAGAAAGATAATGTAAAAATAAAAAATGATTAAATTAACAAAAATAAGGCGTTCTTAATATTACAATCCCCGGCAACGGCGCCAAAAACTTGATGGCTCAAAAGCTACCTTTAAAACCATAGACAAGTGCACCTATCGTTTTATAGTATAGATTATTGAGTACCGAGTGTCATTCCCACGAGGATTGTAATTACTAATAATTACCGTCTTTTTGTTATTTAATCTAACAATTTTCAGAGTTTTTGTTTCATGAAAAAGGAAAACAAATTATAAATTGTAAAAATGAAGGAAGATTTGTAAAATAAAAAATCAAGAGATAGAAATGTGTTTGAATGTAAATCCCTCTAGAATGTTTTTGTGATTTGACAAGTTAAAAATACAACCGTAAGCCCTTAAGCAAAAGCCAACCTCTTTTAATAAAATCTCATGTCTTGTAGACCGTAGAAATTCCCAATTTAAGTTAAGCCCTTTCTCAAGGCGAAAAACTTCTAATCTCAAGTTGATTAATCGAAATCTCTTTCTAGTTAAAACCCCAAGACAAAGATTATAACGATTTGTGAATTCCCATATTAGGTTTGACCCTAATCCGGAAGATTTATGTCGCGTCTTATATCTAGGATTGCATGCAACTCTTTTCACTTATATAGGTTCTATTTCACCATGAATCTCTCGATTTCCCGGATGAAAAATAAACTTCAAATCAATATTGCGCATATATCAATTCGAATGAACGAAGCATAATATTAGTGAATCACACAAAATATGAAGATTTTATTAAAAACATACACACCTTAATCACAAATCCATTCTAGAGTTCATTACATTCAAACACTAGGAGTTTAGCTACACATGATTTTGACCAAAGAATAAATTACACAAGAAGATTTAAGTATTGTAGACATGGTGTACTTATCTTTCTCAAAATCTCAATTGACTTCTTTCTTGATTGATGATGTTGCTCAAGCCTTCTTCTCCAATATTCCCCAAGCTTTCTCCTCCAAGACCCTTGATCCCAATTCTACTTAATGAAATGAATACAATGAATATTTTCCGAGTATCTCATGAATGAATCTCCCAATTTCAACCTCGCTTTTATAGCAACCAATACATTGATAAGACACTCTTTTTATTAAACAATCACCCTCATTTTCCTTGTTGGTTGGTGAATTCTTGTATTCAAGTGATGAGGAGGGGACATGGAGACATGTTTCAAAGCAAAATAGGGTGTTAAAAGTGTACAAAAGTGGCAAAATGGGTTGGTTGGTGAGTTTTCCCCAAATTCCGCAAAGAAAAGTTGCAAAAAGAGGTCCGGACACGCCGTGTCGCCTGTGAACGGCGGCCGGGCCGTCTTGTTTTATCACACGGGGATCGGGAGACATGGTCGTGCTTCCCAACACGGCCAGGCCGTGTCTCGGACACGCCAGTGTTGGGGAACACGGCGTGGCGTGTCGAGGTCTGTTTTGTGCGAAAAAATCTAGTTTTTAGCTCCGTGAACACGGCCGTGTTGCCCGACATCCCCGCCCGTGTTGGACCAAAAAGGCCCCGAAATGACGCGTTTGGCTTGGAATTTCGAGCGTTTTTGCATTCTTAAACTCCCGGTATGTTTTGACATGAATCCATGGTCCGAAATTCACCAAAATTAGCCCCGAATGGTCAATCTACATCAATAAAAGCACCTCGGAGTAATATGAACTATGTACAATAAAAAATTTACAAAACTAACAATAAAATAACTCGAATTTACTCAAATATACACATAAAACGTGCATAAAAAGACCCTTATCAACGAATATCATCAAGAAAACAAGTAAGTTAGTATACATATTATACTGTATTGAAATGAGAATTTGAAGTGTGTAAGGGTATAAGCCCACAATTCAAAAAATAAAAATCTTAACATTTTTCACCAAAAAAATGTCAAAATATACGTATAAAAAAAATAAAATTGAAAATGTTGGGGGGGGGCAAGGCCCCCCTCCAACAACATGTAGGTCCGTCCCTGGTTATATGGTAGATATATCTATATTTATATATATATATATATATATATATATATATATATAAGTTATTTTTTACCCTAAATATTTTCAATCTCACAACCACTCTTTTAAATATTTTCAATTTGGCCCCCATACTACAGTTTCTGCGTCCGTTCGTGAATTGATAATTGGGTACAACAATAATGAAATCACGGATGGTTAATCCTAATTCCTAACCGGCCAGACTATTATTAATTCTGCTGTTTTTAATTTTTTAGTTGACTCTAAAACTCAAAAGTTTTTTTAATATATTTATGGGCAGCTCTAATAACGATATTATTGACTTTTAAGATCTCAATCTGTCGTTGGAGGGGGTTGACACTGTTTTTCCCTTTGAAAACCAAGGCCATCTTCCAGATTATAATCTGTACGCAGATTGTTTGGACAATTAAAGTTCAATCAGTTCACTGTGATCTCCATGTCGTTTTCTAATTGATTGAGAATTTACTCAAACTTATAGAAATTATATATATGCATTCATATTTTCATCATTCCACTTCTAGATATTAGGTGTTAGAGGTTCCATGGCTAGGAATTTAGTACCTTATGATCCACTTCATTTGGTATTCCAAATTACCCTCCAAGAAAAAAAATTAGTACTGATAAGATTGGATAACCTTTCATTTTGAATTTTTTTATTCTATTAGAGGAATAGTGATAAAAATAAGATTTTGAAAAAAAGACTGATGAATTTTGAGAGTGTGATTAGATATGAAATGAAAATGTAACGATGGAAATTGACTTAATATAGAAATAGTAAAATAATGATTGAATATGACTGGAGAATGAACATGTGCAGTGGCGTAGCCACCTTAAGACGAGTGCGGTCGATGGACCGCACTCAAATTCGGAGTGATCCGGTTAAATTTGTGTTTGACCACACTGAAAATTCAACCGAAAATCTATTTCATATAAAAAAACCGAGTTAAAATTTAAAAGACCATTAAACCTTCAGTCTTGACCCAAAAAAATTAAGAATTAGCAGTCTCACTTAAGGTATATGGGTGGATGAATGATTGTCTTGTTTATTATATAGACAGATATGTTCCGAGCTTGATAAGGAATATTGTTTTTGGAAGCACTTTTAAAATGAATTTTTGGATCTAAAAATCTATTAATAGTTGTTTGGTGATTAATTTGATAAATCACTTCTCCAAAAAGTTATTTCTAGAGAAGTCAAAATTTGAGATTATAAAAACGCACAAAAAATTGTTGTAAGGCATCGGTCTCTAGATTTGCTTTTTTATTTTCGATTTTTTAAAAATTTCGGCCAAACAATCCGAACAACAAAAATTCTGATGTGACTGGCGGAAATCCTGGCTACGCCCATGAACATGTGTGAGTGGGCGAATACTGAATAGTGGAATTTTTGAAACACTATGTAATAATTGTTGGTGACTTAGTGTGTTTTCCGGGAATAATATATTTTTGAAAAAGAGAAAGCGAATGAATAATATACTTTTGAAACTTTTCTTAAGCAGTAGCATGTTTGATGTAAAAAATAAAAAGTTAACCGAACGAAAATGATATTTTATGGTAGGCAATATTGCATGCAAACTTGGTAATTACTAGGTGCATTTCGAACAGGAAAACTGCGAGATCAAGTTTGGCGTGGGCCCATAGCAAAACTTGATCCATAATAGAGAAGCCCATCTATGAAAGCCCAAACTCGAAAACAAGAAATATTTATGTGGATACATCAAACAAGTCAAGTGAATGTATTTTAGAACAAAATATTTATGTAAAAAATACTTAATGCACTTGACAATTTGACATTAACCCGTGACGAGAAACATGATTAAAAATAATGTAATAATGTCAGATCCACACTAATTAAGGCTTCAATCACATATGTATCACATTTATAGTTTTCTATCCTCTATTGCTATTTTATTTGAAATTAGGGACGGAGCCAGAAAATCAAGACTAGGGGGCAAAATTTATTTTTCTTGAAATTAATTGACATAAATATGTAGTTCTTATTTTTTATGGGGGAAAATTTATAAAATTTAATAAATTTAATATAAAAGTTTATACTAATAATAAAAAAAATTGAAGTCGAAGGGGGCGGCCACCGCCGCCAGCCCCTTGGCTCCGTCCCTGTTTGAGATTATTCTTCTAACACGAGATATATTTTAAAGTCTAATTGTTCTTGTTTAGCTCACAATCATTTATGAAACAGGGACCATAACTTACATGTTTATATTGCCATTATATTTCCCTATCCACTTTTTTAAGATTAAAATAGTGACTGGACTTGAGTCTTGAGCTGTAAAATCATCAAAATCTTCCAATTAGTACACAACAAAGAGAATAATAAAAACCATAATATGGTACACCAAATGAATTTTTTGCTTCTTCTTCCTCAATCCCCTTTGGTTGAGAGCAAGGATTTTTATTTCTTATTTGGCTTAAAGATGATTTATCAAGTTGATTAATGACAATTACAAGTTGAGCTAGTCTCCTGTCAGACGGTCTGACGGGTCTAATCCATCTGACGAAGCCCCAAATAACGACCCGATCCAATGCCTAAAAAGAAACACAATAAGTTACGAAAATAGTACGGTGTGGGTGCCATCCCCAAATTTCCTCATCTCCAACCTCCAAATCACTCTCCACAACAAATTCAACATCTACGCCGCCTATTACAACTAGTAGACCACCCTCCCGAGTTTATGCCGGCATCAATCAAGGCCACAAAGACATCATCGTCTGGTAGTCGTTTCTGTACAGCAACGCTACGCCGGTGGCGTCGCACCTCGCCTTTGCTCCGAACCAGATGCAAGTTGCTGGGAGTGTGAATCTGTGATGGTTAATATTAGAGTTTTGGGGAACGTTATTTAATTTTAGGTGGAAAGAATAATAACGTTGTTGTTGTTTGGCGATGAAGTATTACAAAGAATCGGTTGTGAATACCCATGTCGTTGTTTTGAGCTTGATCAGTACAATGGTGGTTTATTGTTAGTTTAATCCTCTTTCTCGACATGTATGTCTTAGTGTTTCTATATATTTGATCTTTTTATTTGATTAATTGGGTTTAGCTTAAGGATCTTAATTATGTTATATCTATATCATCCATTTTCAGGGGACTACTAAAACCAATTTATAGAAATACTAATACTTTTAAGTGGAACTATTAATACTTTTCAAGGAAATAATAATACTTTTTCGTGGAAAAAAATAATATATTTTAGTAGTCCAACTGGTTAATGTATTAATATACATTGGATATTAATACATCCCGAAATGAGCTAGTCTCCCGTCAGACCGTTATAAGAAAAACTAATACGTTGCAGGAGCACTACTAAAATATTCTCTAGGAAATTACTAATACTTTTTCGAAAAACTACTAATACTTTTCCGATAGAAAACTAATACATTTCAGGAGTATATTCATGAGAAATACTAAAACTCTTCAGGGAACTACTAATACATTTAAGAAGAACTGTTAATACTTTTTAGAAGGACGACTAATACTTTTCAGAAGAATTGTTAATACATTTTGGGAGAAAAATTTAATTATATTCAAGGGAACTACTAATACATTTCAGAAGAACTGCTAATACTTGTTAGAAGGACGACTAATACTTTTCAGAAGGACTGTTAATATATTTTGGGAGAAAAATTTAATTATATTCAAGGGAACTACTAACACATTTCAGAAGAACTGCTAATACTTTTTAGAAAGACGACTAATACATTTCGGGAGTATATTAATGAGAAATACTAAAAAAACTCTTTAGGGAACTACTAATACATTTCAGAAGAACTATTATTACTTTTTACAAGGACGACTAATACTTTTCAGAAAGACTTTTAATACATTTCGGGAGAAAAAATTAATTTATTTCAAGGAACTACTAATATTTTTTCGATGAACTACTAATACTTTTATGAGGGATTGCTAATACATTTTGGGAGTACATTAAAGAAAAATACTAAAAAACTCTTTAATACATTTCAGAAGTACTGATAATACTTTTTAGAAGGATGACTAATACATTTCAGAAGGACTGTTAATACATGTGCTCCATGAAAACTACTAAAACACCACTGCTAATATTACGGAAATACCATCGGATCCGCGGGTCAGATCCGTCTAACAGGTCAGAACCGTTAGACGGTCTGACAGGAGTTTTTGTGTTACAAGTTTCCTTGATGTCACACACAAAAAAACAATAATATGGTGCATTTCCATCTTATACAAGGATGCAGATCTCGGGATAGGTCCTCTATTGTCCCAATCTTTTTTGTGCCTAAACCAAACCTACTTAAACATAACTACTAGCATGATCATGACTAGAGCTATCAAATCATCTCGATTCAATGGGCTACATGCCGCGACTGGCCCAGTGATAGGGCCGGACGGGTTTGTAATTTTGTAAGCCCCGAAAGAGTCGGCCCTATTTGGCCCAAAATGACAACCCAACCCACTCGGCTTAGTTGGCCTGAGGTAACTCTAGTGTATTTTTTAGATATGGTCGGACTTGGCTCTCCAAAATAGTGGTACCAAGAAATTTTAATGCCATTCGGACAGTTTGACAGCTCTAATCATGACAAGTTGTGTGAGTTGTATATCTTTTGGAAATGTGAACAATTACAAAATAAATATTAATGAGGTAAACATTCTTGTACTCTTGTATTTCATTTTAATTTAATCGAAAGCAATTGTATGAATGTATCTAGGTGGGCAGGGACGGACGCAGAAATTTATTCTTGGGGAGGGGGGCAAAATCCAGGGGTGGCCTTCCTCTGGCAAGGGCCCCCGAAGTTTTATATATATATATATACAATCAATGGTGGAGATAGGGGGCCAATCCGGCCCCCTGTCCCCCCCTTTTTTCTGAAAAAATAAAATTACTTGGTAAATTTTTTCAATTTTTTGAGTTAATATTTATTTATATTTTTTTTAGGTTTTTTTATCTGGCGCACCCCAATTTCTTGAATCGGTCCACCCCGTAATAATTTCTAGCTACACAAAATTGGGGTGTGCCAGATACACCCAGTAACAATTTTTTATCTAGGAATTATCACGGGTATGCCGATACACGATAAAAAAAAACTAAAACAAACACATATAAATATTAACTAATTTTTTTTTTTAAAAAAGAGGGTGCAGGGGCCCGGATTGGCTTCTCCTATCTCCGCGATTGTATATATATTATTTTTTGCTCTAGGCCCCTCAAAATCTTGGACCACTTCTGGCAAAATCAAATCTAATATAAATAAAAACAAAACATACAAGCTTTTATAACTAAACTACATGGAAATTGGGGGGGAGGGGAACAAGATATTTTGGTTTATATTTATATATACTATATTAATTTATTAAATAATATATTATAGGGGTTTAATCGTAAAATGAGGAGGCGGTTGCCACCACCAGCCCCCTGTGTCGGTCCCTGTAGGTGGGGTAGTTCTTTATCCATTTATTGTACAAAATGTGGTATCACGCCATTTGATAGTACTCATTGAACATGGATCATTGAATTGGTCATCATCTGCGTTGAAAGCACTCGTGAATGTTCGAATTTCTTATTTTTTTCACGATTTTTTTAGTCGCAGAACCTTAATTAATAGACTCAATTTCAATTAATATTATGATTCAAATTAACTTTATAATAATTAATTCTATAAATTTAACTTATTTAGCCTTGATCTTTTCTTCAATCCACAGTCTAGACTTGGATTCGATGGAAGCAAATCTAGATAAAAATTATGTCAAGTAATAAATAGCTCTATGTGTAATTATTTATTAATTTGAAAAGTAGGATTGAATAAATATTCCTTCGTATTTATTTAAGGGATAGTTACAAAGAATCTCTCCGAGGTTTGGGCTAATTACAAAAAATCTACATATTTTTGAAAATTGCAAAATTAAAACCTTGAGTTTGACTCTATTTTCTATTTCCCCTCTTCATAAATAAAAAGTATTTTAATACCGTCTTGATAATTATAAAAATATTACAATTATACCATTGAATTTAAGACAAAATTAAATCTGAGCTTTTTTTTTGTTAACTTTGAAACATATCATGATTTTTTCTATAATTAACTCAAACCTCAAGTTTTTTTTTAATTATCCTTTTATTTAATTCACAACTACGATGCAATTATTTGTGCGCACAGTGATTGACGTCAGCATGACGAAACATGGGTGAAATTTAATAATTTATCCAGCTCAAAGCGTTTGCTTTAGCATTATGTACATGCAAAGGTGAAAAGGTGGTCCCTGCTGGGAACCAATCACGTGATACTTAACTCCAAAAATTCTAATTAATCATTAACATCAATTACTATTTCCATGTCAAATTTGAAATTGCAACCTCCACTCACCCTTTCATGAATTTAGTGCAAACACCGAAATCATGTAAAATGGCTACTGATCAATGAGTTATTCTGGAATCGTTTGGTAATGGGGAAAATTGCAATATTGGTCCTCTAACTATAAGCAGTTTGCAATTTCGGTCCTGTAATAATTGAGTTTGCAAAATTAGTCATGTAAGTTTGAAGGTTTTTGCAAAATTGGTCCTATATGTTTTATACCTAAGCAATTTCGGTCCTATAAGTTTCAAGTTGTTGCAAAATTGATCCCCTAGGGTTATTTCATATTTTCAAAATACCAAGAATACTATTATGCACATAATTGGCTTATTTGACTAAGTATTTTGTCTAAAATTATATCGAGCTCGGGTTTATTAAGAACTTTAAGTTATAATTATTATTTTATATAATTAACAATTGGTGACGAGAATTTTCTCCGAGAAAATGGATCGGGACGAGTGTTCAAGATGTATACCCTACAGGAGATATCGTCAAATTTTGACGATGTATTTGTTAACACCAGACAAGATAACATATTGGAATAATCAATATGTTGAAAAAGAACTCGCAGGAGTAGAGAGAAACATTGAGACAATGCGAAAAATAAGCAAAGATATTATCCAGGTATCACTTCCGAGCCGCGATTACCCGCCCCACCCCGCCTAGAATTTTTAGTTGTAAAATATATTTTACTATATATTTTACATATATAATATATATTATAATATAATTTTTATGTATTCTTATATTATTTATAAATTGATAATAATAAATTTTGTAAATAATATTTTATAAATATATATATTTTTTATTTTTAATTTAATTTAATTTTAAACGGGGCAGAATAGGTCGACCAGCCTCGCCCCGTTCTAGGCAAGTGGTGGGTTTGGGTCCTGGCCAACCCCCCCGACCCGCTACATTGCCATCACTATAAAATTGCTAAATTTAGAAAGATAAAGGACCAAAAATGCTATTTAGCTAGAAGGGCAAAATTGTCCAGGATCAAAACTGCAACTTTTAAAGATAAAGGACTAAAATTGCAACTACCCCAAAGTTATAGGACTAAAATTGCAATTTACCCGGACGTTTGTAAAATTTATATACGTATCTGTGTTCGATTTTCACCTCCATCCCCTCCCAGTATTTGTACTAAAAAAAAGTTATTCTACTTTTTGTGTGTGTTTTTATGAGAAATGACTCAATGAGGAGACAGAACATCAAATTAAACACTAGCTAGGCTTTAAGTGTGTGTGGGGAATTCATATGAAGGAGAAAGCACATTAATGACTCAAATTCACATGTAGATCCAATTTTTTTTTTAATAAGTTGGGAGTAGTGGTTGGATGGGAGGGAATAAATTTCAAATAAACTGGAGGATACATGGTTCGAACCCTGGTCAACATCGTTACACAGGGTAAACGATACCACTTGATCTACAAGAACCTAAATTGAATTTTGGACATTTTCTTGGTTTATGGTTAAAAGTTTAGAATATTTTATTACTTTATTAGGAAATTCTAATGTGAAAAAACTGCAAGGGATGTGAGTTGTGACTGCAATATAACAAAGCCGCGGGATAGGTCAATGTAATTTAGATTTTAGACAAACTTTAAGAGAGGTCATCATATAACTTAAAAACACATTAGACATAGAAAAACAACAAATTACTTGGAAACAACTAAAGTTGGCAAAATTGATCCGGTCCGGCCATCCCACATATAGGATTGTTGGGTGAGTTTCATTTTTAGTAGCTCGAAAAGTACTTAACCTATTTTGGCTTGAAATGAACGGCCTGATGAAATCATGTGTAAAAATTGCTAATGAATAAGGATGTGCTACATAAAATGGTGACTTAACTAAATATTAGACACACCCGGCCTGATCTACCCCAATTTTTCAATTGGCCTGACGAACTGATCACATCGAACTGGCCCGATCCGGTCTATTGTAAGCTCTAGAAACAACACCGGCCACATAAAATAAAGCTAACCAACATCATCAAATCTAAAAATCTTTGTATGAGGCCAACTGGTGTGAATTATGTTGGCCATTTGTAACATTGGTGATATGAATAAATAATTGCATTCCCATCACGTTGTGTTTGTCTGAGTTTCTTTCTCTCCAATGACTCTTCCCTTTCATTGCCCTTTTTTTTCTTAATTTTTTTATTTTCAACAGATGCTATTATTTATGGGGCCTTCAACTTTTTGGAAAATGCATGGTGATTGCAGAGTACTTTGTTTAGGGTGTCCACGTTGATGTGCACGAGGGGTTGGCCTTTTCTGTCGGCAAATACTATATACCTTGTCTGGACTTCTGTTCATCTTTTTTACTTATTGACCTCGTGACTGTTCCAAATCTATGTACTCTTGATCTCAAATTCCAAATAAATTAATTAGGGTTTCCTATAAAATGTAATGTTAAAGTAGAAAATAAAAAAAAAATAGAATATGATGAAATTATCTAGGCTGCGATCGCTAGTTTTAATTGTATAATATATATCTTTCTTTAACAGTATTGTAAAAGTCTGCTAAGGTGGCCGCCCAACCGCCTTAGTGCTATGCGCTTCTAGGCATTAAGGAAAATCTCCTTAGTCAAAAATCGGGCTTAGGCAGTCAAAAATTAGTCATGAGTGGGTTAGGCGTTCAAAAATCAGCCAAAAATAGCCCATAAACCCTAAACCTACAAGAAAAAATCAGTTTACCTACATAAAATTAATATGTAAGTAAATTTTAATATAATTGTAAAGTATAGGTAAAATCATTGTAGGTAATATCATTGTAGATAAATATTTACCTACAAAATCTGAAATTATTTGTAAATACCTACAATATTTCTGTCGGTAAGTTTTAAAAATTGTCGGTGATTTGTCGGTAATTTGTTGGTATAATTAGGGGAAAAATAATTTTTTTTATTCTGTCGTTACTCTGTAGATAACTGTATGATTTAATGACAAAATCATTTACGTGATAAATTATATCGGTAAATTAGAATTTTCTTGTAGTGCTGCTACCGCCCAACGCCTAATGATTTCTGAACCCTTGCTTTTTATAGCTCGTTATGTATAATATACACTTTTTCATTTTTATCTTTTTAGTACCTATATTTTTATTGTTTAGTACTTTGGCCCCCCTCATAATTTTATTGGATAAAAATTATACAATGAATTTTAGTAAGTTAAATTGGAGATTTTGTAAGTCTTATTTTATCTTATTATCATCTTGAAATTATATTTTCTATTCATCAATAGATGGGTTTCTCATAATTATTTGCTAATATATTGAAAAGAAAATTACCAAAAAAAATAGGATAAATTAAATTGTAGATGGTTTTCGTGATATGGAAAAGAGACTCTAAACAAGTTAAGGATTTAATGATGCATTTTGTAAATATTTACTAATGAATATTAATATATTCTTTTGATACAAATGTAATATATATAAACTTTATTATCTTGTATATATACACAAATGTGATCTTTTGTTTTTTTACTTTTGGCTAGGAGCATCAATTCATGACACAACACGATAACCCGACACGAACCTAACATGAATTTAATAATTTTTTTAATATTTAATGTATTTTTTATTTGTAATTTCAATTTTTTTCTCCAATTTTTTTGTGTCAACTTTAAATTATATATGTTTTTCGTGGCGTGTCGGATTATCCTTGTCATAAATGGGTCGCGTTCGTGTCATGCATCTTGACACAAATAATTAAACGGGTCATCGATCATGTCCGGGTTTGTGTCAGACCTGTAATATTTGTGTCAATATACGACTCACGGACACGAAACACGACACAATTAACACTCCTATTCTTGGCCCCTCCTTACCAGTTGACCTGGCTCCGCCCCTGCATATAATCAAGCTAACTGGTTACGGTTTACACCTATACCTACACACTAGATTGTAATATTTATGAGAGTAAGAAAACTCAACCAAAGATAGAAGATAGATATTCTCAAAAAAAAAAAAAGATAGAAGATAGATCTTAGAAAATATTAGAATGAGAAGGGAAAAAGAGAATATAGACTCGATCTTGAGAGAAGAAAGAACATTAAATAGGATAAGTGCTATCTATCTCAACCTCAATATAGTGAAGCCTCTTGTCGGTGAAAAAAGCTTATTGTTTGTTGAACATGAAAAGCTGTTGGACAATCTTGTATGTCATTTCATAGGGTGATATTAAGATGGTAAACAAGTACGTACACTATTAATTAAGTTCAACTTTTCTGAAATTTATGACCTCATGCTTAAAAGCATTCCAATCTCAAGTTGTGCTAGGTATGCATAATTCTAGATCTTGTACAAGAACACCTAAACGAATATAAGTAAATTTAAAGTTAACAGTTTTTTTTTTTGTTACAAATCAAGATTTTTTTTTTAAATAAATTCGGTCCTGTCATTACAGAGACTCATACCCTGACTTCTTTACTGAAGACTAATATTCGTGACCACTGGGCTAACCCCAGTGGTTATAAATTAATCAAGTTGACAGTCACATATGTGATCACCATCATAGTAAAAGAAGGAAGCAGAAAATATAAACAAACAAATACATAAATAAAAAAAAAATCACAATGAGATGAGTTGGGGGTTTGGGTTCCAGGGCTGAATAGTAAATTTTATATTATTTACATATCCCAAATATTTAATGATGCAATTCAAATGGTGCTCGACTTAATGACTAACTTAAGGTCAAGTATTTGTTGAGCCGACTCAGTTATTATTGAGAAATAAATGAGACCAGGAGGAATTTTGTTATAGAAGTATACCATTGTTGGAATATATAATAAAATATTGATTTTATTTAAATTAATACAACTGATTTTCCAAATTATATATTTTTTATATGTTCTTTATCAGGGCTTAGCCAGAGGATGCTCTGATCTCTGGCACACGATAAAATGGGTTGATTTTAAGGGTGTAAATGAGTCGAGTCAAGTCGAACATGATAATGTACTAATGTTCAAGCTTATTTGAATTTTAATCTAGCTTCAAAATTGTGTTTGAGCTTGATTTGATTATTAATCGAATCGAGCTCGAATGATGTTTAGTCAAGTCGAACATGAATCAAGCTTGGCAGAGTTTGATATTTTTACACATATTTTATTCTTTTTTTACTAATCACGTCGACCCCGAGCTGAGCTTTACATTTTATTGAAAGGAAAAATGTGCTCAAGCTTGGTTCGTTATATTAATAAATTGAGCTCAAACGAGCTTTTAATGATTAATCTCGAATTAAATATGGAGTAACTTGATTTATTTTTCATCCCTAGTTGAGTTACAAATTTCAATTCTCTATTTTTCGAAAATCGACAAATTCTTATTTATGAGAAGAAATGTGTTTGGACTAGCGATATTATACTTAATTGAAGGCAGAGAAAGCATCAAAATTGCTAATATACCACCCCAAAAACAAATTTTCATTTTCTAAATTTTGTTTCCACCTCTAATCCTTCCTGCTATAGTTAAATAATGGATGTTATTTTTTTTTTCTTTATAAAGTCTATCTTGGACTAGAGTCTAGTTTAAGGTCCCGTGAGTTAGGCTGTATATTCCTTAAAATGTAGTTCTTGATTGCTTTTGAGTAATTTTAAAATTGACTCAACATATAGATGAGCCCTCAAGCTAGTCATGAAATTATGTTTGGACATATATTGCTCTGTGACTAGCAATTTTAGGCAACATACCTAAGCGCCAGGCAAGTGATGTTATATCATCAACTTCATTTATGTATATAGTACTTCACAGCACATGGGATCTACATGGAGATATGACTGGCAATAGCGTTAAATTTCACAATTTTTAAGTGGGAGAAGTTATTTTTATTCACTTATACAAGGAATTAAAATGCCAATACTTTCTTTGATGTCGTCGGCGCCTTAGTCCGTTATTCGTCGAACGCCACGACAATCAAGTGACCTACTATCGGCTGAGTTGATCGTCTTTTAGGCTTCATTTGGATTGGATGTATTTAAAGTTGAGGATTTCAAACTCCAAATAACTGATCCACCGAGTTTGTTTGGTATAATGGATTTCAAATCCATGCACTTCTCATCTTGAACTATTTTCGAACAGTAGATTTCAAATCCAAATTTTGTGGAGTCATTTGAAACTTTTGTTCTAAATCTTCTCCTTAAATTCAAATTCTTCTATCCAAATGTAATATTGGTTAATTTTAACTTATAAAAGAATCAGAAAAAAATGAAGTGCCAGTTGGATAACACTTATTTTAAGAAGAATGGTACTAAGGGACCCAATTTATTTGAAAAGCCAAAGTTAGAAGATACACTTGCTTGCTGAGACCATAGAAAAAAAATACAGAGGCTAGTGGGACTAGGCCCCATTAAACAGTACCTTTACAAATATTGCATTTCAGATAGTCTTGTAAAGAAGAGTCCAACTTCATGGTACAAAGTAGTGTCACTCTTTTTTACATTTTTTTTGGTTCTTAATCTATTCAATTTTGAAAATGTTATTTTTTTTTATGTTTGTGAAAGAAAGGGTTCGAACCTTTTACCTTACATATAAGATATGAAGTCAGATACCACTATTTTTTGTAGTCGAGTGGCTAGGAGTATCAAGTTTAGATCAGATGTATATAGTTCAATTCTTATCACTCTTTCTTTATCTACTCAGCATGAAAAAAAGAAAAAAATACCACCAAACCAGATCATAATGGGTGATAGTTAGGTGTGACATGTGTGACATTTGAAATTGACACGCACAATTATGTGTGTATATATTTGAAAGAAACTTGTGAAACATTTTAGCTTCATTTAATTTGGTGAAGTGGGCATATTATCATCATGGCTGAGTTCAAGCATTTGGTGTTGGTGAAGTTCAAAGACGACGTCGTCGTGGAAGATGTTTTGAAAGGAATGGAAAAGCTTGTTTCAGAAATGGATACTGTTAAATCCTTTGTTTGGTTAGTCTAATATGAAAAAAATATCTATATATATTCATCTTTCTATTTAAATTGTTATATTGATTGATCTCATTGATCTTTTTTATTTTTTTGGTGTCACAGGGGAAAAGACATTGAAAGCATGGAAATGCTAAGGCAAGGATTTACACATGCTTTCTTAATGACATTTAGCAGCAAAGATGATTTCACTGCATTTGCTAGCCATCCTAATCACGTCGAATTTTCATCGACGTTTTCGACTTTCATCGAGAAGGCGATCCTCCTTGATTTCCCAGCTATTACTGTCAAACCTGCTGCTGCCTGATCAAAAACCATCACTGGGAAAAATAAGAAGCCATGTTAGTGTGTGTTGTGTGTGTTTTTGAGGTGCATTCTTGCACAATTTCTTGTTTTTTGTTAGTGTGATAATGGTTGAACTATATCACTGTTATTCTCAGCATTGTAATCAGAAGTTATTGTGCATTTATCAATGAAAGGAGGCTTCTTTTTCTGATATAAGTTACAAGATCAGTGATTGAAGGAAAAAGTTAGGAAATTCTTTTTGACTTTGTTGCTTAACCAAATCTAGCTTTGATAAATTGAGATATATTAGTCATCTCAATCATTGACAGATTAAAAAAATTCAAAAAATTCAATTGAAACTATTAACAAGTAGAAAAAGCACAGAAAAACAGAGCTATTTGTCACGCCCGTGACATTGGGGTGTCTTTCGCTATGACTATTCTTAGTGGATTGTCTTTGTGAATAGTATGTGGCTTGATCGGTGGTTTTTGTGGGTATGCGTGTACATGACCCCTTCGGATGTTCAGCGAGCCTACCCGGTTAAGTTCGGGGAGCTTGTCGCTAGTCGTGGACTTGCGGTGAAGAAGGGAATTGGCCATCCCTACCCAAACCGGTGGATCTTTGGATCGAGCCGCATTCTTCGATGAGCAAGCGGCGAAACCGATGGTTGTCCCGAGGAAGGCTGGCCCCGGGTGGTCAGGGGCGCCGCATGCGGCATCGTGTGGTGGCCGAAATGGCTAGCCCGTGACAAGTGGTATCGAGCCATCCCGGCATTTGTATTCCGTGGTTGCGCCAAGCGCTCTTACCAAGAGGGTGGTGGGTAGAGCGGGAGAGCGGAACATGTTGGGTGGCGATCATCCGGGAGAATCATCTCGGTCTCCGAGTGCGATTGGTGTGCGAGGGCACACGTGTGGGCCGCTGCGGGGCGCGATTGATGCACTTCGGGTGGAGTAGACCGTGCACGAGGGCGTACACCATCTTGGGTGGGGAGGATGTCACGCCCGTGACATTGGGGTGTCTTTCGCTATGATTTTGGTGGATTGTCTTTGTGAATGAGTTTGTATGTGGCTTGATCGGTGGTTTGTGGGTACGTGTACATGACCCTTCGGATGTTCAGCGAGCCTACCCGGTTAAGTTCGGGGAGCTTGTCGCTAGTCGTGGACTTAACGGTGAAGAAAGGGAATTGGCCATCCCTACCCAAACCGGATCTTTGAGCCGATTCTCGATGAAAGCAAAGCAGGCGAAAGCAGGTGGTTGTCGAGGAAAAGGCTGGGGGGTGGTCGGCCAGCGCCATGGCATCGTGTGGTGGCCGAAATGGCTAGGCCCGTGACATATTGGCTGACAGTGGATTGTGAAAAGACTGCATTTTTGTCTTCTTTTTTCATGCTGAAAAAACTGTATACAAGTATATCCAGATAACATATGCAAGACAACTTTTTAAAAAAGGGATTCATTCGAGATTAACACGAAAAAAAATAAAACTAAAAAATAAAAACATCCTTTTTCTGGTTTTAGATTTTAAAGGAAGAATAAGAATAAAGAAAATGCAGAAAGTAGAATCAATCACAAAAGATAAAGCAGATATATTCTCTATATTACTCCCTGAAATTTCTTGAGATTTCAATTTCAATACAAAAAAAAAAAAAAACTAGAAAAATGCAAGGCTTGAAGAAACTCAATCTCCTTCAATTCATTTTCCTTCTGAATATCTTTGAATGCATATCCCAAAAACCTTTAAGCTATTGTGGGGGGATTCAAATTAAACCACCATTTTTTAACCAAAACCCTTCAAATCCTTCTCTCTTGAGCCACATGATTCTCTGCAAATCTGAGAAGCTCTATTTCAGAACCTCAATTGGTCTTTTCCAAATTTCTTCAATCGACTACGAAAACAAATTACTCACCATTTCCCACAATTATTGTTCTCCAACATCTAGCTTCATATCCCCACACCATCTTTCAGCAGGATTTTCCCCTCTTTCGAGCCCTAATTCCTTAATTCTCATGAACTGCTCAAATCGAAGCTCGAAAATGTCGATTTTCCCATGTAACAACACTCGATTAAGTGGCTGCGCCCCTGAATCGGCCAAAGGGTTGTCTTCTTGTTCCGTCATTGATGACGTAACAAAACTCGAAAAGGGTTTTCACCCTAAAGAGATGAATTGCAGTCATTACATCAGAGTTTACAGAAGCTTAACTGAAAATTATGAGTCGGGGACGAGGATTAATTTTGATATTCCTGATCATGTGCCGAATTTTTGCAACGAGTGTGAAAAGCGTGATGGGAATTGTGGTGCTGGACTGAGATGTGTTTGCCATCCGAAAAAATGCAGTGAGTTTTTGTTATTTCATTTTGGTTTAATTGCAGTTTTGGTCCTCTAAATACAAGGAGATGGTATAGTTAATAATTTAATTATTGTACATAGCAATTTTGGTTCCGTAGATATAAAAAATAGCATGTTTGGTCTTCGCAATTTCGGCTGCATAAATCTTTATTTTTAGTAATTTCAGTCCCATAAATTCTAAGTTTTTGCAATTTTGATCCTGAAATGATGAAATATGATTTGACCATTTGTGACCAAAATTGCACAAAAATTAAATTAAAATTTACGGAACATAAATTGCTATATAAAGATACTTATAGGTAGAGGTGTCAAGATCTAGCCGGGCATTGAGGTCGGGCTAGGCCGTTGTTTTCTAGGCCCAAAAAATGTCGGACATATTTGATCCGACCCAAAAATATTTGTACATATATTCTATAAACGGGCTAGGTTGGGCCAAGCTTTTCCACGGCCCAATCCGGCCCATTGCCACCTCTACTTATAGGATGAAATATGCCTACCCATATGGATTTTACATTGCCAAAATTGCTACATAAGATACTTACATGACCAAATATGCCATTCCCTTAAATTTAGAGGACCAAAAGTGCAATTAAGCCTTTTATTTTTACACTATTAATTTATGTGTGTGTGTGTATATATATTCCGTCCGGCAAAATTATTTTTTTAGTCCTCTAAGTGGAATGACATGGAGCTTTAGTCCTCACTTACTAATTTGTATGAAATTAGTCTTCTAACTAAATTTTTTGGATATTTAGTCGCATTTCATCGCTATATCAGTCAATCTAACTGAAATCTTTGATGTGGCATTTTTTTTCTAATAAAATATTTTTTAATGATTTAATTGATGACATGTACACATAGTTGGATGATTTTGGAGGAAACTAGGTTTTGGTACCAAAATTAGGGAAGATTGATATTTAGTTATAAAATATTAAAAAACTATATTTTGAAAAAAAATTTAAATAATTATATTTTCGAAAAAAATAATAATATATTATTTTTTTCAAAAAAATAATTTGGTTATGGTTTAAAAAATAATACCAAATTATTCTATAAATAATTTATTATTTTTAAAAATAATTTAAATTATATTTAGTTATAAATATAGTTTTTAACATTATTTTTTCCAACTTTTATAAATAATTTAGTTTTCCAAAATTATCAAGTTATTAAAAATTAAAAAAGCGAATATAGTTTGAAAAACTATATTTATAACTTGATAATGTCAAAAAACTGAATTATTTTTAAATTTTGGAAAAAATAATGTTAAAAACTATATTTATTACTAAATATAATTTAAATTATTTTTGAAAATAATAAGTTATTTATACAATAATTTGGTATTTTTTTAAACATAACCAAATTATTTTTTCAGAACAAATAACTTATATTATTGTATTCAAAAATATAATTATTTAATTTTTTTTCAAAATATAGTTTTTTATATTTTTACTTATATTCTTATATTATTTTTAATTTATTTGGTTTTTGAATGTTTAAATTTTAAATATAATATTATATTGATGTTATTGATTTTGAATAATTTGGTTATGGTTTAAAAAAAATATTTTTACTTATATTTTTACTTATATTTTTAATATTATATTGATGTTATTGAATTTGAAAAATTGTTTTTAAAAGTTGATAATGTCAAAAAACTGAATTATTTTTAAAAGTTGGAAAAAATAATGTTAAAAACTATATTTATTATTTTTAGAATAATTTGGTATTATTTTCTTAAACCATAACCAAATTATTTTTTCGAAACAAATAACTTATATTAATTTTTTCAAAAATATAATCATTTAATTTTTTCTCAAAATATAGTTTTTTTATATTTTATAACTAAATATCAATTTCCCTCCATTTTGGTACCAAAACCTAGTTTCCCTCCAAAATCTTCCAACTATGTGTACATGTCATAAATTAAGTCATTAAAAAAATATTTTATTAGAAAAAAATGTCACATCAGCATTTCAGGTTAGGTTGACTTGATAAATATCTAAAAAAAAAATTAGTTAGAGGACTAAAAAAATAATTTTTCCTATTCCGTCCTCTTATTGGTGGTGTTTCATGTTTTGCTTTGCAGAGGATAAGGTAATTTCAGTTGGAGCAGTTTTGAAGCCATGGGGCAATATATTTTTTTATCTGGTTTTGTTCATCCTCATGATGTGACTCTTCCAGGGATCTTAAGGCTGTAATTGTTCTTTCTTTCTTTTTTTTAATTGTTCTTGATTTGATATAGTTCAAGAGCATGAAAGATTATTCCTAGTTTTTTTTTTGAGGAAAAGTTAATTTAATTACCAGTGTTTCTTATGTCTGTATCCTTGATGTAGCCTGCCAATTTTATGTTGTTTTGTGGTTTAATTGAGCATGTTTTGGAAAATCACTTTGTTACATGTTGGTATAATTAGAGGGAGAATGTCATAGTTTGCAGTGGCGAATCTATGATTTTGAAAATGGGGGGTACGATATCGATAAATATTAAAAAACAAAAAACAACAATATAATTATTATTTAATATTTAAAGTTGTACAACCCAAAATTTGCAAAGAAAAAAGGAACACGTAGCATTAAAATAAAAATAACAATTGTAACTAGGTCCAACACGTCTACATCTTTTTAAAGCAATCTATGAAATCATCATCGAAAACTTGTAGACACATGACACTTCTGTCAAATTTACATATGACTTGAACACCCTTGTAATCTAATAATTAAGGGGAAAAGAAATTAATTATTAATTAATAATTAAGGGGGAGAATTAATTAACAATTAAGGGGGAAAGAAAACATACATAACGTCAATCAACTCAACAGACTTTATGGGAGTTTTTAGAAGCAAACAGTTACACAATCTTACTTTTCATCTTCATGGATTGTTAACCCACAATCAAAACCAACAATCTCTTTAGATAACTCAAGTACAATATAACCTCTCAACGAAGGAGTAGATATTTAATCGAGGCAACAATACATATATCTCTTGTGGAATTGTTCTTCAAGTCGAGTAGCGATTAAATCGATTCGAAATATTAGCGGTTACACCCAGAGTTCGATATTGATAGTATCGGTCGAATTTCGATTCAAGAATACAACACAATAAGATTTTCCTTCTGAAATATTTCCTTTCTTTCTTAGGTTTTTGGATGAGTTTAAGGTTTGTTTTATTGGGTACATAGTATATGTGGAGTGCATGTATGTGTAAATATATTTTTTATGACTTAGGCACATGGTATGCATTTTTGTTTTCCTTTTATTATGTCTTATGAAGTTTTCTATTGGTTTTAGAATTAATTGACTATATATATATATATATATATATATATATATATATATTTGATTCGGCATGGAATAGCCGAGCTAGAGTGGGCTCTCATAATCGTAGTCCAATTCCAGGCCCATCGAGGTTCACTTCTTAAGGCCCAATTTCTAGAAGCGATGGTGCTCGGGATCGATAGACGAGCTCGGTATTTGTAAGCATAACTTGAATTTCTCGATCTAGATAAGATTTTGTAACAAACGCCGTGATTCTCCTTAACCGTTTCCGGAAAATGTGGAAACCCTAATGGTGAGCCTTATAAATAGGCATTCATCAGGTATGAGTAAGGTTAATGCATTTTTATTCATCCACACTACATTTGAGCTATTTTTATCTTCTTTGAATTGATATCGACTTGAGCGTCGAGAGGTGCACGCCGGAAAACCCTCCCGGCTCCCCCTTTCTTTCTTGCAGTGCTCGGTGTTACTAGCGGAGTTCGGTCGGAGATATATCGGAGTTGATCGGCTTGGCCATTGTACATTTTTTCGGTATAACCAAATCGCGCCGTCTGTGGGAACTTTTGAGCTAAGGCGTGAGGTTTCAAGGGCAGTTATGGAGGAGTTAAGGAGGAATTTGACGGAGGACCTGAATCGCACCCCCATGGTTGATACGCCAGGGGTGCTGACTCAGGAGAGAGGTGTGCGTACCACCCCCGGTGGAGGATCCACATCAGGAAAATCCGAGAATAACTCAGGGTGGCTAAGTCCCATTATCCTCGGCGGGGGCGGGGACATTGGGGCCCATGTTTTTTGAACAACTGGGTAATTTTGTTAATGCAGCGGTGGAACAGTGTGGATCGGAGGTTTAGCCATTGGGTGCCACCACCACCTCCGGTCGCCACCACCCACGGGGCGTCTTGGGAGGCTAGAAATCTAAAGGAGGTGACGAGGGAGGGCGAGCTCGGGTGGTAGAGGAGGAGCACTCATTGCGTGCTACGGAGTATACCACCACCGGATGATCCGGACCGGGTCGAGCGGATGAATGATCTCGAGAGGAAGTAAGGGAGGTGTGGAGGAGAGTAAGCAGGAGCTCGGCAGAGCCTTTGTTCCCGGAGTGCGAAGAGGGACGCCATTCACGGAGGAGGTGATGGCGGACGAATTGCCGATATCTATAGAGCTTTGAGTTTCGAATATGGCACGACGGACCCATAGGATCACCTTTGCGTTCGAAAATGTGGCGTTATTACATAGGTTCTCGGCGGAGTAATGTGCGGGGTATTCCCTACAACCCTCACTAAATCGGCGAATGATGGTTTTCCCGGCTTCCCCAAACTCTATAAGAATTTCGACGAATTGACTCAGTGTTTATGCATCGATTCACTACGAGAGAAAGTATCGAAGGCCTCGACATTATTGAAGATCAGCGAGGAAGGAGGAAAAGGGTGAGGAGTTACATCCGGCGCTTCACAAAGCAAAGAAAGTGGAGGTGCCCTCAGCTATTCCTGAGATTTTGACGAATGCATTGGCCTAGGGACTGAGGGATGGAGAATTTTTTGAATCTTTGGTAATTGAGCCAGCCAAAACTTTTGATGAGTTGTTGGCTAGGGCAGAGATATATATTAATTTGGAGGAAGCAAGGAGGATGAAGAAGGAAGTAAAAGACAAGATAAGGTGGAGGATAAGGAGGAGAAAACGCCTCAGAAGAAATCGAAGGGGGAAGTGTCAGGAGGAAGGCCTAGATTTGATAAGTATACTCCGTTGGTGGCTTCTCAAGGATAGGTGTTTTCAGCAATAGAAAGACATCTCGACTTGAGGTGGCCAAGGACATATTCAGAGGTTCCCAGACAGGCAGGACATTTGAAGGAATTCGTGTATGTTGGACCTCTAGCGCTACTCGGATTGACGACTGTCCCCACAAACCAACATGAGTCTTTTCTAGCGCGTTTTTTGTCCACACTCACGCGCACCCTGGAAAACTTCCCAGGGGGTCACCCATCCCATGTCTACTCCAGGCCAAGCACGCTTAACCTCGAGTTTCTATGTAATGGGCACCAAAAAAAGAAGATCATCTGTTGGTATAGGTAGTCCAAATCATATCCTTTAAGCTATCCTTTAAGCTGTGCAATCCAGCGCTCACGAGTTCGAATCGCAGCCCCGCCGCGCCTCTTTTTAAAGCCCATTGCGGCGGAGGATCTTGGACCAAATCCCAACAATCCTCCCAAAGACTGCCAACATCTCGGCTCGAGTCTTGGCAACCTCCGCCGCCAAACTTCCTCGCCTAACGCCAACTTCTTGATTCAAGCGTCGCGTGACGCAAGCCTCTCGATTTCGGCCACCCATCAACCTACACCTTGTTCGTCTGTTTACCTCGATTCCGCCACCTGGCAACTTACCCAGATTCTGGTCGTCCACCCAAAGAACCTACACCCGATTCGATCTATTTTACCTCGATTCCAGACATCGGCAACCTACCCTTGATTCTAGTCTACCCAACAACCTACACCTTCGGCTCCAGTCCGTTTTATCTCAGTTCTGGCCACTTAGCAACCTACCCTTCAGTTCTGGTCCATTTACCTCCGCTGCGCCAGCATCTCAGTTCCACCGCTCCTGGCAACCTCCACTGCAGCGTGCTTTCAAGGGAATTCGAACTCGTGACCTGCTCTGATACCAGTTGTTGGACCTCTAGCGCGTTTTTGTCCTCACTCACGCGCACTCGGAAAACTTCCCAGGGGGTCACCCATCTCATGTCTACTCCAGGCCAAGCACGCTTAACCCGTAGAGTTTCTATGTAATGGGCACCAGAAAAGAAGATGCATCTGTTGGTATAGGTAGTCCAAATCATATCCTTTAAGCTATCCTTTAACTGTGCAATCCAGCGCTCACGAGTTCGAATCGCAGGCCGCGCCTCGCGCCTCTTTTTAAAGCCCATTGTAGGCAGGATGCTGGACCAAATCCCAACAGTGTATGTGGATAAGAGGAGGTCGAAGGGTAATTAGGAGGGGCAAGGTAATTACGAGCAGAGGCAAAGAGCGGAGAAAAAGCCGGAGGCGAGAGAGAAGAATCTTCCCCCTCCACCGCCGAGGAGGGGGGTTATTCAGATGGTTATCGGGGTTACGTCAGGACGGCGACTGCTGAGAGAATTCGAGAACAAATGAGGATTGAACAAGTAACGGTGGGTCCAAATATTGATTCGGACCATGAGATAGGCGGGCATCGTGACTCCACACGGTGATGCCCTTGTAATTACGACAACGATTGCGAATTACGATGTGCGAGGTGTTTGTAGACACATGTAGTTCAGTTGATATACTCTTTTATGAATGTTATAAACGAATGGACTTGCAGGTGGAGCTGGAAATGGTGGATACTTCCCTGGTGGGCTTTGCAGGAGGAACCATTCAACCATTGTGGATGGTTACTTTACCCGTGTCCTTGGGCAAAAAAAGAGCCATTCAGAAAACGAGGATGGTGAGATTTTTGGTGGTGGATGCCCCCGTCATATAATGTGATGATTGGGAGGCCATCTCGAATGCGTTCAGTCGTGGTCTCGAGTATATCATCTAAAGATGAAATTCCCAGTGGATGACCAGGTGGGAGAAGTAGAGGGGGATCAGCACATGGCACGGAGGTTGTATGTGGAGAGCCTTCAGATGGCCGAGAGAGGAGAGGCTCATGATGATGGGAAAGGGAAAGAAAAAATCATTAAGTTTGGATGAGGATCCGGTGGAGCATGTCAACGAATGAGGAGTTGATGTGGGTGGATTTGGTACCGGAGAGTCGGGTAAAGCTACGAAGATAGGAAAGAACTTCGCGAGACAATCTTAAAGAAGAATTGGTGGGGTTCTTGAGAAACAATTGATGTATTTGCCTGGTCGGCTAGCGATCTAGTGGGGATAGATCGAGCATCGCGAACATGAGTCAATGTAAACCCTTCATACAAACCGAGAATGCGAGAAGAAGAGGAACTTCGGTCCAAAGAATGACGCGATCATTCGGCGGAAATCTGAAAGGCTGGCGAGTGCGGGGGCATATTAGGGAAATCCGGTTTCCCGAATGGTTATCTAACACCTTTGTCTTGGTTCAAGACTCAAGACGATTGGAGGATGTGTATAGACTTTAGGGATTTGAACAGGCGTGCCCTAAAGACTATTACCCACTCCCGAGAATAGATCGGTTGGTGGACTCTACCTCGGGATGCGAGATGCTTAGTATGATGGATGCCTCTCAAGGCTATCATCAGATTCGGTTGGCGGAAGAGGACCATAAGAGGGTGAGCTTCACCATCTCTTTTGGTACCTATTGCTACGTTGTGATGCCCTTTGGTCTAAAAAACGCGGGGGCAACATACCAAAGATTGGTGGACAAGATGTTTAGTGATCAGATCGGGAGAAATATGGAACTCTATGTCGATGACATGTTGGTTAAAAGTGCGAAGGTTGTGGACCATGTGAAAGACCTGGCGGAAACATTCGATACGTTGAGGAGATATAGGATGAAGCTTAATCCCAAGAAATGCGCTTTTGGGGTGAGATCGGGAAAGTTTCTGGGATACATGGTAACAGAAAAAGGAATTGAGGCTAATCCGGAGAAGGTGAGGGCTATACGAGAGATGGCCGAGCCCTAGGATGAAAAGGATGTACAGAGTTTAACTGGGAGGATAACGGCCCTCAATCGATTCATTTCGAGGTCGGCGGAGAGGAGCTTGCCTTTCTTTAGAGTATTAAGGAAGGCCAAGAAATTTGCTTGGGATGAAGAATGCCAAAAAGCGTTTAAGGAATTGAAAGATTATTTGGCGAGTTATCAAGATCTTGACAAAACCGATGCGGGAACCGTTGTATCTTTATATTTCGGTAGGAGAACAAGGGGTTATACGGTATTGATAAGGGAAGAGAACTCGGTGCAAAGCGCCGGTGTATTATGTGAGCAAGGTGTTAAACGCCGAGGTGAAGTATGCAGAGATTGAGAAGGCCAGTTTATCTCTGATGATAAAAGCTCGGAGATTGAGGCCATATTTTTTGTCACATAAAGTGATTGTGCGCACAAACTTGCCGTTGAAGGTGTGATGAGTAAAACGAAGTCTCGGGAAGATTGGTGAAGTGGGCTATTGAATTGAGCGAAGTATGATGTAGAGTTCCAGGAGCCGAAGCGCCATTAAGGCCCAGGCCTTAGCGGATTTCGTGCAGGAGTTAATGAAGGACGTGCCTGAGGAGGGAACATGGGTACTATTCGTGGATGGATCCGTAGGGAGCATGAGAAGTGGAGTAGGTATTATATTGACCCCATCCCAGGGGGTGGAGAGTAGTTTTGCGGTAAGATTGGACTTTAAGTTGTCCAATAATGAGGCGGAAAAATCTGAGGCCTTTTTGCGAGAATCAATATGGCAATAAGTATGGGAGCGTCTAAGGTGCTCATACATATAGATTCCCAATTGGTATACAAACAGGATAAGAGGGAGTTCGAGATTCGGGAAGAAAGGATGAAAAATTATGTGGAGAAATATAAGATCCTAGAAAAGAGGTGAAAGAAATCGAGGTGTGCCATATACCAAGGAAGAAAATGCGAAGGCGATTTCTTGTCTAAGATTGCAAGTTCGATGGCGGGGTTATGACACGGGAATATTTCTCTGTTAGTAGATCGGGATACGGTTCTAAGTTTGGAGATCGGAGAGATGGAGGAGAATGAAGATTGGAGAGTGCCAATCTAGCATATCCGAAAGAGGGGATTTTTTACCGAAATATAGAAAGGAAGCGGCTCGGGTAAAAATACGAGCGACTCGTTTTGTATCTTGGGAGAATTCTTTGTCTGACAAGAAAGGGTTTAGTGCTCCTTTTTGAGATGTGTAAGTTGAGGAAGGAGAGTATGTTTTGAAGAAATACATGAGGGATGTTGTGGAAATCACATGGGAGCCAGGACTTTGGCAAATAAAGTACTAAGGTAGGATATTTTTGGCCGAGCTTAAGAAGAGATGTGGGCGATGGTGAAACAGTGATGTGGAAAATGTCAGGTGCATGCGCTTTATACATAGGCGGTAGGAACTCATGACTATGAGCTCGGCTTGCCCATTTGCTAGATGGGGAATTGATATTGTGGGGCCTTTCCCTCCGGCCTCGGGACAAAGGAAATTCTTGATAGTGGCGATAGATTACTTTAGCAAATGGGTGGAAGCTGAACCATTGGCTAAAATAACCGAGGATGTGGTTATGAAGTTTATTTGGCAGCATATAGTGTGCAGGTTCGGGATACCTCGAGTGATTGTTTCAGATAATGGAACGCAGTTCAACGGAGCAGGGATTCGGGAATGGTGTAAGGAAATGAAGATTAAGCAGAACTTCACCTCGGTGGCCCACCCGCAGGCGAATGGGCAGGTAGAGGTTACGAACAAAATTTTGGTCCAAGGGTTGAAGGCTCGGTTAGAGAAGTCCGGAGGGGCTTGGGTCAGAGAGTTGAGCTCGATATTATGGGCGTATAGGACGAATCCAAAAGAAGCAATAGGCGAAACACCCTTTAGTCTAGTATACGGAATGGATGCAGTCATACCAGCTGAGATCGGGATGGAAACCCACCATATTCAGAATTATGAGGAAAATCAGAATGAAATGAGAACTCGAGAGTCTTTGGATATGATTAATGAAAAGCGAGAAATGGCATTTTTACGAATGGAACGGGCAAGAAGTCGAGTCCGAGCTAGTTGCAACAACAAAGTGAACAAGAGGAGTTTCCAGCTGGGGGACTTGGTGTTGAGGAAGGCAGATGCTACGAAAAACCGAGAAAAACTGGAAGCTAATTGGGAGGGACCTCTCAGAGTAACTGCAGTACTGGCTGGTGGTGCTTATGAATTGGAGGAGTTAGATGGAAAGAAACTACCCCGAGCATGGAACATTGTTAACCTGAAGAAGTACTACTCTTAAGAAAAAGGAAGTTCGGTAGTGGACCCATGATGTCTACAAAAGTTTCTGTTTTTATCTTGATGTAATGAAGAAAAGAATGAATGAAAGAGTTTGCGCTTTATCGACTAAAATCGTGTGAATATAGCAAAATCTCGATTCAACACTCTTAGCTTGAAAATAAATAAATAGCGATCTAAAGGGTGGATACCCGAGAACTAAAACTGAGTAACTCGGGCTTGATCATGGAAATGGTCGAGAGTCGGAGCCTTGGAGGGGTGGATACCCATAAGTATTTTTAGCATGGTCCCCGAGGTGAGTTGAAGCTAAAAATACATAGAGCTTGGCTTGAGCTTCGAAAGATCGAAAATTTATCCAAGTATTTTTAGCATGGTCCTCGAGGTGACTTGAAGCTAAAAATACCTAGAGCTCGGCTCGAGCTTCGAAAGATCGAAAATTAATCCAAGTATTTTTAGCATGGTCCCCGAGGTGACTTGAAGCTAAAAATATCTAAGCTCGACTCGAGCTTGAAAGATCGAAAATTTATCCAAGTATTTTTAGCATGGTCCCCAGAGGTGACTTGAAGCTAAAAATACCTAGTGCTCGGCTCGAGCTTCGAAAGATCGAAAATTTATCCAAGTATTTTTAGCATGGTCCCCGAGGTGACTTGAAGCTAAAAATATCTAGAGCTTGGCTCGAGCTTCGAAAGATCAAAAATTTATCCAAGTATTTTTAGCATGGTCCTCGAGGTGACTTGAAGCTAAAAATACCTACAGCTTAGCTCGAGCTTCGAAAGATTGAAAATTTATCCAAGTATTTTTAGCATGGTCCCCGAGGTGACTTAAAACTAAAAATATCGAGCTTCGAAAGATCGAAAATTTATCCAAGTATTTTTAGCATGGTCCCCGAGGTGACTTGAAGCTAAAAATATCTACAACTACTCGTGACTTGAAAAATCGAAAATTTATCCAAGTATTTTTAGCATGGTCCCCGAGGTGACTTGACGCTAAAAATACCTATAGCTCGGCTTGAGCTTGAAAGATCGAAAATTTATCCAAGTATTTTTAGCATAGTCCCGAGGTGACTTGACGCTAAAAATACCAGAGCTCAAACTCGAGCTCGAAAGATTGAAAATTTATCCAAGTATTTTTAGCATGGCCCCGAGGTGACTTGAAGCTAAAAATACCTAGAGCTCGGCTCGAGCTTGAAAAATTGAAGATAGAAAGCGAAAGGAAAAGAACTCGATCAAAGGAAAAGTTCATTAAACATAAAAGATGAAGTACATGGAATTAAAGAGGCCAAATTATATTTACAAAAGCTAAGAAGGGGGTATCCTTAATGCCGTAATCCGCTACGGTTAAGGAGTCTCGTCCAGGATCTCGATATCTCTATCGCCTTCAAAGAAGAAGAGCGAGAATCAACTCCCAAGTCGGGAGGAGGAGCTAGGGGAGCGAGGATGAAGCTCGGGCCGCTTCCAACAGAGAAAGGATATGGTTGAGGAAGTCGGTAGGAGAGCTTAGATTGATCCGATTTGCCTTAGCGGAGGATTATAGCCCAGGTTGATGGCGAAGGTTAAAGCCTTGTTCGATCAAACTTTTCAACAAAGCCCTTCTCTTGGCCTCGGGCTTCGGCCCGATCAAAGGCCAGTGGAAATACTTAGAGAGCTCGCGTCGGAGAGAACGTCAAGGAACTCTTGAACTTAGGAAACTTTGTTTGGCCACCTCCGAGCTTTTGAACCAGCACATCACTCGGTGATTGGAAGAAGTTCGAATGCGGCTCGGGCACCTTTCGCTCGAGCCTGGGCTACTTGACGAGCGAATCGAAGTTGGAACTTTCGAGCTCGGCTTAAGAGCTCTTATCTCCTCATCCTTATTAGCCAGGGTAGCTTTGAGCTCGTCGAGCTCGGCTTTGCCTTTGTCCAAAACCTTGAGCATTCGGGCATCCCTCTCTTTGAGTTGGGCCACTTGTTGCGCAGTCATTGCGCTCATTGACGAGGTTGGGATCAGCAAAGCCCACACGACTTTGGGCAACTATTTCAGAAAGGCGGAGTAAGGCCTGTGAAATTACAATAAAAGCAAGTATGAGTAGAAAAGTGAAGTAATAAATTAAGAACAAAAAGAGGGAAAACATCTTACCCTAGAAAAGTCGAGGCTGAAATTATCCACCAAGTCAGAGGCAGAAGCCTGTTGCAGTGGACGACGTTCTCGAGGGGGGCAAAGGCCCTGTAGGAATTCAGCCGCCGTCCGAGGATGAAGATTCTCCATGACGGGGGACTGCAGAAAGAATGTCTGGTTGGGAGTAGTAGTATCTCCCGAACTGCCGACCGTCTTGGACTTCTTCTGAGAAGAGTCCAAAGCAGATGACGGGCGTTTCTTCAGAGTGGGGTTGTTGCTAGGATCCGAGAACTCCCTAATGACATCCCGAGCTGAGTCGGGGCGAAGGGTTCGGGAAGACTTAGGAGCTTGGCCCTCGATAGATTGAGCAGGGGTAATGGAAGGAGGAGGTTGATTGGATTGAGGATTGGAAGACGTTCCCTGGGTGGGGGCACGGCTCATGGAGACATTTCTCTTCCGAGCTGCTTCTTTCGCGGCAAGTCTTTTGTTCATAGTTGTAGCTGAAGGAAAAAGAGCTGAATGCCAGTAAAATAAAAAGTGAAAACAGAAATAGAAATAAGTACTAGCAAAAGATGAATACCGACGTCATCCTCTTGCTTATTTAACCGATCTATGAGAACTTGGAGGTCGGGATCTCGCCTCCTAATATTTACTTTCCTCTGAGGAGGAACTTCCCAAACCCACTGGGTAGGGAAAGGTCAGGGTTCGGGAGAAGAGAGAAAGAAATAGCGATCCTTCCAAAATTTAATATTGGAAGTAGGATATTTCCCGAGGAATCGTGCATCACCTCGGGAGGAGAGATAGAAGAGGCCACGAGTAGTGGAGACCTTTATTTGAAATAAAGAGTGAAAGAGCTCATTTGTTGGTTCAATTTCGAGAAATTTGGTAACCATGACGAAACCGGTCATGAGTTGAAAAGAGTTGGAGAAAATTGGTTCAAGGGGATTTGATATATGGTGAGAGTTGATCATAAGAGGATGGATAGAAGGCAGAAGCCCACCATCAATCTGCCCGGAAAAAGGCTAGAAAACCTGGTGGAGGTCGGTTCGACCTATCATAAGAGCTAGGAGAGCTAATTTAAAAGTTGAAGGAATACTTATGTTTTTACAAAGATATTTTAAATTCCTAGCAAACATAGCGGTGGCATTGAAACTACTATCTACATGGGAGGTTGGGACGAATGACCTTATTTCTATGTTAGAATAACTCTATCGAAAAGAGAGCTCGAGCTCATTTGGGAAATTTGAGGAAGAGTCCTTGGTATGGTGTGAAGTAGAAGGAGAGCGGCATTTTCAAAGGAAAGTTCCAGGTTATCGACCCAGGTCGCGAAATGACTTATTTCGGGATCCGTTGAAATACCCATGAGAGGAAAGATTAACGGGGAAGACATGGTATTATACAAAATAAGAAAAACAGAGAGAAAGAAGATAGAGATGGGGGAATAAAAATAAGGGCTAGGAAAGTACCTAAGTAGAAGAAGCGGAGACCTTAGAAGAAAATGAGGAAGAGAAGTTACACGGAGTGGAGGTTTTGAGTCGCGAAGACGTCGGAGGGTGTCGGAAATCGCCCTGAGAGAGAGAGTGTGCAAAAAGTGAGAAATGAAATAGAGAGCCTCTTTATATAGGAGAAAGAGATCGGCACAAATCTGAGGACAATGAATCTTAGTCGTTGATAAGAGAGAAGATCTGCTGTTAAGGACACATTGGCGAGAGAGGGACGGAGCGTCCCATCAATAGGGCAATGATGACACGATGGCACGAGATCTCGAAGAAGCGGGAATTTCAAACAATAGGACGGTAAACGGTTCGGTATATAGAAATCAAGTATATTGGGTAGCTCGGGGTGAAGAGCTAAGAACACGTGATTAAAGAAAACACTATAACCAAGCTTTGTCGATTTAATGACATTTCGGCTATAGTGGGGAAGTCTTGGTTGATTTGGCATGGAATAGGCCGAGCTAGAGAGTGGGCTCTCATAATCAGAGTCCAATTCCAGGCCCATCGAGGTTCACTTCTTAAGGCCCAATTTCTAGAAGACTGATGGTGCTCGGGATCGATAGACGAGCTCGGTATTTGTAAGCATAACTTGAATTTCTCAGATCTAGATAAGATTTTGTAACAAACGCCCCGTGATTCTCCTTAACCGCTTTTAGGAAAATGTGGAAACCCTAAAAATGAGCCTATTATAAATAGGCATTCATCAGGTATGAGTAAGGTTAATGCATTTTTATTCATCCACACTACATTTGAGCTATTTTTATCTTCTTTGAATTGATATCTGACTTGAGCGTCGGAGAGGGTACGCCGGAAAAACCCTCCGGCCGCCCTTTCTTGCAGGTGCTCGGTGTTACTAGCGGAGTTCGGTCGGAGATACATCGGAGTTCAGTCAGCTTGGCCATTGTACATTTTCTGGTATAACCAATATTTATTAATTTTTTTGGTTATTGATTTGTAGTTTTTTTCAGTATTAATGCTGGATCTTTGCAAATTTTTAATGTTCTTTCAATGTTATACTGCATCTAGGCAATTTTGTATTAGTTTGTATACTATGTATTTTTTCAGCATATGCATCGTGCTTAATTTTCTTGGTTTTGCAATCTTAACAGCCTTACAATGTGAAAATACAGTATTCCATTTGATTATGTCCTTTAAATAAAATATATTTTAAAACATTGTCTTAAACCATGAAGCTAGGTGCAGAATTAATTGTTCGGTGTTCCTGAAAATTTTGGATGCCGAATATTTCTTTGGGTACAGAGTTGTGTAAATCGGATTAAAAGTGCTACTACATTAACTGATTTTGGACATCAGTGTTGTCTGTAATTGTACCTGTCTGTGTGAATCAGCTCAGAAGTGTTAATATTCATTATTTTTGTCTTAAATTCTTAGCATACCTTATTTAAAAAAAATAAAAATTGTTAGCATATCTCAATGTGGATCAGATTGTTGCAAGTCCATCTTTCGATTGTTCTTTGGTGAACAATTCTATGAGCACTGATTTTACACCATTAGATAATGTGGGTACATAACACGATTCATCATGGGTATCCACGTCATATAAACATGGTTTGAGGATGTGGCCATGAGGCTCTCTTCATATGCATGAAACTCAATTAAGGGAGTGTTTGCAAACACTAAAAATAAGTGATTTTCAGTTTTTTGTTTAAAAAAGCAGTTTTTAGTGTTTGCATATACCAACTCGCTTCTAAGTTCTTCGCTTCATTTAATCGAGAATCTAAAAGCGAGGAGAGAGGTCTTTAGATTCTCTTACTGTTTCTAGTTTGAATTTTACAAATAAATAAGTACTTTTACTACTTTTTCACCAAACACTCTCAACTTCTCATTCTCAACTTTTAATTCTATTTTCAAACACTACCAACACGATTCTCAATTACTTTTACTCGCTTATAATAAATCACTTCTTCTAAAAGCAGAAGTTTTTGCAAACACTCCCTAAATATCTTGATTATATTTTCTGATTTGGCACGTTGCTCTATATATTGATAAATTGCAATTTTAGCCAATATGTGTTTTCTAACTTAGGAACATGATATGTATTTTTGTTTTCCTTTTATTATGCCTTATGACGTTTTCTGTTGGTTTTAGAATTAGTTGACTATATTGTTTTTTGGGTTATTGATTTGTAGCTTTTTCCAGTAATGCTGGTCTTTACAAATTTTTAATGTTTTTTTGTTCAATGTTATACTGCATCTAGGCAACTTTGTATTAGTTTGTATACTATGTATTTTTTCAGCATATGGTTCCCATATCTAATAATGTTGCAATAAATTTTTATTTTTTGCATCTCTGCCTATTAAAAGTCTATGCTGAAAAATTACACTGTAGTCATGGTAAAATTTAGCTTTGATTTTATCATTAGGTACCACCACCTGATGTACTATTTTCTCTTTAAGGCTGTAAAACTGATTATCCCACAACTACAATTACCATTAAAAACATAATTTGGATACTTAAATGATTTCTTTTTATCATAATCCACTTTCCCAATATCATTGTAATTATGTCTCAATGAGTACTTTTTAGCCACTTTCTTTCCTACAAATCTAAATACTATAAGGCCTGATCAATCAACTTTCATCCTGATCAATCAACTCTCATCCACTCTCCGACAAAACAAAGTACTCCATCCAGTTTCACCAACCCAAGCAGAACATCCGACAGATGTACAAGAAATCAGAATATCTCCAACATTCTGCATTGAGGAAGGAGTAAAAATTCTTGCCGTTGAATTGGTGAAAGCAGCGAAACAAGTTTATTTATTGGTTTATTTGTTTACTGTAGTCGTTTTCTTATTTTTATTTTTTTTTATTGATTTGAAGGTGTACTTTAATTGTTTTTTTTTTGAGAAAAGGTGTACTTTAATTGTTATTCACATGCATATGGTCCTTTTATAGCTAAAATTGAATTTGTTTATTATTATTCATTATTTGGTGAACAAATTTAAAATTTTGTTAGTGTGGAAACTTGATAGGAATGGGTTCAATCATCAATGTTATCAAATTTTGTTTTATTAGAAAGAATGTTATCTGTTTGTATGTGTATATATATATATATATTCCGATCAATGAATAATGGATTCTCCGTTTAATCTTCATTTTTCCGAAAATTCTTGTGTTAAAATTCATTCGGCCGTTGATTTTCGATTTCCAGAATAAATATCGATGCACAACAGTTCTTAGAATTAGGATGTTAACAGCTTCATTGTGATTCTTTCAAAAAGAAATTAAATGCAGAGTGGCCTTGATGGTGCTTTGTTATATTTAGTCGTTTGTAATGGAATATTCTTTTGTTTATTCCAGTGTACACCGTCACTTAGTTCTTTTAGGTCTTGGTTCATATCCTTAGAAAGGTCCGAAAAGAAAAAAAAGTCGAATCCTATAATTAGTTTTCATTTAAATAGTGTCGAACTCGATAAGGTTATTTAGCACTTGGATATAGAAATGGTCGATCACTGAAAGACCCTTTACTAGCACAAAATTGACTATATGTATAGGTAATCATAGTTCTAATATTCAACTTGGATAACATAATGCTATGAGGTGCAATCAATCTGGTATTCTTATTAAACGTTCCAAAACACGTTTTATAGCTTTTCACCAGAAGCGAACGACTATTAAATAGAAAACTTCAAAAGACCTTTTTTTTAACCTTTTAGTCTCACTTTGTGGGTAATAGATATATATCACCCAAAATCTGAACCACACTTTAGTCACATTTTTAAAATTGCAAAAACGCCCGAGGTTTGATCCTTCTACATTTCCCCTTCATAAGAAAAAAAAAAAATTTAAATCTCCCCTAACATTTATAAAAATATTACAATTACCCCGATAAATTAAGAATAATGCATGCTTGTGGTTTTATTTTTTTATTTCGAAATATCTCTAGGTTTTCTTGTAATTAACACAAACCTAGAGGTGTTTTTGTAATTATCCCATTACTTTATTCTAGACTAGGATTCTTCGGGAGAGAATGATGTTTTACACTAAGGCTAAATAAACAATATATTTTTGATGGTGCTAATGCTCACTACCCTTTTCTCTTTTTTCTTTTGTGTCACCAAATTGAATGTTGCACATGTCCTAATTTTAAGCTTATGGTGTAAAATCATTAGGCTTAATTGCAAAAACTACCCTGTAACTTTGGGTGGGTTACATTTTAGGACTTTTATTTTTCGGTTTGCAATTTAGGACTTTAATTTAGAAAAAAATTGGACATTGATGACAAAAATCGCCGGAAATTTCCAAATTGACCGGTTTTCTTTGATGTGTCCGCCACGTGGCACCCCAAATTATGGAATTTTTTATTTTCCAACTGAACTTGATGGCTTGGCCGCTGACTTGTCAAAACATGCACACATGGCGGCTGACAATGACACTTTATGATATTTACATGTCATTTCGTATTTTTCTCTTTGTTATGTACAAATAAATTACATATTATTCTTAATTTAAAAATAATACAAATTTTTAATTTAATGGAGAAAAAATTTATAATTTTTAATTTCATGGAGGAAAATTTTATATTATTTTTAATTTAATGGAGAAAAAATTTATAATTTTTAATTTCATGGAGGAAAATTTTTGTATTATTTTTAATTTAAAAATAGTATAAAATTTTAATTTAATGGAGATAAAATTTATATTATTTTTAATTTAAAAATAATAAAAATAATATAAATTTTAGTTTAATGGAGAAAAAATTTATATTATTTTTAATTTAAAATAATATAAATTTTTAATTTAATGGAGAAAAAATTCATATTATTTTTAATTTAAAAATAATGTAAAATTTTAATTTAATTGAGAAAAATTTCTATTATTTTTAACTTATTTTGTACATATTAAATTGACAAAGATAAAAATACGAAATGACATGTAAATATCATAAAGAGACATGCATGTTTTGACAAGTCAGTGGCCAAGTCATCAAGTTTAGCTAGAAAATAAAAAATTCCCTAATTTTGGGTGTCACATGGCGGACACACCAGCAAATTCGGTCAATTTGAAAATTTTAGGTGATTTTTGTCATCAATGTGCCATTTATTTTTAAATTAAAGTCCTAAATTTCAAACCAAAAAATAAAAGTCCTAAAATGCAACCCACCCAAAATTACAGAGCACTTTTTGCAATTAGGCCAAAATCATTATGTACATGTACTTACACACAAATTACCACAAAGTTTTGAGACCATGATTAGGTACTGAAAATGTAAACCTCATCAAAACTTCTTCTGTAAGTATGACAAAACATGGAAACAAGTTTGTTCATTCATTCTTTTCATGGCCGTGCCTTGCATTAGCCAAGTGAGTCAATTGACTCAGGCCCAAAAAAGTAACAAAGTTTTAGGGGCCCAAAAATTTATAATATCTCATATATATGTGTGTAATAGATAGGAATGCAAAAATAAAAATGCACTTCAACTAAACAGTTAGTCTCTTCCCTCGTGCGGCCAGCAATCCAGATTCGAACCAAGTCCACACAAAATGAACACAATTTTTTTTTAAAAAAAAGAAACTTCTAAATATTAAATCCAAAAATTTTAAAAGGTAAATAAAGAAATATGATTGATATGGTGGATTATTTGAAAAAAAATAGATAGGTGTTACCGAATGGTTACATTGCTTATAAGATCTTGTTGACGGTATGAGTTATAGTAGCAAGTGTAGAAATTAGTTTATCAAAGTTGAAGTTCATTAAAACTTTTCTCTAATAAACCGCGATAAAAGAAAAGGTTTTGAAGCTTACAAAACTTTTCTCCAATCAACCATGTCACAAGAAAGATTGAATAAGTTAGCTATGTGTTCGATTGAGAAATAAATTTTTGGGCAACTTAATTGATTAAACAAACTTGATTAATACTTTTGCGTCAACATTGTGAGGCGGGTTGTATTTAAGTAATTACTTTGGACATGGTTTTCATATTATTTTAACTAATTAATTATGTACATTATACAAAGTTCGTTTTCAGTATTATTGCATGTTCTCTTTAAGTTCGTAAAAAAGGGGCCCATTTAAAGTTTGACTTGGGCCCAAATATTGCTAGGCACGGCCCTGATTCTCTTGCCCTTTCTGTTCTTAACCGGCAAATATCCTACAAAAATATGTATATCAGAATATTATACACTTTATCAATATTACTATTTTATAAAATTGTTTAACAATTATAATATGTATTCAAATAATATATATATATATATCGTTTTGTAGGCCTTAAACGTGTTTTTAATAGGCCCATACCAGACTTATTTATTAAATAGGCTAGACTTGGGGAAAAAACCTATGATGTATAATATGTCAGACTTTATCCCAACATATCCACGAAAAGTCTCAGGCTGTTCGACCTATTTCACTCTACTCTCAAGTAGATAAATGATGAGAAATTAGGAAGTTATATCTTACTCTACAACATCGATTGCTAGCAGTTGGAGTGTTTTCCACTAAAGATTAAGTTGTTGTAGAGTAAAAACTTAGTTATTTTTTAGAATTATATACCACCATTTTTGTTTATGTTTTATGAATTACATCTTCAATATGCGGTATTTGTTAAGTTAATACAAATATACTTATAGTATTTGTAATTTTGAAATATAATTATTATTTTTAATTAGGTCAAACCTCGAAATTAGTTTTTTGTAGATGCCCCTTATATTTATGTACATTCTTAGATTGCATCTGTTTGTTTTAAGTGATTTCCATTTGTAAATTATAGGAAAAAGTGACCTAAATGATCCATGCCTTTTTTTTACGGAATAATTTTTTTGATTAACATAACTACAAAGCATGTTGTGGGATAGAATAGTATAACATCTAGAGCTGAAGTAGTAAATATAAGGTAATGATCTTTCATTTATAATTTGTTAATCCTAAGGTATTTTGCAATTTTGATTTTTGTCATTTGGAGTGAGAAGTATGGATTTTGCAGTATACTTAACCGCTTCAAGCCCAAAATATAAACGGAATGAATGATTTTTTTATATATATTGTTTTTCATTGAAATCTATCTTGATTATACACATCCAATCATCTTTTTATTTTTTCATTCAATAGAATTCGTCCTACATATAAATTAATTCAATATTTAAGACAATTCACTTATTAGTTTGAACTTCAAACAATGGGTTTATTGGTTTGGTTTTTTGTAATTTCAGAAGCATGAGAATGCACACTTAATCAAATTCATTGAATAATTTCATTGATAACCTCAAACTAAAACAAAATATTTAAGTGTATTGATCGTAGGGGACAATCTCCAACATACATGAACACCCAACCCAAGATGAACAAAATAGGGTCGATCCATTATTACTTGGTCATAATCGTTTTTGACCAAATTAGCCCGAATAATAAATGGGGCACTTTCGAGTTGATTGTCAATTATAGATATCGACTGGTGTTGAATGTCATCCAAGACAGTCACAATGCAATGATTACTATGTTTGAATATGCAACCACTATCTTTATTAGATGCTCAGTCCATGAGCATTTAACAACAATTGAACAAGTGATAATATTATATTATAGATTATTTTTCTATATATCTTCTTCATTTTCTTATAGGATATATAATAACACAATAAATCAATATAGATTTTTGATACATTTATATCATATGATTACAATGAAATTCTATGAACATGAAAAATCGATTGTTTTAATTTTATTATATCAGGGCGAACATGAGTCAAAATACTAGAAAAGGCGTCGATGGAGTCGAAAAGATACAATCCACTTTGAAGAAAGGCAAGAGAAAAAAGACATCATGTATGTCCGCCAATTATACTGGAGCAAAAAATACAGATGGAGTGGTCAAAGAAAATGGGATGGCCAAAGAAGATGATCAAAAGGAAAAAATACCAAAAAGACAAAGTATTAATGCGGTTAACATTTCAAGTGACGAAGAGACTCTGCAGAATATCAAGAACAAGTGCGCAAAGAAAAAGACAATGTCAATTGCTAATGTCAAAAAAGAGAAGGATTGATGGAATGTGGAATAACTTTTCTTTCTTATATGTACTTTATGATGCTTTCATGGACCTATCGTTATTGTTTTAAGCAATTCAAAATAGAATGTTGAAGATCGTTTAATCGATGCAACGCATATTTTTGAATCACTCCATGTTTTGCTTCTCTTTTTTCAATGTATACATTTGAAATTAATCTTTAAATAAAAATATCTCTTACAGATACGTTTCTACAACAATCTTAGTTTTTATTATTTCATAGGAGTTTTGGGTTCGACAATGTCTTCGCTACATAACATAGGAACAATATTTATAATAAATTAAATTATATAATATAGTAATATTTCTATAATAAATTTATAAATATATATGGTACACGTGCAACGCACGTGCACCTAACTAGTTCTCAATAAAATGACCAAACAATTATTTAATAAGTTGCTCATGAGTTTTCTATGGAGCAGAAATTACTAAATATATGTATGAGAAGAGAAAGTTGGGCCAAAATTCATAGGAGTACTAGTTGAGAAATGTTGGGTCAAGAAAAATGTCCCCGTTGAAAATTAGTGTAGCTTTTTTTTTTAACTTTTAAATGGCTATGAAAAAATAATTTATGTTAAGAGAGGGTACATTTATATTTACTAAATATTACTTTTGGAATTTATCAAATTGGGGGTACAATTTGTTCTATACTGAATCCGCCAGTGACAGTTTCTCAAAGTTAGTGTGTTACTGAAAATATTCTTTATTTTACAAGGAAATTGTATTTTTAATTTAATAAATTTGTTACAATGATGAATATAAGATCTTGAAGTCAATAGAGGAAATTCCAATAAAAACTCTTACCTTTCAAAATAACGGAGTAGGGGAAACAAACAAAATCTAAACAGAAGCGATATATCATTAAATTTCAAATCAAGTTTAGTGGACTATGATCTTGAAAAGAATGATGATGTAGTAGACGTATTTCGAGAAGTACGCTTTAAGTCAAAATTGATATCACCATTGTTTTCAACATTTGAATAGTTGAGGAGCAAAATTAGTCGGTCTAAAGATATTAGGAAGCCTTTTCAACAGGGGGTAATAGACATCAATAACAATGTACTCTTTTTCCTTTACTAGAATTTTTTTTCCCACTGGATTTTTATCTAGTAAGGTTTTAACAAGGCATGTTCTTCATGTAAGGGGTGGAAATGAGTGATACGACACGATAGCACGACACGAACACAACACGATTACCAACACGATTACAGAGACAAAAGGCCGACTATGAAAGAAGTGGTGATTGCCCTGGAAAATGCTATAAGCAGGAATTCTCGCTCAACAACTGTGTCCGCAAATTCAAGCCAACAGACAACTACTCGTAGAGTTGTGAGACGAAATGTGAGCTTGTAGTTATATTTGTCCTGTAAATCAAAGCACATTCTTGATTATTTTTGTTTAGAACTTGTTATTTAGTTTCTTTATTATGCCCTAGGTATTTATCTTTTCCTTTGCCATTGTAAAACTCCCTTTTACTTTTGTGCTTAAATGCAAGAGCCTAGTGAGTTGTCTCCATTTTTGCCTTCTCTGTTTTCTCATATCATGTTCAAATATGAGTAATCTAACAATTTGTCATTTTGAGGTTTCATCATTAGAGAAAAATACCATATTGACATTTGTAGCCTCTTTTTTCTAAAAAAAAGGTCAATTTCATTGATCAAAAAAGCGTTTCGATTTGAGTTCCCTTTCAATAATTCCATCTGACTGAAATACTAAAGACAAAAGGGGGAAAAATAAACTCACCCTGTTTTTTTGTTCTACAAATAGAAATCTGAAAAGACCAAGAAAATTAGAGTAAAGAATCTGATCATGATAACAAGAAAGTTCTGTTTATTCTCAGAGGTGAAAAAAAATTGAACACTTACAGAAGTTGTTGCTGTAAAATTACAGTGTATAATCTCTAATATTCTACATACAAACTACATAAATCTTTCCCAGTCAATCAGTGCCCAATATTTTCATACATTCCATTCTTGAAAATCCCAATATTTTCTGGTTACCTTGTTCCTTTATATTATACCAATTGTTCTTAAAATCCTTGCCTAATCCCCGTGGACCCCGCCTAGTCTATGAGGCGTTAATCTTCCTTTGGCCGACTACGTTTTTTACCGATCGGGGCTAGCCTAATTTTATTTATACCGTCTAAGCATGTCGAGGCCCCACCTAGCATTAGGTCGCAGTCTTCCACCTCCCTAGTATGTAGCGTTTTTTAGAACACTGGTTATACCATGCAAATATTTCATTTTTAGTTATTTATTAACTTTTAGAGTTAATTATAAAAACTACCATTGAATTTTTTTTTTAAAAAAACAAAAATTTCAAATACCCATGAAATTTGTTTGTCTTTTATAAATTACGCCCTCAAGAGTGTCATCTTTGTTAGGTATAACAATCTCAAAGAGTATTTGTAACACTATGAGGGGTATTCGTAATTTTGAAAGAAACCTGAAGTTTTTTTTTTTTTTTTGTAACTAAGCCTCGTGTTAGGTTTTGTTTTTTTTTTTTTTTTTTGAGAATGTTAGGTTTTGTTATTATCCCAAACTTTTACTAAATTTAAACAAGATAAGATATTATGATTCTCCCATTTGATAAAATTTTCCACCATTTTTCGTGCAATGAATATAGTGTACAACTATTGAGGCAGGAAGCAAGAGTGAGAAAGGATATTGAACCTAATTAAAGCATGTGCCATTGTTTAATACTCCGATGTAAACCTAGAAAGAGCTTTGCAATTTAAAATTAAAACTTTCATTTGATTCTCCAAACACAAACTTATCAGTTCCAAATTATTTCCTGGCTTTCTTGGCGCCATGTATGGCTAGCACTGGGCTCAAGCCCAGTGCAAATTTTCAAAAACTTTTTTTTATTATTATAATTTCTACAATATTCAAAATTAGCCCACCCAAAATTTAATGCAAAACTCAAATTCACCCCAAAATCTAAATGCAATTTAAAAATCAAGAATGAAGAATGTAAAACTTTTGTCGTATAATGAGATTGATGTTATATTTAATATATTCGTGATTTTTAGACTATTATGTGATCCTTATTTGTCATTTGTACATTTATCATTTCATTACTTTTAAAATGTACTTAACTATTTGTATTGGTAATTTCTTAGAACATGTATCTAATTATCAAATATATTAAGAAAATCATATGTTTTATTAGTTAGTGGCCTAACGGTCCTAACTAAATCAATTTAACGGTTTTGCTAATTGCATCTATCGTGTCGTACCATGTTTTTTATTTTTTTAGCGTGCCGTGTTTGAGTTTAAATTTTGGTCCAATAAAGTTATTGTGTGTGTTCAGGCTTGAGCTTATTGTGTCAAGTTGTTATCTATCGGGCCGGCAAGAACGATTTGTCACTCCTAAGTGTCATCATCAAGTATGAAATTAAAAAGTTATATATTCTTTTAGCTTTTTTATATTTAATTATTGGCTTCTTGTTATTTTGGCCCGACCTGACCCACCTTATTGTTATCCCTGTGTATAAATAATTTTTCTTAGTGAAATTTTTATTTCTTAGCCCACCCTACTACTAATTCTTGGATTCGCCCGGAGCATCGTTAAAAATGTATTTATATTAGAGTTTAAAATGGCAATTGGACTCCTTTTTCAACTTGACCCAATACTGCAATTTTTTTTATGGAGCTCTCTGTATGTGCATGAGATTTCATTTGCTCTGATAACATAAATCTGAGTTTAAAATGGCAATTGGACTCCTTTTTCAACTTGACCCAATACTGCAATTTTTTTTATGGAGCTCTCTGTATGTGCATGAGATTTCATTTGCTCTGATAACATAAATCTATCGTAGAGCAGTTAATACTTGGAACAATTTGGTTTTAGTAAAAAGTGATTCTCTAAGAAAAAAAATTATATTTTAGTCATTTAGTGTTTGCATGGCATATGTCAACATTTGCTTCATTTAATCAAAATTTAAAAATTGGAGGGGGTGTTTTTGATTTTGCCAAAGTGATATTTGGTTTTGATATTTTTATCTTCAAATTTTTGTCATCATCCAAAATCGTCATTTTCTCTTTAAATACCCATATTATTCATGTATTGGTGTTTTCGGTTTTCTTATCCAAAAGATAATTATAAAATGTTTTTCCCCCCCCAAAAAAAAACTTCAACTCTTTTCAAGTTTTTAGATTATATTCGCAAATATTACCGACTTATGATTATCCGCTATCTTGCTTTTATTACAAAAAAAAAAAAAAAAAAGAGTTCTTAAGAAAAGCAGAAGTGTTTGCAAATACGCCCGAAGTCGCATTTCCAAGCAGTAAACGTCAGAGCAATTTGTAAAGCTTTGTGCTAATTTCTAAAAGGAAGTATTGGAATTCAATTCTGATGAACACCTTTTTCTATTTTTGGTTTATACTAGAATTAAATTGAAAAGTTGACCCAATATTAAAGAAAATACAACTTACATGTGGTAGGAAATAGAGTAATTTATGTTGATAAAAACATTAATTATAATATAAATAAGTAAATAAATATTAGTATCATTACTGCAGGTAGTAGTGGTGGGTCTGAAGCCACTTAATTACAAAAGAAAAAAAAAAGTGGGAGAAGAAGAAAGAATTAAGTCCCAATTTTCTTTTTGAAAATTAAATTTGTGTAAAAGCTTCACCTACTTTTGTTATTGTCGTGTCACTTAATGGCATCCACATTCCAAATGATCATCTAAGTTAGGATTATTAAATTAAAGTAAATGCAGAAAAGGGATTTGTATGTAAATTATGGGTTATCAATCTAAAGTAAGCCCTATGGGATGGAAGACAAGGCCCAATACATTAATTTATGGTATCATATATTATTAAATTAAGTTGGATTAATTGATGAGCAAATGGTGAAAATTACCCACTTGGGATAGGTGAGAGAGTTTTTTGACATGTAGGATAAAAAACATAGTTTTCTACCCACCTTTGGGGTTCTTTTACCACAATACCCTTGAGGCTTTAAATGCAAACCTTTAAATTAGGTAGATGTGTATTTGCAAGTAAATACGCCCATACATACGTTAGCCCTTCTATTTTGCTCTTTATTTTTTCTCTCTCTTCTTCTTCTTCTTCACAAAATATCAAGAAGTTCTTTTTGTGGTCTTTCGTAACCAAAATCGCACCAAAAAATCGAATAACAAGGTAATATTGCTTCTCCTCTTAGTTACTTAACCTTGTTTAAATTGTTCAAGACCAATATATTTACAAAATATGTGAAATATATCGTGCAAGGGAAAATTTTCTGAATAGATGCACTGTGCACGATATATCGTGCCTAATATGGAGCACGATATCGTGCTCCTGCCCATTATAGGCACGATATAATAAGGCACGATATATCGTGCCAAATATTAATGAGGCACGATATATCGTGTCAAATTTAATGAACACATTAACGTGCACGATATATGATATATCGTGCCACATTAGTATTTTGGCACGCCATATATATGATATATCGTGCCACATTAGCATTTTGGCACGACATGTCATGCATATATATATAATAGAGAGCACGATATGTATATATATATTTATGTAATTGCATGCATGTGCACGATATGCATGTATATTTATGTAAATGTGCACGATATACTTATAAATTTATGTAATTGCATGCATGTGCACAATATGCATATATATTTATGCTTTTGCATGCATATGATATGCATATATATATTTATGCATGTGTACGATATGCATATATAGTTATGCAAATGCATGCATGTGCATGATATGCATATATATTTATGTATTTGCATGCATGTGATATGCAGATATATATCGGCACGATATGCGGCATGAAAATAAGGCGGTATGATATGTGGCACGAAAGATGGCACAAGTATAAAATGGCACGATATAAGACACGAAATAAATATATGGCACGATATGCGGCACGAAATGAGGCACGATATGTGTGTATAATGGCATACGGTTTCTATACGGTTTTAATGAGTGTAATGATGGCTTCAATTTCAAAATTCAAAAAACACCAACTTAAAAGAAGGGCAATTTTGCTAATTTGGGTAGAAAAAAATTTTGTTATCTTAATGGATAGAAAAGAGTGTACACTATCCATAGTGGGCACTTTAAAAATTCCCCCTTAATTGATTTTACTAAACCTATGACCTATAAAGCCCCAAGTGTCTAAATTAAAAAGTTTCTCATATTACACTATAAAGTATAAATACCACACGTCTTCATTGTTAAAACTTAAAAGGTACGCACTTTAATGAACAATTACTAGCTCTAAGCTCTCCAGTTATCGGGCGTATTCTTGTTTTGGATCTAATTTGCTAATTTTATGTATCATCAATAGAAGTGATCTGATTCAATAATTGTCGGACAAATCGAATATTTGTGACACATGCAGTGATCCAATTAGCAATTTGATTTCTTAAAAGTAACATCAATTAAGGAAAAATTAGAAATTTAGTCCGCTAATTTTAGCCATTTATATATTTAGTCCGCTAAGTAATCAAATTTTGGTCTAGTCCAATAGCTTTTGATTTTTCACACATTTAGTCCGAATTTTGCCGGAAAAATTAATTCCACCGGAAATTGCTGAGGTGGCTAAATTGATAGTGGAATATTGCTGATGTATACATAAAATTAGAGATTTTTTGACAAATAGAAAGAAAAAATGCCACATGTAATAAATTTAAATTGAAAAAAGAAAAAAATGCCATGTTGGCAATTAAAAGATAAAAAGTAAATCTAAAACTTCTTCTAAACTCTAAATACGGAGACAAAAAAATTTAAAAAATAAATAACTAAATAAAAAAATCCTAAATGAAGAACCCATCAATTGTCATCACACCCACCCTAAGAAGAACTCACCCACCGCCGTTCTCCCACCTTGGCCGCAGGAAAATGGCGGAGGTGGGGCTGGCTTTGGTGGTGGTGGCGAAGGTGGATGTATGAGGGCTTCATGGCGGAGGTGGAGGTGGAGATGGCCTTGGTGGCGGAGGGTGGGGGTGGGGTTGGTCAGGTTTTTTTTTTTCTTCCTTTTCTTAATGCTTAATCATTGTCTAATTTTCACTTAATTTTGGCTTAGTAATTGCTTAATCTTTACTAAATTTGTTCTAATATTTACCTTATTTGTCTGATTTCTTTCTATCCAAAATTTTGCTTGATAACCAACAATTGTGTGGTTAATTTTGCTTAATTTTACTTTAATTTTGCTTAGCAACCAATATTTAACTTAATTCTGTTTAATAATTATTTTCCGCTAACATAATTTGATAAGAGAAAATTAACAAGACATCATGTTTGAATAGGCAACCACTATCTTTATTAGATGCTCAGTCTATGAGCATTTAACAACAATTGAACAAGTGATAATATTATATTATAGATTATTTTTCTATATATCTTCTTCATTTTCTTATAAGATATATAATAACACAATAAATCAATATAGATTTTTGATACATTTATATCATATGATTACAATGAAATTCTATGAACATGAAAAATCGATTGTTTTAATTTTATTATATCAGGGCGAACATGAGTCAAAATACTAGAAAAGGCGTCGATGGAGTCGAAAAAATACAATCCACTTTGAAGAAAGGCAAGAGAAAAAAGACATCATGTATGTCCGCCAATTATACTGGAGCAAAAAAATACAGATGGAGTGGTCAAAGAAAATGGGATGGCCAAAGAAGATGATCAAAAGGAAAAAACACCAAAAAGACAAAGTATTAATGCGGTTAACATTTCAAGTGACGAAGAGACTCTGCAGAATATCAAGAACAAGTGCGCAAAGAAAAAGACAATGTCAATTGCTAATATCAAAAAAGAGAAGGATTGATGGAATGTGGAATAACTTTTCTTTCTTATATGTACTTTATGATGCTTTCATGGACCTATCGTTATTGTTTTAAGCAATTCAAAATAGAATGTTGAAGATCGTTTAATCGATGCAACGCATATTTTTGAATCACTCCATGTTTTGCTTCTCTTTTTTCAATCTATACATTTGAAATTAATCTTTAAATAAAAATATCTCTTACAGATACGTTTCTACAACAATCTTAGTTTTTATTATTTCATAGGAGTTTTGGGTTCGACAATGTCTTCGCTACATAACATAGGAACAATATTTATAATAAATTAAATTATATAATATAGTAATATTTCTATAATAAATTTATAAATATATATGTATGAGAAGAGAAAGTTGGGCCAAACTAGTTCTCAATAAAATGACCAAACAATTATTTAATAAGTTGCTCATGAGTTTTCTATGGAGCGGAAATTACTAAATATATGTATGAGAAGAGAAAGTTGGGCCAAAATTCATAGGAGTACTAGTTGAGAAATGTTGGGTCAAGAAAAATGTCCCCGTTGAAAAATAGTGTAGCTTTTTTTTTTTAACTTTTAAATGGCTATGAAAAAATAATTTATGTTAAGAGAGGGTACATTTATATTTAATAAATATTACTTTTGGAATTTATCAAATTGGGGGTACAATTTGTTCTATACTGAATCCGCCAGTGATAGTTTCTCAAAGTTAGTGTGTTACTGAAAATATTCTTTATTTTACAAGGAAATTGTATTTTTAATTTAATAAATTTGTTACAATGATGAATATAAGATCTTGAAGTCAATAGTGGAAATTCCAATAAAAACTCTTACCTTTCAAAATAACGGAGTAGGGGAAACAAACAAAATCTAAACAGAAGCGATATATCATTAAATTTCAAATCAAGTTTAGTGGACTATGATCTTGAAAAGAATGATGATGTAGTAGACGTATTTCGAGAAGTACGCTTTAAGTCAAAATTGATATCACCATTCTTTTCAACATTTGAATAGTTGAGGAGCAAAATTAGTCGGTCTAAAGATATTAGGAAGCCTTTTCAACAGGGGGCAATAGACATCAATAACAATGTACTCTTTTTCCTTTACTAGAATCTTTTTTCCCACTGGATTTTTATCTAGTAAGGTTTTAACAAGGCATGTTCTTCATGTAAGGGGTGGAAATGAGTGATACGATACGATAGCACGACACGAACACAACACGATTACCAACACGATTACAGAGACAAAAGGCACGATGAAGTACAACACGATATGCACGACACGATAGCACGATAAGAACACGAAATTGAAAATTAATTTAAAATTACAATTATTGTTATATTATAGATCAAATAAAATAGATAATACGAAAACACGATAATGTAACATGAACACGACACGATAACACGATTTGTCATCTCTTGATGTAATGGACATTCAAGGGGGATTATTATAATGCCGCAAAAAAATGGGGATTATTATAAATTATTAAATATACACTAATATAGGGGATATTTATAACAAGGAAGAGCAAGTCTTTTGTGAGACGGTCTCACGGGTCTAAATCCGTGAGACGAATCTCCTAAGGGGCCGTCTTGAGAACATGAACCATGGAAATAAATTTAAAAATAATAATGAACCATGAAGAAATAAAAATAAACCCTAAAAACATGAACCATGAAGAATAACCCCGAAAAACAAAAATAAACCCAAAAAATAAACCCTAAAAAAAACTAAAAATCCTAAAAACCCAAATCAATTAAAAATAAACCCAAGAAACAAAATAAACCCTAAAAAAACAAATATAAACCCTAAAAAAAATAAAATCTAAAAAAAAAAAAAACTTTTAAAACTTTTAAGAAGGCAAAAACTTGGGTCCGTCTCACGCAAGTTTTGCCAACAAGGAATAGTTATTTAAGAAATGAATTCCAAAAAGGTTAATTGTCCAATTAGGACGGACCCAAGTGACTTCATTGGACCCTATTTCAACTCCCCGCTTGGAACCGGCAGGCTGAATCTAGCAACATGGATCCAGCCCAAGGCCCCAAAGAGATACCCCAAAGAGATTATCTTAGAAATGAAATGCAAAAAGGTGAATGTCCAATTAGATCTGACCCAACTGACTTTTATTGGACCCAAGTTGCACCGGCCCGTTATCCTTCCACCGCAAGGAGAGGGAGGTATTCGTTGCTCTGTGAAACCAGCCTGACGCGGTGCCCTCCGCTCTAAAGGTCATGCAACCCAAGCCTTCGCATGGGCCACAAGGCTCGGCGAACAGCTTACTTGTGTTTTCAACTTATAAAGTAGTCAATTAATATTATCAATTACGATGTGGGAGAACTTTCATCTCTTTCCAGAGTTGGATTTAAGGAATCAAAATTAATTGTAAAGCAAATATTTTGTTTTACTTACTTTGCGTGGTTTATTTTTCTGCTGAAGAAAAAAGTTTAAAGATATACATACATACATGGTTATACCTTCTGAAAATCAGATTTAGAGAACAATGCCTAAACTCTGTACTAATAAAAATAGAATTTTTTTAAGTGCCCTATTTTGCTTAATTGCTCTGTAGTCCACAAAATCAATTCTTAAGTTTCCCATAGAATTATACTGGAAAAAAAATGATAATATAATAATTAAAAGATTGAAAAAAGAAAAGGAAGAAGAAGATGAAATTAAATCCCATCAAATAGATCATCTGGTACAAAAATTAATGAGATACAATGACAATTTCTTCACATTTTTTCTGATATGCAGTTTTCGTCGATCGATATAATACTTGTGTGACACAATTGTACATAAACATTTTCAATTTCTGGCTTTTAAGCATAGCAAAATCATGTTTTTGCACTTGGACCATATTTATCTGATATGAACAACAAAATCTTGTCACTGTATAAGCCTCTTCTCCAGCCTTTCTTGTCTAAACAAATTTCATTATGAATTGTTTCTGAAATTTCCTTTTGAAATCCTAACTCAATATCTTTTTCAAGCAATTTCTTGTCCTTGTTTGCTAATTCATGTTGACTGGATGATTGAACAGAAAGAAATAAACAGATTTTCAAGAGGATTGTGGTACAAAGGAAGAATATTAGAGAAATCATGGGTATGGCTTTTGATGTTCAGCCTCAACATGGACAACATTGGCTGTTTAGTTATTAATACAGAGTATCTGAGGATGTTTGACTAACTGGAAAGATTATGTAATCTGTAACTTTATTTTGTATAGATTTTTGCAACCAAATTTTGTCCATAAAGAACAAAATGGAAAATCCCATTAAATTTCATAGGGAAATAAGGAGAGAAGGATATAATTATAATATAAAGAAGGGATCATTACAAAAACTACCCTGAGGTTTGGGGCAGTTAAAAAAACATGAAAAAGTTTCAAAATTACAAAAAAAAAAAAGAAATTAAAGTTTGAGGGAAAAAATTGTATGAGACGGTCTCATGGATTATATCCATGAGACAGATCCTATTTGTAATTAAATCTCAACCCAAACGCAAACTCATAAAAAGTACCCATATTTTTTGTGTTTTGTAGAATACGTCTCATGGAACTTAAATCCAAGAGACGGTCTCAAGTAAGACTACCTCAAAGTTTGATTATGTATTATATTTACCTAAAATGTTAATTGACTTGACGGAATTTGCTGACATCGGTAAATGTCTTATAATTACATCCCTCGATTTTTTTCTAAATGTTAGAGTTAGCTCAACTTTGATGACAAAAAAAAAAAAAGAATAATTTCAAAAAACAAATCCTGAGTTTGGGTGTTTACGAAAAAATCAAGAGAAGTTTCAAATTTATATAAACCCCCTTAAGGTTTGATAGCGGCTTCCATTTCACTCCTTCATATGCAAAAAACTATTTCAAACACCCCTTTACATTTATAGAATTTATATTTATCCCCTTACACTGAAAATGAAATCAAATCTCAATGAGTTTCTGTAATTTTAAAATATTTTTAGATTTTTTTTCTAACTATCCAAACCTAAGGGGAGTTTTTGTAATTATACCCCAAAAATTAATTAAGCAGATTAGGCTTTCTTTCAAAGCTCACTTGAACCAAGACAAAACTTGTAATAAATGGCTCCCCCTTGGATCCGTCTCTTGATGAGGTTATAGTTCTTGTATAATATATAAATCTACTCCACTTGTATATCCATCAAGAAGATGAATCAATATTTACTATAGGAACAAATTGTTTGAAGCGTCGAGTAACCTCTATAAAAACTCTTCGTGGACTTTGAGCAAACTTTTGGTTATTTGTAGCCCACACACGTAGCTGGACTAGCAAATGAGTGAGACAAAAATTGCGCTAAAGTTCATAAGTGTGGGTTTGAATCCTCAGGAATTAAACATTCATGATTCTTTTGGGTAGGACCTTAGTAGTTGTGAGTTGATCCAACCATAATTCTACCTAGACCAGTTACATATCCCACGGTTTATTTCTCACAAAGTCATTTTCCCTAAATTCTCTTTTCAATAAACAAGATTCCTTTTGTCTTTTTTTTTGTCCTGTGTTATGTGCTATGTGTGAATATATTAGAAAGTGTGAGTATTACAAAAAATATATGTATATTTAGTTTTATCTATAAAAAAAATAACTTAAAAATGAAACCCCATAACATTTTCTCAAAATTCATTCTCCGAACATATCCCAGAAACATGACCTCGCTAATTTAGGTCCACTTTAGCGATTTGGTACAGCTCCAGATGGTACCCAATTTGTTAGGCCCGTTATGAGCTTAATCCGGTCCAAGCTTCAGTTCCATTAACTTCATGTTTGTATTGGGCGGGCCGATTCAATACACCTAAACATTTTTAGCTGACCAATTCTTTTCCCCAAGCTTAGATATTGTTGGAGTGTTTGCAAATTACATATTAAAAAAGTTTTGGGAATTGATTATTTCAGTTGGTTTCTTTTTTGAAAAATGTAGGTCGATTGGTTTGGCGTTTGTAACTAGTCTATTCAGCGCAGGATCAAATCTTATCTCTCCCACTCCTATTAAAACTTTATAATTGTACTCAAAAGAAAAAAATTCAGAGTTTTTAGGTGAAACACTCTTTATAACCGATCCATATATATCTTTCTACAAATAGAAATACCACCTCTTTGGATTCAAAAATTAAAAAAGAAATAGAAATAGGAATGATAGTTTTCTATGTACAATCTTCATTTTTATGTAACATCACGTGACATCATCATCGTATACATGCATGTAATTCATTCGATATAATGAAAATCCAATGAAATAGGGAAAATAGAGCAAAGAAATCTTAATTAATACGTTGGCTATTAAAATAAAATTTTATTCTTTGTACATGGACATAGGACGGTTTGTCTTATTTAGCTGTACTATTGGATTAGGATAAGATATAATCGGCGTGTATGGATTTGTTGTGTTCCCATGAAACCAGCCATTAATGAGGGCCAAAAATTTGTTATTTATTTCTTTGCACCCCGATATTTGATAAATATCTGGCATTTTTACATATATCTCATCCATATTTTACAAACTCATCTAATTACTAAATACACCACACCTATATTTCCAATTTTACCCTCGAAACTAAAAAAACCCTAACTTAAAAATCAGCTTTTTTCGAGAAAAAAGAAAAACATTTTTTTTTGAAAAAAAATAGCTTTTTTCGGGAAAAAAAGCTGGAAAAAATCAGTTTCCAGCGTTTTTTTGGAAAAATCAGCTTTTTCTCGGAAAAAAGCTGGAAAAATCATTTTTTTTGTGGAAAAAAAGTTGTTTTCATCGTTGGAAAAAAACATCTTTTTTTAGAAAAAAAAAAGCTGGAAAAAACCAACTTTTTTGGGGAAAAAGAGAAGCGTTTTTTGGGGAAAAAAAATAGTTTTTTCTCAGAAAAAAAAAGCTGAAAAAATCATTTTTTTTTGGAAAAAAGAGAAACATATTTTTTTGGGGGAAAAAAGCTGTTTTCAGCGGGTTTTTTTTTGGGAAAAAAAAGTTGGAAAAAATCGGCATTTTTTGGGAAAAAGGAGAAACAACTTTTTTTGGAGAAAAAAAACTATTTTCAGCGTTTTTTGGGAAAAAAAGAGAAATAACTTTTTTTGGGAAAAAAAGTTGTTTCCAACGTTTAAAGTGGTGTATTTATACTGTTTGATTTAATTAAGGGTATCATAGCCTTTTTAACTTATGACATTTTTGTAAATATTGAGAGTGGAGTATATTAATTAAATCTTGGGGGCAAATAGCGTCACCCTAATAATTATACAAAACTTCAAAACAATTTTTCTTTTTCTTGTTTTTATTTTTATCTTTTTGACAGAAAAAATGGTTTCTTCTTATTGTATATTTAGTTTAACAACCATACAATGAACCAAAAATTCTTACTAATTAATTAATCAAGATTTTAAAGTTATAATAATTATATTAAAATAAGTATTTTTTTCTAAAGAGATTAAATTTAAAAACATAAATTTACATCAAAACAAGTACATCGGGTTGGTAACTTCACGTCAAATTCGTGTCAGTCGGTTTTGTTTTCCGGTCGTGTTCGTGTTTCTCTCAGTAACTTCAGATCGGATTCATATCGGTTTTTGTTTTGAGTCAGGGATTACCATCCTAGTTTGAACTTTATACATATGGTTTTTTCGTACCAAGATATATTATATAGATAAGGATTTGGTTCAAATGAGACCACCATCCTTAGGTGAGGCAGTGTGGACTCATCTTACCCATTCATCTTAAAAATGAAAGGATGTGATTAATTCGAGTTTTTTATTTCTAATTTTTTGATTTTAAGGGTAAGATTGTAATTTTGTAATTCAAATTAGTGGTCCCCCGGATTTTTGGTGAAATTGACACTAGGATTTTGTGGCGGAATTTAAGGAACTGTTTTCTTTCCAAATATTTTTATTTTCAAAGATAGTTAGAGTTCTTCTCTTTGCGCATAATTAGACATCAAATAATGCATATTTAGTTATTTTGTTAGCCTTTGTTTCGAAAACAATGTTTGATAAATGGTTTTATCATGATTTTGATGATTTTGTTTTTACACCAAAACAATGTTTTAAAGGTTGTCCAAATACTCCAAAATGATCTAAAATGGTTTTAATATTTTCCGGAGTATTTCTTCAAGTTTGTTTTCGACTAAAATGGACAACGCTTTTAATGATTTTATATCAAAATATTTTTACATCAAAACTATGTCCTGAATGTTGTCTAATACTCCGATCGGTCTAAAATGTTTTACTATTTTTTGGAGTATTTCTTGGAGTTTATTTTCGATATAAAATTGGACAACACATTTGTTTCAGCTCAACCGGTCGCCCTATAGGGCAACCCGTACTGTGTTGAGTTTTGAAACAGAAAAGCAGGACTAAAGGGAAATGGGGAGAGCGGCCAGAGTCATTACAAGGGCGGACCGGCCGACCCTAAGCGGCCGTGCACACGAGCGTACCCACGAGAAGGACTCTTTTTGTTTCTCATTTTTATCCCTCCAACCGGTCACACATAGGGCGGCCGGTCGGACCGTCGACCGGTCCCCTGTGTAAAAATTCGCAGAATTCAATTTCAATCTTATCTCTGTGCGACCGGTCGAACCCCTCGTTTGACATGACAAACTATCCGTTGAGTTTGCGCATGACTTTTCCTTGATTTAAGGGATTGATTTCTAATGACTCTTTTCTTCAATTGTCTTGCAATTTTTCTGATTTCATGTCCCCAAGAGGAGCCTATCATGTACAAGACATCTTCTATAAATAGAAGAAGAATTGAAGCAACACAATAAGAGAGAAAACTACAACACAACAAGATACACTCAAGAATACACTTGTTCTTACATTTGTCTTATTTCTTGTTGTAATTTGCCTAGCTATTCACTTTCACATTCTTGAGTCTAGGCTATTCTTGATTACACTTGCACTCAATTGTATAATTCATTATCGAGTTGTAATCTTGAATTTGTGGTCGTCATTCAAACACAAGATATCCTTGTGAGTGTTCTTGCGGTAAGAACACACTTGGGTGAACTAGGTGTTAGGTGTAAGAAGATTGTGGTAATCTTTGTTGAGGTGTTGAAGAGTGTGGTGCTCTTGAGGGTGAAGATTGTGGTAATCTTCACAAGGTGCCGTTTGGAGATTGTGGTAATCTTCAAGTGAGATTGTGGTAATCTCAAAGGTGGTGTTGAAGAAGAGTGTGGTGCTCTTCAAGGTGTTGTTGTAAGGTGGTGTTGTATTAATTTGTGGTAAATTAATAAAATCTTTTTCTTTTTGAAATCCATCCCGGATATCTTTGGGGTGGTAGAGGATTAGGCCCTAGGTGGGTTGAACCTCTTTAAATCGACGTGTGTTGTTTACATTCCGCACCTTTATTATTGTGTTTGAGCATTTGTTTCGAAAAAGAGGGCGAAATCGAAAAGATGGAGATAATCTATTCACCCCCCCTCAGATTATCGTAGCCGCTTGGACTTACAAGTGGTATCGAGCCAAACTCTTTGGCAAGCTCGTTTTCACATCGCGAGTGAAGAGAAATGATCGTCGACTCTGACGAAGCTCATCTATCCAAGCACCTCCACCACCAAGCCACCACTATTTGATTCCAAAAATTTTAATTTTTGGAAAGAAAGAATGGAATGCTATCTACAAGGTTGCGGGTTCGACATTTGGAACACCGTCATTAATGGAGAATCCATTCCAATGAAAGATACATCACACACCTCAAAAGGCTTCAAAAAGTTCAATGATGAAGAGAAGAAAATCATCTCCTTAAACGGTAAAGCTCTCAATATTTTGTATTGTTCATTTACTAATTTAGAATATGAACATGTTGTAGGAATAAAGTCGGCATATGAAGTATGGCAAAAATTAGAAGCCATCTATGAAGTATTTGCAAATGAGAGAGTCAAACAAAAGCATCTACTTCTCGAAGGAATACAAGCTCAAATCTAAGGAACAAGCCTCCTACAACTTCCAACTATGAAGAAGTTGAACATTGTTTTATAGGCATCGAAGAAAACGAGGTATGTTTTAGACCCTCTACTTCCTATGATATTGCCATTCAAAATGATTATAGTGATTTGCAAAATGATTATGATGAACTTCGAAATGAATTCCAAAGCTTACTTGTTAAATACAAAAATTTGAAAAAGGAATTCAATATTTTGAAAAATGATAAGGATAGTTTATTTACTTCCTATGAATCACTATCATGTGCTCACACCACCACACTAGATAAGGTGAGAAACCTTGAAAAAGAAAAAAATACTCTTGTTGAGAACATTGATTGCATGAAAAAGGATTTATTAAAATCTAACTTGAGTACTAATAAATTGACTAATATTGTTGATGTTCATAATCATGATAAAGGACTTGATCATAAGTCTAATGTTGTTAATCATATAAAAAAAGATCAAGTCACTATGCACGTTGGTCATTATGCTCCTAAAATTATTACATGCTTCTATTGTGGTAAAAAGGGTCATACGGCTAATACTTGTCGGGCTAAAAATAGCTCTAATCATTATTGGAGACCTAAAAGTCTCAAAGCTAATCTAAAGGACCCCAAACACTTGAGGGTACCACAAAATAATGTTTTATTAGGTACCGTGAAACAATGATCGAAGAAAATTCATACAGCAAGAAGACATCAAATGACCATTTCATTTGATCAAAGAAGGAGAAACTATTTTAAACAAAGCCAATTTTCAAGAAGAGGATACAATCAAAAATAGAAAGAACACAATCCTTGGAAATGGCAAAGACATAATCAACAAGATGATTTTCAAAGAAGAAGAAACTCTCAACAAAGGGAAGGCAACAAACCTTAGAAATGGAGTAATCAAAGAAGTCACCATCAACAAAGTGGCGTCTCAATGGGAAGATATCATCAACAATGGGAAAGACACAACCCATGGAAACGGGCGTAATTGGTAAACCGTATCTCCCCCGTTTATATATGCATCTTATTTTAATTCGATGCATGTTTTTAATGTGTCGTAATTGAAAATGAGTCTTCAAGTATTTATTTTTAATGTAGGTCTTTTATATATTTATAAGTTTCTTTTTTTAAAAAAGACCTTGCATGATTTTCTAAAATTCTTGTGCATTTAATTAGACTTATGTGGCTTATTATCTCTTATGAAATCTTATAGCATAAGCTCTTTTTAATATCTCCTATTACTTGCCTACACTTGTATTTTTGTGCAAACTTTGTCTAAGAATTGTGTAGGATATGTATCTCATATTCAATGGCCATTTACGTCATTATTTGTCAAGAAAGGCATAAATTATCGAGGTATGTTTACTTGTGTTATTCTTACCCTTATAGACTCGATATATGTATTGCCATGTGCTATGTGCTTGTTTTTCATAGTATTTCATACAAGTGCCATTAAGAGGATTTTTAGATTTTTTGAAAGGCACTATTCGATATTTGATTGCACATATTTGCTTTGTCAACTCTTGTTCAAATACTTCTTTTAAATGAGGTCTCAACCATATCTTTATCGGATTTTCAAATTTCAAAAGAGACCTTTTATAGCTTTCTTAAGCTTATTTGAACTTGCATGATTTATTAGAATCTTGATGATCTTCTAAATGCATAGTATGTGTTTCTTGCTTCATGTCTATATATATATTGTCTCTTACTACTATGCTCTTTTGCAAGATATTTTGTGGTTGACAATTGAGGCATGTTATTACACTTGGGCTATTTTTCTTGCTTATATAAGAAATGCCTTTAATGAGTTTGTTGAGTTGTGTAGAAAAGAAAATACTCCAAATATTTGGATGTAAATGTTCTATTATGAACACCTTAGATCATTTGGATGCCCAATAGTGATGAAGAAGACAAATTCCTCAATTGATGCTTCAAGATGAAGATTGGTTTTTAGAATTGCAAGAGGAGCTAAAAAGGAAATGATACTTGGAAGTTGATGCCATGTCTTTCATCACAAACGATTATAAATGCAAAATGGGCACTCCGGAACAAACTCGATGACCAAGGCAACATTGGTCGAACTAAGGCGAGGTTAGTAGCTCGAAGGTATTTTCAAGAAGAAGATATTTTTCCAAGTTGATGCAAAGTGTGCTTGAAATGAGCATGATGGGGGAGCTCAATTTATTGCTTGGACTTCAAATTATTCAATGCCAAGAAGATGGTTATATTTCAAAAGAACTCTTGAAGGAGTTAGGCATTGAAGAAAAAAGAACTATCTCAACCTCTATGGCTAAAGATTGACAAAGGTTGAGAAAGGCATATGTCGACAAACAAATTCGAGGTATGTTTTCTTGTATTATTCCTATAGAATCGACATTCCATATGCCTTATGTCTATATGCTCGACTTCAAAAACTATCCCAACGAATCTCATTAAAAGTGCCATTAAAAGAAATTTTCAAATATTTGTAAGACACTTTTTCTTATGACTTGTTAATCCAAAGTTTTAAGGCGTTATTATTTTTTGGGATAACAAGTCCGGTGTAACTTTTATTTTTCAAAATTTGGTTCGTCATAATCGAACTAAACATATTAAGATTCGATATTTTTTTAAAGGGGATTGCATGTTTTAACAAAAACTTGAAGATGTGTTTAATTCCGTCTCAAGGATAACTCGCGGACTTTTTAATCGCCCACCGCCGAGTATTTTACCTCATTTCGAGCTTAATTATAACATAATGTATATTGAATGAGGTCTTCGTTTGCATTTTGCACGCTTTTAAAACTTAGGGGCGAAAAATCGGATCTTTGGATCAAACTTGAATTTTGCAAAAAAGAAAGAAGCGTTAGCCAGTGGCCAGCGAGGAGTCGTGCCGCCGCCCGCTGCTCGGCCGTCGCCTAGCCCTTAACCGGTCGCCCACTGTGATTTCTTGGCTTAAATCGTCTCTGTTCTTTTACTTAGTCATTTTGGCCCCTTTCAACTCTATTTCGTCCCCTTTGTCATTTGCACACACATTTCACTTCAAATGTGTTTGATTGCATGTATTACATAGTTTGGGGATTATCTAGCTCGACTATCATCATCATTGCTCGTCTTTACCGATCGAATGGTAAGAATTTCACTCTCTTTAGCTCAATTGGGTTGAACCCTTGAGTTTGTGGCTTATATGTATTCTTCTTGATGCAATTCATATATATATTTGTGATGAGCTTATTGATTGTTGATGAATGATAATTGTTTAATTATATTTGGTGATGAAAAACTTGGCTTGATTACATTTACAAGGGCTATATATATCATTTTCTAATTTTGGCGCTTGGTCAGTGTTCGATAAAATGTTTCAATGAAAAAAATTCATCACCTACATGATTCTCTCGATTTCTATAGTCTTATATATTTATAGAGATCAGGTTTTGCTTATCAAGTGATATTTCATACGCTTCTTCAAGTCGTATGATTCGACTTTTCCCTCCTATTTGGTCTATAAGCTTCAATATTCAAATAGCTCGATACATCGGTTTAGTTGCGCACTTTGATATGAATATATGATGTATTTATCGTGCTAACATTCTTTTTGATGATTCCAAAGGGGGAGAAACACGTTATAAGCTCGTTAGCTCAAAGAAGCTAATATAAGCTCAACGAAAAGAAGCTATAAGTTGTGACTATTGAAAGCCATAAGTTGTGGATCATATTTTGTCCACTCTTGGTATATTGTGGTTGTATATGTTTCTTAGTCCATTAGTTGTAGTATGGACTTATATATGTTTCTAACGATGTCTCTTTTGTGGGGAGCTTTTAAGTTTTGATACTTAAGCTCAATATTGAAAAAGCTAAGCCTTTAGCTTTTGATTTAGTTGCTTCTTTATAACTCTTGTTGAAATGTTGTCGCTCTCAACGGATATTTATTTTTCGACCGGAAAACTTGTTCTGTTTTGAAAATCGCCTCTCAAAATTGATTTGTTTTCAAAATCGGCCTTGTTAAATTGTTTTGGTTTGTAATCATCAAAAGGGGAGATTGTTTGATAAATGGTTTTATCATGATTTTGATGATTTTGTTTTTACACCAAAACAATGTTTCTAAGGTTGTCCAAATACTCCAAAATGATCTAAAATGGTTTTAATATTTTAGGAGTATTTCTTCAAGTTTGTTTTCGACTAAAATGGACAACGCTTTTAATGATTTTATATCAAAATGTTTTTACATCAAAACTATGTCCCTGAATGTTGTCCTAATACTCCGATCGGTCTAAAATGTTTTTACTATTTTTGGAGTATTTCTTGGAGTTTATTTTCGATATAAAATTGGACAACACATTTGTTTCGAGGCTCGGCCAGCCGCCACATAGGCAACCCGCACTGTGTTGAGTTTTGAAGCAGGTAAGCGGGACTAAAGGGAAATGGGGGAGGCGGCGGTCGGCCAAGGGGCGCGGTAGGGCGGCCGGTCGACCCGCAGGCGGCCGTGCACTGTAACGTGCCCCGAGCACGGACTCTTTTTGTTTCTCATTTTTGATCCCTCCAACCGGTCACACATAGGGGGCGGCCGTCGGACCCCGTCGTCGCCGGTCCCCTGTGTAAAAATTCGTGCAGAATTCAATTTCAATCTTATCTCTGGCGACGGTCGAACCCCTCATTTGACAAACTATCAGTTGAGTTTGCGCAGGCGACTTTTCCTTGATTTAAGGGATTGATTTCTGACTCTTTTCTTCAATTGTCTTTGCAATTTTTTACGATTTCATGTCCCCAAGAGGAGCCTATCATGTACAAGACATCTTCTATAAATAGAGGAAGAATTGAAGCAACACAATAAGAGAGAAAACTACAACACTGACAAGATACACTCAAGAATACACTTGTTCTTACATTGTCTTATTTCTTGTTGTAATTTGCCTAGCTATTCACTTTCACATTCTTGAGGTCTAAAGGCTATTCTTGATTACACTTGCACTCAATTGTATAATTCATTATCGAGTTGTAATCTTGAATTTGTGGTCAAATCATTCAAACACAAGATATCCTTGTGAGTGTTCTTACGGTAAGAACACACTTGGGTGAACTAGGTGTTAGGTGTAAGAAGATTGTGGTAATTTTCTTGTTGAGGTGTTGAAGAGTGTGGTCTTTCTTGAGGGTGAAGATTGTGGTAATCTTCACAAGGTGCCGTTGGAGATTGTGGTAATCTTCAAGTGAGATTTGAAGTAATCTCAAAGGTGGTGTTGAAGAAGAGTGTGATGCTTCTTCAATGTGTTGTTGTAAGGTGGTGTTGTATTAATTTGTGGTAAATTAATAAAATCTTTTTCTTTTTGAAATCCATCCAGGATATCTTTGGGGTGGTAGAGGATTAGGCCCAGGTGGGTTGAACCTCTTTAAATCGGCGTGTGTTGTTTACATTCCGCACCTTTATTATTGTGTTTGAGCATTTGTTTCGAAAAAAGGGCGAAATCGAAAAGATGGAGATAATCTATTCACCCCCATACAGATTATCGTAGCGCTTGGACTTACAAACAATACATAATTGAATATAACGTCTTTGCGTATGTAGTTATATTCGTTTTGCATAAATAGGTTGATATAATGTATATTTAGTTATGGAAATGAGATGTTCTTTTGGAAATTATAAAAATGGAATGTTACATAATATCTTTGCGTATTTAGTTATTCCACAATGCATAGATAGTTTTAAATAATACATAGTTAGTTGATTTTGTTGCATAGTTTATGACATCTTGCATAGTTGGATATCTTGTACTACATATTAGCTAGTTTTTCGTTTGCATAGATAGTTTTGGATAATGCATATTTAGTTGAGTTTTGTTGCATATTTAGTTTTGAAGTCACATTCGTTATTTCTCTATAATATTGCACGATTTTTCTTGTTTTTTCTGTAATTTTCGAGTTTTCACGATTTTTCTTTATTTGCGTTAATGGAGGAATGAGAGAGAGAGAGAGCGTGAGATTGGGAAAATTGGGAGATGTATGAGAGAAAGAGATTTGATTCCATTTTTGTAACTAACTTGTTATGTTATTTTTTTCTACTACCCTTATATTGATTAAATTAATATTTTAATATAATTTTTATCCATTAAATCATACCCGTTGATTAATAGTGGGGGATGGTTGAGATTAGTCATTATTAATGTCTCACCAGAGCGTAGTCTCACGATCCTCCCCATATAGATAATTATATTTTATAAAGCAAAATATAAAATGAACATTAAATTAAAAACTCTCAACATGGCTAGTGTTAGAGGTGGCAAAATCTAGCCCAACCCACGGGCCAGTCCAATCAGCCCGAGTTTTGGGCTTGACTGGGATGCTGTTTTTTAGGCCTAAAAAAGTCATGCCTATTTGGCCCGGTCCGAATTGCCCAAAGGGCTGGGCTAGCCCGACTTTTATAGGCCGACCCCGAAATTTTTCTACATGGAATATATACATGGGTCGGGCTAGACTAGGTAATATCGTGGACCAACCAAAATCGACCCGGCCTGGAATTTCGCAAAAGCTCGATGGGCTCGGGCTAGTCGAGCCCAGCCCATTGCCAACTCTAGCTAGTGTTATACGAAAAAGGGTAAGAAAAAGCCAAAAAGCAACAAAATTAGTAATTACATAATGTTTTTACAGAAACAGAGTTTTCTCTCTCATGACATGAAGACACACACATCACACAATCTAAAGTCTAGCTAAAAGCTTCAGATCTTTTTCCGAATATTCTCTCTCGCTTTTTAAGTTCTTAAACCCTAACAATTAGCTTAGATCCACTTCCCATGTTCAAATTTTCACATTATTTGTGTTTATTAATTTGTGTACTTCCCATGTTCAAATTTTCACATTATTTGTGTTTATTAATTTGTGTCCTTGATGGCTGCACTTACGCATTTTTAGTGTACTAGCTTTTAGTAAATGGCGAGCTCCGACCCTAGTAAGAACCCTCGACCAGGCCCATGGCCGCCCACACCCGATTCCGCCGCAATGCCGCCTGCTTCCTGGGCTAAGCGCACCGGATTCCGGCGAGACCAATACCAGCAATTCGGGCCAAGTTACCAGTTTGCCCCTGCCCCTATTAGGTATCAACCAGTTGTCAAGCCCGAACAGTGGTATCAGAGCATCCCCGTTGTGGCGGTATGAAACCCTTGCCGGTTTCGCTCTGGTAAAGAGGCTTATAACTCCCTTTTACTGTTTTTTCGTAGCGTAACAGCTTGACGCGAGTTTATTGCTTTCGTAGAGTAAATACCGCATGCTGTGGTTTGTGTGTTGGGATTTGTTGCTGTAGTTTAGAAGGATTCCATGTGATCCTTATTATCTGCCTTAATCTACTCGTTTGAATCTATTTGTTAGTTGCTCGTATTTCAGTTTTTATTTCGTATAAAAGGAACTCCGAGCTAAAAAGCCGTTTAACCAATCTTGTGGTGCGAGGATTTCTTGTCTATGGCCCTTTATTTATGCTTCTGTTGTATTCTCTGTTTTCTGTGTGAATTTGGTTGTTTTGTGCTTATAACCTGCTTTACGTGCCGTTTGTTTTCTAAACTTTTGTGTTTTTTATGAAAATGGCTATGCCTGGTTATAGTTTTGAACTTTTAATGGAAAACCTGATTTTTCAATATGACAACAGAAAATGAAAGGAATTTTAATCTAGCAAAAAGATTATAAAGCTGTGACTAATGTTTATGGTGAAAAAGATACTCTTTGAAAAGAAAGTTGAAATTGATGAGTATGCTTATTCTTCTATAATTCTAAATATTTCGACTCATTGTGCTTAGAAAAGTTGGTAAGCTTGATTCTGCAAAAGCTTTATGGATAAGTTAGAAGAATTGTATCTTTGAAACTTGTTTGCCTAGTAAGTTGTTTTGCTTATTTTTTTAGATTTAAACTTGATTTAAATAAGGATGTGGATGAAAATTTGGATATGTTTACCAAATTAATTCAGGGACATTAAACTGGCCAGGTGATAAAAATATTAATGATTATACTCGATTGTGCTTTTGAATGTTATTCATGAGTCTTACGGTGATGTTAAATATCTATTAATTATGGTAGGGGCACGATCAAACTTGACACTGTTGTTAATGGCCTTAAAAGCAAGAAATTGGATTTAAAAGCGATAGAAGTTCTAGGCAAAGTGCAGGGAGGTTATGTATGTGAGGGGGCGTTCTCAAAACATGTTTAATAACCAACATAAACCTGTAATAACCAAAACCGAGAAATTTGCTAAGAAAAAAAGAAAGAGTAAGTCTACAGGTGTACAGACACAAAATTGGAAGTGTTATGAATGTAGTGCATATGGTCATTATCTTTGGGTGTGTCTAATAAAAGAGGTAATCGAATTTTAAAAATCACCAACTAAATGAGCATGCTAATATGAAGCCTACAAGTGAAAACACGGGTGATGTTTTTATAGTTTATGAAAAGCGTATACGTGACTTATGTGCATTCAAATTCGACTTGTGGCTTGAATGACTTGTTGATTGTGCTTGCACTTTTCATATGTCACCATTTAAAAAGTTTGTTTTCTAATTACAAAAAAGTATTGCATGGTTACGTGTCGATGACTAACCAAAAGCAGTATAATATTCTTTGGAATTGGTGATGTTTGTTTAAAAGTTGATTCGGCTATGTTTTGACCTTGAAAAATGTGAGGCATGTGCTTGATTTGTGTGTGATCGATTTCTTGTGCTACTCTTGAAGATGATGGGTTAGAGGGTAAATGGGAAATAGGCTTAAGGAAAATTTTCAAGGGAATTTGGTAATTTTCAAAGTTGTTAAAAAGAGAAATTTGTATGTTTGTATTCTTTGAGCGTGAATCTTACTTGCAAAATTCGGTGAATCTTTGTGAGTGATTCTTGTGTTCTTGACAAACGATCAGACTTAAGTTTCCTATTTCCCCTCCCTGAACATATCTGCGTGTTCAAATTATTGAGTATTTACGTGCCGATGTGTGGGGTCTGCGGTGATACTACTCATGGTGGTTCTAGGTATTTGTTATGCATTATTGATGATTTTTCAAGAAAAGTTTGGGTGTTTACGTTGGAAAACAAATTTGATGTATTTGATGTGTTTAAACAACGGAAAACTTCAATTGAAAATCAAGCGAGATAAGAAAATTAAAATCTAAAAGGCGATAATGGACTTGAATTTTGTAATCATCTGTTTGATAATTTGTGTGTTGAATCTGGTATTAAAAGGGATAAAACAGTCCCGTATACACTACAGCAAAATGGTGTAGCGGAACGAATGAATCGAACTTTACTTGAAAGAGTGAGAAATATGCTTGCTTGTTCTGAACTTTCAAAAAAGTTTTGGGGTGAAGCTGTTTTAATTGCTGCTTATGAGATTAATCGATTTCCTTGTGCCTTTAAATGGTAAAATACCTAAATCTGTGTTTATGGGTATGTAAATTGATTTTTCTAACTTGAAAGTGTTTGGATGTTCTGCCTTTGCTCATAAAAACATGATAAACTTGAACCTAAGGCAGTAAAATGTGTTTTTCTTGGTTACCCTGAATGCGTTAAAGGTTATAGGTTGTGGTTAAAATCTGAACCTGGTTTTAAAGTGTTAATTAGCTAGGATATGACATTTAATGAATCTGAAATGCCTTGCTTGTCTGTGCCTTTGCCTATTTCTGAAAATAGTACACCTAATAAGGTGGAGCATGTTCCTGATTTGGATTTTTTTTTGATGTTGTTGTGCATGAAAACCATGAAAATATGCCTGAAACTGAACCTGTTTTGCATGAAAATGAACCTGATTTGTCTGAAAATCTTGATGATGCTGCTGTGCATGATGAATTAGTGCATGAAAATGAACAAGAACTCGAAAATCTACATGATTATCAACTTGTTAGAGATAGGGCAAGAAAAAACATTAGGCAGCCTGCTAAGTTTGATGATTTTCATATGGCTTCATTTGTTTTTAGTTGTTTGATCTATTGATAATTCTGAGCCTAAATCTTATGAAGATGCTTTAAAATCTGCTAATTCTGCTGAGTGGTTAAATGCTATGAATGAGGAAATGAATTCTTTGCATGTTAACAATACTTAGATTCTTGTGCCTAAACCTAAAAATTGTTCTGTTGTGGACTGCAAATGGTTGTTTAAGGTGAAGAATGAATGTGAATATGTTAGATTTAAAGTTAGGTTAGTGACTAAGGGATTTACTCAAAAAAAAAGGGGATAAATTATACAGAAATCATTGCTCCTGTTGTGAAGTTCACTACTATCTGAATTATGCTTGTTTTATGTGCTCAATTTAATTGTGAATTAAAACAAATGGATGTCAAAACTGCTTTTTTGTGAAAAAAACACCATGCAAGAAAGCAGTTTTCACATCTAACTGTTTCAATTCCCAATTAAACTGGCGATCAAAGCAAGCATAATTCGACGATTGTAAATTAGGAGCAAATATTTGGTGTAGTCTATTCCTTCCTTTTGAGTGAAACCTTTAGCAACAAGTCTAGCTTTAAATCGCATAGAATCATTCTCATTCTTTACTTTAAACAACCACTTACAATTAACCAATGAATAATTTTCAGGTTTAGGAACAAGTATCAAGTGTTGATAACATGTAAAAAGGTTATTTTTTCATGCGTATCATTCAACCACTCTTGAGTATATTGATTTCAAAGCATCTTGGTAAGTTTTAGGTTTACAATTATCAATTGACTAAAAACAAAAAACACATAAGAACCAATTGAAAATCATCAAATCTGAAGGGTTGCCTAATATTCCTTCTAGTTCTATCCCTGGCAAGTTAATAATTACCAAGTTCACGAGGTTCATTATCATTTAAACCAACAAATTCATCATGCACATCAACATTTTCAGGCAAATTCACAAAATCATGTTGATTTTCAGAAACATTTTCAGACATAATTTCACTTTCAGCATGCAAGTTTTCAGTTTCATCAAAATTACTCGAAACAGGCAAATGCTCTACCTTATTTGGAGCAGGTTCAGATTCAACGCAAAGGCAAAGAGGGAGACAAACAAGGAAATTCAAATTCATTAAAAATGACATCTCTACTAGTTAAAGTTTTAAAACCAGGTTCACCTCTCAAAACCAAGCCCATTGAAACCCAGAGGCGTGAACAACCGAACCGAACACTCACCGAAGAAGATGATCAGAAAATCCCACGAAGTTTGGAGACTGTTTAAATAACAGTTGTTTTGCTTTGTTGTTATTTCAGTTCCCATTGGTGTATATGGATTTCAACATTACCTTTTTATATTGGGTTTGTTGGTACTAATACCACTCGTGAGCACTTGTATTTTTTTTGGTTTCCATTTACTTTCACCAAGTTTGTGTTGAGTTTCTTTTTCCAGATAAGATGAACTAATGGAAGTCGTTTTGTAGGAAGACACAGCAATTCCGCTGTGCTATTCTTGTCGGGAGTGACAACACTTTTACATACTTCATTTGGGTCAAGATTGCCCTTGATACAAGGGCCTTCATTTGTTTATCTTGCTCCTGCTCTCGCAATTATCAACTCTCCTGAATTTTTGGGGCTAAATGGAAATGTATGTATTTCTACCTGGCGTGATTTCACTGACCTTTGATTTCTTGTTGTCGTGAAATGTGGGAAAGAGTTTATTACCGAAAATTACTTTGTGCTTTTTACTTTTCTGCATATGACTTTGTTTTGCAAGTTACTCTCTAAAAGTTGTAATGTCTGAAGAAGAAAATCTTTTGGCACGCATCCTCTAGGATATTAACTAAACTTGCTTAATCATGTGGGATTAACATTTTGTGCAAGACCCATTTAGTATATACCTCTCCCTCTGTTTAAAGAGCAGCTGTTGTAGCTGTTCGCCTTATGGGATATCAATGATAGGTTCTATCTTCACAAGCTCAAAAGTTTTTATGAATGAGCATTTCTGTCCCATCAACACTGCTGTATTGAAATCGGTGTGGTGCAGATATTATTAGTTATTATATTTTCCCTTGTAAGTTGCACACCATATTCCCTATTACCTTTATGGATATATTTTTCTCCTATCATATACTATACGGGTTAGTATCTGCTGCTTCTTAGAAATGGGGTACAAAATTGGTTTTGTAATTTTTACAGGTTTGGAACTCTGTCATGCCGCAATCTTTTTGACTCCTTGCTTCTCTTGCAGTACCTTCGTAAAATATCGATTTTGGGTCATCGTGTTTTTCTTATTTATGCGGTAAGTTTATGTTTCTGATTATGTATATTCTGGTGTTGCTGACAATTTTTATGCATAGATCTTCAATTTGACTTTGCCTTGTAGAAACCTAGGTTCCACTCGGTCTTGTTATTACATGGAGTATATAGCTAAAAAGGGAAATTTTTCGGGCTACAAATGCGAGTCCAAATCGTTAGAAAATCGGTCGTAATTTTTGGGTGAGGAAAAAGGATACAATGTTTTCTCAACAGGTTAGTATGAAGATTGATGATCATGTTGATGTTGGAGATATCAAGGGCATGGAAGAAATGGATGTTGTCATGGAGGATATTGATATCCACTTATTGCCTTGGATTGTTTCATATTTTTGTGAATTCTTGAAATCCTGCATGCATTTTGTGTGGTGTGATTATTTTTTTGTTTATAGGTTCTTTATCTTGCTACTTTGTGCCATTTTTTAATTTTTAATAATTGTTGTGTGTTTTTGTAGAGTTCTCTACTTGTGAACAAGTTTTAAAGTTGTAGCATACACAGAAAAAAGCAAACAGATTGATTGTTTCTATTTTTTTTTTCTTTTTTGGATTGGGATTGAGTGTGAATAAATCTCTAAATTATTTTTAAATGTTATGAGTTAAAATTTTGGGAAAATTATTTTTTCCAACTTTGTAACCTAAACTTTTTGTTTTTGCAACTAACCACCTAAACTTTACAAGTTTTTCATTTTACAACCTCTATCCAGGCGGAATTAAAATATTCACCCATGTGACCTGGAGATTATTACAATGTGAAAAATCCACAAAATATAGGTTGCTAGTCAGAAAAAATATAGTTTAAGTTGCAAAGCGTAAAAATGACCGACATTCATCTCTAGAGTTTTTTCTATAATAAGGTGAATGCCCATGTCATTTGTGGAGGACACTTCTGGTACGGTGTTCATGTTATCCTCAGGTTTCAATTTTTTGAATTGGAAACTAACTACAGGAAATACTAACTCCATGGAGATGAACAAAAACAGTATAGAAGAAGAAATAAAAGACATGACAATCCAAATCAAGCTATTCTCTAAATTATTTAGTAATTGACAATCTGCAGCTCCATTTGTTTTGTTGAAAATCATCCTCTCCAAATTTAGCCTTAAATTACTTGAGAACAAATGAGGCATATAAATGCCATTTCCAATGTCACATGTCTTATCTGATAATGAAAACTCTACCGAAAAATGACCAAATATGTACTCTGATTTACAAGATAACATAACTAAAAGCTTCTCACAACTCCAGAACTGTAAACATCACTCATTGCTGTCAATTGGCCTGAAATGGAGTACATCCAAATGGCCCAATATACCGGGCATATGGCGGACCAAAAGACATCTATTAGGGTCGACAATTTCCTCTGAACCCATTTGAGGACGGATCATATTATTCCCCACTGCAAGAACATAAGCTTCAAATTTCCTTTATTTTCGCTGACACTAGTCACACTACTAAGAGGAGGATTGAAGAATCGATTGTATTGATAAAAAAGGAAGATAAGGCAGTTAGTACAAATGGCTTCTTACAACTCTATTCAAGAAACTCAACAAACTGTACAATATTTTACATTCATAAAAGGAATACAAAGAAATCAGGCTGACTTGGGTTTCACATAAGCAAGAACTCCAAACACGGCCTGTGTCGCGGTGAACAATAGCACCAAAACAGCACCGCAAAATTTCATGAACGACCAAGGAGTATTGAAATAATCACGCCTTAAAATCGCCATCCATCTATTCATCCGATGACCACAATGCCCATTCACCTTCTCATAAACACCGGCATAGCAAAAATCAGGCGACACGAGAATATTTCTGCCTAAGAGGTTGAACACATGATAAACCATCTCATCATCACCGAGTAAATTAGTGACAATGCCATGACGGCGTAGTATTTCCACATCCTTTGAGGAATTTATGAGACAATGCAAAAAGAAAGCATAATCTGTCACATATTTAGGATGATTGTCAATGAAGAAATGCTCGTACGCAATTAAATTTCTAAAAATCGACTCTGTTTCGTCCGAAACGCTAAAACCTGGAATTTTCATCACCCCTTTGATGAACTTAATGTCCAAGCAATTACTTTTTGTGTCCTTTCCGAATTTTATTCCTGCTTCATTAAGCTCAGAGGTTGAACTTATGGCCATTATTTTCTCTTCCTTCAGCTTAACAGGTCTGTTTGCCGTCATCCTAGTAAACGAAGAACACCAAATTCTATACACTAGACCAAGAAGATGATCAGTTTCACTCACTGATATTTTTCCACTCGCTTCTGAATTAGCCTCCGGCCATGGACAAATATCATCGATGAAAAGACGAACAAGGAAAACAATATCGTCGTCTGGATCTCCGGTTTTCGTCATGTCGAAGAGCTGATCAAGAACAAAAAAAGGGACCTGATTTTCAACCAGCATCAAATCGTGGCGCAGTTGGCTTAGAATTTGTTGGTATTGGAAAATGACGTCGTCGTTTTCCCTCAGCTCATCGAATCCGTATTTTCTGATCAACTCGATTATGAAAAACCCATCGAGAACCATCATCTCCACGAATTCATCCGAGCTCAAGTCAACTGTCTCCGCGTAACATTTCCGCGCCTTCTCGTCCAATAATCTCATCGCTTTGACATATTTATCGACACTTGATTCTCTGCGGCGTTTTAACAAACAGTTTAGGTACTTGAATTTGTGGTGTTGCATTTTGTGCAGATAGTCCTTTTGTGGTGAAAAGGGCCAATGGAGAGTATTTTTGGATCATAAAGTTTCTCACTTCCGTGGCGTAGATCTTCATCGACTCTGTAGATTGTGGGCTTGCTGGGCGAGGAAGGTAGCTGAAGAAGAATGTTGTCAATGTGTATAGAGACATGATCTATTGTTTCAGACATTGTTATCGTCTACAGAAAAAAAAATACATTTGATAACATAGATTCTTGATACAAATTCAGCATTGTTTGAAATTTCAGTCTTTTGGTGATAGCACTTTTTCTTTTAGTGCGAAACTAAAAGTCAATACGCGGTTACAGGGACAGGTTTGAAAATTGAGAGAAATGAAATAAATTATCATTAAAAAAGATGAACCTATATGCACGCCTGCTGCCTTTTTTTGGAAGAGGTGAACAACATAATCTGTCTTAATAAGTTAGGGCTTTGAGGCTGCTATAAATTGAGTCACTATAGAGGAAATTTTTCTCACTCTATTACCGGGAATTCGAAATTTCACGTGTTGTGGGTGTCAACAATCAAACAACATGCCACTCATGTTCTTTGCCAGGTTATGCTCGGAGCGGAAGAAATCATCATTAGATTTGCAGACAATGAGACAAATGTCACAAGGGTTGTTTCGAGGAAATTACAAATTCTGATAGGATAAGTGATCTTTCACACTATTAGTTAGACCATCTAGAATGGTTGCTTTATTTTCCTCAAAAAAAAAAAAAAAAGAATGGTTGCTTTATATTTTGGGTTTTTATGGAAAAACTTTGGTTTATTCAAATCCATTCCACTGTTAGAGCTAAGTTGAGGATGACATGGCAAAAATATCAACCACTTTTTAAAAAGATTTATAGCTTAAAAAATAAATGTAATTAATAATTGTGTTTTGATGGTGGGATCCATAGAAATGTAGTGGTATGAATGAAAAAAGTTAAAGACGGAATCAAGAATGGGTATTTTTGCTATTTTCAAAAATCTCTGAATTTTTTTTTGTATTATTACTATTTATTTTATCAAGCATACTATTTAAATTAGAATTTTGTTTCTAAATAAATATTTTAAAGCAGTAAGAAATCAAAATTCAAATTATGAAACTTTGTTAAAATGTAAACAAAACAGTAGGTATTAAAGTACTATACATTTTCAAAAAGCAAATGGGAAATCAATCATTTAGTTTAATACCACTTTACAAAATTCCGGGGAGATGCACACCATAAGTCAAAATTATAAGGGAATCTGGGAATGCTTGCTTGTGAGCTATGCTTCATCCCTTTCACTTTTTTGACAAAAATTTGAATGGACATATGATTATTTGTGAATTTTTTAAAAAATACACTATTTATATTTGCGCGTGTGTGCAGACAAGTTTCCATCAAATAATTTTTCAGCTCACGGAGAAGAAGACGAAAAGACTTTTTCTTCGAGAAGAGGAAGAAGAAAAGACTTCTCCCTCAAAAAAAAAAGACTAGCGTGAAGATTTTCCTCTCGAAAAGAGAATTTGGGTCAATCCAATTGATTTGAGTAATCTGCTTTTAAAAAGGCAGCATCAGAATCAAAATTCAAAATATGAAACTTTGTTATATAGTTATATTGTAAGTAAAACAGTAGGTGAAAAAGTACAATACATTTTCAAAAAGCGAATGGGAAATCAATTTTTTGGTTTAATACCACTTTGGAAAATTTAAGGGAGATACACACCGAAAGTGAAAATTGTCATTGAGTTGTCGTTTTATGTTTTTTTTTTTTATTTTTTAGAACTACCTGGGCTTACGCCCGACTTTGCGAGACAAGACAGCTCCCGCTCCTCATTGTTGCCGCCAAGGTAAACCGCGGGATGTGCACGGCCAGGTGTTACGGCAGGGTCTCATTTGGACGTACAACCAGATCCTCCAGGGTAAAGAGAACAAATTATGTTAAACCCCCAATCTACTAATAACGATCTCTCCCGAATCGAACCCACACGGATCTTTATCAAGTATGAGTTCCCACCAAATCTTCACCACTCGCATATGCCCCTGGGAGCAATTTGATGGAGTAGGGATATGGACCGGCCTCCACCCCACAAAAATTTGATGGAGCGGGGATTTGAACCCTCGACCTCCATCCCACAATTCTTGTGGTTGAGGTGGGCTAACCCACTTTGGTTGTCGTTTTATGTTTTCTTGGTTGTGGGTTTACTTGTTTAGTATTGTGGGCCTTCGTTTTGCCAATCGGCGCCGCGTTGGACACGGTGAATCTATAGAATCTTGGCCTTGTTTGTTTATGTTTCAAGGCCACATTTCCAATTTCAACTATTCATAGAAATGGAATCGTGTTTGTTTACAAATTTCCAATGGAAATCATCATTTCCATTTTCCACTTTTCACATAAAACATCATCTAAAACCTACAATTTCAATTCTCAAATTTATCACTTTCTACTACATTCTTATCAATCACTATTCTTATTTTTTAACCCGATTATATGTGTGGGACCCTCCATTACCAACTTTATCTACTTAAAATACTACTATATATATCTAATGGGACCCAGTTAGCATACAATCTTACAAATATAATATTATATATTCAATTAAAATATTCCACCACTATCAATTTTTTAAATTATTATATACAAAAATACTATTTCAAAACTACTTAACCAAACATAATCTCATTTCCAAACCTACATAAAACTCATTCTCATTCACTCATCCAAACATAATTGGTTTTTCGCCACACGAAAACCAATAAATTTTGAAAATTCATTTTCCAACACTAGAAACTAGAAATAGTCCATGGAAACATAACCATACAAGGCCTTCGTCTCTACTCTAATGATAAAGAAACAATAGATAATTACAAAAAGCTCCCTAAAGTTAATGCTAAATACAAAAAGTCTCAAACAAATTTTGAAAATCACAAAAAGTCCATCTACGAATTTTTCAAAGGGCACACACAATATAAATTATATCAAAGACGATTAGTGACAGACACGTTTTTTTTTTTAAATCATAACTGATACAAAGCTTTTGCAAATAAATAATAAATAATAAATAGTAAAAACAACTACACAAAAAATAATTAATGGGGTGCATTCTGATTTTTCTTAACCTAATTAAAATATAATTTGTTTGAATTAAAAACATAAATAGTAAAAAAATGAAAAAATTATGGGGGCGCGTGTCTCCAATGGGAGTTCTTTCGGTGTTAAAAAGTAAAGTTAATATCACATCATTCCATTGGAGTTGAGTGCTTTAATTTTTGCAAGTGTGGGTCCCTTGTTTTTTATCATGATTCATGGCCATGAAACAAGCAAAATCTGTTTTTTTGATAATTTCTTTTTCCTTTTTTCGTATCTTTTTTGCTTCTTGTCCAATTTGCATCCCGTAGGTTGCCTCTTTTTGTTTTTCTAAATTTTTCTTTTCTCTCTTTTTGGTTTATCCAATTTTTATTTTAGGTTTCCTCCAAAAAAAATATTTTCAGTTTTCCTTTTTTTTTTGAAGTTTATAAAATTCAAACTTATAATAAAAGTGTGTGAATTGATGCTAGTTTGTAAAATGCAAACATCTAAATTTCAAATGGTCATTCGTTTTGGAAATAAAAATACATTTAAGAATTTATAAATGCAATTAAAGATATAATTTATAAAATTATAAATATACTTAAAGAAATTAAATAAATTGTAATTGAATTTATTTCAATAAAAATATACATAAAGATAAGTAAATTGATAGAAGGCCCATAGTTGTGTTAAAAACATGTAGTGTTTTGTGGGGTGGCTTTTAATGAAAGGTTTTTTTTTTTTTTTTTAAAGATCGGTAAAATCACCTTATATTGGAGATGCCTTAATGTGCCTTTGTGTATCAGTGTATGACTTTGAGTGTATCTTAATTTTAAGAGAATAACTCTAGCATTTTGATAAACATAAGGGGACTTTTGAAACGTTTTCTGGATATGGGGGAAATGTAAGATTGTACAAATTTAAAGGGTTTTTATTATAATTTTAAAAAAATTATTATTTTTTAATTAGCCCAAATCTCACAAAATTTTCAACACTTACTACTTCCTCCCATTTTCTTATGCCTGAATCAAACATGTATAATAATACCTACTCCATATTTACTTCCAAGAACCAAAAAAAAATCTTAAGTCTTTTTTTAACATTCTCTTATGTTTTAGAGGGCAATTAAACTTGCAAACTCTATTCAAATAGAATCTTTCATAATTCAAACCCTTTCTTAATTTCTTTCCCTAAATTCCCAGAAAACCATGATTTCTCAAGCAATAATACTCCTAACAGTAATGTTCTTATTGTCTACTGAAACAAATTCAGCACAAATTCCTAATCCCACCTGTCCAACAACCTGTGGAAATCTAACCGTCCATTTCCCATTTGGTACATCTCCAAATTGCAGCCTAGATGATACTTTCTTCATCACTTGCGACCAAAGTTACGATCCTCCGAAACCCTTCCTAAACCCCGGCACCGTCGAAATCCTCGATATCTCACTCGACGACGGCCAAATCCGAATTGCATCTTCAATCGCCAGCGATTGCTACGACGATTCAGGTTCCGAGGTCAACAGCACCATCTCGGAGCTCACTCTATCCAAGTTCACCATCTCCAGCTCGCGAAACAAGTTCGCCGCCGTCGGATGCGACACGTACGCGCTCGTCGAAGGATCCAACGAGTGGAATCAGATGAGCGCCGGTTGCGTCTCGTGGTGCGACAACATTCAGAATGTGGTGAACAGGACTTGTTCTGGGATTGGGTGTTGCCAGACCTCGATCCCGAAAGGGGTGAAGGATTTTTGGTGGATATTCGGAGTTTTAGGAATCACTCGAGGGTGAGGAGTTTTAATCCGTGTGGATATGCGTTTGTGGTTGAGGAAGAGGGTTTTGAGTTCTCGTCGTCGGATCTTAGGGATTTGGGGAACAGAAAGACTGTTCCTGTTGTTCTCGATTGGTCAGTGGGGAATTTGACTTGCGAAGAAGGTCGGAGAAATTTTTCGAGCTTTGCTTGCCGAGCGAATCACAGTGAATGCAGTGATTCGAGCAGTGGGGTTGGGTATAATTGCAAGTGTTTGGAAGGGTTTGAGGGTAATCCTTACCTTGTTGGTGGTTGTCAAGGTAACAAATCGAGTCGAGCCAAACATTGTATTTTTTAAACTTGTTTGGTTTGATACTTAATCGAGTCGAACTTTAGTCGAGCTGAACACAAATCAAGCTCGAGTGACTTGATATTTTTATACGTATTACGTTCATTTTTTACTAATTGCCGAAGCTTGAGTCGAACTTTATTTTTTATCGAACGCAAAATTTTGTTCAAACTTGATTTGTTATGTTAACGAACCGAGCTCAAACGAGCTTTTAACAATTGATCTCGAGTTGAATATCGAGTAGCTTGGTTGAATTTTCACCCTCAATCTATTAAGGCAGTTTTTTAAGGGATAATTACAAAAACACCCCTAAGGTTTGGGCTATTTACAAAAAAACCCAGAGATGTTTCAAAATTACAAATAACCACATTAGACATGATTATGTGTTAAATTTAAGGAGGTAACTGTAGTATTTTTATAAATATAATGGGATTTTTGATATTTTTTTGCTTATGAAACGGGGGAAATGTAAGACGGAAACAAACTTCAAAGGTTTTTTTGTAAATTTCAAAAATCTCTGGGTTCTTTTGTAATTAGGCCGAACCTCAGGGGTGTTTTGTAATTATCCCTTTTTCAATATGTGTCATAGATTAAAGGCATTTTTTAAATATGTGTCATAGATTTAACGTATTTACGAGAAACTCAAGTTATCTTCCAAATTTTTAGATAATGTCTTATAGTATTATCGATTACGGAAAATATCTTGAGTTTTGTAGTGGTATTTGCAATGTTGAAAGATATTTGAGTTTTTCGTAATTAAACTGACCCATTGGGCTATTTTTTATAATTAACCCCGAGTCATGAATTTTTCATGTTTTTTTAATAAGGGTATTTTTTATTTTGTATGCAGATATAAATGAATGTGATAAATTGGTACCCTGTGACGGAATATGCACAAATCTGGAGGGTAGCTATTCATGTTCTTGTCCGAATGGATTTGAAGGTGATGGAAAAAAGATGGTGACGGTTGCCATGCCAAAAGTCATACTACCTTGTTCTACATTGTTTCGGGTAAATTTCTTGATCATGAATAACACTCTCTTTTTGCATGGGGTTTCAAAGAAATTCATATATTTTGAATCAGGAAGATAAAATGTTGAACTCCAATATGAAAATCATGTATGCTAATATCATGTCTGGAAATCTTTAATTTGCGCATTAAATCTTATTTACATATAGGATCTGTCTCATTAAAAATGCCCGTGAGGACCGTGCCTCATACAAGTTTTTGTCATTTCCGAATAGGTTTCATGGTTCCTGCTATTGGAAGTTCTTGGATTTTTGGAGGCGTAAGCAAAAGAAAGTCGTTAAACTGAGACAAATTTTATTCTTCAGAAATGGCGGCAAGCTCCTACAAGTTATGCAGTCCCGTCACAAAACACTTCAAGTTTTCACGGCAGAAGATATGAAAATGGCTACAAACAGTTATGATGAAACTAAAATTCTTCCAAGACATCGATATTTGACTTATAAAGGAATATTGTTTGATGGACGAACCGGATAGTAACCGTAGCGAAGTATGACGAACTTGATGACGCTGATATCGAGGCATTCATCAGCAAGATAGTCGCTATTTCCCAAATTAGCCACAGGAATGTGGTAAAGCTTCTCGGTTGTTGTTTGGAGACACGAGTCCCTCTATTAGTTTATGAATTTGTCACCGTTAAGACGCTTCACGATCACATTCACGATGATGTTCTCGCGTGCTCTCTTTCATGGGATATTCGTCTGAACATAGCCGCACAAACTGCTGGAGCACTTGCGTACATGCATTCCACTACAACCTTGCCAATCATTCATGGAAAACTCAGCTGCTTCAGCATATTACTACACCATAATTATACCGTGAAATTGTGTGATTTAGCATTAACCTCTTCGGATATTTCTCCTGATGAGTGTCCCAGCATACTACCATATTTGGCCCCAGATTATCACTTGTATGATCGACCGACAGCCAAGGGTGATGTTTATAGCTTTGGAGTCATCCTACTAGAGCTATTGAAAGGAAAAAATGCATTTACTTCTGAGATGACGGAACAAGAAATTATTCTGGCTCGGCGTTTTGTGTCCTCTAACGGAGGAGATAACTTGGTTAGGATTTTGGACCATCGTTTGGACACAGATGGTAAAATTGAGCAGCTAACGGAAGTTGCTAAGCTGGCAGAGAAGTGCTTATCGGATTCATATCTGGACAGGCCGACTATGAAAGAAGTGGTGATTGCCCTGGAAAATGCTATAAGCAGGACTTCTCGCTCAACAACTGTGTGCGCAAATTCAAGCCAACAGACAACTACTCGTAGAGTTGTGAGACGAAATGTGAGCTTGTAGTTATAGTTGTCTTGTAAATCAAAGTACATTCTTGCTAAGTTTTATTAGAACTTGTTAATTTTTTTTCTTGTATTATGCCCTAGGTATTTATCTTCTCCTTTGCCATTGTAAAACTCCCTTTTACTTTTGTGCTTAAATGCAAGAGCCTAGTGAGTTGTCTCCATCTTTGCCTTCTCTGTTTTCTCATATCATGTTCAAATATGAGTAATCTAACAATTTGTCATTTTGAGGTTTCATCATTAGAGAAAAATACCATATTGACATTTGTAGCCTCTTTTTTCTAAAAAAAAGGTCAATTTCATTGATCAAAAAAGCGTTTCGATTTGAGTCTCCTTTCAATAATTCCATCTGACTGAAATACTAAAAACAAAGGGGAAAAAATAAACTCACCCTGTTTTTTGTTCTACAAATAGAAATCTGAAAAGGCCAAGAATATTAGAGTAAAGAATCTGATCATGATCATTGATACTATTTTAACAAGAAAGTTGTGTTTATTCCCAGAGGTGAAAAAAAAAAAAATAACACTTACAGAAGTTGTTGTTGTAAAATTAGTGTATAATCTCTAATATTCTACATACAAGCTACATAAATCTTTCCCAGTCAATCAGTGCCCAATATTTTCATACATTCCATTCTTGAAAATCCCAATATTTTCTGGTTACCTTGTTCCTTTATATTATACCAATTGTTCTTAAAATCCTTGCCTAATCCCCGTGGACCCCGCCTAGTCTATGAGGCGTTAATCTTCTTTTGGCCGACTACGTTTTTTACCGATCGGGGCTAGCCTAATTTTATTTATACCGTCTAAGCATGTCGAGGCCCCACCTAGCATTAGGTCGCAGTCTTCCACCTCCCTAGTATGTAGCGTTTTTTAGAACACTGGTTATACCATGCAAACATTTAATTTTTAGTTATTTATTAACTTTTAGAGTTAATTATAAAAACTACCATTGAATTTTTTTCAAAAAAAATGATCAGCTATCTTTAAAAAATTTTAAATACCCATGAAATTTGTTTTTCTTTTACAAATTGCGCCCTGAAGAGGGTCATATTTGTTAGGTATAACAATCTCAAAGAGTATTTGTAACACTATGAGGGGTATTTATAATTTTGAAAGAAATCTGAAGTTTTTTTCTTTTGTAACTAAGTAAGCCTCATGTTAGGTTTTGTTATTATCCCAAACTTTTACTAAATTTAAACAAGATAAGATATTATGATTCTCCCATTTGATAAAATTTTCCACCATTTTTCATGCAATGAATATAATGTACAACTATTGAGGCAGGAAGCAAGAGTGAGAAAGAATATTGAACCTAATTAAAGCATGTGCCATTGTTTAATACTCCGATGTAAACCTAGAAAGAGTTTTGCAATTTAAAATTAAAACTTTCATTTGATTCTCCAAACACAAACTTATCAGTTCCAAATTATTTCCTGGCTTTCTTGGCGCCATGTATGGCTAGCACTGGGCTCAAGCAGTCAAGCCCAGTGCAAATTTTCAAAAACTATATTTTTAGTATTATAATTTCTACAATATTCAAAATTAGCCCACCCAAAATTTAATGCAAAACTCAAATTCACCCCAAAATCTAAATGCAATTTAAAAATCAAGAATAAAGAATGTAAAACTTTTGTCGTATAATGAGATTGATGTTATATTTAATATATTCGTGATTTTTAGACTATTATGTGATCCTTATTTGTCATTTGTACATTTATCATTTCATTACTTTTAAAATGTACTTAACTATTTGTATTGGTAATTTCTTAGAACATGTATCTAATTATCAAATATATCAAGAAAATCATATGTTTTATTAGTTAGTGGCCTAACGGTCCTAACTAAATCAATTTAACGGTTTTGCTAATTGCATCTATTGTGTCGTACCATGTTTTTTATTTTTTTAGCGTGCCGTGTTTGAGTTTAAATTTTGGTCCAATAAAGTTATTGTGTGTGTTCAGACTTGAGCTTATTGTGTCAAGTTGTTATCTATCGGGCCGACAAGAACGATTTGTCACTCCTAAGTGTCATCATCAAGTATGAAATTAAAAAGTTATATATTCTTTTAGCTTTTTTATATTTAATTATTGGCTTCTTGTTATTTTGGCCCGACCTGACCCACCTTATTGTTATCCCTGTGTATAAATAATGTTTCTTAGTGAAATTTTTATTTCTTAGCCTACCCTACTACTAATTCTTGGATTCGCCCGGAGCATCGTTAAAAATGTATTTATATTAGAGTTTAAAATGGCAATTGGACTCCTTTTTTCAACTTGACCCAATACTGCAATTTTTTTTTTATGGAGCTCTCTGTATGTGCATGAGATTTCATTTGCTCTGATAACATAAATCTATCGTAGAGCAGTTAATACTTGGAACAATTTGGTTTTGGTAAAAAGTGATTCTCTAAGAAAAAAAATTATATTTTAGTGTTTGCATGGCATATGTCAACATTTGCTTCATTTAATCAAAATTTAAAAATTGGAGGGGGTGTTTTTGATTTTGCCAAAGTGATATTTGGTTTTGACATTTTTATCTTCAAATTTTTGTCATCATCCAAAATCGTCATTTTCTCTTTAAATACCCATATTATTCATGTATTGGTGTTTTTGTTTTTCTTATCCAAAAGATAATTATAAAATGTTTTTTCCCCCCCCAAAAAAAAAAACTTCAACTCTTTTTCAAGTTTTTAGATTATATTCGCAAATATTACCGACATATGATTATCCGCTAATCTTGCTTTTATTACAAAAAAAAAAAAAAAGAAAAAGAGTTCTTAAGAAAAGCAGAAGTGTTTGCAAATACGCCCGAAGTCGCATTTCCAAGCAGTAAACGTCAGAGCAATTTGTAAAGCTTTGTGCTAATTTCTAAAAGGAAGTATTGGAATTCAATTCTGATGAAGGAATTCAATTCCCTATTGTGGGTGCATCTTTTTCTGTTTTTGGTTTTAAACTAGAATTAAATTGAAAAGTTGACCCAATATTAAAGAAAATACAACTTACATGTGGTAGGAAATAGAGTAATTTATGTTGATAAAAACATTAATTATAATATAAATAAGTAAATAAATATTAGTATCATTACTGCAGGTAGTAGTGGTGGGTCTGAAGCCACTTAATTACAAAAGAAAAAAAAAAGTGGGAGAAGAAGAAAGAATTAAGTCCCAATTTTCTTTTTGAAAATTAAATTTGTGTAAAAGCTTCACCTACTTTTGTTATTGTCGTGTCACTTATTAAATTCGGGGATTTGAGTGCGGCCCCACACATAAAGCGTCCTAATATGGGGAAGAAGGCTGCCTCACCAAGTGAGGTTTCATCCTAATACCAATTGGTGATAGGACTTATAAATTGGACTCTTTTCCTTAATCAATCCATGTGGGACAACTCACAAGTGATATATCTCATCACGCCTCACTTGTGAGTCGCCCTTCAATCCATTAATCATTTAATTATCATCACAGGATCCACCATGCTCAATCACATCATGTGATACGACCCACCTCGGGCCAAACATGGGCCGCTCCGATACCATATTAAATTCGGGACTTGGCAGACGGCCCCACACACGGCGCACCTAATATGGGAAGAAGAGCAAGCCCACCAAGTGAGGTTCCATCCTAAAACCAATTGGTGATAGGAGGAGTAATTTCACTTGACTTATAAATTGTACTATTTTCCCTTAATTAATCCATGTGGGACAACTCACAAGTAACATATCTCATCATCACTTAATGGCATCCACATTCCAAATGATCATCTAAGTTAGGATTATTAAATTAAAGTAAATGCAGAAAAGGGATTTGTATGTAAATTATGGGTTATCAATCTAAAGTAAGCCCTATGGGATGGAAGACAAGCCCCAATACATTAAGTTTATGGTATCATAAATTATTAAATTAAGTTGGATTAATTGATTTTACTAAACCTATGACCTATAAAGCCCCAAGTGTCTAAATTCAAAAGTTTCTCATATTACACTATAAAGTATAAATATCACACGTCTTCATTGTTAAAACTTAAAAGGTACGCACTTTAATGAACAATTACTAGCTCTAAGCTCTCCAGTTATCGGGCGTATTCTTGTTTTGGATCTAATTTGCTAATATATGTATCATCAATAGAAGTGATCTGATTCAATAATTGTCGGACAAATCGAATATTTGTGACACATGCAGTGATCCAATTAGCAATTTGATTTCTTAAAAGTAACATCAATTAAGGAAAAATTAGAAATTTAGTCCGCTAATTTTAGCCATTTATATATTTAGTCCGCTAAGTAATCAAATTTTGGTCTAGTCCAATAGCTTTTGATTTTTCACACATTTAATTCGAATTTTGCCGGAAAAATTAATCCCATCGGAAATTGCTGAGGTGGCTAAATTGATAGTGGAATATTGCTGATGTATACATAAAATTAGAGATTTTTTGACAAATGGAAAGAAAAAATGCCACATGTAATAAATTTAAATTGAAAAAAAAATGCGATGTTGGCAATTAAAAGATAAAAAGTAAATCTAAAACTTCCTCTAAACTCTAAATACGGAGACAAAAAAATTTTAAAAATAAATAACTAAATAAAAAAACCCTAAATGAAGAACCCATCAATTGTCATCACACCCAGAGGCGTGGCCATGTATGGCTAGCACTGGGCTCAAGCCCAGTGCAAATTTTCAAAAAACTATACTTTTAGTATTATAATTTCTACAATATTCAAAATTAGCCCACCCAAAATTTAATGCAAAACTCAAGTTCACCTCAAAATATAAATGCAATTTAAAAATAAAGAATGAAGAATGTAAAACTTTTGTCTTATAATGAGATTGATGCAATATTTAATATATTCGTGATTTTTAGACTATTATGGGAGTGTTTGCAAACACTTAAAATAAGTGCTTTTTTATTTTTGCTTAAAAAAAGTAGTTTTTAGTGTTTGCAAGTAACAACTTCTGCTTTTGATTCTACTTCATTTAATCAGAATTTAAAAGCAAGGAGAGAGGTGCTTTAGATTTTGCTTCTGCTTCAAGTTTGAATTTTACAAATAAATAAGCACTTCTACTACTTTTTTATCAAACAATCTCAGCTTCTCATTCTCAACTTTTGATTTTATTTTCAAACACTACCAACTTCTGATTCTCAACTACTTCTACTTTTGCTATAATAAATCACTTTTTCTAAAAGCAGAAGTTTTTGCAAACACTCCCTATGTTATCCTTATTTATCATTTATATATTTATCATTTCATTATTTTTAAAATTTACTTAACTATTTGTATTGGTAATTTATTAGAATATGTATCTAATTATCAAATATATTAAGAAAAACATATGTCTTTTTAGTTAATGGCCTAACGGTCCTAACTAAAGCAATTTAACGGTTTTGCTAATTGTATCAATCGTGTCGTACATGTTTCTCGTTTTTTCAGCGCGTCGTGTTTGAGTTTAAATTTTGGTCCAATAAGGTTATTGTATGTGTTTGGGCTTGAGCTTATTGCGTCGAGTTGTTATTTATGTAAGTGTCATTATCAAGTATGAAATTAAAACGTTATCTATTTGTTTAGCTTTTTGATATTTAATTATTGGTTTCTTGTTATTTTGGCCCGACCCGACCCGAGCCGACCCACCCTATTGTCATCCCTATATATAGATAATTTTTCTTAGTGAAATTTTTACTTCTTAGCCCACCCCACTAATAACTCCTGGATCCGCCCCTGATCACACCCACCCTAAGAAGAACTCACCCACCGCCGTTCTCCCACCTGTGGCGCAGGAAAATGGCGGAGGTGGGGCAATGGGCTTTGGTGGTGGTGGCAAAGGTGGATGTATGAGGGCTTGATGGCGGAGGTGGAGGTGGAGATGGCCTTGGTGGCGGAGGGTGGGGGTGGGGTTGGTCGTTTTTTTTTTTTTTTTTTTTTCCTTTTCTTAATCAAATTTGCTTAATCATTGTCTAATTTTCACTTAATTTTGGCTTAGTGTTGCTTAATCTTTACTAAATTTGTTCTAATATTTACCTTATTTGTCTGATTTCTTTCCATCCAAAATTTTGCTTGATAACCAACAATTGTGTGGTTAATTTTGCTTAATTTTACTTTAATTTTGCTTAGCAACCAATATTTAACTTAATTCTGTTTAATAATTATTTTCCGCTAACATAATTTGATAAGAGAAAATTAAAATTCATGAATAAACTATAAAGAAGAGAAATACAAGATTTAATCTTTTCATTATTACTTTTCTTAAGAAGGGATATAAAAAGAAAAAAAAAGAAATTTATAATTCTTTTTATCAAATTCATAATAATATAGTTTTGTTTCTATTATTATTTACTTTCTGTGATTTTAGTTTTTCATAAATATTTTTTATTCTAGGAATATTACAATCGATTTTGGATTATTTTTGTTTTATTTTTAATTTTTAATTAATTATATAGTCTACATGGATGACACATAGACAATTCTCCTTCTAAAATTGGAATATCCCTAATGTTGTTGTCCATATCAGCATAATCATTTCCACCTTAGCAATTTCCGGTGAGATTAATTTTTTCGGCAAAATTCGGACTAAATGTCTGAAAAATCAAAAGTTATTGGACTAGATCAAAATTTGACTACTTAGCGGACTAAATATCTAAATAGCTAAAGTTAACAGACTAAATTTCTAATTTTCCACATCAATTAAAGTGATACAACATGAGTATATATACACTGATTTATCTGATTTTTCTTAGACACTTCTATTGAAGTCGAGTATTTTCTAGAAATTTAGGTTGATTAGTCAAGCACCAAGTGGGGAATGGCGAAATCATTTATCAAACATTCAACTTTTACCAAATAGTTTTAGCTATTATTTTTTAATAAATATTATTAAAAAAGAAAATATAGTGCACTGCTTACAAGCCAAGCAACTATCTTTTTTTTTAAAAAAATGGGTCTCGTTAAAACCTACCAAAGTGAAACCCATTGGGAAAAACCTTTGATAGGAAAAAGAGTACCCCAAAAAGAAAAAATGAAATAACTTAAAATCTCAATCGAAATGATGGACGTTTATTTCTAGAGGATTTTCGAAGGACATTGGCATGTCTTTGTTTTGCACGTGCTTGAGTATCCTCCTGATGGTCTGATGTATCCTGTGGAATATCGGCCCAGGATCCTCCAGCCACAATTGCCAGAGCGTTCATAGCTTCTGACGAATCACTTGAGTGAAGGACAATCGGAGCAGATGAAGAGTCGCCTAACTTGGTCTTTAAAGCTTCCAATTTGTCTGCATCATCTTGATCGTCTTTATCCGCTATATCTGACCAACGTTTCCGGGCAGCAACGACCATAGCCTTGAATCCCTCGTAAGGATCATTGGAGCTATGGACATAATCATTAAAATGAAGACTATTTGAAACTATTTTCATTCCACGTTGCAAATTAGCCTGTCCATGTTCATCCAAATTTGTTGCCTGCGGTTGATAAGGAACCATGGCTGCAATGCGTGTTGTTAATATTATATTTCGAAGCCATAATCCGATTCTCATTATCAGATTTGTGCTCCAAATTTGTATTATCACATGCCACATCATCTGAATCAACACCCAAAACATCAAAAGAATTCTTAGTGTGAATACGTGAAGGAGAGGTTCACCCTCCTTAACACGACCTTGATGACCCGTTGATAAGGGTCTTTTTATGCATGTTTTATGTGTATATTTGAGTAGAATTCGAGTTATTTTATTGTTAGTTTTGTAAATTCTTGATTGTACATAGTTCATATTACTCCGAGATGCTTTTATTGATGTAGATTGACCATTCGGGGCTAATTTTGGTGAATTTCGGACCATGGATTCATGTCAAAACATACCGGGGAGTTTAAGGATGCAAAAACGCTCGAAATTCCAAGCCAAACGCGTCATTTCGGGGCCTTTTTGGTCCAACACGGGCAGGGGGTGTCGGGCAACACGACCGTGTTCCGCAGGGAGCTAAAAACTCGATTTTTTCGCACAAAACAGCCTCCGACATGGTCAGGCCGTGTTCCCCAACACGGCCGTGTCCAGAGTATTTCTCGGAGTATTTCTTGGAGTTTATTTTTCGGAGTTTATTTTATCCTAATACTCCCGATCGGTCTAAAATGTTTTTACTATTTTTCGGAGTATTTCTTGGAGTTTATTTTCGATATAAAATTGGACAACACATTTGTTTCAGCTCGGCCGTCATATAGGCAACCCGCACTGTGTTGAGTTTTGAAAAAAAACGGACTAAAGGGAAATGGGGGAGGCGGACCGGGGGCGACGGTCGACCCGCAGGCGCCGGTCGACCCCTGGCGACCGAGACTGAACGTGCCCCGAGAACGGACTCTTTTTGTTTCTCATTTTTGATCCCTCCAACCGGTCACACATAGGGCGGCCGGTCGGACCGTCGACCGGTCCCCCTGTGTAAAAAATTCGAGAATTCAATTTCAATCTTATCTCGTGCGACCGGTCGAACCCTCATTTAATGACAAACTATCCGTTGAGTTTGCGATGACACTTTTCCTCGATTTAAGGGATTGATTTCTAATGACTCTTTTCTTCAATTGTCTTGCAATTTTTGATTTCATGTCCCCAAGAGGAGCCTATCATGTACAAGACATCTTCTATAAATAGAGGAAGAATTGAAGCAACACAATAAGAGAGAAAACTACAACACAACAAGATACACTCAAGAATACACTTGTTCTTACATTGTCTTATTTCTTGTTGTAATTTGCCTAGCTATTCACTTTCACATTCTTGAGGTCTAGGCTATTCTTGATTACACTTGCACTCAATTGTATAATTCATTATCGAGTTGTAATCTTGAATTTGTGGTCGTCATTCAAACACAAGATATCCTTGTGAGTGTTCTTACGGTAAGAACACACTTGGGTGAACTAGGTGTTAGGTGTAAGAAGATTGTGGTAATTTTCTTGTTGAGGTGTTGAAGAGTGTGGTGCTCTTGAGGGTGAAGATTGTGGTAATCTTCAAGGTGCCGTTTGGAGATTGTGGTAATCTTCAAGTGAGATTGTGGTAATCTCAAAGGTGGTGTTGAAGAAGAGTGTGGTGCTCTTCAAGGTGTTGTTGTAAGGTGGTGTTGTATTAATTTGTGGTAAATTAATAAAATCTTTTTTCTTTTTGAAATCCATCAGGATATCTTGGGGTGGTAGAGGATTAGGCCTAGGTGGGTTGAACCTCTTTAAATCGACGTGTGTTGTTTACATTCCGCACCTTTATTATTGTGTTTGAGCATTTGTTTCGAAAAAGAGGGCGAAATCGAAAAGATGGAGATAATCTATTCACCCCCCCTCTAGATTATCGTAGCCGCTTGGACTTACAAACAATACATAATTGAATATAACGTACTGCATATGTAGTTATATTACGCTGCATAAATAGGTTCAATATAATGTATATTTAGTTATGGAAATGAGATGTTGCTTTTGGAAATTATAAAAATGGAATGTTACATAATATACTGCATATTTAGTTATTCCACAATGCATAGATAGTTTCTAAATAATACATAGTTAGTTGATTTTGTTGCATAATTTATGACATCTTGCATAGTTGGATATACTGTACTACATATTAGCTAGTTTTTTTACGCTGTATAGATAGTTTCCAGATAATGCATATTTAGTTGAGTTTTGTTGCATATTTAGTTTTCGAAGTCACTGTTCGTTATTTCTCTATAATATTGCACCGATTTTTCTTGTTTTTTCTCTGTAATTTTCGAGTTCTTCACAGTTTTCTTTATTTGCGTTAATGGAGGAATGAGAGAGAGAGAGAGAGAGAGAGAGAGAGAGAGACGTGAGATTGGGAAAATTGGGAGATGTATGAGAGAGAAAGAGATTTGATTCCATTTTTGTAACTAACTTGTTATGTTATTTTACTCTACTACCCTTATATTGATTAAATTAATATTTTAATATAATTTTTATCCATTAAATCATACCCATTGATTAATAGTGGGGGATGGTTGAGATTAGTCCATTGTGTCTCACCTAGAGACATGGTCTCACTTGATCCTCCCCCATATAGATAATTATATTTTATAAAGCAAAATATAAAATGAACATTAAATTAAAAACTCTCAACATGGCTAGTGTTAGAGGTGGCAAAATCTAGCCCAACCCACGGGCCAGTCCAATCAGCCCGAGTTTTGGGCTTGACTGGGATGCTGTTTTTTAGGCCTAAAAAAGTCATGCCTATTTGGCCCGGTCCGAATTGCCCGAAGGGCTGGGCTAGCCCGACTTTTATAGGCCGACCCCGAAATTTTTCTACATGGAATATATACATGGGTCGGGCTAGACTAGGTAATATCGTGGACCAACCAAAATCGACCCGGCCTGGAATTTTCAAAAGCTCGATGGGCTCGGGGTAGTCGAGCCCAGCCCATTGCCAACTCTAGCTAGTGTTATACGAAAAAGGGTAAGAAAAAGCCAAAAAGCAACAAAATTAGTAATTACATAATGTTCTTACAGAAACAGAGTTTTTCTCTCATGACATGAAGACACACACATCACACAATCTAAAGTCTAGCTAAAAGCTTCAGATCTTTTTCCGAATATTCTCTCTCGCTTTTTAAGTTCTTAAACCCTAACAATTAGCTTAGATCCACTTCCCATGTTCAAATTTTCACATTATTTGTGTTTATTAATTTGTGTACTTCCCATGTTCAAATTTTCACATTATTTGTGTTTATTAATTTGTGTCCTTGATGGCTGCACTTACGCATTTTTAGTGTACTAGCTTTTAGTAAATGGCGAGCTCCGACCCTAGTAAGAACCCTCGACCAGGCCCATGGCCGCCCACACCCGATTCCGCCGCAATGCCGCCTGCTTCCTGGGCTAAGCGCACCGGATTCCGGCGAGACCAATACCAGCAATTCGGGCCAAGTTACCAGTTTGCCCCTGCCCCTATTAGGTATCAACCAGTTGTCAAGCCCGAACAGTGGTATCAGAGCATCCCCGTTGTGGCGGTATGAAACCCTTGCCGGTTTCGCTCTGGTAAAGAGGCTTATAACTCCCTTTTACTGTTTTTTCGTAGCGTAACAGCTTGACGCGAGTTTATTGCTTTCGTAGAGTAAATACCGCATGCTGTGGTTTGTGTGTTGGGATTTGTTGCTGTAGTTTAGAAGGATTCCATGTGATCCTTATTATCTGCCTTAATCTACTCGTTTGAATCTATTTGTTAGTTGCTCGTATTTCAGTTTTTATTTCGTATAAAAGGAACTCCGAGCTAAAAAGCCGTTTAACCAATCTTGTGGTGCGAGGGATTTCTTGTCTATGGCCCTTTATTTATGCTTCTGTTGTATTCTCTGTTTTCTGTGTGAATTTGGTTGTTTTGTGCTTATAACCTGCTTTACGTGCCGTTTGTTTTCTAAACTTTTGTGTTTTTTTATGAAAATGGCTATGCCTGGTTATAGTTTTCAACTTTTTAATGGAAAACCTGATTTTTCAATATGACAACAGAAAATGAAAGGAATTTTAATCTAGCAAAAAGATTATAAAGCTGTGACTAATGTTTATGGTGAAAAAGATACTACGAAAAGAAAGTTGAAATTGATGAGTATGCTTATTCTTCTATAATTCTAAATATTTCGACTCGTGCTTAGAAAAGTTGGTAAGCTTGATTTCGCAAAAGCTTTATGGATAAGTTAGAAGAATTGTATATCTTGAAACTTCTGTTTGCCTAGTAAGTTGTTTTTGCTTATTTTTTTTAGATTTAAACTTGATTTAAATAAGGATGTGGATGAAAATTTGGATATGTTTACCAAATTAATTCAGGACATTAAACTGACCGGTGATAAAAATATTAATGATTATACTCTGATTGTGCTTTTGAATGTTATTCATGAGTCTTACAGTGATGTTAAATATGCTATTAATTATGGTAGGGGCACGATCAAACTTGACACTGTTGTTAATGGCCTTAAAAGCAAGAAATTGGATTTAAAAGCCAATAGAAGTTTTAGGCAAAATTCTGGGTAGGTTATGTATGTGAGGGGACGTTCTCAAAACATGTTTAATAACCAACATAAACCCTGTAATAACCAAAACCAGAAATTTGCTAAGAAAAAAAGAAAGAGTAAGTCTAGGTGTCTAGACCTAAAAATTGGAAGTGTTATGAATGTAGTGCATATGGTCATTATGCTAGGGAGTGTCCTAATAAAAGAGGTAATCAGAATTTTAAAAATCACCAACTAAATGAGCATGCTAATATGGCTTCTACAAGTGAAAACATGGCTGATGTTTTTATAGTTTATGAAAACTGTGCTTCTGTGACTTATGTGCATTCAAATTCAGCTTGTGAAACTGAATGACTTGTTGATTGTGCTTGCACTTTTCATATGTCACCATTTAAAAGACTGTTTTCTAATTACAAAAAAGTATTGCATGGTTCTGTGCCAATGACTAACCAAAAACAATATAATATTGCTGGAATTGGTGATGTTTGTTTAAAAGTTGATTCTGGCTATGTTTTGACCTTGAAAAATGTGAGGCATGTGCTTGATTTGTGTAACAGTCTGATTTCTTGTGCTACTCTTGAAGATGATGGGTTAGAGGGTAAATGGGGAAATAGGCTTAAGGAAAATTTTCAAGGGGAATTTGGTAATTTTCAAAGTTGTTAAAAAGAGAAATTTGTATGTTTGTATTGCTGAACGTGAATCTTACTTGCAAAATTCAGTGAATGCTGTGAGTGATTCTTGTGTTCTTGACAAACAGTCTAGACTTAAGTTTCCTATTTCCCCTCCCCTGAACATATCTGCGTGTTCTGAAATTATTGAGTATTTACGTGCCGATGTGTGGGGTCCTGCGAGTGATACTACTCATGGTGGTTCTAGGTATTTGTTGTCTGTTATTGATGATTTTTCAAGAAAAGTTTGGGTGTTTCTGTTGGAAAACAAATTTGATGTATTTGATGTGTTTAAACAACGGAAAACTTCAATTGAAAATCAAGCAGATAAGAAAATTAAAATCCTAAAAGCTGATAATGGACTTGAATTTTGTAATCATCTGTTTGATAATTTGTGTGTTGAATCTGGTATTAAAAGGGATAAAACAGTCCCGTATACACACTACAAAGACAAAATGGTGTAGCGGAGCGAATGAATCGAACTTTACTTGAAAGAGTGAGAAATATGCTTGCTTGTTCGAACTTTCAAAAAGTTTTGGGTGAAGTTGTTTTTTAATTGCCGCTTATGAGATTAATCGATTTCCTTGTGCCTTTAAATGGTAAAATACCTAAATCTGTGTTTATGGGTATGTAAATTGATTTTTCTAACTTGAAAGTGTTTGGATGTTCTGCGCTTTGCTCATAAAAACATGATAAACTTGAACCTAAGCGAAGAAATGTGTTTTTCTTGGTTACCCTGAATGCGTTAAAGGTTATAGGTTGTGGTTAAAATCAACCTGGTTTTAAAGTGTTAATTAGCTAGGATATGACATTTAATGAATCTGAAATGCCTTGCTTGTCATGCGCTTTGCCTATTTTCGAAAATAGTACACCTAATAAGGTGGAGCATGTTCTGATTTGGATTTTTTTGATGTTGTTGTGCATGAAAACCATGAAAATATGCCTCGAAATCGAACTGTTTTGCATGAAAATGAACCTGATTTGTCACGAAAATCTTGATGATCTTCTTGTGCATGATGAATTAGTGCATGAAAATGAACAAGAACTCGAAAATCTACATGATTATCAACTTGTTAGAGATAGGGCAAGAAAAAACATTAGGCAGCCGTGACTGCTAAGTTTGATGATTTTCATATGGCTTCATTTGTTTTTAGTTGTTTGATCTATTGATAACCCGAGCCTAAATCTTATGAAGATGCTTTAAAATCTGCTAATTCACGAGTGGTTAAATCTATGAATGAGGAAATGAATTCTTTGCATGTTAACAATACTTAGATTCTTGTGCCTAAACCTAAAAATTGTTCATTGTGGATCGCAAATGGTTGTTTAAGGTGAAGAATGAATGTGAATATGTTAGATTTAAAGTTAGGTTAGTGACTAAGGGATTTACTCAAAAAAAAAGGGGATAAATTATGAGAAATCATTGCTCTGTTGTGAAGTTCACTACTATCTGAATTATGCTTGTTTTATGTGCTCAATTTAATTGTGAATTAAAACAAATGGATGTCAAAACTGCTTTTTTGTGAAAAAAACACCATGCAAGAAAGCGAGTTTTCACATCTAATCTGTTCCAATTAAACCGAGTCAAAGCAAGCATAATTCGCACGATTGTAAATTAGGAGCAAATATTTAGTGTAGTCTATTCCTTCTTTTGAGTGAAACCTTTAGCAACAAGTCTAGTTTTAAATCGCATAGAATCATTCTCATTCTTTACTTTAAACAACCACTTACAATTAACCAATGAATAATTTTCAGGTTTAGGAACAAGTATCTAAGTGTTGATAACATGTAAAAAGGTTATTTTTTCATGCGTATCATTCAACCACTCTTGAGTATATTGATTTCAAAGCATCTTGGTAAGTTTTAGGTTTACAATTATCAATTGACTAAAAACAAAAAACACATAAGAACCAATTGAAAATCATCAAATCTGAAGGGTTGCCTAATATTCCTTCTAGTTCTATCCTGGCAAGTTAATAATTACCAAGTTCACGAGGTTCATTATCATTTAAACCAACAAATTCATCATGCACATCAACATTTTCAGGCAAATTCACAAAATCATGTTGATTTTCAGAAACATTTTCAGACATAATTTCACTTTCAGCATGCAAGTTTTCAGTTTCATCAAAATTACTCGAAACAGGCAAATGTTCTACCTTATTTGGAGCAGGTTCAGATTCAACGCAAAGGCAAAGAGGGAGACAAACAAGGAAATTCAAATTCATTAAAAATGACATCTCTACTAGTTAAAGTTTTAAAACCAGGTTCACCTCTCAAAACCAAGCCCATTGAAACCCACAGACGTGAACAACCGAACCGAACACTCACCGAAGAAGATGATCAGAAAATCCCACGAAGTTTGGAGACTGTTTAAATAACAGTTGTTTTGCTTTGTTGTTATTTCAGTTCCCATTGGTGTATATGGATTTCAACATTACCTTTTTATATTGGGTTTGTTGGTACTAATACCACTCGTGAGCACTTGTATTTTTTTTGGTTTCCATTTACTTTCACCAAGTTTGTGTTGAGTTTCTTTTTTCCAGATAAGATGAACTAATGGAAGTCGTTTTGTAGGAAGACACAGCAATTCCGCTGTGCTATTCTTGTCGGGAGTGACAACACTTTTACATACTTCATTTGGGTCAAGATTGCCCTTGATACAAGGGCCTTCATTTGTTTATCTTGCTCCTGCTCTCGCAATTATCAACTCTCCTGAATTTTTGGGGCTAAATGGAAATGTATGTATTTCTACCTGGTGTGATTTCACTGACCTTTGATTTCTTGTTGTCGTGAAATGTGGGAAAGAGTTTATTACCGAAAATTACTTTGTGCTTTTTACTTTTCTGCATATGACTTTGTTTTGCAAGTTACTCTCTAAAAGTTGTAATGTCTGAAGAAGAAAATCTTTTGGCACGCATCCTCTAGGATATTAACTAAACTTGCTTAATCATGTGGGATTAACATTTTGTGCAAGACCCATTTAGTATATACCTCTCCCTCTGTTTAAAGAGCAGCTGTTGTAGCTGTTCGCCTTATGGGATATCAATGATAGGTTCTATCTTCACAAGCTCAAAAGTTTTTATGAATGAGCATTTCTGTCCCATCAACACTGCTGTATTGAAATCGGTGTGGTGCAGATATTATTAGTTATTATATTTTCCTTGTAAGTTGCACACCATATTCCCTATTACCTTTATGGATATATTTTTCTCCTATCATATACTATACGGGTTAGTATCTGCTGCTTCTTAGAAATGGGGTACAAAATTGGTTTTGTAATTTTTACAGGTTTGGAACTCTGTCATGCCGCAATCTTTTTGACTCCTTGCTTCTCTTGCAGTACCTTCGTAAAATATCGATTTTGGGTCATCGTGTTTTTCTTATTTATGCGGTAAGTTTATGTTTCTGATTATGTATATTCTGGTGTTGCTGACAATTTTTATGCATAGATCTTCAATTTGACTTTGCCTTGTAGAAACCTAGGTTCCACTCGGTCTTGTTATTACATGGAGTATATAGCTAAAAAGGGAAATTTTTCGGGCTACAAATGCGAGTCCAAATCGTTAGAAAATCGGTCGTAATTTTTGGGTGAGGAAAAAGGATACAATGTTTTCTCAACAGGTTAGTATGAAGATTGATGATCATGTTGATGTTGGAGATATCAAGGGCATGGAAGAAATGGATGTTGTCATGGAGGATATTGATATCCACTTATTGCCTTGGATTGTTTCATATTTTTGTGAATTCTTGAAATCCTGCATGCATTTTGTGTGGTGTGATTATTTTTTTGTTTATAGGTTCTTTATCTTGCTACTTTGTGCCATTTTTTAATTTTTAATAATTGTTGTGTGTTTTTGTAGAGTTCTCTACTTGTGAACAAGTTTTTAAAGTTGTAGCATACACAGAAAAAAGCAAACAGATTGATTGTTTCTATTTTTTTTTCTTTTTTGGATTGGGATTGAGTGTGAATAAATCTCTAAATTATTTTTAAATGTTATGAGTTAAAATTTTGGGAAAATTATTTTTTCCAACTTTGTAACCTAAACTTTTTGTTTTTGCAACTAACCACCTAAACTTTACAGGTTTTTCATTTTACAACCTCTATCCAGGCGGAATTAAAATATTCACCCATGTGACCTGGAGATTATTACAATGTGAAAAATCCACAAAATATAGGTTGCTAGTCAGAAAAAATATAGTTTAAGTTGCAAAGCGTAAAAATGACCGACATTCATCTCTAGAGTTTTTTCTATAATAAGGTGAATGCCCATGTCATTTGTGGAGGACACTTCTGGTACGGTGTTCATGTTATCCTCAGGTTTCAATTTTTTGAATTGGAAACTAACTACAGGAAATACTAACTCCATGGAGATGAACAAAAACAGTATAGAAGAAGAAATAAAAAGACATGACAATCCAAATCAAGCTATTCTCTAAATTATTTAGTAATTGACAATCTGCAGCTCCATTTGTTTTGTTGAAAATCATCCTCTCCAAATTTAGCCTTAAATTACTTGAGAACAAATGAGGCATATAAATGCCATTTCCAATGTCACATGTCTTATCTGATAATGAAAACTCTACCGAAAAATGACCAAATATGTACTCTGATTTACAAGATAACATAACTAAAAGCTTCTCACAACTCCAGAACTGTAAACATCACTCATTGCTGTCAATTGGCCTGAAATGGAGTACATCCAAATGGCCCAATATACCGGGCATATGGCGGACCAAAAGACATCTATTAGGGTCGACAATTTCCTCTGAACCCATTTGAGGACGGATCATATTATTCCCCACTGCAAGAACATAAGCTTCAAATTTCCTTTATTTTCGCTGACACTAGTCACACTACTAAGAGGAGGATTGAAGAATCGATTGTATTGATAAAAAGGAAGATAAGGCAGTTAGTACAAATGGCTTCTTACAACTCTATTCAAGAAACTCAACAAACTGTACAATATTTTACATTCATAAAAGGAATACAAAGAAATCAGGCTGACTTGGGTTTCACATAAGCAAGAACTCCAAACACGGCCTGTGTCGCGGTGAACAATAGCACCAAAACAGCACCGCAAAATTTCATGAACGACCAAGGAGTATTGAAATAATCACGCCTTAAAATCGCCATCCATCTATTCATCCGATGACCACAATGCCCATTCACCTTCTCATAAACACCGGCATAGCAAAAATCAGGCGACACGAGAATATTTCTGCCTAAGAGGTTGAACACATGATAAACCATCTCATCATCACCGAGTAAATTAGTGACAATGCCATGACGGCGTAGTATTTCCACATCCTTTGAGGAATTTATGAGACAATGCAAAAAGAAAGCATAATCTGTCACATATTTAGGATGATTGTCAATGAAGAAATGCTCGTACGCAATTAAATTTCTAAAAATCGACTCTGTTTCGTCCGAAACGCTAAAAACCTGGAATTTTCATCACCCCTTTGATGAACTTAATGTCCAAGCAATTACTTTTTGTGTCCTTTCCGAATTTTATTCCTGCTTCATTAAGCTCAGAGGTTGAACTTATGGCCATTATTTTCTCTTCCTTCAGCTTAACAGGTCTGTTTGCCGTCATCCTAGTAAACGAAGAACACCAAATTCTATACACTAGACCAAGAAGATGATCAGTTTCACTCACTGATATTTTTCCACTCGCTTCTGAATTAGCCTCCGGCCATGGACAAATATCATCGATGAAAAGACGAACAAGGAAAACAATATCGTCGTCTGGATCTCCGGTTTTCGTCATGTCGAAGAGCTGATCAAGAACAAAAAAGGGACCTGATTTTCAACCAGCATCAAATCGTGGCGCAGTTGGCTTAGAATTTGTTGGTATTGGAAAATGACGTCGTCGTTTTCCCTCAGCTCATCGAATCCGTATTTTCTGATCAACTCGATTATGAAAAACCCATCGAGAACCATCATCTCCACGAATTCATCCGAGCTCAAGTCAACTGTCTCCGCGTAACATTTCCGCGCCTTCTCGTCCAATAATCTCATCGCTTTGACATATTTATCGACACTTGATTCTCTGCGGCGTTTTAACAAACAGTTTAGGTACTTGAATTTGTGGTGTTGCATTTTGTGCAGATAGTCCTTTTTGTGGTGAAAAGGGCCAATGGAGAGTATTTTTGGATCATAAAGTTTCTCACTTCCGTGGCGTAGATCTTCATCGACTCTGTAGATTGTGGGCTTGCTGGGCGAGGAAGGTAGCTGAAGAAGAATGTTGTCAATGTGTATAGAGACATGATCTATTGTTTCAGACATTGTTATCGTCTACAGAAAAAAAAATACATTTGATAACATAGATTCTTGATACAAATTCACCATTGTTTGAAATTTCAGTCTTTTGGTGATAGCACTTTTTCTTTTAGTGCGAAACTAAAAGTCCAATACGCGGTTACAGGGACAGGTTTGAAAATTGAGAGAAATGAAATAAATTATCATTAAAAAAAGATGAACCTATATGCACGCCTGCTGCCTTTTTTTGGAAGAGGTGAACAACATAATCTGTCTTCATAAGTTAGGGCTTTGAGGCTGCTTTATAAATTGAGTCACTATAGAGAAATTTTTCTCACTCTATTACCGGAACCAAATTCCACGTGTTGTTGTGAGTGTCAACAATCAAACAACATGCCACTCATGTTCTTTGCCAGGTTATGCTCGGAGCGGAAGAAATCATCATTAGATTTGCAGACAATGAGACAAATGTCACAAGGGTTGTTTCTGAGGAAATTACAAATTCTGATAGGATAAGTGATCTTTCACACTATTAGTTAGACCATCTAGAATGGTTGCTTTATTTTCCTCAAAAAAAAAAAAAAAAAAAAAAAAAGAATGGTTGCTTTATATTTTGGGTTTTTATGGAAAAACTTTGGTTTATTCAAATCCATTCCACTGTTAGAGCTAAGTTGAGGATGACATGGCAAAAATATCAACCACTTTTTAAAAAGATTTATAGCTTAAAAAATAAATGTAATTAATAATTGTGTTTTGATGGTGGGATCCATAGAAATGTAGTGGTATGAATGAAAAAAGTTAAAGACGGAATCAAGAATGGGTATTTTTGCTATTTTCAAAAATCTCTGAATTTTTTTGTATTATTACTATTTATTTTATCAAGCATACTATTTAAATTAGAATTTTGTTTCTAAATAAATATTTTAAAGCAGTAAGAAATCAAAATTCAAATTATGAAACTTTGTTAAAATGTAAACAAAACAGTAGGTATTAAAGTACTATACATTTTCAAAAAGCAAATGGGAAATCAATCATTTAGTTTAATACCACTTTACAAAATTCCGGGGAGATGCACACCATAAGTCAAAATTATAAGGGAATCTGGGAATGCTTGCTTGTGAGCTATGCTTCATCCCTTTCACTTTTTTGACAAAAATTTGAATGGACATATGATTATTTGTGAATTTTTTAAAAAATACACTATTTATATTTGCGCGTGTGTACAGACAAGTTTCCATCAAATAATTTTTCAGCTCACGGAGAAAAAGACGAGAAGACTTCTTCTTCGAGAAGAGGAAGAAGAAAAGACTTCTCCCTCAAAAAAAAGACTAGCGTGAAGATTTTACTCTCGAAAAGAGAATTTGGGTCAATCCAATTGATTTGAGTAATCTGCTTTTAAAAAGGCTCAAAATTCAAAATATGAAACTTTGTTATATAGTTATATTGTAAGTAAAACAGTAGGTGAAAAAGTACAATACATTTTCAAAAAGCGAATGGGAAATCAATTTTTTGGTTTAATACCACTTTGGAAAATTTAAGGGAGATACACACCGAAAGTGAAAATTGTCATTGAGTTGTCGTTTTATGTTTTCTTGGTTGTGGGTTTACTTGTTTAGTATTGTGGGCCTTCGTTTTGCCAATCAGCGCCCGCGTTGGACACGGTGAATCTATCAGAATCTTCGTCTCTACTATGATAAAGAAACAATAGATAATTACAAAAAGCTCCCTAAAGTTAATGCTAAATACAAAAGTCTCAAACAAATTTTGAAAATCACAAAAAAGTCCATCTACGAATTTTTCAAAGGGCACACACAATATAAATTATATCAAAGACGATTAGTGACAGACACGTTTTTTTTTTTTTTAAATCATAACTGATACAAAGCTTTTGCAAATAAATAATAAATAATAAATAGTAAAAACAACTACACAAAAAATAATTAATGGGGTGCATTCTGATTTTTCTTAACCTAATTAAAATATAATTTGTTTGAATTAAAAACATAAATAGTAAAAAAATGAAAAAATATGGGGGCGCGTGTCTCCAATGGGAGTTCTTTCGGTGTTAAAAAGTAAAGTTAATATCACATCATTCCATTGGAGTTGAGTGCTTTAATTTTTGCAAGTGTGGGTCCCTTGTTTTTTTATCATGATTCATGGCCATGAAACAAGCAAAATCTGTTTTTTTGATAATTTCTTTTTCCTTTTTTCGTATTTTCTTTTTTGCTTCTTGTCCAATTTGCATCCCGTAGGTTGCCTCTTTTTGTTTTTCTAAATTTTTCTTTTCTCTCTTTTTGGTTTATCCAATTTTTATTTTAGGTTTCCTCCAAAAAAATATTTTCAGTTTTCCTTTTTTTGAAGTTTATAAAATTCAAACTTATAATAAAAGTGTGTGAATTGATGCTAGTTTGTAAAATGCAAACATCTAAATTTCAAATGGTCATTCGTTTTGGAAATAAAAATACATTTAAGAATTTATAAATGCAATTAAAGATATAATTTATAAAATTATAAATATACTTAAAGAAATTAAATAAATTGTAATTGAATTTATTTCAATAAAAATATAAATAAAGATAAGTAAATTGATAGAAGGCCCATAGTTGTGTTAAAAACATGTAGTGTTTTTTGGGGTGGCTTTTAATGAAAGTTTTTTTTTTTTTTTTTTAAAGATCGGTAAAATCACCTTATATTGGAGATGCCTTAATGTGCCTTTGTGTATCAGTGTATGACTTTGAGTGTATCTTAATTTTAAGAGAATAACTCTAGCTAGGTAAATTTGATCAACAAAACCGAAAAACCGCAAAAACCGACCGAACCAAACCGCACCACACCGTAATTGCTTAATTATTGGAAAAACCGCGATTAATATTTTTAGTCTAAACCGCACCGCATAAGATGGTGCAATTACAATTTGAAGTCTCAAACCGCACCGACCGCACTGCAAGTAGAATACATATATATATATTATATTTTCTATATATGTCATTACATTTCTCTAAATCTATAGTATATTTGTGTATAATTATGTATTGTCATATTTAATTACTTTCACTTGTGTATTATAGGTATATTAGTCAATTTACTCAATAGTTTAAACATCAAAGCCTTCATTTCTTGTTATGGATGTAGATTGGAGATTGAAATATTCAAGTTATGGGAGAGCATATTAGTCAATTTATTGTTCCACGAAAACTTTGTAGAGGTGCTTATTTATTTGTAAAAATTAAACTAGGAGTATAAACGGAAATTTAAAGCACCCCTCTCCATACTTTTAGATTAAGCTTTTAGATTATGACTAAATGAAGCGAGAACCGAAAGCAAAAGTTGATACTTGAAAATACTAAAAATGGTTTTTAAGGCCAAAATATAAGAAATACTTTTTTTAGTGATTTCAAAAACTCCATATTTCTATTAGATTTAACTATTATATGTTATTGAAGTTGTTATAATATTCAGTTTAGGCAATTACAACATATTCATAACTTTTTAATTATCGAATTGATAAGTTGTTTTTGCTCATTTTGATTGTTCTATATAATATTCACTTATTGTACGTTAAAACCGCAAAACCGACCGAAACCGCCCAAAACCGTTGAAAACCGCATGTTTGTTTTATTCTAAAAAACCGCGACTTGAAATCAAACTTGTGGCCGAACCGTACTTAGCAATTCGGTTTGAAAATATTGAAAAAACCGCCCAAACCGCACCGTAATCACCCCTAACTCTAGCATTTTGATAAACATAAAGGGGACTTTTGAAACGTTTTCTGGATATGAGGGGGGAAATGTAAGATTGTACAAATTTAAAGGGTTTTTATTATAATTTTAAAAAAATTATTATTTTTTAATTAGCCCAAATCTCACAAAATTTTCAACACTTACTACTTCCTCCCATTTTCTTATGCCTGAATCAAACATGTATAATAATACCTACTCCATATTTACTTCCAAGAACCAAAAAAAAATCTTAAGTCTTTTTTTAACATTCTCTTATGTTTTAGAGGGCAATTAAACTTGCAAACTCTATTCAAATAGAATCTTTCATAATTCAAACCCTTTCTTAATTTCTTTCCCTAAATTCCCAGAAAACCATGATTTCTCAAGCAATAATACTCCTAACAGTAATGTTCTTATTGTCTACTGAAACAAATTCAGCACAAATTCCTAATCCCACCTGTCCAACAACCTGTGGAAATCTAACCGTCCATTTCCCATTTGGTACATCTCCAAATTGCAGCCTAGATGATACTTTCTTCATCACTTGCGACCAAAGTTACGATCCTCCGAAACCCTTCCTAAACCCCGGCACCGTCGAAATCCTCGATATCTCACTCGACGACGGCCAAATCCGAATTGCATCTTCAATCGCCAGCGATTGCTACGACGATTCAGGTTCCGAGGTCAACAGCACCATCTCGGAGCTCACTCTATCCAAGTTCACCATCTCCAGCTCGCGAAACAAGTTCGCCGCCGTCGGATGCGACACGTACGCGCTCGTCGAAGGATCCAACGAGTGGAATCAGATGAGCGCCGGTTGCGTCTCGTGGTGCGACAACATTCAGAATGTGGTGAACAGGACTTGTTCTGGGATTGGGTGTTGCCAGACCTCGATCCCGAAAGGGGTGAAGGATTTTTTGGTGGATATTCGGAGTTTTAGGAATCACTCGAGGGTGAGGAGTTTTAATCCGTGTGGATATGCGTTTGTGGTTGAGGAAGAGGGTTTTGAGTTCTCGTCGTCGGATCTTAGGGATTTGGGGAACAGAAAGACTGTTCCTGTTGTTCTCGATTGGTCAGTGGGGAATTTGACTTGCGAAGAAGGTCGGAGAAATTTTTCGAGCTTTGCTTGCCGAGCGAATCACAGTGAATGCAGTGATTCGAGCAGTGGGGTTGGGTATAATTGCAAGTGTTTGGAAGGGTTTGAGGGTAATCCTTACCTTGTTGGTGGTTGTCAAGGTAACAAATCGAGTCGAGCCAAACATTGTATTTTTTAAACTTGTTTGGTTTGATACTTAATCGAGTCGAACTTTAGTCGAGCTGAACACAAATCAAGCTCGAGTGACTTGATATTTTTATACGTATTACGTTCATTTTTTACTAATTGCCGAAGCTTGAGTCGAACTTTATTTTTTATCGAACGCAAAATTTTGTTCAAACTTGATTTGTTATGTTAACGAACCGAGCTCAAACGAGCTTTTAACAATTGATCTCGAGTTGAATATCGAGTAAGCTTGGTTGAATTTTCACCTCAATCTATTAAGGCAGTTTTTTAGGGATAATTACAAAAACACCCTAAGGTTTGGGCTATTTACAAAAAAACCCAGAGATGTTTCAAAATTACAAATAACCACATTAGACATGATTATGTGTTAAATTTAAGGAGGTAACTGTAGTATTTTTATAAATATAATGGGATTTTTGATATTTTTTTGCTTATGAAACGGGGGAAATGTAAGACGGAAACAAACTTCAAAGGTTTTTTTGTAAATTTCAAAAATCTCTGGGTTCTTTTGTAATTAGGCCGAACCTCAGGGGTGTTTTGTAATTATCCCTTTTTCAATATGTGTCATAGATTAAAGGCATTTTTTAAATATGTGTCATAGATTTAACGTATTTACGAGAAACTCAAGTTATCTTCCAAATTTTTAGATAATGTCTTATAGTATTATCGATTACGGAAAATATCTTGAGTTTTGTAGTGGTATTTGCAATGTTGAAAGATATTTGAGTTTTTTCGTAATTAAACTGACCCATTGGGCTATTTTTTATAATTAACCCCGAGTCATGAATTTTTCATGTTTTTTTAATAAGGGTATTTTTTATTTTGTATGCAGATATAAATGAATGTGATAAATTGGTACCCTGTGACGGAATATGCACAAATCTGGAGGGTAGCTATTCATGTTCTTGTCCGAATGGATTTGAAGGTGATGGAAAAAAAGATGGTGACGGTTGCCATGCCAAAAGTCATACTACCTTGTTCTACATTGTTTCGGGTAAATTTCTTGATCATGAATAACACTCTCTTTTTTGCATGGGGTTTCAAAGAAATTCATATATTTTGAATCAGGAAGATAAAATGTTGAACTCCAATATGAAAATCATGTATGCTAATATCATGTCTGGAAATCTTTAATTTGCGCATTAAATCTTATTTACATATAGGATCTGTCTCATTAAAAATGCCCATGAGACCGTCTCATACAAGTTTTTGTCATTTCCGAATAGGTTTCATGGTTCCTGCTATTGGAAGTTCTTGGATTTTTTGGAGGCGTAAGCAAAAGAAAGTCGTTAAACTGAGACAAATTTTATTCTTCAGAAATGGCGGCAAGCTCCTACAAGTTATGCAGTCCCGTCACAAAACACTTCAAGTTTTCACGGCAGAAGATATGAAAATGGCTACAAACAGTTATGATGAAACTAAAATTCTTCCAAGACATCGATATTTGACTTATAAAGGAATATTGTTTGATGGAACGAACCGGATAGTAACCGTAGCGAAGTATGACGAACTTGATGACGCTGATATCGAGGCATTCATCAGCAAGATAGTCGCTATTTCCCAAATTAGCCACAGGAATGTGGTAAAGCTTCTCGGTTGTTGTTTGGAGACACGAGTCCCTCTATTAGTTTATGAATTTGTCACCGTTAAGACGCTTCACGATCACATTCACGATGATGTTCTCGCGTGCTCTCTTTCATGGGATATTCGTCTGAACATAGCCGCACAAACTGCTGGAGCACTTGCGTACATGCATTCCACTACAACCTTGCCAATCATTCATGGAAAACTCAGCTGCTTCAGCATATTACTACACCATAATTATACCGTGAAATTGTGTGATTTAGCATTAACCTCTTCGGATATTTCTCCTGATGAGTGTCCCAGCATACTACCATATTTGGCCCCAGATTATCACTTGTATGATCGACCGACAGCCAAGGGTGATGTTTATAGCTTTGGAGTCATCCTACTAGAGCTATTGAAAGGAAAAAATGCATTTACTTCTGAGATGACGGAACAAGAAATTATTCTGGCTCGGCGTTTTGTGTCCTCTAACGGAGGAGATAACTTGGTTAGGATTTTGGACCATCGTTTGGACACAGATGGTAAAATTGAGCAGCTAACGGAAGTTGCTAAGCTGGCAGAGAAGTGCTTATCGGATTCATATCTGGACAGGCCGACTATGAAAGAAGTGGTGATTGCCCTGGAAAATGCTATAAGCAGGACTTCTCGCTCAACAACTGTGTGCGCAAATTCAAGCCAACAGACAACTACTCGTAGAGTTGTGAGACGAAATGTGAGCTTGTAGTTATAGTTGTCTTGTAAATCAAAGTACATTCTTGCTAAGTTTTATTAGAACTTGTTAATTTTTTTCTTGTATTATGCCCTAGGTATTTATCTTCTCCTTTGCCATTGTAAAACTCCCTTTTACTTTTGTGCTTAAATGCAAGAGCCTAGTGAGTTGTCTCCATCTTTGCCTTCTCTGTTTTCTCATATCATGTTCAAATATGAGTAATCTAACAATTTGTCATTTTGAGGTTTCATCATTAGAGAAAAATACCATATTGACATTTGTAGCCTCTTTTTCTAAAAAAAGGTCAATTTCATTGATCAAAAAAGCGTTTCGATTTGAGTCTCCTTTCAATAATTCCATCTGACTGAAATACTAAAAACAAAGGGGAAAAAATAAACTCACCCTGTTTTTTGTTCTACAAATAGAAATCTGAAAAGGCCAAGAATATTAGAGTAAAGAATCTGATCATGATCATTGATACTATTTTAACAAGAAAGTTGTGTTTATTCCCAGAGGTGAAAAAAAAAAAATAACACTTACAGAAGTTGTTGTTGTAAAATTAGTGTATAATCTCTAATATTCTACATACAAGCTACATAAATCTTTCCCAGTCAATCAGTGCCCAATATTTTCATACATTCCATTCTTGAAAATCCCAATATTTTCTGGTTACCTTGTTCCTTTATATTATACCAATTGTTCTTAAAATCCTTGCCTAATCCCCGTGGACCCCGCCTAGTCTATGAGGCGTTAATCTTCTTTTGGCCGACTACGTTTTTTACCGATCGGGGCTAGCCTAATTTTATTTATACCGTCTAAGCATGTCGAGGCCCCACCTAGCATTAGGTCGCAGTCTTCCACCTCCCTAGTATGTAGCGTTTTTTATAACACTGGTTATACCATGCAAACATTTAATTTTTAGTTATTTATTAACTTTTAGAGTTAATTATAAAAACTACCATTGAATTTTTTTCAAAAAAATGATCAGCTATCTTTAAAAATTTTAAATACCCATGAAATTTGTTTTTCTTTTACAAATTGCGCCCTGAAGAGGGTCATATTTGTTAGGTATAACAATCTCAAAGAGTATTTGTAACACTACGAGGGGTATTTATAATTTTGAAAGAAATCTGAAGTTTTTTTCTTTTGTAACTAAGTAAGCCTCATGTTAGGTTTTGTTATTATCCCAAACTTTTACTAAATTTAAACAAGATAAGATATTATGATTCTCCCATTTGATAAAATTTTCCACCATTTTTCATGCAATGAATATAATGTACAACTATTGAGGCAGGAAGCAAGAGTGAGAAAGAATATTGAACCTAATTAAAGCATGTGCCATTGTTTAATACTCCGATGTAAACCTAGAAAGAGTTTTGCAATTTAAAATTAAAACTTTCATTTGATTCTCCAAACACAAACTTATCAGTTCCAAATTATTTCCTGGCTTTCTTGGCGCCATGTATGGCTAGCACTGGGCTCAAGCAGTCAAGCCCAGTGCAAATTTTCAAAAACTATATTTTTAGTATTATAATTTCTACAATATTCAAAATTAGCCCACCCAAAATTTAATGCAAAACTCAAATTCACCCCAAAATCTAAATGCAATTTAAAAATCAAGAATAAAGAATGTAAAACTTTTGTCGTATAATGAGATTGATGTTATATTTAATATATTCGTGATTTTTAGACTATTATGTGATCCTTATTTGTCATTTGTACATTTATCATTTCATTACTTTTAAAATGTACTTAACTATTTGTATTGGTAATTTCTTAGAACATGTATCTAATTATCAAATATATCAAGAAAATCATATGTTTTATTAGTTAGTGGCCTAACGGTCCTAACTAAATCAATTTAACGGTTTTGCTAATTGCATCTATTGTGTCGCACCATGTTTTTTATTTTTTAGCGTCCGTGTTTGAGTTTAAATTTTGGTCCAATAAAGTTATTGTGTGTGTTCAGACTTGAGCTTATTGTGTCAAGTTGTTATCTATCGGGCCGACAAGAACGATTTGTCACTCCTAAGTGTCATCATCAAGTATGAAATTAAAAAGTTATATATTCTTTTAGCTTTTTTATATTTAATTATTGGCTTCTTGTTATTTTGGCCCGACCTGACCCACCTTATTGTTATCCCTGTGTATAAATAATGTTTCTTAGTGAAATTTTTATTTCTTAGCCTACCCTACTACTAATTCTTGGATTCGCCCGGAGCATCGTTAAAAATGTATTTATATTAGAGTTTAAAATGGCAATTGGACTCCTTTTTTCAACTTGACCCAATACTGCAATTTTTTTTATGGAGCTCTCTGTATGTGCATGAGATTTCATTTGCTCTGATAACATAAATCTATCGTAGAGCAGTTAATACTTGGAACAATTTGGTTTTGGTAAAAAGTGATTCTCTAAGAAAAAAAATTATATTTTAGTGTTTGCATGGCATATGTCAACATTTGCTTCATTTAATCAAAATTTAAAAATTGGAGGGGGTGTTTTTGATTTTGCCAAAGTGATATTTGGTTTTGACATTTTTATCTTCAAATTTTTGTCATCATCCAAAATCATCATTTTCTCTTTAAATACCCATATTATTCATGTATTGGTGTTTTTGTTTTTCTTATCCAAAAGATAATTATAAAATGTTTTTTCCCCCCCCAAAAAAAAAACTTCAACTCTTTTTCAAGTTTTTAGATTATATTCGCAAATATTACCGACATATGATTATCCGCTAATCTTGCTTTTATTACAAAAAAAAAAAGAAAAAGAGTTCTTAAGAAAAGCAGAAGTGTTTGCAAATACGCCCGAAGTCGCATTTCCAAGCAGTAAACGTCAGAGCAATTTGTAAAGCTTTGTGCTAATTTCTAAAAGGAAGTATTGGAATTCAATTCTGATGAAGGAATTCAATTCCCTATTGTGGGTGCATCTTTTTCTGTTTTTGGTTTTAAACTAGAATTAAATTGAAAAGTTGACCCAATATTAAAGAAAATACAACTTACATGTGGTAGGAAATAGAGTAATTTATGTTGATAAAAACATTAATTATAATATAAATAAGTAAATAAATATTAGTATCATTACTGCAGGTAGTAGTGGTGGGTCTGAAGCCACTTAATTACAAAAGAAAAAAAAAAGTGGGAGAAGAAGAAAGAATTAAGTCCCAATTTTCTTTTTGAAAATTAAATTTGTGTAAAAGCTTCACCTACTTTTGTTATTGTCGTGTCACTTATTAAATTCGGGGGATTTGGTACGGTCCCACACATAAAGCGTACCTAATATGGGGAAGAGAGACCAAGCCCACCAAGTGAGGTTTCATCCTAATACCAATTGGTGATAGGACTTATAAATTGGACTCTTTTCCCTTAATCAATCCATGTGGGACAACTCACAAGTGATATATCTCATCACGCCCCCCTCACTTGTGAGTCCTTCGTCAATCCATTAATCATTTAATTATCATCACAGGATCCACCATGCTCAATCACATCATGTGATACGACCCACCTCGGGCCAAACATGGGCCTGCTCTGATACCATATTAAATTCGGGGGGACTTGGTACGGTCCCACACATGAAGCGTACCTAATATGGGGAAGAGAGCCCAAGCCCACCAAGTGAGGTTCCATCCTAAAACCAATTGGTGATAGGAGGAGTAGCTCACTTGACTTATAAATTGTACTATTTTCCCTTAATTAATCCATGTGGGACAACTCACAAGTAACATATCTCATCATCACTTAATGGCATCCACATTCCAAATGATCATCTAAGTTAGGATTATTAAATTAAAGTAAATGCAGAAAAGGGATTTGTATGTAAATTATGGGTTATCAATCTAAAGTAAGCCCTATGGGATGGAAGACAAGCCCCAATACATTAAGTTTATGGTATCATAAATTATTAAATTAAGTTGGATTAATTGATTTTACTAAACCTATGACCTATAAAGCCCCAAGTGTCTAAATTCAAAAGTTTCTCATATTACACTATAAAGTATAAATATCACACGTCTTCATCGTTAAAACTTAAAAGGTACGCACTTTAATGAACAATTACTAGCTCTAAGCTCTCCAGTTATCGGGCGTATTCTTGTTTTGGATCTAATTTGCTAATATATGTATCATCAATAGAAGTGATCTGATTCAATAATTGTCGGACAAATCGAATATTTGTGACACATGCAGTGATCCAATTAGCAATTTGATTTCTTAAAAGTAACATCAATTAAGGAAAAATTAGAAATTTAGTCCGCTAATTTTAGCCATTTATATATTTAGTCCGCTAAGTAATCAAATTTTGGTCTAGTCCAATAGCTTTTGATTTTTCACACATTTAATTCAAATTTTGCCGGAAAAATTAATCCCATCGGAAATTGCTGAGGTGGCTAAATTGATAGTGGAATATTGCTGATGTATACATAAAATTAGAGATTTTTTGACAAATGGAAAGAAAAAATGCCACATGTAATAAATTTAAATTGAAAAAAAAATGCGATGTTGGCAATTAAAAGATAAAAAGTAAATCTAAAACTTCCTCTAAACTCTAAATACGGAGACAAAAAAATTTTAAAAATAAATAACTAAATAAAAAAACCCTAAATGAAGAACCCATCAATTGTCATCACACCCACCCTAAGAAGAACTCACCCACCGCCGTTCTCCCACCTTGGCCGCAGGAAAATGGCGGAGGTGGGGCTGGCTTTGGTGGTGGTGGCAAAGGTGGATGTATGAGGGCTTGATGGCGGAGGTGGAGGTGGAGATGGCCTTGGTGGCGGAGGGTGGGGGTGGGGTTGGTCAGGTTTTTTTTTTTTTTTTTTCCTTTTCTTAATCAAATTTGCTTAATCATTGTCTAATTTTCACTTAATTTTGGCTTAGTGTTGCTTAATCTTTACTAAATTTGTTCTAATATTTACCTTATTTGTCTGATTTCTTTCCATCCAAAATTTTGCTTGATAACCAACAATTGTGTGGTTAATTTTGCTTAATTTTACTTTAATTTTGCTTAGCAACCAATATTTAACTTAATTCTGTTTAATAATTATTTTCCGCTAACATAATTTGATAAGAGAAAATTAAAATTCATGAATAAACTATAAAGAAGAGAAATACAAGATTTAATCTTTTCATTATTACTTTTCTTAAGAAGGGATATAAAAAGAAAAAAAAGAAATTTATAATTCTTTTTATCAAATTCATAATAATATAGTTTCTGTTTCTATTATTATTTACTTTCTGTGATTTTAGTTTTTCATAAATATTTTTTATTCTAGGAATATTACAATCGATTTTGGATTATTTTTGTTTTATTTTTAATTTTTAATTAATTATATAGTCTACATGGATGACACATAGACAATTCTCCTTCTAAAATTGGAATATCCCTAATGTTGTTGTCCATATCAAAGCATAATCATTTCCACCTTAGTAATTTCCGGTGAGATTAATTTTTTCGCAAAATTCGGACTAAATGTCCGAAAAATCAAAAGTTATTGGACTAGATCAAAATTTGACTACTTAGCGGACTAAATATCTAAATAGCTAAAGTTAACAGACTAAATTTCTAATTTTCCACATCAATTAAAGTGATACAACATGAGTATATATACACTGATTTATCTGATTTTTCTTAGACACTTCTATTGAAGTCGAGTATTTTCTAGAAATTTAGGTTGATTAGTCAAGCACCAAGTGGGGAATGGCGAAATCATTTATCAAACATTCAACTTTTACCAAATAGTTTTAGCTATTATTTTTTAATAAATATTATTAAAAAAGAAAATATAGTGCACTGCTTACAAGCCAAGCAACTATCTTTTTTTTTTAAAAAAATGGGTCTCGTTAAAACCTACCAAAGTGAAACCCATTGGGAAAAACCTTTGATAGGAAAAAGAGTACCCCATAAAAGAAACAACAGAAATAACTTAAAATCTCAATCGAAATGATGGACGTTTATTTCTAGAGGATTTTCGAAGGACATTGGCATGTCTTTGTTTTGCACGTGCTTGAGTATCCTCCTGATGGTCTGATGTATCCTGTGGAATATCGGCCCAGGATCCTCCAGCCACAATTGCCAGAGCGTTCATAGCTTCTGACGAATCACTTGAGTGAAGGACAATCGGAGCAGATGAAGAGTCGCCTAACTTGGTCTTTAAAGCTTCCAATTTGTCTGCATCATCTTGATCGTCTTTATCCGCTATATCTGACCAACGTTTCCGGGCAGCAACGACCATAGCCTTGAATCCCTCGTAAGGATCATTGGAGCTATGGACATAATCATTAAAATGAAGACTATTTGAAACTATTTTCATTCCACGTTGCAAATTAGCCTGGCCCATGTTCATCCAAATTTGTCACTGCGGTTGATAAGGAACCACGGCTCGTCATCGTGTTGTTAATATTATATTTCAAGCCATAATCCGATTCTCATTATCGATTTGTGCTCCAAATTTGTATTATCACATGCCACATCATCTGAATCAACACCCAAAACATCAAAAGAATTCTTAGTGTGAATACGTGAAGGAGAGGTTCACCCTCCTTAACACGACCTTGATGACCCGTTGATAAGGGTCTTTTTATGCATGTTTTATGTGTATATTTGAGTAGAATTCGAGTTATTTTATTGTTAGTTTTGTAAATTCTTGATTGTACATAGTTCATATTACTCCGAGATGCTTTTATTGATGTAGATTGACCATTCGGGGCTAATTTTGGTGAATTTCGGACCATGGATTCATGTCAAAACATACCGGGGAGTTTAAGGATGCAAAAACGCCGAAATTCCAAGCCAAACGCGTCATTTCGGGCCTTTTGGTCCAACACGGGCAGGGGTGTCGGGCAACACGACCGTGTTCCGCAGGAGCTAAAAACTCGATTTTTCGCACAAAACACCTCCGACATGGTCGGCCGTGTTCCCAACACGGCCGTGTCAGACGGCCTGGCCGTGTTGGGAAGCACGACCATGTCTCCCTGATTCCCTGTTTGATAAAACAGCACGGCCCGGCCGTTCTGGGCGACACGGGCGTGTCCGGGGCACTTTTCTGCAACTTTTCCATGCGAAAATTATGGAAAACTCACCTACCAAGCTTTTGACCATTTTTATACACCTTTAACACCCAATTTTTTTGCAACATGTCCCCATATTCCTCCCTCATCACTTGAATACAAGAATTCACCAACCAACAATGAAAGTGGGGTGATTGTTTAACAAAATAGAGTACTATCAATGTATTGGTTGCCTATAAAAGCCAAGGTTGAAGTTGGGAGAGGCATTTATTAGATACTCAGAAATATTCATTGTATTCATCTCATTAAGTAGAATTGGGATCAAAGGGGTCTTGGAGGAGAAAGCTTGGGGCAATATTGGAGAAGAAGGCTTGGAGCAACATCATCAATCAAGAAAGAAGTCAATTGAGATTTTGAGAAAGATAAGTACACCATGTCTACAATACTTAAATCTTCTTGTGTAATTTATTCTTTGGTCAAAATCATGTGTAGCTAAACTCCTAGTGTTTGAATGTAATGAACTCTAGAATGGATTTGTGATTAAGGTGTGTATGTTTTTAATAAAATCTTCATATTTTGTGTGATTCACTTATATTATGCTTCGTTCATTCGAATTGATATATGCACAATATTAATTTGAAGTTTATTTTTCATCCGGAAATCGAGAGATTCATGGTGAAATAGAACCTATATAAGTGAAAAGAGTTGCATGCAATCCAGATATGGGGACGACATAAATCTTCCGGATTAGGTCAAACCTAATATGAGAATTCACAAATCGTTATAATGTTGTCTTGGGGTTTTAACTAGAAAGAGATTTCGAGTTAATCAACTTGAGATTAGAAGTTTTTGGCCTTGAGAAAGGGTTTAACTTAAATTGGGAATTTCTACGGTCCACAAGACATGAGATTTTATTAAAAGAGGTTGGTTTTTTTTTTTTGAGATTAAAAGAGGTTGGTTTTTGCTTAAGGGCTTACGGTTGTATTTTTAACTTGTCAAATCACAAAAACATTCTAGAGGGATTTACATTCAAACACATTTCTATCTCTTGATTTCTTATTTTAGAAATCTTCCTTTATTTTTACAATTTATAACTTGTTTTCCTTTTTCATCAAACAAAACTCTGAAAATTGTTAGATTAAATAACAAAAAGACGGTAATTATTAGTACTTACAATCCTCGTGGGAACGACACTCGGTACTCAATAATCTATACTATAAAACGATATGTGCACTTGCCTATGGTTTTAAAGGTAGCTTTTGAGCCATCAAGTTTTTGGCGCTGTTGCCGGGGATTGTAATATTAAGAACACCTTATTTTTGTTAACTTAATCATTTTTTTATTTTATTTCATCATTTGTCTTTCTTTTTATCTATCTTTGTAAGTCTTAGATTACACTTATCCTCTTTATTTACGCAGTGCATGCCTACTCGCGTCGCCGAATTTGGAAGTCGCGACACCGCCGTAGCAACACGCAGGAAAGTATTAATCTGAGACCACGAGGAGGATATTAACGAAGGCAAGGATCCCGATATGGCGGATGAACAACAAAGAACCATGTATGACTATGCCAAGCCGTCTATGGACGACACATCGCCTAAGTATCATAAGGCCCATTTTTATTGCAGCCAATAATTTCAAATCAAACCGAATGTCATTCAAATGGTGCAACAATTTGTTCAATTCGATGGCCTACCGGACGAAGATCCAAATAATCATATCGCGAATTTCCTCGAAATTTGCGATACCTTCAAAATTAATGGAGTCTCCGACGATGCCATCCGTTTACGCCTGTTCCCATTTACTCTCCGGGGACGGGCAAAACAATGGCTAAACACTTTACCGAAGGGAACAATCACAACTGGAGCATTATGGCAGAAACATTCCTTCTGAAGTATTTTCCACCCGCCAAAACCGCACGATTGAGGAATGAGATCTCTTCATTCACTCAAGAGGACGATGAGACCTTGTACGACACTTGGGAGAGATTCAAGGAATTCTTTGTGGAAATGCCCACATCATGGCCTTCCCATTTGGATGCAAGTCCAAACATTTTACAATGGACTACTCTCATCGACGAAGCAAATGATTGATGCGGCGGCGGGGGGGACGTTGAACAATAAAACACCCGAAGCCGCCCAAGATCTTATAGAAGGAATGGCCATGAATGGATATCAATGGCAATCCGTACGAGGTAAACCTAATGAGCAGTGGGTGTTTATAATGCAGATGCGGTGGTTACACTAGCCGCACGTCGGTCGAAGCTTTGACCCAAAAGATTGACGATCTAGCAGCTCCTAAACCACCACCACCACATGTTTTATCTTGTGAAACTTGCGGAGGATTGCATAATCATCAGGACTGCCCACACACAATACCTCACGCTGAACATGCTAATTACGTTGGGAATCAAGGCAGAAATTACCCAAGTAATCCTTACAACAACACATATAATCCTGGGTGGCGACAACATCCTAATTTTGTTTGGGGAAATCAAGGCCAACCACGACCTAATCCCAATCCTGATCTACACACATCTCCCGGATTTCAGCCAAATCAAGGTAAGCCTAACTTGGAAGATCTTATAACAAAGTTTGTGCAATCAACAAATACCCGATTCCAGGCGGTGAAAACATCCTTGAGAAATCAAGAGGCATCTATCCATAATCTGGAAAATCAAATAGGCCAGATTGCGAAGATAATTTCCGAAAGGCCACAAGGCGGTTTGCCGGGTATACGAGCCAAACCCAAAGGGAACACGTAAAGGCAATCACCATCGGTTTTTCACATGAGCATGATTATGCCAATGCCGCCATGCGAAATACGTGGAGGATGACATGCCTAAAGAAAAGCTCATGAAAAAGGAGGTTGCGAGAACACAAGCCCAAGATCCTTACCAAGTCTAACCAGAAGAAGATAGAAGGGATGACAAATTTGGTAAGTACTTGATTCTTTCAAACAATTACATGCCAATATTCCATTTGTTGACCCTCCTTCAAAGCATGTTAGGGATCTTGATGACATCATTCCTAGTGAAAATAAGCTCAACAAATTATCAAATGTGCAATTGAATGATAAATGTCCTTCGGTGAACTACCACAAAAATTTAATGATCCGGGAAGTTTTATTATCCCTGCGAATTGATGGTTTTGTTGATAGGGCACTAGCCGACTTGGGAGCTAGTATCAACGTGATGTCTTATGAAACATTCAAGCATGCGGGATTAGGTGAACCTAAACCAATTAGGATGGACATTCAATTAGCCGATAAGTCGATTAAACATCCTGAGGTATTATTAATGATGTGTTAGTCAAGATTGATAAATTCATGTTCCCGATTGATTTTGTTATTCTTGACATGCATGATGATATTGATGTTCCTCTAATTCTTGGCGTCCTTTCTTGGCTCTACTAAATCTATCATTGATGTGCATGAGGAAAATTAACTTTGAGAGTAGGGGATGAACAATTAATTTTTAAAATTCATGTTGATATTGAAAAGGATACTACTTGTTCTTTTGTCGATTCAATTCCTTTGCATGATGAGAAACTCTTGGAGAAAAGTGTTGTTCAAAGTCCATGTTGGAAGCTTATGCCCAAAAAGGGGACCGAAAAGGTCGAAATGCACATTTTGAAGCTTGAGGTTGGGGGTAGTTCTCCTAAACACCAAAGGGATTTTCATAAGTTTGAAGCTCCACCCGACTAATCTTCACATTTAGGTGAGTTAGTCCAGCTATACGACTTTAAAGAAGCGCTACCCGGGAGACAACCCGATGTTTGTGTGCAATTGTTTTTATGTTTTTTATTTTTTTTATTTTATTTTCTTTCAAAATAATCACAAGTCCTTAGAGTCATTTTCAAATCAAAAAAAAAAAAAAAAACTCTTGAACATCTTCTTGGTTGTCCTAATTGGGAATATTTGAGATTTCACGGTATTCGAGTTGTGTGTTGCTTAACTTTGATTAGGTATGAAGATGCAGTTGAAGGTCCCGTACCAAAACAACCCAATGATCGCCCAACACCGATTCCACTATTGTAGTAAGGTCGTATTTTTCTTTTTCCACCTCTTTTATATCATTCTAATTTCTTTGCTTTTTGAGTGTTTGGTGTGTGTTTGTCCATTTCTTTGTTTCACATTGAGGACAATGTGAATTTTAAAAGTTGGAGGTGGGTACAATAACATTTTTTAATGCTTGTATGTTTGTTTTCGAGAGATGTGTTTCTTATTTTTTATTTTTAAAAATTGCATGTTGCTAGTCAATAACTTGGCCCAATTATACCTACATTAACTTGTTAATTTGTGTTTTCAAGGTGAAACAATTGATTGTTTAGGATAGATTGACGTGGATGCAGGCAAAATTTTGATGAGATTTCTAACACCATAAATACTTGATGTGTTAATGCATATACGACGATACCTAGCGCTATGAACGTCTGAGAACTCATGATTTAGTAGTGGTTAACTAGTTGCTAAACCAAGCCTGCGAATAAAAAAAAAAAGAGAAAGCAAAAAAAAAAAGAAAAAGAAAAAAAAATGGACCAATCGAGGTTATACTCCTCTATTTGTTGTTGCTTAGTAACTAGGAGCATTCATGAGCCCCATGTTTGTCTTTTACGTAAAACGGTGACACAAATATGAGTATGGGAAACCACCCTAGGAGGGTTTGAACAGAAATTCAAAATTTAAACCTAGTGGAAGCATGCTTGAAAGGTCCTAAAAAAAGAAAAAAAGGGAATGTATACTCCTTGAATTCTCATCCCAATAAAGTTCACGAAGCTTGGTTATATAACTAGTAGGCTAACTACAAATATCTATTTAGTTCTTGTATTTTCATAGCATTATTGAATTGAAGTTGTTCATAACTATCAATATTTGTGGAGTGACGATTTCAAGTCTCAATAATGCCTACTGATATTACGGTCTTTCTTGGATCGATCGCTTTGCAAAACAATGTTTTTTTTTTCAATGGTTAATTCGGGTTGAGAAGGCTAAGAACTTGACTGCTTGTGTTCAATGTGTTAAAAAACAATTGTGTGTTGTGATTTATTGAATCCCTTTTTTTGATATAATGTTTTGCTTGAGGACAAGCAAAGTTCAAAGTTGGAGGTGGTTTGATAATGGTCTTTTTATGCATGTTTTATGTGTATATTTGAGTAGAATTCGAGTTATTTTATTGTTAGTTTTGTAAATTCTTGATTGTACATAGTTCATATTACTCCGAGGTGCTTTTATTGATGTAGATTGACCATTCGGGGCTAATTTTGGTGAATTTCGGACCATGGATTCATGTCAAAACATACTTTGGGAGTTTAAGGATGCAAAACGCTCGAAATTCCAAGCCAAACGCGTCATTTCGGGGCCTTTTTGGTCCAACACGGGCAGGGTGTCGGGCAACACGACCGTGTTCCGCAAGGAGCTAAAAACTCGATTTTTCGCACAAACAGCGACCCGACACGGCCAGGCCGTGTTCCCCAACACGGCCGTGTCCAGAGACACGGCCCCGGCCGTGTTGGGAAGCACGGCCATGTCTCCCTAATTCTGTTTGATAAAAAAGACGGCCCGGCCGCTCGGGGCGACACGGCGTGTCCGGCACTTTTCTCGCAACTTTTCCATGCGAAAATTATGGAAAACTCACCTACCAAGTTTTTGACCACTTTTATACACCTTTAACACCCAATTTTGCTGCAACATGTCCCCATATTCCCCCTCATCACTTGAATACAAGAATTCACCAACCAACAATGAAAGTGGGGGTGATTGTTTAACAAAAGAGAGTACTATCAATGTATTGATTTTTGCCTATAAAAGCCAAGGGTTGAAGTTGGGAGAGGCATTCATTAGATACTCAGGAAATATTCATTGTATTCATCTCATTAAGTAGAATTGGGATCAAGGGGTCTTGGAGGAGAAAGCTTGGGGCAATATTGGAGAAGAAGGCTTGGAGCAACATCATCAATCAAGAAAGAAGTCAATTGAGATTTTGAGAAAGATAAGTACACCATGTCTACAATACTTAAATCTTCTTGTGTAATTTATTCTTTGGTCAAAATCATGTGTAGCTAAACTCCTAATGTTTGAATGTAATGAACTCTTGAATGGATTTGTGATTAAGGTGTGTATGTTTTTAATAAAATCTTCATATTTTGTGTGATTCACTTATATTATGCTTCGTTCATTCGAATTGATATATGCGTAATATTGATTTGAAGTTTATTTTTCATCCGGGAAATCGAGAGATTAATGGTGAAATAGAACCTATATAAGTGAAAAGAGTTGCATGCAATCCTAGATATAGACGACATAAATCTTCTGGATTAGGGTCAAACCTAATATGGGAATTCACAAATCGTTATAATGTTGTCTTGGGGGTTTTAACTAGAAAGAGATTTCAGTTAATCAACTTGAGATTAGAAGTTTTTCGCCTTGAGAAAGGTTTTAACTTAAATTGGGAATTTCTACGGTCCACAAGACATGAGATTTTATTAAAAGAGGTTGGTTTTTGCTTAAGGGCTTACGGTTGTATTTTTAACTTGTCAAATCACAAAAACATTCTAGAGGGATTTACATTCAAACACATTTCTATCTCTTGATTTCTTATTTTACAAATATTCCTTCATTTTTACAATTTATAACTTGTTTTCCTTTTTCATCAAACAAAACTCTGAAAATTGTTAGATTAAATAACAAAAAGACGGTAATTATTAGTACTTACAATCCTCGTGGGAATGACACTTTGTACTCAATAATCTATACTATAAAATGATAAGTGCACTTGCCTATGGTTTTAAAGGTAGCTTTTGAGCCATCACCCGTATTTCCCATGGAGTCAACAATGGCCTTGCCCTCGTCCTGCTGCACCGGACGGTAAACTTTACGGACCCTGGAACGACCCCATTGCTTAGAATTTGGACGTGCCGCTGAAGTCCTGGGACGTCCCTGTTCAGGAGAGACGCGACTTTGAGTGGTTGAGTTCCCTGTGGGAGTAATACGACAAGAAACCGTCGAATGTCCTTCTGTTTCGCACTTTGAACAAAATTCCAGTAATTTCTCATAAGTAACTGACACAAAGGAACACTGGCCAACCCGTTCTACCATGATGTTCTCCTCCAACGGTTTCGACAGATCAATATCCACTAACACCCGGATGAAATGTCCTAGAGAACCACCAAGCGAACGTTGGTCAATTTGTATCGGATTCCCAATCACACTGGCGATCCCCAAGATGTTATTAGGATCCCAGTACTCCAAACTGAGCTCGAAGATTCAGGCCCAAACACTTGCCACCGACGTATGTACCTTGTATGTATTGAAATTCGGGACCCATAGAGAGAGCCGAATAGTCTCCGGATTAAGCGCCCAATTAATATGTAATTGAGCTCTTACCCGATCCTGCGCATTAAAAAACTTGACACAAAAAAATCCCTTACCCAAGGGGATTAGTTTCCAATCACTCGTAATTCCCCATATTTCCGATAGGTGTTTATGCAGAAGCATAGTCGCCCATGGTTTATTACCCTTGCCTAAAATCAACCTACCAATCAAAGAATAGGAAAATTCGGAGAGGCGTTGCTGATAAACGTTCTCATCAATAGTAACAGAATAATAATCTCCATTTCTAATAGATTTAGGGATAGAATGGGATTTACCATCAACAACATGCGAAAATATTGTAAAATTACCTTGGGTCCGCATAGTTGAATCCATATCATGGTGAATACCCAAACAATTTTAGCAAAAGAATGGCCAAAATGGATTGAGCATTAGTATTATGAGCCGAATGTCGAGGATTCAATTCATAATCGGATGACATTGAGGAGAGGTCCCAACACTAGGGCATTGTTCGCTTTATTTTTATAGCTTCACCGCAAAGTGTACGGATCGATTTATAGAATAGGGTTTGCAAGGTCGAATCCACAGGATTAATAAATTAATGTACTAAGTATTGGATTATAATAGTCCTATTTTTATCTAAACTATCGAAATTTGAAGGTTTGGTTTTATTACTACTAAAGCAGTAAATTAATCCTAAATTAACAAAGTAAAGAGCGATTGAAAGATCAAGTATGAATGGATGGATTCTGGGTTATGGTTTCAATTAATATCCCACTTTTATGCTCAGTTAAGCAAACCAAGGTTAAACATATTCTTCTCTATAGACCAATCACCAAAGTAATTTACCCCTCTCTCGAGATGTATGTAAAAGCGTTGATTGGAATATCTATGTTAGCATCTCTACTCAACATGAGATATCCAACTCCCAAAAGTTCAAAAGATTAAACGATCTCACAAATATTCACAGACTTCTCAATCATGCAATCTATTTGTGTCAAGTACTCAAGATCTAGTATTGAAACTCATCGGTTAGAATTATGAATCAATACATCAAACAAGTTTAGATCAAAGGCCTTTTGATAAAACAAGAATTAAAGCAAAGTACTTGAATAGAGAAAGAAAACATTAACTTCAATTATCCTTAATCATCACATAAAAGTGTTTATTAATCTACTCCCAAACAGGGAATCACAAGAGTTTTAGCCGGACATTGAAGATAAACAATTCATAGACAAATTATTCATAATCAAAATCTAACTAATTGAAATACGATACGATGAAATGAGTAACTCGGGGGATGATGACGATCTCTCGATCTATCTTCAATCCTCGAAGGTGTGGTTGCGGTCTTGATCGATCTCTCCAAGTTTCAGTGGAAAACCGCTTCTTTTCTCTCGGTTTCTAGGGTAAAAATCAGCGTGTCCCTGTTTGTGGCCGCCCGGGTCTATTTGTACTTCGTTCGGGTCGAAACCTAGTTGAAATTTGACAAACTCTGCTTTTTCCTGCAGCATGCTGCACGGCCGTGCCCTTTGGCACGCCTAGCCCGTCGGGTGCCGAACCTTTGTAGTCTTTCTTGAGAGGGCACGGGCGTGCCAATATGGCACGGCCGCCCGTGCCCAGGGCCGCACCTTGAGTCCTTTTGTTCGGGTTGAGCACGGGCTGTGCTAGAGGAGCACGCCCTGCCCGTGCTCACCTGGAACGATATGCCCATAGGCTATTTTTTTCCATTTCTCGCCCGGTTCGTCCAACTTCTTCTCGACTCGACTCCAAACTTCGCGTCACTGAGTCAAGTATTGGCGGTTGCAATGCTCGAATTGTTGCCATTATGCCACAAATATAGATAAATTCCTACAAAACGAGCAAAGCGTAATCCAATTCCACAAAACAAGAATACAACCCAATTTACTTGTAGTCAATCAAACCCCCAAACTTAAACTGTTGACAGTCCCGATCAACACTTTATAACAAGACAACACAATTGGGGACAAGAAGAGCAACTCAAGAACACCGCATCACAATTCATGTCATCTATCCATAGACATCAAGCATAAACCAACCAAGTTTCAAATAGTCAATACGGAGCACAAGTCTATTAAAATCATGGTAAAACACTTCAAATCACGCATCTCAGGGATAAAGTGTATACTCTACTCACTAGAATAATATTGGACGTGTATTCGCTCAAATCATATCAATGTTGAAGAATTACCATATGCTTGCAAATCGTCTCACATCTCCGCCACTCGTTTGTATGCAATTCACAAATCATAAAGGACTTTGTTTATGGTTGTAATGAAGGCTCTTTGGTTAAGGTAGGGAAATATGGATAAAGTGACTCAACTCAAGCGTATAGATTGATAAGCACGTCGTTTTTCTCTAACAAATATTCTAATACCAACCAATTATGTACTCCCAATCGCCTTATATCTTATCACCTCTCTATTTCTCCCTTTCTTTTTCATACACATCAATCTCTTTCGCCTTACATCACAATTTCCAACCTATTTCTAGTACATGCCGCCTCACTTATCCAGTCGCGTCTTTTTTTTTTCCGACTGTTTTGTGAGTATCTTCATTTTTCTCCTTTTCTTCTTTTATTCCCAATCACCAATCATACAAACTATTTTCTAATTTCTTGATATCCCTTCATTCAATCATTTATTCTATCCTTTACTCAATGCTATACGCTCGAGGTTAGGATAATGAGATATATCAATTTAAGTACTAAGGCTTGAAATGTGGCTATCAAAAATCGAGGCAATAGGCTCAAGATGGCTAACTAGGAAAATCAAATATCATAAGGTAGGCAAAAAGGCTTAACAAAAAATGGCCTAAAATCATTTTCGTGAATGCATACAACATGTGACCTTGACGGAGATACCAGAGCAAGTTCTAGAATTCAAATCAACATGAATGACACACTCAAGCAAACAAGACATCGCATATGATGAAAGCAAAGAAAGGCTCAAAAGCTCACAGGCTTGTAAGTGCATAATTCAAAGCATTTTAACCATAATCCCACTAAGCACATGCTCCATATTAATTATTCTCAACCCGATCAACTCACACTCAACATCCAATTCAAAACAACACGAACTAATCCGCAAATGCTCCCAAGATCAAGATCTCAATCAAAACACAACAAACACACAATAGCGGTCAACTCACTCCCTAACTACTAGGAAAGCAATAAACGCGTGCTAAAGCGATAAACATGCTAAAACCATAAAAAAAAAAATTCAAACATCTAATGCATCGCACCCTATATGATATGCTCTATATGCAACTAAATGAATGCAAACGCCACACCCATCAATAAAATTACTACCTCTCCCCCAAACTTGAATGAAATTATAGCGCATAAAAAAGAAGGTAGAATTTCAAAGAAAAGTGTGGATAGGACTGGATTCTTTGTGGAGGTGGCGGCGGGTAGTGGCCCTGGGAGATATGCCAATTCTCGATTCGTAATCGCCCGCAATATCCGACTCCCATTTGCTCGTGTGCTTGGTTCCACAAGCTCGCATATGGTACCTTTGATCTCGACTTCTTGGTAAGCACGGAAATCACTCTATCTTTGTCGGGCGCAAGCTTTCCTCAAATGCACGTAACCCTGGTCGTGATCATACTAGCCCCCACGTTCTCGCCTTGGCGAGAGCTCTGGAATATCGGGTTGTCCTCAGGCCGCTCCGATCGAAGCTTCCTGTTGGAAGTCTTGCTCAAACCCCTCTCTTGTCTATCATACTCCTGTGCCTCCATGGCCAAGTTTTCTTCTTCATCGGGCAACCCAACTATCCTTCGCTCTTGCGCGCCGCCAAACCCCGCATGACTCGACATGCTCCTGAGTCTGTGCTTGATTGATTTGGTTATCAATTCATCATTGTGAGTCGTGGGTTAGGAAAGGGAAACGAAGACCCGACTTTTGTTGAAAACAGAGGATATTCTCTCATTATTGATGATCTTCATGGTGAGAAGGCGCTCATGTTAATGCTTCTACGCCCGCTAATGGTTCCATGCGGCTTATGTCAACCCCAAAATGTTGTGCGATTGGGGTTATCATTCCCCAATTAGTATTTTCCCGCTTCATGCTGTTGTACGTAGATGGCGTGTTCCACAAAGTATGCCGCCATGTTATAAGGGTGCGATTGAGCATACACCAAAGTAGGTATAGCTCTCTCACTTGCATACCCCCATTGTTGTACCTGGGCGAACACAGAATGGGCCGTTCTTTTTGAATGTAACGGAATATGGGGTTGCGGAGTGAGGAAGCCTTGGAGGTGCGTCTTTGCGTATTGCATGAGCCCCGTGTCGGGAGTTTTAGTCAACAATCGCCGAAAGCACACGAGTCGTAATTTGCAGCCGTTCGGTATGGGGCGTCCGATGGTACCCCAAAAATTTGATTAAGTTCGGCAATAGTGACGGTTCTCCATTCGTTGCCCAACTTGAACTGGATTTCCCAAGGCTCACTCCGTGGTCGTGTTCCGTGACATAAAAAAGATGCTTAAGAACTCTCCAGTGTGAGTGTCTTGTAGGTTGGCCACCGCCCTTGCATAAATGCGGTCCATCCAACTCGATCAAACATTTGCCATACCTCCTCGTGTATCCCGAGAGCTCGGGTACATTCATCGTCGGTATAGCGTGTAGGTGCGAATGAACGATGGATGAGCCGGTTCCATTTATCCAGGATTTCGTTTTCATCAATAGTGAGCTTTGTAAGCCCAAAGTTGTCCGGGTGTGATGGCGCTCGAGCGGCCGCGGCTCCCCAACCTCGTCTTCCTCGGTTTGGTCGTGGTTCAGCCATGTTTCAATTTAGTACCTGGCAAAACAATCGTGAGAATCCATACTTGCCAAGTAAAAACAAACAATGAATGAATACAACAATTTCACTAGAAGTATAGTAGCTCATCATCAACAATTCGATTCATAATCAAGCGTTCAATTCACATACCAATATAATTGCCGAGAATCCTAGCTCCTAACCTCCTAAACAATCTAACACAAGTATAATCCATCAAGCAATCAACTAAATTCATCACAATTCAACAACCCACCAAGTGTTCGATAAAAAGCCCCATAGAAAAATTCAATTAAAAATATGGCTAAAGTATCACACAAGCATCATATATCAACCCTAGTTCATAATCCTCAAGCAATTTGACATAAAATTTTCAATTCATACCTTAATTTTCGAGAATTAGAAGAGGGTTGGATTGTGGAAACCCTAGGTGCTATCTACCCCAAATCCTTGCTTCCAAGCAAATTCAAACGGGTAATTCGTGTTTAGAGTAGTGTGAGAGGTGAGTAGTGATGATATCTAGAGTGGATTTTCGAAAACATTTGGAGGGGAGTTTTTTCTTGCTTGTCCCGTGCGTGAAGGGGGAGATTTTGTGAAGAAAGTGAGGCCTGCCGTCGGTTTTAAGCCTTCCCAGGCATGAGCACGGGCGTGCTCAATAGGCACGGGTCGCCCGTGCTGGGGGCCGCAAGGTTGCTTCCAAAAAACCCTTAAGGAGCACGGGCGTGCTCATTCGGCACGGGTCGCCCGTGCTGTAGGCCGAAAGATTGCTCCCAAAAAAACCCTTAAAGAGCACGGGCCGTGCCAAACGGCACGGGTGGCCCGTGCTAGGGCCCGAACTTTGGAGTCCTGAATGCTGGAAAGGGCACGGGCGTGTCCATATGGCACGGGTTGCCCGTGCTGAAGTCCGAACCTTGTGTTCGAGAGTTTTTTTTTTTTTTAAACCAATGAAAGCAATAAAATCCTAACTTAGGAAAGGGAAAGGAACAAATTAAGAAACATGGGAAGAAATAAAACAACAAAAGCATTGGGTTGCCTCCCAACAAGCGCTAAATTTAACGTCTATAGCTTGACGCCTGTTTAGTTGATCATGGCTCTAGCAATCTGAGGCGTGTCACTTCCTCCTTTTGCCCGGCTCAAGTAATGCTTGATTCTCGGCCATTTACCATGAATGTCTCCCCATCTCGGCTCAATAGCTCCACTATTCCCGGGAGGATTTAACACTTTCTTTATCACAAACGGCCCCACCATCTAGACTTAAGCTTTCCGAGGAAAGAGTTTAAGACGTGAGTTAAACAAAAGGACTTGTTCACCCGGTAAAAACTCCTCTTCTTTATCATTCGATCGTGCCATCGTTTGGTTCGCTTCCTTGTAAATCCGGGAATTTTCATAGGCTTCATCCCTAATTCCTCCATCTCATTCAGGTGCAAGAGCCTCTTTTCACCATTTTGCGCTTGAAGTCAAAATTCAACTTATTTACAGCCCAAAACGCCTTATGCTCTAATTCGACGGGCAAGTGACACGATTTCCCGAAGACTAACTGATACGGTGATGTGCCCAAGGGTGTCTTGTATGCAGTCCGATATGCCCATAGTGCGTCATCTAGCTTCATGGCCCAATCCTTGCGATTTATGTTCACTGTTTTCTCTAAAATCTGCTTAATCTCACGATTGGCTACCTCTGCTTGTCCGTTTGCTTGCGGATGGTATGCTAATGCCACCTTGTGCTTAACCCCGTACTTCGCAAGTAGAGTGCTCATTAATTTATTCACAAAGTGTGACCCCCCGTCGCTAATCAAAGCTCTCGGGGTTCCAAACCGAGTGAATATATTTTTCTTCAGGAATTTGAGCACTACTCGCGCATCATTGGTCTGAGCCGGAATAGCTTCAACCCATCGAGATACGTATTCCACTGCAAGTAGAATGTATTGATAGCCCGACGAAGATGGGAAGGGGCCCATGAAGTCGATCCCCCACACATCGAAGAGTTCAACTTCCATCACATTGGTCATTGGCATCTCATGTCGTCTCGAGATGTTTCCCATCCGCCGCACCTATCACAACTTTGTACAAATAGATAGCAATGGTTAGATAATGTAGGCCAAGATAATCCACTTTGTAATACCTTAGCCGCGGCGCGGCCGGGACCGAAAATGTCCTCCGAAGGTGAAGAATGGCATTCTTTGTAGAACTCCCTCCCACTCTTCTCGAGGTACACATCGTCGAATGATGGTGTCGGCGCACCTCTTAAAGAGCGGGGGGATCGTCCCACATGTAAACTTGACATCATGGAGGAACTTCTTCTTTTGATAAGATGATAAATCCAGGAGGCAAACCCCCGCAACCAAATAATTAACAAAATCGGCATACCATGGGAATTTAGCTTGTAGCATCGAAGTTGCTCATCGGGAATTCCTCCTTAATTGCCTCCGTGATTTCTTTTTCTCTCCTTCTTGTATTCTAGTCCGGACAAGTGATCGGCTACTACATTTTTGGCCCTTTCTATCCCGAATCTCCACATCGAATTCTTGTAGCAAGAGGATCCACCGAATCGTCTCGGTTTGGCATCCTTCTTGTCAAAATGATATTTAATTGCGGCGTGGTCGGTGTGGACGATCGTCTTAGTCCCAATCAAGTAAGATCGAAACTTGTCGAATGCAAACACGATTGCTAGCATTTTCTTCTCGCGTGGTAGTGTAATTTTTTCGGGCAATCGTCTAAGGTTCCGCTTTCGCGTAGTAGATGGCTTTGAACATCTTGTCTCGTTTCGACCCAAAACAGCCCCAACCGCAAAGTCGCTGCATCACACATTAGTTCGAAGGGTTGACTCCAATCCGGAACTACTAGAATGGGTCTTTGTCACTAAAGCCTTCTTCAGAATTTCAAAAGCCCGCAAACAATCATTGGAAAAATTGAAAGCAGATCCTTTTCTAATAATCGACTTAAAGGTTTAGTGATTTTAGAAAAGTCACGGATAAAACCTTTCAGTAGAATCCGGCGTGTCCTAAGAAACTTCGAATGGCTTTTTCGTTTGTTGGAGGTGGGAGTTTCTCGATTGCCACAACTTTCGCTCTATCAACTTCCAAACTGCGAGAAGAGACTCGGTGGCCTAAAACAATGCCATCTCGCACCATGAAGTGGCACTTTTCCCAATTTAAAACAAGGTTAGTCTCCTCGCATCTCCGCAAAACTAGAGAATGGTTATTCAAGCAATGGTCATATGAATCTCCAAACACGTAAAAATCATCCATGAAAACCTCCATTATTTTCTCAATGAAATCATGAAATATAGCCATCATGCATCTTTGAAAAGTAGCGGGTGCAAGTTATAAAGTCCAAATGGCATCCCGCGAAATGCAAAGGTACCATAGGGGCATGTAAAGGTCGTCTTCTCTTGGTCTTCCGGCAATCATGATCCGATTATACCCGAATAACCATCGAAAACAATAATAATCATATCCTCGCTAAACGATCAAGCATCATATCAATAAAGAGAAGGGGAAAGTGATCTTTGCGAGTAGCATCATTCAACTTCCTATAATCAATACAAATTCTCCATCCAGTTACTACTCTAGTCGCTATAAGCTCATCACTCTCGTTTTTACTACCGTCATCCCCCTTTCTTTCTTGGACCACTTGTACCTAGGACTTACCCAAGAGCTATCGGAAATAGCATAAATAATTCCAAAGATCTAACCATTTTAAAACTTCTTTTCTAACGACTTCTTTTGCATTATAGGGTTTAATCTTCTTTGATTTTACAAGGTTTGTAGACATCTTCCATTCTAATTTTATGCATCACAATCGATGGACTAATGCCTTTCAAATCGAAATTGACCAACCTATCGCCGACTTATGTTTTCGTAACACCCTAAGCAATTTATCGAGTTGAAGCGAAGTTAAAAGTGATGATACGATTACGGACTCGTGTTATTCGCTCCAAGGAATGCATATTTGAGATGCTCGGGCGGGGTTTGAGTTCGGGGTTCGATTTGGCCTCTTCGGAAGGTAGCACGGGCTGCGTCGCGGCCGATGAGCACGGTCGTGCCATCTCGCGGCTCCTTCTGGCGTTCCTTCGACCTTAGGCACGGTGCCCGTCGCCGTGAGCGATGAGCACGGGCCGTGCCATCCGCTCGCTCCGGCGTTCCCTTCGCCTTTTCGCCTTAGGCACGGTGCCATCCATCGTTTTAAATCAATTTTTTCGTTTCGGCCATACGCACGGCACGGGGCGTGCTCGAGGCACGGGTCGGTCGTGCCCCGTGAGAATCGATTCCCGTGACGTTTTTCGGGCGTGTGTGTCCCTCTTGCGCTCTCGGTAGTTCCCGGATATTATCCAAAGCACAAACACAATCATACAAGTCTTGGTTATCAATATCAATAGTCAAGTTCGATGTTGAACACGAATGTGTCAAACCAAACTCCAAAGTATCCCGAAACAATGTATGATCCGCATACTCATCAATGCGGATTCAACTACGTCTATGAATTTACAAGTCTCCACCCCATCATGAAATTGAAGTGCCTTTATATATCGTAAATAGAACATGCTCATCATTAACCCGTAACGTGAGCTCTCCCTTTTGCACATCTATTAAGGCCTTCCCCGCCGCTAGGAATGGACGCCAAGTATCAAGGAACGTCTTTATCTTCCTCCATGTCCAAAGACTAAGAAATCCACGCAATATGAATTTATCAACTTTGACAAGCACATCCTCGATGATTCCTTTGGATATGTGAGTGATCGGGCCATGCGAGTTGTAAGGTGACCGTAGATGGCTTCACCTCTCCCAATCCAAGTTGCTCGAAAATAGACAAGGGCATTAAGTTAATACTCGCTCCTAAATCACAAAGTGCTTTCTTAAAGAAAACATCACCAATAGCACAAGGATAGTGAAACTCCGGATCTTTCAACTCGTGGTAGTTTCCTTTGGATTATTGCACTACACTCCTCTGTCGGATTGATTTGTCTCGAAACTAGTCATCTTTCTTTTCTTTGACATAACATCCTTCAAGAACTTAGCATAATTGGGCATCCGCTCCAATGCATCCGCAAAAGGAATGTTAATATGCGATTTTTAAAAATATCTAAAAACTTAGCAAATTGTCGTCTAACTTTTTCTTTTGAAAACGTTGGGGAAAAGGAAGGGAACATTAAGTTTAGAAATATCGGGGTTAGAGGAAGATTTAAGCTTCCTCCCTTTTTGTTCAAAGACGATGTTCCTCGGCTTGTTCTTGGCTTCAACCTCGCCATTTGCCTCGATTTCCGCATCACCCGGCGCAGACGGTAGTCGTGTCGCAAAGCGCACGGCTGGCCGTGCGGGGGCGCACGCCGCGGCCGTCCCGCGCGATTCTTCCATTTTTTCTCGGTATTTTCGGCCCCTCGTATTCCGTTCCACACCTCAGACGAATGGCTTTACACTATTCTTTTGGGTTTACCTCGGTGTTGCTTTTCTGAACCGGCCTTTTTGATGCCGCCCACCAATTATTGTAGCTCTTTGACCAATTTGGGTCTCAAGATTCTTCATCCTGGGACCCCGGTTGGGTGACATGGTTTTCGATCTTATCCATCTTTGCCTCATCCTTGTTGAACTTTGTTCCTTGTCTCGTTCATTAACGAGGTGAACATGTCTTCCATGGTTGGTTTAGGATCTGCAGTAATAACTCCATTAGTCACATTAAACCCCGGTGGTGGTTGCATCACGTTCTTTGTGTTCGCATAGGAGAAATTTTCGTGGTTCCTTAGTCCGGATGGTAATGAGTGGGATTTTGATTGTTAGGAAATTGTTGAGATTTAGGTTATTCACGTAATTTGCTTCCTCTATCAGATCTAGAGAAACTCCCCCAGTACTTGCACCCGCGTTTACCTCATTTGCCTTTGTCAATGTACTCAATTGATTGGTCAAGACGGCCATTTGTGCTGTCAACTCTTTAATCGATCGAATCGAAACTTCCTACCCTTTTCACGTTAGTCCTCTCGGAGGGCCACCGATAGCTATTCATGGCCATTTCTTCTAACAAGTTGAATGCATCTTCCGGAAATCTCGCGAGTAGCGCCGCCCGCCGCGGCATCTACAAATGATCTCGTATGTCCCATCAACCCATTATAGAAAAAACAAAGATCTCGATCTTCAGAAATCCATGTTGCGGGCACCTCCTCAACAAATCCGGAATCTCTCCAGGCCTCGTACAAAGGCTCGAGTCAAACCGCTCGAACCGAGTGATCTCGCTTTTAAGTCAGAGTGTCTTACTTGGTGGGAAGTATTTAAACAAAACCTCGACTTAGCTCATCCCGAGTTGTTCACACTCCCGAGTTAGGGTGCGAGCGATTCCTAGCCTTATCCCTTAAAGAGAAAGGGGAAGAGGCGAAGACGTATAAAGATCATCGGTCACCCCATTCATCTTGATAGTATTGCAAATTTGTATGAAATTCGCAAGATGAGAGTTGGGATCTTGACGGAAAGCCCCCAAATTGGTTCGTTGTACCATCGAGATCGGCGTTGGCTTTAGCTCAAAATTATTCGCATTGATCGGGACATTGGCAATGCCACCATAGTTGCGATTGATTGGCGAAAAGTAATCGACGCTTTCTTTGTTGGGCTGCGGAGCCACCTGGAACCTCTGTAATCGTAACTCAACATTGACCCCGTTAACCTGGTTGTTACCCCGTTATTGCCTCTGTTGTTGTCTTCAACCACGCCATGGCTTGGTCCTGTTGTCTTTCTGCCCGTTTAGTAGATGCACTATTTCGCCTAGCAAAAGCTTCAACCTCCGGTATGAACGGTGCTAAGTCTCCTTACTTTGAGCGGGTGATCATGCACTACCTGAACCAACTAAAGAAAACAAGTTAACCACAATAGAAGTAAAATCGAACAAAATAAAAAATAAAAAATGTCCATTAAGAATAGTTCTATTTATAGCAATATTAGTACTAAAAATTTGATTAATCCCCGGCAACGGCGCCAAAAACTTGTTCGCCTATTTTTATAGCTTCACCGCAAGTGTACGGATCAGTTTATAGAATAGGGTTTGCAAGGTCGAATCCACGGGGATTAATAAATTAATGTACTAAGTATTGGATTATAATAGTCCTATTTTTATCTAAACTATCGAAATTTGAAGGTTTGGTTTTATTACTACTAAAGCGAAATTAATCCTAAATTAACAAAGTTAAAGAGCGATTGAAAGATCAAGTATGAATGGATGGATTCTGGGTTATGGTTTCAATTAATATCCCACTTTTATGCTCGGGTTAAGCAAACCAAGGTTAAACATATTCTTCTCTATGACCAATCACCAAAGTAATTTACCCCTCTCTCGAGATGTATGTAAAAGCGTTGATTGGAATATCTATGTTAGCATCTCTACTCAACATGAGATATCCAACTCCCAAAAGTTCAAAAGATTAAACGATCTCACAAATATTCACAGACTTCTCAATCATGCAATCTATTTGTGTCAAGTACTCAAGATCTAGTATTGAAACTCATCGGTTAGAATTATGAATCAATACATCAAACAAGTTTAGATCAAAGGCCTTTTGATAAAACAAGAATTAAAGCAAAGTACTTGAATAGAGAAAGAAAACATTAACTTCAATTATCCTTAATCATCACATAAAAGTGTTTATTAATCTACTCCCAAACCCGGGAATCACAAGAGTTTTAGCCAGACATTGAAGATAAACAATTCATAGACAAATTATTCATAATCAAAATCTAACTAATTGAAATACGATACGATGAAATGAGTAACTCGGGGATGATGACGATCTCTCGATCTATCTTCAATCCTCGAAGGTGTGGTTGCGGTCTTGATCGATCTCTCCAAGTTTCCAGTGGAAAACTGCTCTTTTCTCTGGTTTCTAGGGTAAAAATCAGCGTGTCCCCTGTTTGTGGCCGCCCGGGTCTATTTTGTACTTCGTTCGGGTCGAAACCTAGTTGAAATTTGACAAACTCTTTTTTTTCCTTGTGCGCACGGCGGCGTGCCCTTTGGCACGCCTTGACCGTCTTTGGGTGCCGAACCTTTGTAGTCTTTCTTGAGGAGGGCACGGGCGTGCCAAATATGGCACGGGCTGCCGTGCCCTAAAGCCGCACCTTGAGTCCTTTTGTTCGGGTTGAGCACGGGCTGTGCTAGAGGAGCACGCCCTGCCCGTGCTCACCTGGAACGATATGCCCATAGGCTATTTTTTTCCATTTCTCGCCCGGTTCGTCCAACTTCTTCTCGACTCGACTCCAAACTTCGTCACTTGAGTCAAGTATTGGCGGTTGCAATGCTCGAATTGTTGCCATTATGCCACAAATATAGATAAATTCCTACAAAACGAGCAAAGCGTAATCCAATTCCACAAAACAAGAATACAACCCAATTTACTTGTATAACGCATGCATATTCCCTCATTCTAGCCAATATTAAGCCCAAAATACATGCAAAATACCAATCAATCAGGCATACATGGGGCATCATTACACCAGATGAATCCAAGAATATAGCAGGATACTTTGTAGAGGGGGACACTGTTGCCTGAGTATTGGCCTTTGAAGGAGAGAAGGGGACTATTGTTGTAACCACCTTGGGAGGGACCATAGTTGAAACCACCCAGGGGGATCACGCGAGGGGACCACCACGATGAGTTCATGGCAACCCCAAGTAAGAGATTTGAAGGATCCATAGAATAAACTCTTGACGCAAAATCCACATAAGACATACGAGAATAGTTTTAGCTATTATTCTTATTTCTTAATTTTTTTTAAAAAAGAAATTGTTTTATGTAGGACCATTGCATTTAACCACTAATAGGATGAATTTAAGTGTTTGAATATAATAAAAACAGTTGTCAAAAAAGGATGCCTCTAAATATAATTTTAACAAGAAAGTGTCGTATAAGGATCATGTTGCATGACTCGTTTTTGCAACATGGAGAAACTAGAGATAAAAGGTTGCCAAATAATTCTATTAGTTAAACTGACAAGTGTAAATAAGATACACAATGAAATGTATATAAATTAAATTATACTTTGCTTCAGAATTATCTTATAGACATATTTTTATTTTACTTATACATTACGACCATATATATTGTTCACATTCATTAGTTTTGTCCAATTTTCTCAATGTGACTTTTAACAAATTTATAATATATTCGTACATATTAAGCATTAATATTTCTTGTACTTACTTAACTAATTAAGCAGGGTTAATTTACCAACTAGGGATAAACAAATTGACGAAGAAATAATACAAATATTTACGTCACTATTGAAACATAAAAAATGTACCTATGGTTTCAGTTTAATTTATGAACATGAACGTGCTTTGAGGGGACTAATTAATTATATTATGCATTTCATGTTGGAAATTTGGTTTGATAAAGTGGGTGTCGACCCGACTTTGACCAAATTTTCGGTGGCTAAGAATTTAATTATGGAGGAATTAAATTGTGAATTGTTAATCTACCTTTCGAGTAGATGTTCGTAGTATTTTGTATTTCTCAAAACCAAATTTTGGGTGATAAGTGAGAAATTAATACACGAAGTCGGCCCGCTGAATGGGCATAGTTTATCCTAGTATAAATACTAGAAGGTGTTATTAGTTGGATATACTATAACATAAGTAGATGATCACAATAGGCCATGGGCCGGTGTTGGGATTTGGTCAAAGATCCGCCGCAATGGGCTTTAAAAAAGAGCGCGAGCGCGGCCCGCGATTCGAACTTGTGAGCGCTGAATTGCATAGTTAAAAGGATAGCTTAAAGGATATGATTTGGACTACCTATACCAACAGATGCATCTTCTTTTCTGGTGCCCATTACATAGAAACTCCGAGGTTAAGCGTCTTGGCCTGGAGACATGGGATGGGTGACCCCTGGGAAGTTTTCCAGTGCGCGTGAGTGAGGACAAAGCGCGCTAGGAAAGACTCATGTTGGTTTGTGGGGACGATCGTCAATCCGAGTAGCGCTAGAGGTCCAACAACCGGTATCGTGAGCATGTCACGAGTTCGGATTCCCTTGGAAGCACGTTGCGGGGAGGTTGCTGAGGAGCGGTGAACCGAGATGCTTGATGCAAGCGGAGGTAAACGGACGGAATCGAAGGGTAGGTTGCCAGGTGGCAGCGAGGTAAAACGTTTGGAGTTTGAAGGTGTAGGTTCTTTGGGTGGACAGAATCAAGGGTAGGTTGCGGATGTCCGGGAATCGAGGTAAAATAGATCGAAGGCCCGAAGGTGTAGGTTCTTTGGGTGGACCAGAATCGAAGGGTAAGTTGCCAGGTGGCGGAATCGAGGTAAACAGATCGAACCAAGGCGTAGGTTCTTTGGGTGGCCGGAATCGAGAGGCTTGTGTGACGCGACGCTTGGCGAAGAAGTTGGCATTAGAAGAGGAAGTTTGGCGAGCAGCGGAGGTTGCCAAGCTTTGGAGCCGAGATCTTGGCCGGTCTTTGGGAGGGGATTGTTGGGATTTGGTCAAAGATCCCGCCGCAATGGGCTTTAAAAGAGGGCGCGGCGCGCCACGATTCGAACTCGTGAGCGCTGAATTGCATAGTTAAAAGGATAGCTTAAAGGATATGATTTGGACTACCTATACCAACAGATGCATCTTCTTTTCTGGTGCCCATTACATAGAAACTCTGAGGTTAAGCGTGCTTGGCCTGGAGTAGACATGGGATGGGTGACCCCGGGAAGTTTTCCAGTGTGCGTGAGTGAGGACAAAAGCGCTAGAAAAGACTCATGTTGGTTTGTGGGGACAGTCGTCAATCCGAGTAGCGCTAGAGGTCCAACAACAGGCCGGTCCAACTCTTTGGGCTCGGGTCCAGGTTCCGTTAGTTTGTCACTCGAAAATGGGCTTGACCCAAATTCAAGTGAGTGTTGGGCCTGATGTATCTGGACATTGGAGGTGTCCAGGTTCATGTATGTCTCTTGGAGTTTGTAACTTCTTGATAGTGGTCATAATGTGATTTGTAACTCTTGGAGTTACATTTGGTTTTAATTGCCCATTTTCTATCATTAATCTCCTCCAAGTGTTGGGAATTACAACCTTTATATGATTAGCTTGCATTCAGTTTTGGAAGAAGGAAATGAAGGGAAATAGGGAGAAAGAGAGAGAGAGAGTTAGAAGATATTCTGCAGAAAGTTATTCTGTCCAAAGGATGTTATCCCGAATGTCGTCACATCTATCGTCACATCTCTCACTGCATCTTCCTTTTCTGCATTTTCTGAGTTAAGCAAGCCAGTTCTCGCTCTTCCTAGTTCGAAAGGTGCCTTTGTGTCAGTGGTGCTACTGTACACAGAGGAGGTAAAGCCGTTTTATCTTTGGGGACATTACGTCAAACCGTGGGCACTAGCCGAGACGTATTTGTCTTGCGGATAGAGTTCTACTCGACTTGGCTTTTGTTTTTCAAGTTTTGTCAGATTCATGCTTCTTGAGTTGGAGTCCATTCAAGACTTTTAATAGTTAGATTTTGCTTCAAGTTGTAATTTTTGTTTCTATTTTTTGTAAGGCCGTTGTTGAAGGCATTTCCCGTTGTATCTCACTGTAAATATCCAACAATTGCAAGACAAATATCGTACCTTCACGATGGCGAGGAGAAACAGAACCTTAGCTTGAAGATGAATCTGACAGAAGACCTTTCAGTGGTTGCTGGAATTATAGTCGTTGCTAAAAACGCATTGCGTTTGAAGCATGGGGCTAGGATGGTGATATCCTATGTCGTAACTTTGTCTTTAAAAAGACTTAGTTGTACACTTTACTGTATGTATTGTGTGGTTGATATGAACTGAGGATGTTTTCCAAAATGTTCATATGTTGAAAAGAAATACGAAATGAGGATGTGATTTCAAGAGGTTCGTTATTTCTAGATTTTTGGATTGAAAAATGGATGATTCCAATAATCCAAAAATGTGTTGAAACTAGTCTAAAAGTTCAACTGATCCCGCATGATATTAATGCTGAAGGGATGTTGTTTAAATGAAAAATTCCAAATGGTTTACGTCGTTAAGATGTTGTTACCAGGTTGGAAAATTTTCATGAATTCCTAAATGCATAACTAGAATGAATTTGGATTAGTGGCCTGATTGTTCGATTGGAAATCGAAGAAAGCAATCGAGGGCCTGAATCTAAATCCATGAAAGTCTTGCTAGAGACTCGATAAAAGTGTGTTGGAATACTTTTTCAGAATTCTAACAGATCTAGCAATTGTGGGGGTATGACCACACTTTCTGTCACAATTTTGGCTTTCGAGCTAAGTTGCAGATTTATATGTGACAAAAAATGTAGTCTGAAATGTGATAACATCTAAGGCAGATGTTGAACCACAATTGCAGAAGGTGTTGCCAAAAATGTTGTTACAACAGAGTCAAACACAATACCAAGTATGGTTTGAGGTGATGCCAAGAGTGGTGTAACACCGAAGGCGCTGAACAAAGTGAGGTCGAAATGTTTCGGAAGATGTGACCACATCTAAGGTCATACTCTCGGTAAAATGGTTCAAGCGAGAATTGTCGGAACAAGGTTTTAAAATTTGTTTGAATGAGGTTCTAACGATATTGTTGGAACAAGGTTCTAATAGTAATAGAACAACGAAAAACATTCTAATGCTAATGAAATGACCTTGAAGCGTGTATGTTTGGGGTAATCGGAGTTCAAAAACACGAGAATATGTGGGGGAATTTGTGTTAATGGCGAACCACATATTGAATAAAATCCCACTTAAAGGGAAAGATAAGACTTACGAATTGTGGAAAAATCGTAAGCCTTCTTATAAATACCTTAAAGTGTGGGGAGTTTGGCTAAGGTTGCTATACGAACCAAATCAAGTTAAAATCGGTGCAAAAATGGTCGATTGTGTTTTGTTGGTTATGCACTTAACAAAGAGTGCATATCGATTTATGGTACATAAGTCGAAAATTTAAATGACGGTTTGTACCATAATTGAGTCAAGGAATGCTATATTATTTGAAAATATTTATCCTTGTAAAGAAAATATAGATGGAAGTCTAAAGAAAAGATCAGTATTCGGGGATGTTTTTGGAGATGTGACTTCGGTGTTATCACATCCGGAGCAGTGCAGATGTTCTTGCAGATGTTCTTGAAGTGTCGCCGGATGTTATAACATCTGGAACGACATCTGGTACGACATCTACTGTCACATTTGATAGAACAGTTAGTTCAACACCAAGTGGTGAAGAACTGAGACGAAGTAAGAGGCCTAAGGTGGTTAAGTCCTTTGGACCTGAATTTCTAACATTGATGTTAGATGGTGAGCCGAACTCGATTAAAGAGGCTCTGAGTAGTCCAGATGCTCCGTCCGGCAAGAAGCAATCAATAGTTGTAGGTCCCAAGGGGGTGTAAGTGTAAGGTTTAGAAGGGGGGGGGTTGAATAAACCTTACCAAATTTTCGATTTAGTCCTTTTAAATCTCTGAGTTCTACACATTTGTATCCTTGATGGAGTCTAATTAGTCACTCAAGAGAGTTAATCTCTCAATGCAGACTGTTCGGTAGTATTAGTAGAGTAACTTTGGTTGGCTATAATTTGACTGTTTGTGGTTTTGTTTTATTGGAAGACTTAACACCCTTAAGTTTGATTAAGCAAAGTTTTCTGACTTGATTTAGTACTTATGGATTATCAAATGGATAGCAAATTTATCGTGAGATATAAGCAATTAAAAGTCGAGATATTTAAGTCTTTGTAAAGTAAATGACACAAGATAAAGTTTTTATAGAGGTTCGAAGATGGGGTAATTCTTCTACTCTCTCTTCTCCAACTCCTGGAGGAATCCACTAAGTAATGATCGGTTTACAAAGTGGTAAGATCCAGATACAAGTCTTGATCACACAACGGCCGACTTGATCCTTTGGGACTCGATCCGAGACGCCTTGATCACTCGGTGGCTTCTCGTGACGACTCGACCTTTCTTCACGAGGGCAGTGGCATTTGCTTGCTACTGACTCACTTGCTCAAGCACTTTGGATTTGATCACGAAGCCCTCCAAAAGCTTAAGACTTGGTTGACTTTTGAACCTTTCTACAATCCTTCTTGGAATGTAGACCCCTTTGTTTTCGTGTTTTCCTCTTCAACCGATTGAAGTTCTCGTTCCTTCACGGGTAAGTGTTGGATTGATGTACTTTGAGATGTAGGCTTGAGGACCGAGAATGTTTGATTTTGATAAGCTCGTATATCTCACGTGTGTGTCATTCACGCATCCACGCATCATCCTTCTCAATCAAACTCCTCGGCCTTTTATAGTGAACTTTCAAAAATTTGCCCGTTGAAGAGATAGGCTCATTTTTGAAAATCACTTTGCGATCGTTGGTTTGCGGTTCTTGGAATTGCCATTTCCTCGTATGAAATGTTTTATCACCTTTTCCATTTCGACACGGTGTAGTGCTTCCCATTGGTTCATTTCTTTGCACGCTCGGGGATCGAGCACTCCAAGAAAGGTAGTATGGAGATATTACTTGTTTAAGTAAATCTCTTGATTTACGGCAACGGTTCTTTTCGATTATCTCGACTTGACCGCATTTCCTCGCTTTTCCCAGGTGACTTAGACTCGGCTCCCAATCATTGGATGACTCTTACTCACTCGCCCGGTTTGAGACTTGGCTTCTCTTGAGTTGACTTGATCGATGTTCCACCAGTATCTCACCGCTTCTTTGATCGAGTTCTGTCGCTCTTCTTTGTTGTACTCATTTGTCTCACGCGTGAGTTTTCCTTCAAGCCTTGATTGTCTTCTTGCTAGTTGGAGCGTAGGCGACTTAACTCACTTGGCCACTCTAATTGTTACAATACATTTCAAAGCAAGAATTGGGAGCCAACTTTCTATTCTAAGTTTTACATGGCATTCATCAAAATCTAAACAATAAAATTCCTAACAATTTCTTTTTGATGATGCCAAAACTTAAATCATACAAAGATGCAAGTAACAAAGATACATACAGGATGGTGTATTGACATAGAATGTATGCGCATAATCAATCTTTTTATTGGTCATATCATTCTTGTGCTTAACACAACTGTTTACAAGGTGTATCGAGTATGTAATTGTCTCAAAAAAATTTATAGCATTATTACAAAAGACTTACATTGTATGTATTTACATATAAAATACACGAAGGGTTGGACATCAACACTTCATCTCCTTCGTCATTGTCTCCTTCTTTCATCTTGATCAAGATCTTCTTCTCTTCTTCTCTTCTTTCTCTTCATCACCGCTTCTTTTTTCTTCTCATATGCCTTCCCGGCAGCTTCATCTTTCCTTATTCTTTCTGTCTCTCCCGCCATAGCCGAGTTTGTCTCTTGTTTTCTTCTTCTATCCTTTTTGCATACTCGGCATTGGTTTTAGCCACTTGCAAGTTCGCCACATGGTCAAGCCCCAAAGTAGATCCCTCCTTTCTTTCCTCGGATCTACGTATTCAATATTCTTGGGCGAGGCCTGGGTCCAAGCTTCTTCCTCCATCGGGCCGCTTCTTCCTCTACTCTGGGCGATATCTTGTCTTGGAGCTTTTTTTTCTTTCGGTGAGTGCCCGGCGGAGTGACCAAAGCAGAGCGATCATGCGGTTGTCTGCATTGTCTATCGCCTTCTTCACATAATGTGAGACCCTTTTTCCGATCAAGATACAGGTCCCAAGCAGAGCGAGGACAAATTTGCAAAATAACCTTGATTCGAGCGTTTTGAATTCGTCCAGCGATCTTGGCTGTCCGACATCCGAAATGGCATACGTGTCTTTGTCAACTGGAATGCCTCCGTGTTCTTTCAAAATGTTCATCACCCTGGCATCCATTCTTCCTTCCACCTCCTTCATCCCCGCTTCAATTTCTTTTCTCTTCTCACCATAGATACAAGAGAGTGTTGGAGTGGCGAGTCTGGGGAGTTTTCGCTTATAATGTCAGTTGTGAGGACCTGTTGGGGGTTTGTGCAATCATCAAGGTCATATTCTTTGATCCTTCCCCTCAAAGAGATTTTCCTTTCTTGACTTCAAAATTTCCTCGGTGATTTTCCTTCTCGGTTGTTCCCTTGTGCTCCTTTCTTTTCGACTTGATTTTTCGCTTTAAGGTATTCCTCTTCCCCTTTTTGGCATCATCAAAGGATAGAGAACCCTGGGGAACATCTTTGGCAAGCATGAAGTCGAAGTCTCCGATGGTTGAATTTTTGCTTCAAGTCTGCTGCGTTGTATCGCACGGAATTGATCGAAGTAGCGTTGGATTCTCATTTGAAATCGGCTTCATCTCGGCCATGAGAAGGCTGAATTTTCTTGTCATGTGTTCTTCCAAACTTTGTATATCATTTGCATTACGCTCACGCAGCGGCCTTGATCTCGGCGGTGTGAGCTTCGTGCATATGTTCAATGTGTTCCGCAGCCTTCGTTTTTCGCATCAACGATTTTGACTCTCCACACACCAGACTTGTTAAATAATTGTGCGAAGTATCTCACCTGTTCCACACGCATTGATTCTTGCTTTGTTGCCACCATTCCCTTATCCTCGATTGTGATGCCTCTCAAGTCACCGTAAGGTTGGCATCTCTGTTGTCCGGCGCATATCGAGGCTCGATGCCTTTCCATCTTTTCAACTTGAAAGAGTGCCTTGAACACTTCTCGTATTTCAATTTGATTCTTTCCATTGCGGTGATGGCCATACTGACGTCCCCGAAATCGAAGTCTATTTGGAACAATGGTGCCTGAGTGAAAAACAGAGCTGATGCGTGATAGCGTGCTTGCTCATTTTTCGACTCTTCGTGGAGTTCGGTATCTCCGGTGAGAAAGGAAAAGATTCCACAAAGGATTCATCACCGCCATCCGGGATTTGTTCGATGATAAGCGGTGGACGTGAAGTTCTTTTGGGAATCGATCTATTTGTAGCTTGAGGAGCCGGAGCTTGAGTGGTCTGGTTGGTGGGTTTTGTGGTGCATGAGGCTGGCCTTGCTTTGAGCCTCATTTGTCTTTTAACCGTTGGTCTCGGTGATTTCTCCTTTTGAGTAGCGGTCCTCGGCCTTATCGGAGCGTCATCGGACGATGATGAGATTTCCATTGGTGGCTCATCATCAAAATTAAAGGTCCGACGAGTAGTCTTGGGATCGACTTGCTCGTGCCTGGAACATCCGCATGGTGAGTCTTTTGGATTTGTCATGGGGGTTGACTCAGCTTCTTCTTCGCTTTCCGATCCCGGAAAGGTGACATCGGGGGTTGTCTGGGAATCATGAAGTGCGCCGATCTCCTTCTCGAGATGGATCGATGGTTGCGGGAGGGATGTTCTCTACTTGGTGTGTTACCCGGGAAGTCTCAACCTCCCGTGGGCCTTCATTTCCTCCAATAGTCTCTCTTCGCTGCGAGGCTGGGCTTCCCTTTCGACGTGTGTGTTTGTCTTAGGGTCTTCTACGATGGCATCCATTGGAGTCTCAACCCCATGGATTTGCACTTTCATCGCCCCAGTGTTAACTCCGGTAACATTCTTCTCACGTGCCTCGCATCGGCACGTCATTAGCCTTCGTAGTGAGCTGTTGGCACCTCACCGAGACAGTCTCAATCGCCTCGAGCTTCGTTGATGGCAACTTGTTGTTCTTCTTGTGTTTGAGTGTTCTTTGCTTCGCCTCCTACATTCTTTGTGGAGTCATCTGCAAAGATCCTCCGACCTTGCCGCTGGCTGCGGTGGAGGAGTTTTCACTCGAGCACCACGGTGAGTGACTTGGAGTGGGGTCACTCGTCTCCAAACTCCTTGTTGCAATTGATGGTTCGGTAGTTGGGGCGGTGGTAGCACACCTTCAATAGGGGTTGGCTCGATTGGGGTCCCCACTAGCCCGATTTCATCGCCATCTCCTTATTGCTTTCTTCCGAGTTAGTTGGGAAGTGGTGGCAAGCAACATCGGTGGCTATTTTTTGAACCACTCCCATTGGATCGATTTCATTTGTGTTCGGAGGACTCTCGGTCCCTCCATCGAGTCTTTGCTCGTGAAGGATTCTTGATTCATGCAATGCTTGCCGCAATTGCAACTCTTACGTAAGGTGAAAGATTCTCTCAGTTCCTCATCACTTTCAGAGAAGACATCAAGGAGAGGATGGAAGTGTTACGTGGTTAGGAGATAGGGCGGATGCTTGCCTTCTCGCGTGCTTCGGCTTCAACGACTTGCTTTTCTCTCTCCTTGTCCTCGTAGATGCGAGAATATCCATGCATTTGTCTTCATCTAGAGTGGACACGGTAGATAATCCAAGGAAATTTAGTAGTTCCTCTTCTTCTTCTATGAATTCAGGCCGTTGGAACTGTTCCATTGACTTGCTCAACTTCCATTTTCTCCACTCACGCAGACGATTACTGGATGTGCGGGTAAGGTGGAGATAGGATCATTACATCACTATCTGCCGAGGTGGTTCTTTTGAGTTTGTTTGTGTGAGCTACTGTTGTGTCTTGAGTTGCCTCTGCTGATCACGATCACCTTCAAGAGATTTGTTTCATCTACTACTTCCGGAGACTCTACTTCTCCAAAGTAGTCTCCAGGTATTTGTCTAGGCGAGTAGCCGACTCATTTGGTTTCTCTGTTCGGATTGCTTTACAAGTCTTCTTCGTCTCTTGGTTTGTACCGAGAGGATTTAGTTCGAGTTGACGGTGTCCTCAGAATCTTGGGCGGGGGCGTGCTTGTGTTTGTTTCTCGAGGAGCCGCCGTCTAGGCTTGTCGATTCTCTCTTTTGACGATCGAGAAGGAATTTGTGAGTCCTTCTCGACCGCAGCTGCGGGGCGAGTGACATGGCCGCAGGCGGGTGACTGCTGCGGGCGAGTGCATGTTTGGTTTTTTTTTCTTTGCAGGGGCGAGATTTCTTAGTAGGCTGCAGGGCTTTCTTCTTGGTTGGAGAGGAGGCATTTGTGTCTTCGGGGTGGTGATTCCCCTCACCGGTGTCGCTCTCTTGGCGTACGCTCGCTCTTCGAGCACCGGAGAGATTAGCTCGAACATCCTCTTGTTAACATGGAAAGCCTTCCCATGTCTAAGAGGTACTCCTTTCACCTCCAATAGCCGGCCAATCACTAGGCCATATCGAGGATCCTCCAAATGACCCATCTTCTTTGAAGGACTTGTTCCCCACGTTCGGGCAGAGTCTGCGTAGATAAACTCATTGATTTATCTTCTTTTCTTCGATTATTGCGGCCGTCACAGTCAATTTTGCCTTTGTGATTGGTCAAAGTCGCCAAATTTGATGTCGATACACTTGGCAACAATGTCCAACAATTTGTGATAATCTTCCTTGTGCCATCTCTTGTTTTTCTTTGTGTATATTATTTTGTCAAAGAACGTCGGACTTGGCTATTTATTTCTTTCCATGCGTCGGACCAAGTTTACATCAGCCTCTTTGATCTCGGATGCTCCTCTCTGGCGGTAGTGAGCAATATTCACCAAATCATGGCGTGATAGTCACCGCTTTCCGTGAGCAGGATGACTTGATTCTTCATCGTGAATCTCGGCATTCACGTAGAGAATTGTCGCGACCTCCTCCACGTAGGTCATAGGATACTCCAGTGTTAGAAAGCGGTTTTGATCCCGGCGTTTAACTTCTCCGCGCGATTTTCTTCACCAAGGTGTCGTCGGACCCCTGCTTCACCATCCGTCGAAATCCACGGTCGAACCGGTGTGGATTTGTTTTCCCAACTTGGTAAAGTCATAAGTTGGTGCCATTTCTTAGAATAATTTCAAGAAAAGTTCGAAATTTGATTTGAAGGTTGATAGGGTTTTGAGAGTCTTTGCCTTTGCTTTTTGAGAGAGAGAGATTGAGCAGTTTTTAGAAGTGTGAGAGAGAAACGGACGAAAAATGGTTTAAATATGGTTTATGAAAGGGCGTGCAGGCGGTTTTGAATCGTGATCGAAATCAACGGCTTGGATTTTTATGACGCATATTGAGCGATTCATGTCTCGTATTTAATGCGGCGGCATTTATATCCAATCATAGGCTTGGTGTGCGGCTTTATGCATACACATCATCATTATAGGCCGACGTGTCTCTTAAAACATTCGCTCGATCCAAAAACGCATTGCGTTTTTGTCACTTTGCTCATAAGTTATTGACTTATCTCTTAGCCGATTTAACTCGCTTCTCACATTTCTCTTAGTGACTCAATTATCACGGTGACTTGATATAAATTTGATTTTCCGATCTGGTGATTCTTGGTGATTTTTGTTTTCACTCTTTTTCACCTTCTTTCTGTTCCATTCCTTTTCTTTGATTCTTACGTGTCTCGGCTTAGCTCAATTAGCCCCAACTCATGTTTGAGTTCTTCAAATCTTGACTCACATAATGGTTTTGTGAAGATGTCGGCTAGTTGCTTGTCGGTTGAGATATATTCCAAGATAATGTCCTTCTTTTCAACATGATCTCTTATGAAATGATATCGACATCAATATGTTTTGTTCTTGAGTGCAACACAGGATTTTGAGTGATTGCAATGGCACTTGTGTTATCACACATGATTGGAATTTCTTTTTCTTCAACTTCATAATCTCTCATTTCTTTGTCTCATCCATAGGACTTGGGCAACAAATTTGCCCGCATGACTATGTATTCTCGCCTCAATTTGTAGAGGTGGCTATTGAGTTTTGCTTCTTGCTAAACCGGGAAATTAGTCTGTTTCCAAGCATTTGACATGTGCCTCGAAGTACTTTTTCTGTCACACTGCATCCAAAGATAGTCGAGTCCGAATAGCCAATTAGCTTGAATCCACCTTCCTTTGGATACCATAGGCCTACTTCCCGGCTTCCTTTTAAGTATCTCAATATTCTCTTAGTCGAGTCATATGGCTCTCTTTTGGAGCAGATTGAAATCTTGCACATACACCTACAAAGAAAGGTGATGTCCGGCTCGCTAGGCGTGAGATAGAAAGCGATGATCCAATAAGTGCTCAGATCTTGTTTGATCTCTGAGGCTTGCCATCCGCATCCATGTCCATTTTGACGATGTGTTCATTGGTATTTTTGAGAAGACTTCTCCTCCATACCAAATTTCTTCATTAAATCTCTGGTGTATTTTGTTTGACTTATGAAGGTTCCATCCTTTTGTTTCACTTGAAGTCCGAGGAAGAATGTCGACTCTCCCATCATGCTCATTTCAAATTTACTTTGCATGAGGTTTGAGAATTTTTCACACATGACTCTTTGTTAGTGGATCCAAAAATGATGTCATCCACATATATTTGAACAAGCAAAGATACTCTTCTTGTCTTGAATTCGAAAAGTGTTCTATCTACTTTTCCTTTAGTGAATCCATTTTCGTTAGGAATTGTGACGGGGTATCATACCATGCTCGGGTGCCTGTTTCAATCCATACAAGGCTTTCTTGAGTTTGTATACCTTGTCTCCAAGAGTCTTCTCGCTCAAATCCCGGAGGTTGTTCAACATACACTTCTTCTTCCAATAGACCATTTAGGAATGCACTTTTTACATCCATTTGATATACGGTGAAATTCTTGTGAGTGCGTATAGGCAAGAAACATCCTTATAGCTTCCAATCTTGCTACAGAGCAAATGTTTCATCAAAATCTATTCCTTCTTCTTGGCAATATCCTTTGGCTACCGATCTTGCTTTGTTTCTTACCACGAGCCCTTCCTCGTTCATCTTATTTTCGAATACCCATTTGGTTCCAATAACATTTTGATGTATGGGTCTTTGTACTAATTCCCATACTTTATTTCTCTCAAACCGATTGACTCTTCTTGCATAGCTTGAATCCAATGTGTGTCATCCAATGCTTGTGACACATCTTTGGGCTCTATCTGCGAGATGAAGCATGTGAACATCGCTTCTTGTTGAGTTTGGATCTTGTCTTGACACCTTCTCTCATGTCCCCAATGACAAGTTCGGTGGATGGTCTCTCGGCCATCTTACGTCGGAGGTTGAAGTAAGTTATTTGGATTGATCGACTTGCGGTACGTGTTCTTTGTCGGCCTCTCTCGTGATCACTTCACCGCAGATTTTCCGGTATTTTTGAGATTCGACTATCTCATCTTCTTCTCGAATTGATAATCCCCCGCGGCTTGACAAAGAGGGACTTTTTGTGAGGTTGGATGTTTTGACTTATCGGTGACTCTTCAATGTCTTCTCCATTTATGTTTGGCTCATCGAATACTACATGAATGGATTCTTCCGTAACCATAGTTCTTTTGTTGAGTATTTCGTAGGCTTTGCTTTGGTGAGTATCTAAGAAGATACCTCATCGACTTTAGCATCAAAAGCCTTTAGGTTGTCTTTGCCATTATTGTGGATGAAGCATTTACATCCAAATATCCCGAAATATGCAACATTTGGTTTTCTTCCGATCCGAGATCTCATAGGAGTCTTTGTCACCGCCTATTTATCATACATCTCTGTTTTGGGTGTAGCGGTGTGTTGATTGCTTGACCCAAAATCTTTTTGGTAAACCTGCTTGACTAACATGGTCTTCAGCTGCTTTTTGAGGGTTCTGTTTCTTCTTTTCGCAACTCCATTCTCACGTGGAGTCCTTGCGGTGATAGTTCATGACCAATACCATTCTCAATACAAGATCGAGTTATTATTCCATTGATAAACTCGGTTCTCTATCCGATCTTATTTTGATAATGGTTTGACTCTTCTCATTTTGTATCCTCTTCATAATTTTGTGGTAGCTTTTGTAGAGTTTCTTTCTTCTTGCACATGAATATTGTCCATGTATATCTTGAGTAGTCATCTACTACCACCAAGGTGTATTTCTTTCCACTTATGCTTGCTTTGGTTCCTTTGGGCCAAATAGATCCATATGAAGCGGATGCAATATTCTTGTTGAGGATGGACATGTCTTTTCTTTGAACGATGACTTGATTTGTTTTCCTTCGACATGCATCACATATACTCTCCTTCAGTATACCGAGTCCGGAAGTCCTTCCACAAGATGACTTCTTGCTAGTTTGTTGATCGTTTTGAAGTTCGGGATGACTCGGCTTTTTGTGCCCACAACCAACTTGATTCAAATTTTGTGCTTTCTTTGCTAGTAGGCAGTCTTTGGGTGTTGCGATTGACCAATCCACTACATACATATTTTTCTCCTACATCCTTGCAAGTACAACTTCATTAGATTCAACATTTTTGATTTGGCATATTCCCATGTTGAATCCAACATTGTAGCCCTTGTCACGAGTTGATCGATGCTTAGTAAATTGAAGTTTAGTCCTTCAACATATGCAACATCTGTGATTTCTAAACCATTCCTCGGATGGATCCAATGCCTCTTATTTCACCAGGAGCTTCATTTCCTCCAAATATGACTTTTGCTCCTTTGACTTCCTTGAATTTTGAATGATTTCTCTTATTTCTGTCATATATGCGGAACGACCACTATCCATGTACCAGGTTCCTGGCACTCACTATTCCTTGAACCCGCAATCAAGGAAATTAAGTTTTAGGTACCCATTCTTGTCAGGTCCGAGGGGTTAGAATTGTAAGATGATCCAACCAACCTAAAGCCAAATGATTTGACTCAAGAGGTTTCCATCTATCGAGTGCCATAATCATAATTAATCCTGGCAAATTGGGGGAGTCCAGGTTCATACAAATTGTCTCTTTTGTCTGTATGCCTGCATATGTGTTTTAGCAATTGCCTTTCTTGGGTAATTGTGGTGTCTTTGAGTGTAGTGCCTAGGTGCATATGTGTCTTTGATGAAAGCTCTTATGCTTTTGGAATGGCCTTTGTTGAGTTCTAGGCCTTTGCCACTGGGGCTTGTATTCCATAAGTCTAGCGGTAGTTCACATTATTCAAATACTTGGCTTGGATATTTTCTACCGTTCCCATCATATGTATTTCTTTTATGAGTTTTAAGGATTTTTGGTAGCTCTGCTTCCTCTTTCTGAGTATTTTGTTTGGAGTCTATTTGAGGACTCGGTGAATCTCTTCTCGGTATCCTTTCAAAGACTCTCAACCGGTTTGTTTTCTTTTCCTTTGTAACCAAGGCCGCTTTGCTTAGTATTGTGTTTTGGATTGAAAGTGTGTGCAACATTTAGAGTTTTGGATTTTTTTGACTCTTCATGACTTGAAGATCCTTTTTCCAAAATTACTCTTGTGGTTTGACATGGCACGGAGGAATTAAATCCTAAGCTTTGTCTTGTCTCCACATTCTCTTTGACTCATAATAAGATCATCCAATGATTTAGATGCCTTAGTGAATGAGGCAATAACATTTTTGAGGTCATTCTCCTCTTTTCTATAACAAATGACAATTTCGCTTTATTAATTTAGCATTTTCGGCCTTTAAACTTTTATTCTCATCGGCTATTTGACTTAGAGTACTCGGCTCCTTAGTCGACTTTGAGTTTTGACTTTTGAGTTGGTTTTGTTTTCCTCATTCAATAGTGTGTGTGAGGTTTTAATGTGCTCAAAATCTTTCATCATTTTGCCTAATGAATCATAAAGATCAGTGGGTGATGAAGTGTGTGTGTCACGATCACTATCACTAGTGTGTCCGAGCTTGTTGAGTTAGATTGTACCTCATCTTCTTGATCTTGTTCTTTGGCCATTAAGCGGATCAGGCTTCTTCTTCGAGTCACTTGAGTAGTCGGCTTCACCTTGCTCTCGAGTCATTTGTCTCCCTTGACATTTGTCTCGCCAAATCTCTGCGGCAGCCATCATTGCCTTTTTCTTCTCTTGTCTTCTTTCTCTCAAGACCTTTTTTCTTCTTCGTTTCGTACTTGTTGACTACGAGGATATGAGCGATCAATAGCATAGTGACTGGTTGTCTACAATTCCAACATAGATATTCACCTTTTGATCGACTCTTTCTATTCTTGAGTTGTCGGCCCTTTGATACTCAACTTGTTGATGATCATTCTCTTGGTTGGCCTTTCATCCCTTGATTTGGAGGAGCCGAGTGTCTTACGGAGGATTCACCCTTTCTCTCTTGTAGTTCTTGTTAAAGAACTTGTTAAATCTTTTAACCATCAGGGCAATTTCTTCGGGTCAATTGCCTCTTTGACTCAAACTCTCCTTCCATCTTTGACAACTAGAGCAAATTGTTTTTGGGTACATGTTGTCTCTTCCTGGTCTTTCCTTCTCGGCTCAAACTCGTAGGCTTTGAGGTCCGAGAATAACTCATGATTGGATGTCTTTGATAGGTCCATGGAATGTCTCGGTGCCATGACCTTCATCTCCCATTCAATTGGAAGACTTTTCGGAGATCTTCATACACATTTCTTCTGCGTATATTCCTTTCCAAGTGTAGACGGCTCATTTGTGATTTCTCGTAGAATCGAGCATCCGGTTGATCCAGGTTTTCTCCCGAGATCATTTTAAAGTTCTCAAATTTTTGTGACCACCGATAGTTTGTTTTCTTTGATTTGCTCACGAACCTTCACAAATCAATGTCGGTTTGTCCCATTTCTTAGCCGTTTTGCAAGATTTGACTTTATTGAACATGGCTTTGTCCAAGGTTTTGTACAGGATGTCCTTGGCTACATTGTCCAGTTGTATCTTTTTCTGTCATCATTTGTCCACTAAGTTCTTGGTTTTTCAACCATAAGCTGAGTGCAGGTCTTTGGATCTTCTTCCCCTTCACCGCAACTCTTCGCATTGTGTTCACCTTTAATATTTGCAGAGGCCCATCTTCTATCACTATCCACATCTCATCATGTAATCTTTGATAGATGAGCTCGCATACGAATTTTCCAATCATCAAATTCTTCAATAGTGAACATAGGAATGCGTGTTAGATTTGCTTCCATGATAATAATTTTTAATGATAGAAAAGAGTTTTGAAAGCTCAAGTACTAAAAGCGAGACTTTTGAAAAGTTTGGAGATCTAGTTCGAAGAACCGGTGCGGAGGGTTCAATGAACCAACCGCTCCGATACCACTTGTAGGTCCCAAGGGTGTAAGTGTAAGGTTTAGAAGGGGGTTGAATAAACCTTACCAAATTTTCGATTTAGTCCTTTTAAATCTCTGAGTTCTACACAACAGTATCCTTGATGGGACAGTCTAATTAGTCACTCAAGAGAGTTAATCTCTCAACGAACTTCGAAAGCCGTTAGTAGAGTAACTCAAATTGGCTATAATTTGACTTCAATTTGTGGTTTTGTTTTTCAATGGAAGACTTAACACCCTTAAGTTTGATTAAGCAAAGTTTTGACTTGATTTAGTACTTATGGATTATCAAATGGATAGCAAATTTATCGCCAGATATAAGCAATTAAAAGTGCGAGATATTTAAGTCTTTGTAAAGTAAATGACACAAGAAAGTTTTTATAGAGGTTCGAAGATGGGGTAATTCTTCTACTCCTCTCTTCTCCAACTCCGGAGGAATCCACTAAGTAATGATCAGTTTACAAAGTGGTAATGATCCGATACAAGTCTTGATCACAACAAACCGACTTGATCCTTTGGGACTCGATGCGAGACGCCTTGATCACTCACCGGGCTGGCTTCTCGTGACGACTCGCCTTCTTCACAGGGCAATTTGCTTTGCTACTACTGACTCACTTGCTCAAGCACTTTGGATTTGATCACAAGCCCTCCAAAAGCTTAAGACTTGGTTCACGCCTTGAACCTTTCTACAATCCTTCTTGGAATGTAGACCCCTTGTTTTCAGTGTTTTCCTCTTCAACCGATTGAAGTTCTCGTTCCTTCACGGGTAAGTGTTGGATTGATGTACTTCGAGATGTAGCTTGAGGACCGAGAATGTTTGATTTTGATAAGCTCGTATATCTCACGTGTGTGTCATTCACGCATCCACGCATCATCCTTCTCAATCAAACTCCTCGGCCTTTTATAGTGAACTTTCAAAAATTTGCCCGTTGAAGAGATAGGCTCATTTTTGAAAATCACTTTGCGATCGTTGGTTTGCGATTCTTGGAATTGCCATTTCTCGTATGAAATGTTTTATCACCTTTCGCAGTCGACACGGTGTAGTGCTTCCCATTGGTTCATTTCTTTGCACGCTTCGGGACCGAGCACTCCAAGAAAGGTAGTATGGAGATATTACTTGTTTAAGTAAATCTCTTGATTTACGGCAACGGTTCTTTTTTGATTATCTCGACTTGACCGCATTTCCTCGCTTTCCCAGGTGACTTAGAGTCGGCTCCCAATCATGGATGACTCTTCGTCACTTGAGTTTGAGACTTAGCTTCTCTTGAGTTGACTTGATGATGTTCCACTCATTTGTATCTCATTTCTTCTTGATCGAGTTCTGTCTGCTTCTTCTTTGTTGTACTCGGTGTCTCACGTGAGTTTTTCCTTCAAGCCTTGGTTGTCTTGCTAGTTGGAGCGTAGGCGACTTAACTCGGCTTGGCCACTCTAATTGTTACAATACATTTCAAAGCAAGAATTGGGGAGCCAACTTTCTATTCTAAGTTTTACATGGCATTCATCAAAATCTAAACAATAAAATTCCTAACAATAGTGAAATCGAGTCCATTACGCAAAACCATATGTGGGAGTTGGTTGATCTCCCTGATGGTCATAAGCCTTTAGGATGTAAGTGGATCCTAAAGGAGAAGTATAAAGCAGATGGAACTATTGATAAGTATAAAGCACGGCTTGTAGCCAAAGGCTTTAAACAAAACGAATGGTATGACTTCTTTGACACTTATTCTTCGGTAACGAGGATTGCGTCTATTCGGGTGCTTCTAGCGATTGCTTCTTTGCACAATCTAGAGATTCATCAGATGGATGTCAAAACGGCGTTTCTGAATGGAGAGATAGATGCTGAAATCTATATGGAACAACCTGAAGGGTTTGTTGCACTCGGTCAAGAAAAGAAGGTGTGCAAGTTGATAAGATCCTTGTATGGTGAAACAAGCTCCAAAACAATGGCATCTTAAGTTTGATAACACGATGTTGTCAGCGGGTATACAATCAACGAATGTGATAAATGCGTATATGTCAAAGGGACATCGAAGCATTTGTCATAGTTTGTCTATACGTAGAGCGATTTGTTAATCATGGGCGGTTGTCATGATGTTATCATGGACACGAAAAAGAATGTTAAAAAGAAACTTTGACATGAAGGATATGGGAACTGGCGATGTGATCCTGGGGGATAAAAATCAAGAAAACTCATGATGGAATTATCTTGCCACAATCCCACTATGTGGAGAAAGTGCTAAAGAAATTCAATGTTTTTGTGATTCACCGTCAAAGACGCCATTGATTTAAGTGTAAATAAAACTCTTGAAGCGAGAACGGTGGCTAAGATGGAATACTCACGTCTATAAGCGATCGATGTACATTATAAATTGTACACGTCCGACTTGGCCTACCCTCAGTAAATATGTTGAGTAGGTTCACGAGCAATCCAAGCCACGAGCATTGGAAAGCGTTAACCAAGGTGTTAAAATACTTGAAGTATACCTTGGAGCATGGGCTATACTACTCGAGATATCCGGTTGTACTTGAAGGGTATAGAGATGCTAGTTGGATTTCGAATTCGAAAGATTCTTATTCCACTAGTGGATACATATTCACCATTGGAGGTGGTGCGGTATCGTGGAAATCCACGAAACAAACGTGTATAGCTCAGTCCACCATGGAATCAGAGTTTATAGCTTTGGATAAAGCTGGTGAAAAATCAGAGTGGCTTCGAAACTTTTTGGAAGATATTCCATGTTGGAAGAAGCATGTGCCTTGTGACGATTCACCTGTGATAGCCAAGCGGCTATAGGAAGGCACGCGAGCAATATGTATAACGGTAAGTCTAGACATATTCGTTGGAGACATAATACCGTTTGACAATTGATCTCAAATGGTGTGATGTCAATTGACTACGAAAGTCAAAAACAATATGGCGAGATCCTTTGTGAAAAGAATCGAATCGAGATCAATTGTGTAAATTGCTAGAGGAATTGGCTTAAAGTCCACAAAATAAAAATAACCATCATAGTGGTAACCCAACCATGATGACTGAAGATCCCAAGAACTTGGTTCAATAGGAAAACTAAGCTATGAAGGTTAAGTTATAATACTTGGAAACAATGTTTCAACCTATCCCTGAGAGCAATGTCAAGTGTTGAACACCGCAAGTTGTGGTGAGGCTAAGTCATTTGACTTTTAATGATTCCTACACCTCGTTGAGGTTGAGTATGGCAGAATACTCGGATAGGAGATCACCTATGTAAGTGAGAAGTGAGGGCCGCTTCAAAGTAACACTTATGAATCCAAAGTGGTGTCCATGGCCAGAAAAGGACACAAACGTGAGAACAAGAGGTGTTGAGACCTTACTATGTTAATGTTATTGTCTCGGTATACCTTTGTGGAGGAATAGTTCAGGCATTACGTCCACTAGGCCGCCAAAGATACCCGATAGTATTAACTACGGAAGGTTCAAAGCCACAAGCTACCTTTAGGATGCGATTGTCTCTTGAGGACTAGTTTGCATGCCTGCATTCATGCATGCATTAATTTCCACTTATGTGGGGGATTGTTGGAAATTTGGTTTTGATAAAGTGGGTGTCGACCCGACTTTGACCAAATTTTCGGTGGCTAAGAATTTAATTCTAGAGGAATTAAATTGTGAATTGTTAATCTACCTTTCGAGTAGATGTTCGTAGTATTTTGTATTTCTCAAAACCAAATTTTGGGTGATGAGTGAGAAATTAATACGCGAAGTTGGCCACGCGAATGGACATAGTTTATCCTAGTATAAATACTAGAAGGTGTTATTAGTTGGATATACTATAACACAAGTAGATGATCACAATAGGCCATGGGCCAGTCCAACTCTTTGGGCTCGGGTCCAGGTTCCGTTAGTTTGTCACTCGAAAATGGGCTTGGCCCAAATTCAAGTGAGTGTTTGGCCCGATGATACGGACATTGGAGGTGTCACAGGTTCATGTATGTCTCTTGGAGTTTGTAACTCCTAGATAGTGGTCATAATGTGATTTGTAACTCTTGGAGTTACATTTGGTTTTAATTGCCCATTTTCTATCATTAATCTCCTCCAAGTGTTGAGAATTGCAGCCTTTATATGCTTAGCTTGCATTCAGTTTTGGAAGAAGGAAATGAAGGGAAATAGGGAGAAAGAGAGAGAGTTAGAAAATATTTTGCAGAAAGTTATTATGTCCAGAGGATGTTATCCGAATGTCATCACATCTCTCACTTTGCATCTTCCTTTTTCTCGCATTTTCTCGAGTCAAGCAAGCCGATTCTCGCTCTTCCTAGTTCGAAGGTGCCTTTGTGTCGGTGGTGCTGCTCATACGAGAGAGGAGGTAAAGCCGTTTTATCTTTGGGGACATTACGTCAAACCGTGAGCACTAGCCGGGACGTATTTGTCTTGCGGATAGAGTTCTACTCGACTCGTCTTTTGTTTTTCAAGTTTTGCCAGATTCATGCTTCTGGAGTTGGAGTCCATTCAAGACTTGTAATAGTTAGATTTTGCTTCAAGTTGTAATTTTTATTTCTATTTTTTTGTAAGGCCATTGTTGAAGGCATTTCCCGTTGTATCTCACTGTAAATATCCAACAATTCAATAATAAACATAACACAAAAACTTGTATAAGACAGTCTCATTGTTATAATTTATGAGACGAATCATATATTTAAATAGAATTTCGATCCAAATCCATACTAATGAAAATAATTCATATTTTTGAATGTTTAAGGATTCGTCTCATGAACATAGATCAATGATACGGTCTCCCGTAAGACCTCATCAAAACATAATTTACTACTTCAAGAAATGCTAAACGCATCTGATCAGGTCTCCCAGAGTCACATACGACCAACTTAAAAGTTCAGGAACATTTTCTTTGAAAACAAACAATAATGTATTTTTTGTTCAACTCCAAAAACTTTGACATTTTATTTCGAATTTGAAATTAAAGACCATGTATCATTCTTAAGTGAACGGAAACTACACCTCACTGGCATTGAGAAATAAAAAAATAAAATAAAAATCTTACTAAAGAAAGCTACTTCCAAATAAAATGGAATTCTTATTTTGTGTATATACAAATTTCGAACTGATTATACTTTTGATTATTTGAATATTTTATTCGTAAAAATTCGATCTATAGATTTAATTTTTTTAGGAATAGAATCAGGCCGGATCAATATTTACACAATTTAATCATCATGTCGAGTAAATAAAAAAGACAATAAGCGTTGTTGTACTCGTATAAACTTTTATCACATAAATGATATATATAAGTTATGCGAATACAATTTGTTTTTCTCTTTCTTTCTTTCTTTTTTTTCTTTTTGGCAAAAGTTGAATATAATATACTGTTTGATTGACTCATGTAACCAGAATTTAAAATTTACTTTCAGGAATTCACATTTTCATAATTTCATTGGATAGGACAATTTGTAATCTTGTTTTATGATAATATTATTAATTACCAAGAATCTTGAAATGGAGATGGTCAAGGGTCATGTGACACGGTCTTTAATTTGTGAAGGCTTGTCCTGGAAAACTGAGCGAAACTTAATGTATATTCATTCTGCAATTTTTTGGAAAGGAATATATGTATATATATATATATATATATATATATTATATTATTGTTATCACAATTGACTTGTCAATAGTTATATATCCTCTCACTTCTTCTTTGCATTGATCTTGACTCTGTCAACTAGATCTTTCAGAATATATAGTCAAGTTAACTTGATTAATAGCATTAATTCGATGTTAGTTTTGGGTTTGAGATAATAATATATGTTTAGTAGGACAAATTATAATTAAAGTTGCTAAAAAGTAGAATTGGAGTATGTAAAAAAATATTGTTCGTTTTCGGATGGGAACTTATATTCCAAAAGACTGATTCATCTTACAATATCACCACACGGATGATTCATGTCACGTGTACAAAATACCATGTATATTAAAAAATCACAATTTAGACTTATTTATACTTCAAAATTCAATATTTGTAGAAATAATGGGGCTTTTTGAAATATTTTTTTTGTTTATAAAGGGGAAAAATATAAGAGGAAATCAAATATGAGGATTTTTTTTGCAATTTTCAAAAATCTCTTGGTTTTTTTGTAATTAGCCTGAACCTCAGGGGTGTATTTGTAATTATCCCAAACATTTATTGCATTGATGATAAAACATAGTGCTCGCAGATGCAAACAAATTCAACAACCATTGATGCTTTAATGTTTTATAATTATGTATTAATTGAATTTCTTGGAAGTATTCATTTGAATGCTACTGCTCGATAAGATTTTTTCAAAGTGAAGTACTAGCTAGTTTCTTCCAAAGGAAAGACTTGAAATACACTTCTATAATTTTACTCCAAAGATATTACCTCCTTGGTGATATGGACAAATCCCATGTGTTTGACAAGCGATGCGTCATGTGTACAATAATGACCTATGTTGTTTCTATGTTATTTTCGGGTAAAATCATTGAGTCTTCTTGAGATGAGCGAATATACTAGACCTTAGAGAAATATGTTAGTATATGCTAATAGGACTTGGAAAACTTTGCAATACTTGGGTACAATTTTCCAAGAATTTCACAAGGCAGACTATTAATTTATGCTTCGACATTGCTATGATAGTTTTTATAAATGCGACAATCATCCGTGGAATATGAGTAGGGATGGCAATGGGGCGGCGGGTGGGGCGGGGTAGTGACGACACATACCCGCCCCGTGCTTAGTACGGGGCGGAGCAGGTCGACCCGTTCTGCCCCATTTTAAATTAAATTAAATACAAAAAAAAGAAAAAACAAATATATTTATAAAAGATTATTTACAAAAGTTATTATTATCAATTTATAAATGTTAGATATAATATAAGAATACATAAAAATTATATTATAATATATATTATATATGCAAAATATATATTAAAAATAAAAATTCTATGCGGGATGGGGCAGGGCAGGGCAGGTACCGCAGGACAACAGTGATACCTAGAGACCCGCGGAGGGGCAGGATGGATACTGGCGGGTCGGGTCAAAATTGTCATTCCTAAACATGAGGCGAATACTCTTTTGAAACAACAGGACTCCTTCACATTAAAATTAGTTAATTGTATATATGTTACTACTTTGATGCGAATGATGAAATTTATGTTGGTAAATTAGAATTTTCTTGTAGTGTTGTATAATCTTGAACTAAATTAAAGCAAAATATATACAACTTAAGCACACAACATATATACATCTTGATGCAGTTTTTTGAGGAAATATATAGTTAGGTCTTTTATATGATTCATACTGACTGTATTTAAGAAAACATTTATTCATTTGACATATGTAATGTAAAATACATGATAAGACACTAAATTGAAACATAGAATTTGAATGGAGGATAAATGCAAAACTTAAAATTAAATAAATGTATGGTGAGGACTTACAAAAGGGTGTGAAAAGGAATGCAACAAGTTGACAAGCAAAAACATGGCACATGTATGAGTAAAGCTTACGTGGGAGTCTCCCGAATTATGGGCAAAATTGAAAAGCAATTAAATTAATTTCCAGTACAAAATTAAAATTATTTTGTAGAAGAGTAAACAAAAGCAAAAGCTATAGAGTATGATGCTTCACAATTTGACGTGAAAGGCATGGGCCTTGTGGTCCTCAAAAACATTTAAGGAAACAAAATGCTGGTAACCATGCCATCTTTATTTATCTTTTTTTTCTTAAAAAAATAATGAGTAAATAATCTCCAAACATTAAGGGATTAAATGATATTAAACAAGTATACTAAATAGATGTCACCTGTATAATAAAGACTTTATTTTGTACATACAGAACATTAGATAGAATAGAAAATAGAATAGGAGATAAAATGTGACAATTACCGACTATAATGTGACTGTAATTCAGATAAATGCAATAGGCCAAGTGTAAAAAAAATTATCGAGTTACGGACAAAAATAAATAATAAAGGCGTAACACAATTAATTCTACTGTTCTTTGATTAACTTGGGCAATAATACCAAAATTGAGCTCATTAAAGCCGGTCCTAAGGCCAAATTCCATAAAGATTCACCAATTTGCCTATAAATACCACATATCAATAATATTGAAAGGTATGCAAATTCATTCAACAATTACTAGCTCTCAAATTTTGTGGACTTTATCTCTGTTCTAAAACTAATTTGAGCGTCGGAGGGTATTCACCGGTTAAATGCTAGCACCCTTAATGCTTGTTTGTGACGCATACATTGATCACCCAACGAGCAATTCGTGTTCGGGGAAGTTTAATTATTTTGAGTGATACCAAATCACTGACTTCCTTTCTTGTTTGTTTTACATTGGTGGAACTAATAAATATCTAAATTTATCTAAAAAGTTCGAATTAAAGCTGAAATTCAAGGATTCAGAAGAGAAGCACAATTCTTGAATCAACTATAAATACACTTCTCACTATCTCGATTCTCGTCTTTATTCGAAGTACATTAAAATTCATTTAGCGTTTCACGATTATTGTCCTTTATTAATATTTTTTGCATTAATCAGGGAAATAGATTTACTTCACTCAGACAAATTAAAGTGTAATATGATATGGAGTTTTGGACTCTAATTAAAGCATGCCTAACGACTTCCAACTTTGCACTACATGCCAAATTCTACAAGATGACGAAGTTTATGTTGAAATATTTGATGTTTATTTGATTACAAGGAAATTTATCTATTACAGAGAATTAGAAATTGCGGAAAAGGCGCGAGTTAGCACTTATCCGCAAAGATAAACACGTCACATATAGTCTTTGACGCAATGAGGCGTGTTATCCCCAAAGATACAACAACCGTCCTTGAAATAGCAAAGATCAAGAAATTTCAAGGCACCTTTCGAACTGAAATGTGCAAAACTGAGTACACTTATGCAAGTACAAGAATGAAAAAGATTGTGAAAGTGTGTTATCTGAACAATTTTGTAACCTTCAAGTAGTGGCCACTCCACTATGGTGTAACTTCCAAGTAGTGGGAGGGTTGCGTTGTTTCATTTTTAAAAGCTGCAGTTTCACTTTTAACTTGCAACTGATTCGTTTTTATTCTTTAAAAAACAAAAACAAATGTTTTCTGTGCAAAACTAGGCCCATTCCCGTCGGGGCACGGGCCTCGGCGCCGGGCCGGGCGGGCGGGCGCGCGTGTGGCCTTGTCCACCACACCTCACATGTGTATAGTTATTTCATCTTGCACACTCTTACAAACCCACTTACTTATATATTGAATAAAATTAACATTTTATTCTCATGTGGGATGATGTCTTTTCACCTTCCCATCATCCATTATCCCTTTTCCAAGTGACTAACTTGTGGATTTTATTTCTCACTCACCAAAAAATGGTTTTGAGAAGTTAAATATACCACACTCATCTACTCGAAACGTAGAATTTTATTTTAATATTTAATTCCTCCGAAATTAAATAATTAGTCACTAAAAAATTGGTCAAAGTTAGGTATCAAATCATTACTTCTCAAACCAATTTTCAACAGTTTAAATACCTTTGATGATTAATTAAATATATGATGCATTTAGATTTTGCAAATTTTTGGATTGGCGTGATTTATTAGTGTTTAGAATCTTTAACATGATGGCAAGATTCGTCTTGATGGCATGATTCATCACTCTCTATCTCTTTCTCAATTATTAGTTAACACTATCTACGTTGCCAATTAACAAATCTTTGTTAAAAATAATAACTTCAATTCTTGACAAAAACTTGGGTTAGACTGTCAACCAGTCTTTTTCATTAGATGGATTCAACTCGGCCCGTTTTCTTTTGTAATTTCACGCACCGGTGGCGTTTTTGTAATATTAGGGGTCGTTAAAAATATTAGATTTTCCCCTAAAAAGTATTAGTATTAAATCTGAAAAGTATTAACAGTAAATATGAAAAGTATTAGTAATTCCCTTGAACAATACTTCTAGTAGCCCTCATGAAAAGTATTGACTTTTTGCCTCAAAAGTATTAGTAATCGACCTAAAATGTATTAATTGTCCCCATGAAAAGCATTAGGCAGTGACGTAATATTAGGCAACCCTCAAAACTATTAATTTTTCCCTTGAAAGATATTAACAATCCCTTGAAAAAGTATTAGTAATCCCCTGCAAAAGTCCTAGTAACCCCTTGAGCAGTTTTTTAAGTAATCCTCGTGATTTTTTTTTTCTTTTTCCCGCAAAAGTATTAGTAGTTTTTCCCCTAAAACGTATTAATAATCGTATTGAAAAAAGTATTAAGTTTTTCGATTAAAGGTATTTTAGTATTTTTCTCCTGAAAAATATTAGTAGTCCTCCCAAAAAATATTAGTATCTCTCCTAAAAAATATTAGCAGCGGTCAGCGGATGTTGTTGTTGTGGTGTTAGTGGTTGTGCGGGTTAATATGCAGATTGACCATGGCGGGGTATTTTGATCCATCTAACGGTTAGATCCGTTAGACGATCTGACAGGAGATTAACTCTAACTTCTTTTAGCCTAGAAATTTGAAGTTAGGTTTAATAAATAATATATCATCATAATTTTCAGAAGATGAAAAATTAATGTTATTATTAACAAATAATAATTCTTTGCATACTTATGTATAATGTATACATATCATCAAATGGTGAAATAACGTAAATATAATTTTTTACTTTTTGTGTATATTGAAAGTGTAAGCTATTTGTTGATACTTATTCTTCTTTTAGTTTATAAAAACCATATTTCATAAGCTGGTGCGTACGTAAAATATGGGAATATTAGATTTTGGGGAAAAAAGAAAGAGAAAGAAAAAAGAGAAAAAGAATATGGACAATGTACAATAATTTCTAATGAGGAAAATAATTTTCTTAGCGTTTTTCTCCCTAAAATAACATAGCAATAATTATGTTTTATATAAACACTAGAATAACACCCGTGTGTTACACGGGATTTATCCAAAATTAAAATTTTAGTGTCACAATTACTTGTAAAAATTATATGAGATCCAAAATACTAATTAGAATCATTAAAAAAATAAAATCAAAAATTAAAAGAGTATCATACAAATAGTTCACTTCAGATTCTGAAAAACTTCTTTGTAAACTACACTATTTTTTCTATTTCCAAGTGTGTCGTCTTTGTCACAGCAGAGAATTTCCAAACCTCATTTGTTCTTAACTCTCAATATAGCTACATAACGTTGACCGTGAGATGTGATAAAATCCTTTATATTTGGGATTAAAATTTATCCAATTTTCTTTTAGAGTTGATATTGTGAGCTTTATTTTGGTATTTATATTTTATCTTTTAGAGTTGAGATTTTAATCTCGTAGTAGCAAAAAATCAAAAACTAAAAGGAACATATAAACCAAATATATTTTTGAAAGATAATATTTTTAAATGTATGTCAAACCCCAATTTATATTAATTGTTAGAATCCTTGATGTGTTTCTCGAATTTGTTGAGAAAATTAATTAAAGATAATTGATAGGATCCTGCAATATAATCTATATCTGGTCTCAGATCGATAATTAAATAAATTAGTTTATTTTAATTTTTATTGTTGGGATATGCTCATTTATATCTATGATGAGCTTATTTAATTTAATTAAAATTTGGATTGAATTGGTTATTGAATTTGAATATAATTGGCTAGTGGGTCAATCCTGGATTTAATAATAGTAATTTGCAATATACGTTGGAGTTAGCATAACTCGAGAACTAAAAGGTGCATATAAACCAAAAATATTCTTCAAATATAGTAATTTTAAATTAGCAGTGTAGATAAATTATTGATATCTAGATTACTTCTTATCTCTTAAAGTTGTTATTATCTTTTAAATTTGTAATCTTTTAAATTCAAAAAAGTTAAAATATATTAACGATTCAACTTTAATTTGTAGATAGCAATGGCACATGGATAATTATAAATTAGACATGTGGAATTAGGAGAATGAGGAGTTGACACATGTCAAAATTATTTTTTATTGTTGGGATAGTTTCATTTATACCTATGATGAGCTTATTTAATTTGATTAAAATTTGGATTGCATTATTTATTTTTATAATTGGTTAGTGGCTCAAACCTGGATTTAATAATAGTAATTTGAAATATACGTTGGAGTTAACATAAATCGGGAATTAAAAGATGCATATAAACCAAATATATTTTTGAAAGATAGTAATTTAAAAATAGTTGCATAGATAAATCCTTGATATTTAGATTATTTCTTATCTCTTAAAGTTGATATTATCTTTTAAATTTGTAATCTTTTAAATTCAATTATTCAAAAATATATTATCAATTCACCTTTAATTTGTAGATAGCAATGCCACATGGATAATTATAAAGTAGACATGTGGAATTGAGAGAATGATGAGTTGACACATGTCAAAATTAATGGGGTGATGACACGTGTCAACTTTATTTTCTCTTTTAGTATGTAGAGTTGATTTGATTGTAAGTAGTATAGTAAATAAATTTATATTTGAAAAAATACAGAAACTTGATTTTGCCTAATTGATTACAATCTTGCCAATTAAATATTTGATTGGATTAAAAATTAATTAGATTAAAATTGCCGATAAGCCTTTGCCTAATTGATTACAAACTTGATTTTGCCTAATTGATTATAATCTTGCCAATTGAATAGTCTTTCTCATTACTGGGCGTTTTTTTCCATAAGCCTTTGGCCAAATATATATGTGCTAAAATTTAAGGATTAGATAAATACGGAAATGTAAGTAGTATATTGATATTTGATTTGATTTAATTGTAAGTAGTATAGTAAATGAATTTATAATTTATAATTGACAAAATAAGTTGGTGACATGGTTTGACATGTGGCTAACTATAAAAGTGACACATGGATTTGGAAGTACTATATTGATATTTAAGGATTCGAATTTAAGGATTAGATAAATATGGAAATGTAAGTAGTTTATTGATATTTGATTTGATTTGATTGTAAGTAGTATAGTAAATGAATTTATAATTTATAATTGACAAAATAAGTTGGTGACATGGCTTGACATGTGGCTAACTATAAAGGTGACACATGGATTTGGAAGGCTAAAATTTTGACACGTGTACCAAATTGATTAGGTGATGACATGTGGCAAATTGTTTTTTCTTTTAGTATATAGAATTGATTTCCCATAAATATAAAAATAGATCATATATAAGTTTAAAAAGTTAACTACAAATAAAAATTAATTTACCTATAGAAAAATCTGTAGGTAAATATTAAGAAAACTGTAAAGTATGAGTAAAATCATTGTAGGTAAATATTTACCAACAAAATCTAAAATTGTTGGTAAATACCTACAATATTTTTGTCGTTATATTTAAAAATTGTTGGTAATTTGTCGGTACAAGTTAGAGAAAAACGATATTTTTTATTCTATAGGTATTCTGTAGGTAATTGTAAAATTTAATGACAAAATCATTTATGTCGCTAAATTCTGTCGGTAAACTGAAATTTTCTGGTAGTGGTTTGAGATTAAACAAAACTCATAATTTGCCCAAGAATATGAAAACATGAAGCCCACTCCATAACAAGTATAGAGAATAATAATCCGTACCATATGGATAGATTAGCTAGTTTGGTTTAAAAATCTTAATCAATAGTCATGTCGAAGTTGAATAACTATTTTTTTTTTTTTTTGATAACTCAACTCTGCGCTTACGCTGACTATCTCGAGGACAACGACTCAGGCGACTCCTCATTCTTTGCCGCTTGAGTAAGGTAAACCGCGGGATGTGCACGGCAAGCTAGTGTTACGGCGAGTGGCGGCGTACAACCGAGATCCTCCCCAGGTAAAGAGAACAATTATGTTCGACCCCAATCTACTAATAACGATCTCTCCCGAATCGAACCCACACGGATGCTATTCAAGATATGAGTTTCCACCAAATCTTCACCGGCTCGCATATGCCCGGGGAGCAATTTGATGGAGAAGGGATATGAACCCACGACCTCCACCCCACAAACAATTTGATGGGGCAGGATTTGAACCCCGACCTCCATCCCACAATTCTTTGTGGTGGTAGGGTGAAATTTAAGCCACCTGGTTTGATGCTACAAATTGTGATTAGATGAACTTAATAATAAAAATATATGGTCTTGAAAAGGAAAGTGTGTCCTACATGGTTTAATGGCTAATGGCATTTGGTGTAGGTAAGACTTGACAATTGTCACTTAAGTTTCATATTTAGGGTGATTATTTTTATACCCCATTAATTGAAAAATCTAATCCACTTAGCAAGTGTCAATGAATGGCAAGGAGTAGACTCTTGCTATAATTATAACCAGTTAACCACTAATGCATATACTTATTGTTCAATTAAATCGGTGTAAAGAAAAAAATTAGATGGGACTATATGGCTGAATGTGGGCTAATTACATAATAAGTGGATATGTAATTATTGTATGAGTGGTCCAAATTTTAAGAAGATGAACAATCACAAATACATTTGATTTAACAAAATCAAATTAGGGTCGAGATTAATTATGTACCTAGACAGAATAAGTAAATAAGCTATACAGTAAAACATCGATAATTTAATATTGAATTAATTAATAACATTGTTTAAATAATTGTTTTGTTTGGTCCCGATTTGGGACAACATGCTAAATTGATAATTCCCTAAATTTATAAGATAATACATGTACGAGAATTCATATAGGCCCCATGCAAAATATTAATTAATTTCTTAATATATAATACATTTATGGCCAATCTATGAATGCTTTATAAAAACATACTTAATTGTTATTTGGTTCTATTTGAAATGATTGTCATCTTGAAAGTGAGTTAAGGTAGTAAGAACCTAAATTTAGTTTGATTTTCTCGTAGCTTTAAGAAAAACATATTCCCTTTTAAAATAGATATATAGTAGAATTATTATCTTCAACATCACAATTCACATGTTGCTCTTGATTGGCAAACTCAACTTCACAATTCACATGTCACTCTTGATTGTCTGATTGCCGATTAACAACTCTGTAGTTTCAACATCTCTCAAATTGTATCATACACGCATTACAAAGTTGAATCTTTTGATGTTTTGTTTGATGACAAGAAAAATAATTTAATATTTTGCAATTTTTCAGTAGTTTTTAGATAAAACGACAATTGTCAATAATAAAAAAAATTACTCCCTCCGTCTCAGTTATATAGTCCAGTCGGACTGTTCACACAGATTAAGAAAAAATATTGGAAATTACAAATATGTAGAGTCTTTACTTGATTTGCCCTTATATAATGAATAGTGTAAATTACAAAATACATATGAAATAGAGTTATAATAGTAAAAGAATGGAAAAAATACTATTAAATATGAAAAGTAAACTATATATTTGGGACATCCCAAAAAAGAATAGTGGACTATATAATTGGGACGGAGTGAGTACAAGCCATTTTTCTATAAATTAATGCATTATTGATTTATCGATTATTTAATATCTCGCTAAATTAATTGATGTGATAGTCCAATATTATTAATTTACAGAGATTTATTTGTAATACTAGAAGCAGCAAAATCCTACACCAAATTAGAAAACATCACATAACTCTTATTTTCTTTAATTAAATTGTGAACCCGTTAGGAAATTTATGTGTGAACCTAGATATAATAATTTGCTCTATATCATTTTTTGTTACAATATTATTAATCAGATGATAAGTATATTAAATAATATCACCAATATATGTTAACCAGTATATTCGAGTAACTTTCTAAGAAAATGAATTTGCAACTTTATTACAAAATATAAGGAAAAAACAAAGAAAATAAGAGAAAATTGAAAGGGGTAGGTGTGAGATTGACCAAAACCAACTTCACCCACAAGCACACACGCACCCATCGTCTTCAAGTGTTGTCCCCACTGTAATTTACAACTTCCTTTCCCAAATATAAAAACCCCTATCTCCCCTTTCTTTTGTTTCAGCTTGCACGTTCCCTTCTCACGGAGAACTACAAGCTTTTCATTTCTGATCTCAATTTTTCTACTTTTTCGACTTTAATTTGATTCAATTTCCATTTTGACCCCTGAACCATGCATTCCCTCTCTCCTTCTCCCGCTATAGATCTGAAGTCAATAACCAGAACGACGTCGTCTCCGGGTCTCAAGCTAACCCACCACCGGGTCGGCCCGACCCGTTTCGTCACCCAATGCGTCTCGCGCTATGAACCGGCCAATTCCAGCGCCGCCGCTCCGACGACCCGCTTCAACATCGCCGCCGGACACGTCGGCGGGGCTCGCCATGAGTGGCAGAGCGCGTGCGCCATTCTCGCCAGCAAAGTCGTCTCTCAGCAGCAAGACACCGAGAAGAGCGGCGGCGGCGCCGATGGTCTCTCCAACGTCAACGGCCACCCCACGCTTGACCTCGTGCCAGTCAAGGAATCCAATTCCTACGCGCCGCTCCCCAAGCCGCTGAGCATTGCCGATTTGTCTCCGGCGCCGATGCACGGCTCGAAACTCCGCGTCGCCTACCAAGGCGTCCCCGGCGCGTACAGTGAAGCCGCCGCTGGAAAAGCTTATCCAAATTGTGAAGCCATCCCCTGTGACCAATTCGAAGTCGCATTTCAAGCCGTGGAGCTCTGGATAGCTGATAGAGCCGTTTTGCCGGTGGAGAATTCCTTAGGCGGCTCGATCCACCGGAACTACGACCTCCTCCTCCGCCACCGCCTCCACATAGTCGGCGAAGTTCAACTCCCCGTCCACCACTGCCTCCTATCCCTCCCCGGTGTCAGAAAAGAGTACCTCACGCGCGTAATCAGCCACCCCCAGGCCCTCTCCCAATGCGAGCACACGCTCACCAAAATGGGCCTAAACGTCGCCCGCGAAGCGGTCGACGACACCGCCGGCGCGGCCGAGTACATCGCGACGAACAATCTCCGCGACACGGCGGCAATCGCCTCCGCACGCGCCGCCGAGCTCTACGGGATGCAGATCCTCGCCGACGGGATCCAGGACGACTCCGGCAACGTGACCCGGTTCGTTATGCTCGCCCGAGAACCGATCATCCCCCGAACCGATCGACCGTTCAAGACCAGCATCGTCTTCGCGCACGACAAGGGGACGAGCGTGCTGTTCAAGGTTTTATCCGCGTTCGCTTTCCGCAACATCAGCCTCACCAAAATCGAGTCGCGGCCGCACCGCAACCGTCCGATCCGGCTGGTCGACGACGCCAACGTGGGGACGGCGAAGCATTTCGAGTACATGTTTTATGTGGATTTTGAGGCGTCGTTGGCGGAGGCCAGGGCGCAGAATGCCTTGGCGGAGGTACAGGAATTCACGTCTTTCTTGAGGGTTTTGGGGAGTTATCCCATGGATATGACACCATGGACCCCCTCATCCCGGGAAGATTAAAAATTGTATTTACCTCCCAAATTTTTTCTCTTTTTTTTCTTTTTGGTCTCTGTTAATTGTTAATGTTGCCTTGTTTGTTTTTTTAAGAAATTATAATCCCCTGTAAAGCTGAGGAAAGAAATGGTGGAACAAGAATTGGATCCCACTGTCATTCTATTTGAACCAAGCGTTTGAATTTTGCGTGTTTTTTCCTTTTTTTTTTGGGTCGTTTGTATTTTTTATTTATCGTTGAGAATGGTTTGAAAATAGGCAAGAATTGTGATGATAAGTAGTTAATATGTCAATGAAATTTGTGGGACATTGGATCTAAAGTTTAATTAATTTATTATGTATTTGTTGTAAGATTCGGATCCACTTGCTTTAGCTACCTCAAAGTCCTTTGGTGCTACTCACTGTTACTACATGTGTAGACACGGGGCGTAAATAAAGACGACCGATTCTGCTTAAATTTAAATTTTTTTCCTCTAACTCAACTATTTTTTTCCTTTAAAATAACACATATAAATTATTTTTTTTTTATTTTTTTCCACAAAAAAAACGGTACAAAAAAAAATTTGGGGTGAGCAGGGGGCCGGGGTGGCCCCCCCTTAGCTACGCCCATGCATGTAGAGTAACAAATGGGCCGGGTCGGGCAAACCAGTTGCTGGCCAAAGGAAAAATCGTACGGGACCTTAATTCTGTTGGGACGTGATTTTTCGAGATCCAAGTCCGCTCAACCCATAAAAGCACACAAAAAGTCAGGTTGACTGGCCTTGACTGACTTTTCGAGCCTAATTGGTCGGCCCAGATAGACTAGGTTCATATCTGGCCTAAAAAATTGCAGTCCAATCCGTTCTCACCTCTAAATACATGTACTTGTACAGTTTTTTATTTTAATTTATATTTAGATAATGAAAAATCAGGAAATTTAACAATTGTCAATTATTTTTTTTATATTTTATTGCATTTACACATGGTTGGTTGGTGGCGGTGGACTGGTGGCTGCTTTGCTTGGTCTCTGCGTGCGATATTTCTGTACTTCGAAAAGAGCACATGTTCTCTAATATTTTTCATAATTCTTTTTGTCTCTTTTTAACTTCTGTCTTCTGACATGATCAAATTGTAAATCTAGATTAATTCATACAAGTACTTCTAATTATTAGACACAAGAAAGAGTGACAAGAAAAAGAGGGGAAAAAAGAAAGGAGAAGAAGAGGAGGAATAAACAATATTGTTTTGTAATCATGGGAAATGGATATAAGATAATAAGAAAATGTATAACATATTTCTTGAAATGAATTAGGTTCCAATTTCTCAAATCTATTGAATTTTTATTTAATTAAACTATATATGAATTTATTTTGATTGTTCATTGCATGCAGTTTTAAATAATGTAAATTCAAGCATGGAGTGTAAACTAGTGTAAATTACAAAAATTATTAATTTTTGATGTTAAATTAACTACAAAAAGATTCAGTTATCATTAAGATTTACAAGTACTCCCTTATATGGTATATTTTCGAAATTCCCTTAATGTTTGTATTTATTTAATAAATATGTCATATTGTGGGTGAAATTTCTAAAATAAAAACAAATAACGAATATTTTTAAAATATAACAAAGTGTTCTTTTTTTGGGGTTGGGGGAGGGGGGTAAGACTAAATCTTAAGAGTATTTTTTGGAATTTAGTGTTATTTTATCATTTGTTTACTATCGGGTCAAATCGGATGAGATCTTCTATTCCAAGATGGTGTCTCATCTCCTATTCCACCGCATGGATGATTGTCACGTGTATAAAAGTTACCATATTAAAACCCTACAATTTGGACATGATTTATGCTCCAAAATTAATATGGTAAATTCTATACATGTGACAATTATCCGTGCGGTGGAAATTGGAATAGGAGATGAAATATCATCTTGGAATAGAAGATCCCATCCGGGGTCAAACTTGTACTGAATTCTAAATTTTATGGAACATCATTAATTTTTTTCACTATTGAGTTATTATTTAATGGGAAACATACGGCTTATCTGTCACCCCATTCTTTCTTTCTCTCACTACCTCTCTTTTCTCCTCACACTCTCTAAAAAACCCTAAAACTTTTAACTCTCCCCCCTCACTCCCCATCCCAGCCGCCCCCTTCCCCTCCCCTCCCTCTCCTCCTCCTCCTTCCCTTATCCCCTCCCTTCCCCAACCATGTTTCATGATCGAGCCAATGAAGGTATATCCTTGTGTTATCAGGAGGTGATCGGTTTTTCCGATCGAGTGGAGGCAAGTCGAAGGTCGGAGCTACAAAGAGGAGAGTTGGAGTAGGGTAGGTGATGGATTGCGGTTGCGGTTGAAGATCGGGTGAGGAGAGGCATTTTTTCTTTTCCTTTTTTTCGATTTTTCTTTTTTTTTTTCCTATTTTTTTGTCTTTTTAACGGTTGATTTGCGAAACTCGTAGGCGGTCGGTAATTTCGGGCTTGCGGTGCGTGTAGTAGCTCGTGCCCGGATTTGTTCGAGTTGGGTAGTCTCCCTTGCGGAGTGCCTTAGTCTTCCTTTCGGATGTGGTTTAGTTTCCTTTGGAGTTCTTAGTTTTTATTTGATTTTTAGTAGTTTCTTGTTTTGCTCCTCGAATTACGGTGGTTTTACCTCTCGTGCGGAGTTCTCCCCTTGACATGTATCAATGTATGTATGTTGGTGGTGGCCATTTCTTGGGTTGATGAGGTAAGTTTATTTGATTAATGAATATATTTCTATCATTTCAGCAAAAAAAAAAAGTTATTATTTAATGAATTGAGCTTCAAAGAAAATAAATATTATTTTTAAGTTGAGAACTTGATATTTTATTTTACAGTTCTAAACTTCTAATTAAATATTAATTAGGGTGGGAGAGTTGGTAAGAACAGGAAAAAGGCACGACGGTTGAACCTAAATTTGTGTGCGCGGTAGTTGAAATATTATGTATTAGATGACCTCATGCTGACGTACTATTTGAATATTTTTTTAGCTCGGTGATTTTATTTTTAACTCCATGCTCACATTTTCATTATTTGAAATTATAGATCTTTTTTTTTTGAGGAAAGAAATTATAGATCTTTATATTAATATTAAAATTAAAAAATATATAAACTAATCATGTTTCTCTACTGAGTATATATAAGTTAAAAAATATATAAACTAATCATGTAGGCAAGAGTTTCGTATTAATTCATTCAATTATAAATACCAGTATATATATATATATATATATATATATAGGGGGAGAATCAAGTGAGACCATGTCTCTAGGTGAGACACAATGGACTAATCTCAACCATCCCCTACTATTATTCAATGGGTGTGATTTAATGGATAAAAAATATATTAAAACATTAATTTAATCAACATAAGGGTAGTAGGGTAAAATAACATATGAGTAGTTATAAGAATGGAATCAAATCTCTTTTTCTCTCATCCATCTCTCAAATCTCACGTCTCTCTCTCTCTCTCTCTCTCTCTCTCTCTCTCTCTCTCTCTCTCTCTCTCTCTCTCTCTCACACACACACACACACACACGTCTCTCTCCATCTCTCCCTCTTTTTTTCAGTTCCTCCATTAACGCAAATGGAAGAACTCGAACTGTGAAAAAAATAGTGAAGAAGATGCAATTTATGTTTCAAATGAAAAAACAACGATGAATAACTGAACTCGTTTATATTCAACCTACACTTTATAAACTGATTTTATAGAGAAAAAAAATTGTGAAGAAGAAGATGATTTCTATTCCAAATGAAACAACCATGAATAAGACGATGCATCTGTGTAGACATCAATGGAGAACTTGAAACTGACCATTAAAATAAACTCTTAAAAACTGTAATTCTCACGAATAAGACGATGCATAGATATTTATGAAATGATGTATAAATACTTATGAAATGTTGCATTTATAATTATGAAACGATGCATATATCTGTAGGATATTACATATTTGATAATATGCAACAAAAATCTACTAAATATGCATTATCTGAAAACTATCTATGCAGCGTAAAAAAACTAATATGTAGTACAGTATAACCAACTATGCAAGACGTCATAAACTATGCAACAAAATCAACTAACTATGCATTATCTAGAAACCATCTATGCAGTGTGGAATAACTAAATATGCAGTACATTATGTAACACCTCATTTTCATAATTTCCAAAAGTAACATAACATTTTCATAACTAAATATGCATTATATTGAACTTATTTATGCAGTGTAGAATAACTAAATATGCAATACGTTATATTCAATTCTGTATTGTTTTCGTAAAACAGTGCCAATAAAATAACTAAATATGCATTATTTGATGTCTAATTATGCGATGAGAAGAACCCTAACTATCTTTGTAAAATAAAAATATTTGGAAAGAAACATGTTCCTTAAATTCCGCCACAAAATCCGTGAGTTTCAATCTCCCATAAAACATTGGGACCACTAATTTGACTTACAAAATTACCACCTTACCCTTAAATGGGAGAATTTCATAATAGGGTCCATATTAAAGAAAATCTATCACTTCAAGACCCAAAATTTTAATATTCTCAAATCAAGACCCAATTTTTATTTTTCTCTCAAATTAGGTCCTCTCTCCAAATTTGGGTTCTCACTTCAAGACCCAAAATTTCAATATTCTCAAATTAAGACCCAATTTTATTTTTTTCAAATCGGACCCTCCCCCAAATTTTTCGGTTCTCACTTCAGGTTTTAAAATTTAATAAAAAGAAAAATATTAATGCAATCTATCACGCCAGCCACAAAAAATATTTTTCTTTCTCTTCATTTTTTCGTTCATCCCTTTTTCCCTAATCGATACTTGTTTTAAACTTTAAAATTCAATCATAATTTGGCTATCTTATTTTTTTAATGTAGAAAAATATTTTACTATTTTTATTCATAATTTGGATATCTTATTTCTTTTTTGTTAAATTCTAAAACCTAAAGTGAGAACCCAAAATTTAGGGGAGGGCTTGATTTGAGAGAAAAATAAAAATTGAGTCTTGATTTGAAAATGTTGAATTTTTGGATCTTGAAGTGGGAGCCCAAAATTTGAGGAAGGGCCCAATTTGAGAAAAAAATAAAAATTGGGTCTTAATTTGAGAATATTGAAATTTTAGGTCTTATAGTGATAGATTTTCTTAAATTTGGACCTTATTATAAAATTCTCCCACCCTTAAATTGGCGGAAATCAGGTAATTAAAAAAAACTGAATTAATCACATCCCTTCATTTTTTAAGATCAATGGGTAAAATGAGTCCACATAGTCTCACCTAGGGAGGGTGGTCTCATTTGAACCAAATCCTATATATATATATAGGGGGAGGTTAAAATGAGACCACATATTATAGTGAGACAATGTTGACTCATCTTAACCCTCCTTTAGTTATATCAATGGCTAAGATAAATAGGGGTTATAATTACATTAAATATTTAATTAAATCAAAATAAGGGTATAGTAGTCAAATTACCCAAGTGGGGGACCATCTAAATATGGAATCAGTTATTAGAAGAGAGAAAATCACGTGGGAAGAGAGAAAATCGCGTTGGAGAGAGAAAATCACGCATGTGCTCTGCCATGCAGTATGTTGTACACTTATCATATATTTGATGTATATTTAACACTATTTTACTGTATGTTTAGCATAATTTTAATGCATATTAAAATGGTCAAACAAAAATATGTGGGGACCGCGAATCAAGGAATCAGTTATATATATATAGAGAGAGAATCACACTCATTAACATGTGGGGACCGTGGATTAAGTAAATCAATTATAGAGAGAGAGAAAATCACGCTAATTATTGTGCTGTATATTTAGCATATATTTGATGTACACTTAACACTATTTTGATGTATGTTTAACGTAATTTTACTACATATTAAAATGGTCAAACAAAAATATGTGAGACCGTGGATTAAGTAAATCAAGTATAGAGAGAGAGAGAGAGAGAGAGAGAGAGAGAGAGAGAAAATCACACTCATTAATGATGTATTTTTAGCATATATTTGATGTATATTTAACACTATTTTGATGTATGTTTAACATAATTTAATTGCATATTACAATTGTCAAACAAAAATATAAGTATACAACAAAACACATATAAGTATACAACAAACCACATATAAATATACAACAAAAAAACATAAGTATACATCAACATAAATATATACATAAAAAATTAACTATTTATACAACAAAACACATCTAAGTATACATCGAAAAACATCTAAGTGTACGATGAATCGATCCATGTCAAAGCATCATCTTCTTCACCAATCCTCCATCTACAACAACAACTACACCACTCCATCAACCAGAAACAGAAATCAATAGCCTCTTTATTAACAGCTACACCACATCTAAATTCGTCCCTAATTTTTTTCTCGCACCGACCTAAACTTTGGGACTCGGCTTCGAAATCCAATTCGCAGATGGGAGGCTATGGTGGTCGGAGATGGGAGGGAGAGAAACAAAAGAAGTGCAATAAGGAGGAGTAAGCAAAATTGGAGTAGGACGGCGGAGAGGAGTGGGATTAGGTGATTGAGGCGGCGACGGCGGTGGTTGCCATGTTCCGAACTGACGAGCAGCCAACAGATTGGTGGTGTTCTTCTTCCTTCTGAGAACTGTGAAATGGGTGAAATGAGATGAACGGGATTTGGGGAACACATAAATTGGGGGTGAAAATTAAAATGACCAATCTGCCCTTTTCAGCTTATAAATAAAACAAAAATAAATATAAAATTGGAAAGATCCCAACCACCTAAAATTTGAGATGTGTGGCCAGGATTAGTCCACATTGTCTCATTTTAATTATGTGGTTTCATTTGATCATATTCATATATATATATATATATATATATATATATATATCAATTTTTAATTAATTTGATGGGTTCAACTCATCCATTCGTAAATGAGAAAATAAATATACTACGAAAATGAGGTCTTATATGCATGGGCGTAGCCAGGATTTCCGGCTAGTGCGGTCAGAATTCTTTTCGTTTTGACAGGATACTTATCCGGCCAAAAATTTTAAAAAATAAAAATAAAAATGGCAAATCTAAAGTCTACGTTGCAACAATTCTTTGCGGGTTTTCATAATCTCTAATTCTGACTTCTCTAGAAAGAATTTTTCGGATAAAGAACTTATCCAAAAATCCATTTCTAACCACCAAACAACTATTATTATTATGAAAAACAGACTTTTAATTAGATCCAAAAATTCATTTGGAAAGTGCTCTCAAAAAAATTGTTCATTATCAATTTTGAAACACACATCTCTATATTTTATAACAAACAAGACAATCAATCATCCACTCATATACAATAAATATTGGGTCATGTAATTCTTAATTTTCTGGGCCGAAACATTAGGTTTATTGGTCTTTTAAATTTTAACTCATTTTTTTTATGAACCAGGTATTCGACTGTATTTCCAATGATGTTCAACTCAAATTTAACAGGTTACTCTGAAATTCAGTGCAGTCCGCCGACCGCACTCGTCCTAGAGTAGCTTCGCCACTGCTTATATGATCATAAAAATAAAAATTAAATATAGATTGTTTTCATATGTTTGGGTTTGAATTAAAATTTCATTTAAATATAGGATCCGTCTCATTGATTATATTTCTAAGACCGTTTTATACAAATTTTTGTCTACAACTAAAGTCAGTGGATTAAGAAATATCACAAAATACTCCACCATATCCAAAACTTATGATATTCCAAGATCATGTTTGATACATATCTTTTTCGTATCTAAGACACATCATGTTCAGGAATATTTAATTTTGCACAGTTGTATCTGTAATGTCTTTAATTAGATGCTTTAAATATGTTTAAACAATAGTAAAATATATCAAAAGATAAAACATAAAGTACTATTAATATAAATATTTGTTTATTTACAAAAACCAGATTAAAAAGCCATCTATATTTCAATACTGATACTGACAAAAATAATAATAAATTTGATCAAGTTTTAACTCTATCAATAATGTATCTAAGTAATTGAAACGTATAAATTATTTCATTGTTGTTTTGTTTAGTAATGTCTATTCGTTAACAAACCTTATTAAACAATACAAACTTCAATAGTGTAATTTATAATTTAAAAATATATCTCATTTCATGGTTCTTTTATTCAATGTGTAGTTTATTATGAAAACTGATTCCAAAACAATCATTTTAGGCGGGGCCTATAGCTACATGACTAATTTTGCATCATTTTCGCACAAATATATAATCATTTAAGCACACAAATATACAATTTCATGGGTTGGGCTTTCTTTAATGCCTTGTAGTTGGTTTTCTACATCTCTTTCTGGCCCTTTTCCTCAAACGAATGAGCCCACAAATAGTAACAAATTAGCTCTAGAGACTACAATCTCACAATCATGCTATTTATCACTCTATCACCCCCAAAAAAAAAAAAAACAGTCTAACTAACTATTTTTGTTTGTAATGGTCAATAATTCAGTCATTTCTTTAATACAGTGTATTTAAGATTCGAATGTTCAATAATATTAAAGTGATCAAAGAATTAATATAATACATTGATTACAATATTAAAGAGGTTAATGGGGGAATTTTTGAAGAATGGATAATATGATTTTTTTTTTTCAAAAGAATGCAGGCAAGGTAAATTTGTAAGTTTACTACTTATACATAGACTTTAAATTCTTTCCTAGGACAGTAGGACTCTAATCTCCTTCTAAAGAGACATTAAGGGTGCGATTGGATATGAGAGAGATTTCATTTTTGTTCCGCTAGAGAATTTTTTTTGACCAAACATGCGATGTTTATGAAATTTTTCAGAAAATATACTATTCACCCATTTTCACTTTTTCTCATTATTTTTTTCTCTTATCAATCACTACTCATTTTTTTACAAAAAAACTAATCATTATTACACATTCTCCCACAAATTTCATTAGTCACTCACTCATACATATTTCTAACTACCAATCATATCCAATCATTATTTTACTATTTTTAAATCAAATCAACTTTCATCATTACTTTTTTATCTCACATCCAATCACACTCTCAAATTCTTCTTTTTTCTTCCGAAATTTTTTTCACCACTATTCTTTAGCAAAATAATTTTTTTCCAAATGAAAGCATATCCAATCGTGCCCTTATCTACTCCTCATCCTCCTTTCTTTTATTTATTTATTTATTTATTTTAGGTGCTTATAGTGTGGTTTGAACCCAACATTTATGCATGCGGCAATCCGTTTAACCCGCTACGAAAATTAATGGCTTAATAGCAATTTAGGTCTTGTAATTATAATGGGGTGATATATTTGGTCATGTAAGTATCTTATGTAGCGATTTTGGTCCTGTAAATTCAAAGGAGTGACATATTTGGTCCTTTAAGTATTTTATGTAGAAATTTAGATCCCGTAAATTTTTATTTTTTTTTTGCAATTTGGGTCCCATAAGTTATATTTTTGTGCAATTTTGGTCCCAAATAGTTAATTCATATTTCAGCCTCTGATGACCAAAATTGCTACGTAGCATACTTAGTGGACCAAATATCCTAATTTCTAATACATACGGGACCAAAATTGCTAATCACAATAATTACAAAACTAAATATGCCATCTCCTTATATTTATAGGACCGAAACTCTAATTAAGCCAAAATTAATTAAAGACAAGACTATCTTTACCAAAGTGCACATAAGCTATGACCACATCTATTTTACCCATAATTAGGCAAGGGTGGAAAATGAAGAATTTAGTGAAATTTATTACGCCATTTACATTCTAAATAAAATATAGAAAAACAATTTTTTTTCTATTTCTCAGTTTCTCGATTTAATCGGACTAATCATGGCCCCCCAAAATCCTCATCCCTAGGTCTTGAACGGATATAAATCGTTGGATGTGTCTCGTAAACTAGCCCTGAGTTCTCAACAAGATCTGTATATTTTTACACAAGGGGCCTAATATGACACTGTGCCTCGTCTAGCCTCATCTTCCTATATACATTACGGGCTCGTTTGGTTGGAGTTATGCTAGGGATATCAACCACTTTTGTTATAAATCATGCATATTATTTTGTTTGGTTCAACATTGTTGGCGTAGAAAAGACAAAGCCCGGTCTCTTATCAAATGAATTTAATGATACAATATCCCCACTATAGGGGTGGGATACATTTCCCATCCTTTTCTCTTGCAAATGGTAACCCCTTACCACTCTAATGTCCTTGTATGTTGTGAAAATGGTAAATAAATTATAAGTTAGGGCTACAAATGTCATATCCACCTTGAATAAATGTTCTTCTCCAACATAACCAAACACATTATTAATAAAACTATTTGTGTCCTATGGCCCAATCCATCAAACAAACACAATAATAGAACTTATTGTATCCACATAATAAGGCTGAAAAATGAAATGAGAATTAATCATGCACATTACCATCATGTAACCAAACGAGCCATACATGTCCACACTATCTTGCGGACTAGAATTTCCCTTTTTACATACATTGTCATTTTCTCCCCCCAAAAAAGAAAAAAAATGCCTGAAACTCAAAGTTCATAAATCTCCACATGTCAGCCAACTAGTGGTTCACATTAGCCACAATCTCCATGCCAATACCATTCTCGATAAGATATGGTTGATAAACCAACAGGTCGAAAAAAACAAAGAATTTTTTTTTCTCCATTTTTAATGGAAGAGGAGCTGATCCAAACCTGAAATTTCAAAATGGCCATTCCCAATTCCCTGGATTTCTCACTATCCGCCGGCATAACCAGAAAAACCCTCCAATATCCATACCAATACTCAAATAAAACCAAAACCCCTTTCCCATTCATCTCTTTTCTGTTCCTAAACTCAAATCCACGAGCCGTAAAACCAGACTCCTCTGTTTGTTCATCCCCTGTTTTAGAAGACAATGCCCCAATAATTTTGGGTTTTCAAGATTTTCAGCCCGAAAACAATTTCCCCGAAGATAACAAGAAATTAAATGCCCTAATCTGCAGTTTGTTTAAGGATTCACAAACCGAAAACCTCGGGTACGAATATTACCAGAAGGCTAAAGATCAAAAACCAGGTTTTAAACCTCAGAGATACACGATGAAGCTCATAATCAGGTATTTAACCCGTTCCAAGGATTGGGGTTCTTTATTTTCGTTCTGTGAGGATGTTAAAAATTTCCAGGTTTTGCCCGATAGGGTCACGTGCTGTAGATTGATTAGCACGTGTGTGAAATCCAGGAAATTTAAACTTGTTAATAGTTTTCTAGATGTTTTCTTGGATATAGATGTGGAAACTGCTGTTTTAGCATTTGATTTTGCGATGAAAGGGTATAATCAGCTGCATATGTATAGTAGCACAAATGTTTTGTATCAGAAAATGAAATCTGTCGGCCTGGATTTGAACCCTGGATGTTATTTTCATGTAATGGAAGCCTTTCTGAAAATGGGACACTACGAAAAAGCCGTTGAAATCTTTCGAGAATTCGAAAATCGGAAAGTGATCAAAATCGGGGAGAACGAGACGATTTATTCACAAATTTATCGGGTTTTATGCGAATCGTTGGGGAAAATGGGGCGACATTTTGAAGCGCTGGAGTTTTTCCGTGATATGCCCGAAAAAGGAATTCCAGAGGACCATTCGATTTATTCGTGTTTAATAAGTAGTTTCGCCGGCGCTGGCGAAATAGAAGTAGCTGAAAAGCTCTTGCAAGAAGCAGAGAGCAAGAAAATGTTGAGAGATCCGAATCTCTTCTTGAAACTTGTATTGAGATACGTCGAAGACGGGCTAATGGAGAAAACGCTCGATGTCGTTTTAGTAATGAAACGCGTAAACATAAAAGTTTCCGACTGCATATTTTGCGCGATCGTAAACGGCTTCTCCAAGAAACGAGGAGTCAGAGCCGCGGTGCAAGTTTACGAAGATCTCGTCTCGCAAGGGTGTGAGCCAGGGCAGGTGACTTACGCGTCGGTTATGAACATGTATTTTCGACTCGGATTGTATTCCAGGGCGGAAACGGTCTTTTCGGAGATGGAGAAAAAAGGGTACTGTAATTGTGTCGTGGCGTACTCTAGCATGGTCGCGGCGTACGTGAAAATGGGGAGAACACAGGATGCAATAAGGCTCGTCGCGAAAATGAAGCAGAGAGGGTGCGAGCCGAACGTGTGGATTTACAATTCTCTCCTTGATATGAATGGGAAAGCATTGAACTTGAGGCTTGTTGAGAAAACATGGAAAGAGATGAAACGGAGGAAGATTTTGCCCGATCGCGTTAGTTATACGACGGTTATTAGCGCGTACAACAGGGCGAGAGAGTTTGAGATGTGTGTGAAATACTATGAGGAGTTTAAGCTGACAGGGGGGAAGATTGATAAGGCGATGGCGGGGATTATGGTTGCGGTTTTTTCGAAAACGAATCGGGTCGATGAGCTTGTGGAGCTTTTGCAGGATATGAAAATCCAGGGACTAAATTGGATGATAGGTTTTATAGGTCAGCTATGAATGCTTTGAGAGATGCAGGGCTACAAGTGCAAGCAAGATGGCTTGAAGAAATGTTTAAGTGTTCTTGATTTGTTATTTGTTAAGTTGATGTAAAAAGTGTAAAGTCTTGGACAGAGATGATATGTATGAATTTGGAAATCAATGTACTTGGGAAAAAAATTGGTGAAATGCTGGAAGTTGATGTCGAAAAGGAAAATGGATTGAATTGTTAGGCATGTTTGTACATGAAATAAAGTGTACGTGGTCTAGCATATATATCAAGCACTGCGATATAAATTACTGATTTCTCTTCTTCTATTTTGCCTAGCATAACAATGGAATATGATTCTCACACAAACTCAACAATTTTTGCTAGTTATGTTTTCACACAAACTCTGATCACCATCTCGTAGATTAAGGTCTGAAACTCCATTAATGGAGAATTAAGTAAAGATCTGAACAACATCCGTTGATTTATAAGAGCGACAATTTCAGACAAGAATCGAATTAGCCTCTCACGAGATTGGTTATTTTGGCGAGGTGGATTCTGGCGAAGGAGGGGGAGATTGAGGTGGTGATTGACTGCGAAGATGAGTTAAAGGCACAGAGGATGTCAATTAGGACTAAGGAGTTCAAGAAGACACGTGTTCAAACACATTTAGGTTAAGAATGATAAAACTTTGAGGAATTACGAAAAAAAATTAATACTTTTTGGAGGAATTATTAATACTTCTCGGAAGAAAAATTAAAACTTTTGAGGGACTATTAATATTAGGTTTTTTACTTTTCAAACATTTATTTTTTTAGAGTAAAAGCTAAAACTTTTTAAGGGAACGACTAATACTTTTCAGAGAAAAAACTAAAACTTTTCACGTGACATTAAAATAATTTTCAAGGGAAAAACTAATACTTTTCAGTTCAACATGTAATATTTTTCACTTAAATATGCAATAATTTCATCTAAAACTGTAATAGTTTTTAATTTAACATGTAATCTTTTCGAGAAAAAATTAATACTTTTTGAATTATCATCTCACCCACATGTTATTACATGTTGAACTACAATATATATATATATATATATATATATATATATATAGAGAGAGAGAGAGAGAGAGAGAGAGAGAGAGAGATTGGTTCAAATGAGACCAATACCTTTAGGTTAGTCCATAAGAACACTTATGGACTCTTGATTTAAAATTTTGGATGGTGTAGATCATTTTAGTTAACTTAGCATATAAGGGTATAATTGTACTATTATATTTAATTAGTTATGTTAATTGGACGGTTATTAGCTATTTTTAAGGAAACATAATCATACCTTTTCAGTTACCCGATTTTTTAGGGAGGAAAAATCATAAACTTCAAGCGTTTTTTTCAAAATTGATACTTCTTTCCGCCATATTTGTGAACAGTCGTTTTATTGTATACTTAGTTCAGTGGACTTGTATACTTAGTCATGTTTTATTGTATATTTAGTTCAGTGGATTTGTATACTTGGTTCAGTGGAATCGTATTCTTAGTTATATAAGTAGTTTAGTAAGTAGTTTAGTGAATTTGTATACTTAGTTATGTGGATTTGTATATTTAGTTCAATGGAATTGTATGTTTAGTTATATAAGTAATTCAGTATAATTGTATACTTAGTTAAATGTTTCTGTATACTTAGTATTATTTTAATGTATAGTTAGTTCAATGTAATTGTATACTTAGTTAAATGTTTATGTATACTTAGTAAAGTATTAATGTACATGTAGTTTAGTGTAATTGTATAGTTAGTTAATTATTTATGTATACTTAGTAATGTTTTAATGTATAGTTAATTTAGTTTAATTGTATACTTTTCATTAATTGTTGCACGATTTTGTTGCCATATTTGAATAATTTGCAGGTTCGAATGAGAAGAGAGAGAAAGGAAAGGTGACTCGTTTGATTATGGGGACGTGATCAATACAAAATCACGTCCCTAATTTTTAGGAAACGGTTACTATATTTAATTTCCTGGATTCCTATTTTATCCCTTCTGATGTATACTTACTTATGAAATGTTGTATATATTGTAATATATATTGGCCATTGATGTACTATTTAGATGGTGTAGATTTAGTCCGATGGACTAACCTAGGAGGTTGGTCTCATATGATCCCCTTCCTATATATATATATATATAGGGAGGGGGTTATATGAGACCATCTCATAGGGTAAGTCCATAGGGACCAATCCTAACCACATATCTAGATTTTCTAATGGTTGTGATTTTAGAGCTAAAATTACAAATTAAATCCTAGAAAATAGAGGGAGGGGTAAATTAGTAATCCTACAAAATACCCAATATTCATGGGATTTTGTTCACATTATGATTACACAATCTCTCTAAATCTCACATTAAATTCAACGTGAACAATCTCATTCTTCTTCTTCGAACGCTCATCATGAAAGAAAACAAACATACATCTTCTTCTTCAACGCACTACTGTGAGAAATCATTTATCCTTTTTCTTCAATGCACTATTGTGTGAAAAAAGTTGCGGTGATTTACTATAGTTGCTAGAGCTCAACTTGATTGAAGTTTGCTTATGAAGATGTAATTTGTTGCTTGTGTAGATGTGTCATGGTGCTTTTATATACCATTAACTACATAAGCAAGTCATAAGGAACAAATCCATACTACATAAGGAACAATCCTATACTACATAAGCAACAAATATACACTACGTATGCACCACGAATACATTAACTAAATAACCAAGTCATAGCAACAAACACATACTACATAAGCAACAAGTCTATACTACATAAGCAATGAATATACACTACGTATGCACCATGGATACATTAACTACATAAGCAAGTCATAAGCAACAAACTCATACTACATAAGCAACAAGTCTATATTACATAAGCAACGAATATACACTACGTATGCACCAGGAATACATTAACTACATAAGCAAGTCATAAGCAACAAACTCATACTACATAAGCGATAAACCTATACTACATAAGCAACGAATATACACTAGATATGCATCACAGATACATTACTACATAAGCAAGTCATAAGCAACAACCCTATACTACATAAGCAACAGATAAATTTTTTTGAAACTGAAACGCTGGATAGAGAGAGTGTGCATGAAAAGTGGGTGAAATCGCGTGAAACAAGGAAGGAAATCTCAATAACTGATTTTATAATGCAAAATGACTACCCTACCCCTCTTAGTTGCTTAAACAAAAAAAATTAACATAAACCCACCCTAAAAATCTGGACCACCCAAAATTGTTAATCTATGGTTAGAATGTGTTCTCATGGACTCACCCCAAATAGGAGGACCTATTTGATCCATATCATATATATATATATATATATATATATATATATTGAACTAAAAAGTATTACAATTTTTAAGTGAAAAGTATTACTCATTTAAGTACAAAAGTATGACACATATTTAATATTTAAGTGCAAAAAGTAATATTTGTTGAACTACGAAATATCCATCATCTTCAGCACTATTTTTAACAATGAGTCACTTTTTGTATCAAAAGTATTACATATTACTAATTAAAATATTATTTTTTTACGCAAAAGTATTAGTAGTCTTGAAAGTATTATTTTTTTTTCCAAAAAGTACTACCGCATTATTTTTGTTGGATAGTTGTCCTTTTGTTGACCGCGAACTCCTTGTTGACCAGTGGGTTTTTTGTTGACTTGACCAACAAGGCCCGTCTCACGGATAGAGACCTATGAAAATATTAACCGAATCAAAATTATATTTACCAAATTAACTGAATTGAATAGTATTTATCCAAATTTCTTTAAAAAAGAATTATGCTATATATATAAAATATACGATATAAATAAATAAATAAATATGCATATATAAATATGATATATAGATATAATTATATATATGTTTAATAAATTATTTCGGTTAATTTTGTATTTTCAAACTCAATTAACCAATCACCGATTTTTTAAAAATATTTAATCATTCACCGAACCGAAACATTTTGGTCACTGGCCGAATTAACCAAATTAATTTGGTTGATGGTTAACCGAATTTTTTTCCGGTATTTGCACAGTCCTAACCTAGGAAACACAGACACTTCTGTGAGAGTGGTGTACCTGTACGAGATATGTATCAGATACGATACTCCATCCGATATTCCATGGATACTCCAGAGATGAGAGATATAAGTTGTTCTATAACTGATAATTTCAACATGTTTTTTATGTGTCTATGTGAGTTATCACGTTTTAGATTTAAATATTTATGAAACTTTAGTTTTTTATGCTTGAAATGTTGTTTTTTCAATTGTATTTAGTGCATCTATATTTTAAATAAAATAAAAATATATAATTTTATATTTATATAACCGTACTCGTGTCCTTAAAATTTTAAAATATAATGTATTTCCATATTCGTATAGTATCATATACGTGTCCCGTACCCATATCAGTGCTTCATAGGTCCTAACCATTTTGCCTCACTCTGATGGGCAAAAGAGTAAATTACTTGAGGAGGTAATCGTATGGGTGGAGAGAGCCCAACTGATTTATTCCTTCACAGGAAGCAGAGTAAAAGCCCAACTACGTACTACCCAATTTTAGGCTGCTTTAAATAATGCAATTTTACAAAATTTATGTTCTCCAGAGTCCAGATCTAAAATAGGGCCCAACCTATATTAATACTTTATTTACTTTATTCAGATTCTCAAATAGAGAATTTAATAAGAATCGCGGTAAAAATTTGGGGTGCTAATATGAGACCTTACGGACTCGTTTGGGATAAGTGATTGGGCCTAGCTGATAAACCTTTTTATTATGGGTAAACCCATGGATGTTGGAGCGAAGCCCATGATAATGTTTCGGACTTTTTATCAGGTTGGTCTTATTTTGACGGCTCTAATTGGTAGTTACCAAGTAACCAGCCACATTAACTTCTAATAACTGTGTCCAAAATTCTAAAACAGGTCGGCTCTTATATTTTCTTATTATATCGTATCAAATATCACATTTCGTACATAATTATCTTATTAATAAATTAAAATATATACTTAATTTCAACTAATATAATAAAATTAAACAAATGGTACAAGAAAATTGTATACTTTCAAAATATCAGTATCAACCATGTGGGATGTCAATATCAAGAACCAATCCACCACTAAATAATATTATTGGATTGTCACAATGGCAACCCAACTTAAGACAATTCTTGTTATATAATGGTTATTACAATAACCTAATCAATAACTTATTTTTGTTTTACTTATTTAATAGTTTATGTTGCTTTACAAGGGCAGTTGTCAGTCAATTGGTGTGAAACTCAACTTTCAATATGCTATGTGAACCATCAATGGGATATGATTGATTACTTATTTAATAAAAACCGTGCACCATTGATTTATGCAAGTTTAAAAAGGCATATATGATCAATAATCTAATGGGATAGCTTTTGGGCATATGAAGTTGAAGAGATGCTTCTTTATCTAACAGCCTATGTCTGGAACAGGCAAACACAATGCTATATGTAAAATTTTTGGATTGATCATTCAAAATCAATACCGGTGTTTGCAAAAACTTATGCTTTTAGAAGTAAAAGCAAAATCAAAAATTGGTCGTAATTGAAAATAAAATCAGAAGTTGAGAGGGTTTGGTGAAAAAGTTGGAAAAATATTTATTTGTTTGTAAAAGTCAAACCAGAAGCAAAAATTGTTTTTGAAAGTGAAAGTTGGATGTATAGAGAAAAAATAATTATTGTGTTGATGTGATGTAGAATATTTAAGAGTTGGTGATTGTTTGGGCAATTTTTTGTGGAAATAATAGTGTAAAAATAATGCATGAAAATTGAATAAAAAATAAAACTAAACTAATAATAGGCAATATAGATCTCTTTTATACATTTTGTTATCACGATATATTAAGAGAAAAATAATAAAATGGTTGATAAATTAAATTAAAGATATTACTAAATTCTTTATGTGAATATAATAGAAAGAGAGAAATAAATAGTATTGTTGGGTATTGGGAAATGTGAAAGTGAAAGAGAATGAGTTTTTTTTTTTCCCACAAACTATCACACATCTCACAATTTTTTTTTCAAAAATGAAAATTATGGAAATAAGAATACAAGCAAGCACAACCTTAAAACACATTCTCTCACTACTTTTAGATTCTAACTAAATGAAATTGAGTCAAATGTCATTTGCAAACGCTACAAATTGATTTTCAGCCGAAAACTAAGAAGTAATTTTTTTAGTGATTGCAAACACTCAAAGAGTGAATATAAAACATCATTTAATTCGAAAAAGAATTGATAAATTAAAAAAATCAATTACTCAAAACCAAGTATCTAGCTGAAATATCAAAATAGCAAATACTCCAATTAGTTACACTCGATTTACAGTATAAGGATACACAAATTTTCTAACTCAATTATCTAGATTTTAATTGAATTTACTGTTCAGACATGAAATATATATGCTGCTGGACAGATTACAAAATCATCAATGTAATTATAATAGTTCTTGTTGTACATAGATGGAGCCACTTTAAAGAGAACCAAATCCTACAAAAGAGAAATGAAATCTCCATTTTATTAATATGGTGACATCTTAATTCTTATGGTTCTAGAATACATAGAAGAATCAATATTAATTAAAACATAAAATCAAAAGAAGAAAATACTACGAAGAATGAGATGCACCAAATGTCAAAGTCCACTTTCAAGAAGAATATTAACAGCATTAAACAAAATATTTTATGATTACGAGGCAAGATATATTATGCTACTCATTTAGATTTTATATATGTATCTAAATAGATTTGCAAACCCTCTGCGGAGTGTGATTCAATGTTGCTAGACATTTTATCGATGTTTCATTCTTTTGTTTCTAGTTGTTTTATTTGGATTCCTAAAACTGATAATTTAGTTGCCCACGAGTTGGCCCGATTTGCAAAATCTGAACTTTGTTCTAATGGCTCGTGGGCACCAATGGCGTAAGCCGAGGACAAGATATAGTAAGAGGTGGCGAATACATGAAAATTGAGTTAGTAGAATAGAAAAACCATAAAAAATCATATAAATTTCAACTAATATAATTTTTTTTAAAAAAAATTTCTTAATTAATTTTTTTTAAAAGAGGGGGGCCCGGGGCCCGGGTTGGCCCCCTGGCTACACCAATGGTGGGCACCCCCTCATTTTTTTGTCTCAATCGGTGCTGGACATTTTTCCAGAAATTTTCCTTTCAAAAAAAAAAAAAGACTTGTGAACCATTAAATATGTATATTATGATGTATTATAAAATAAAACAATACCATAATGAATTAGTAAATGGTGATACATATCATGACATAGATGAAATAATGTGTAATTTAATAACTCGGAATCTTATAGATATGGTTCGATCGATCTGTAATGAAAAACTTGATAAAATAAATATATATGCACTTAATATAATATTTTAAAAATTAATAAATACTATTTAAGTGGATAACATCTGATATCTGTGGTATAAACAAGTCGAGTCGAGCTGAACATAAGAACCGTTCAAGCTTGTTTGAATAAAGGGGTGGCAAATCGTGTTATCGTGTCGTGTTCGTGTCACACTATCGTGTTTTCGTGTTATCTATTTCATTTGATCTTAAATATAATAATAATTATAATTTTAACTTAATTTTCAATTTCGTGTTCGTGTCGTACTGTCGTATATCGTGTCGTGTCATATCGCGTCATGTTTTATCGTGTTTTTTTGTCTCTGTAATCGTGTTGTATTCGTGTCGTGTTATCGTGTCGTGTCACTCATTGCCAGCCCTTATTAATTATTAATTTATTTTTAATCGAACTTCAAAAATTGTGTTCGAGTAGTTTGATATTTTTACACATATTTTTTTTATTCTTTTTTTACTAATCGAATCGAGCTCGAGCTAAGCTTAACATCTTATCAAACGGAAAATCGTGTTCATGCTTGGTTCATTATGTTAACGAATTGAGCTTAAATAAGCTTTTAACGATCTATCTCGAATCGAATATTGAATAGATTGATTTATTCTTCAATCATAAAAGTGACTAATGAGTGCACGCGTTTTTCAGTGCCAAAATAAGTCCTCCCTCTCCCCCTAAGAAAAAAAAGAAAGAAAGAAAATAGGTTTCTATGAACAAATTGAACATAATTGATGAGTAAAATAGTGATTGACCATTATGCGAGGCCACTACTAGATCTCGAAAATGACAAAACACTATAGGATCTTCATCTAATTTTATGTGGATCTGACCCCAAGTTCAATTATTGGTTATTCAAACTGACATGGCTAACGAACCATCAGGATTACGACTTTAATTTGTTCTCGACCATGTGAAACATATGTAGACAAGCTATTGTAAATATCACATGCTTAGTTGTATTATCTAAAATACATGTTTTTCACCACCTCACTAATAGAAGTAGAACTACTTAGATATCAGGGTTTTGATTTGGAGTCACCTCAATAAAAGCCTAATGTAAATTATTATTGTAGGTATCAGGGACGGATCCAAATTTTATTTTTTTTACATGGGGAGCACACAACAAGGCAAAAACTTGTGTAAAAAGATCACACCATGCGACGAAAAAATTATTTTTATATGTAAAAAGTAATACTTTGTCCGAATATTCTTTTTTAGTTGTTTCAAACAATGTATTAATTTTTACACTAAAGGTATTACTTTATACATTAAAAAATATTACTCTTTATTTCTATCGTACGATGATATCATCTCACAAGTGACTTACTCACAAAACATATACAATTATAAACTACAAAATAAATTCCCTAAAAAAACTACATCAAAAATAAAATAGGTACTATTATAAACTACATAAAAAAGTAATGGGACTAGACATTAATTTGTTTAATTAATTAATAATTTTAAATATAAAAAATTAAAAAAAAATCTTTGGGGTAGGGGGCACGTGCCCCACAACGGGGGCCGTGCGTTCGTCTATGGGTGCACTGATTTCAAAAAGACTAACAAAATCAAATACTTCCTCCATCCCACTATATATGATAAATCTATTTTCCTTTGTCATCCCTCTCAAATTATAGGTTTGCTTTCTACTTTCCTTATTGAGAGTATTATATATTAATTACACAACAATTGACTAAAATACTGATATTTAATTCATCTTGTTTTTAACAAGTTTTATTTTTCTTAATTGTCCCATTAAGCGACAAAGTAAGAAAAATATGAAAAAAAAGATTATAATAATTCTAATTTATTCAGTATGTTTTCTTAATCTTGTAAATTATTATTCTCTAATTCTATCATTAAAAAAAAACTTGCAGTTTAACGATATAATTTACCTACATAAATGATTTTTCCACTAATTTTTATAGTTACCCACAGAATAAAAACTATTGTTTTCTCCCAAATTATACCAACCAATTATGGACAAATCACCAACAGTTCTAAATTACCGACAGAAATATTGTAGGCAGTTACCAATAGTTTTTGATTTTATTGGTAAATATTTACATATAATGATTTTTTATATAAAGAGTTTAACTGCACTTTATAGTTATCTTAATATTTGCCAATAAATTTTCTGTAGGTATTGATTCGGCATGGAATAGGCCGAGCTAGAGAGTGGGCTCTCGTAATCAGAGTCCAACTCCAGGCCCATCGAGGTTCACTTCTTAAAGCCCAATTTCTAGAAGACTGATGGTGCTCGGGATCGATAGGCGAGCTCGGTATTGGTAAGCGTAACTTAAATCTTAGGGATGGCAATGGGCGGGGACGGGGCTGGTATGGGACATACCATCCACGTCCCCGAATCCCATTTCAAATACCATCCCCGTACCATTCCCCATTTTGGGAATCTGGTACGGGGATGGGGAATCCCCGTTCGGGGAACGGGGTCCCCATTTTGTATTTTTTAATAAAAAAATATTATTTTTACTTAAAGTAGTTAATAATTAAAATAGATAAAATATCATGAATCACTAGTTAATCTTATAATAACTCCACAATATAAAATACTTTAACAAATTGAGCTAAATACAACAATTTTCGAATACAAAATCTTGTATTTTTAAAATTTAAAATCATTATAGTATAAAACACATATTTTTTAGGGTTTAATTTTACAATTTAATAAAATAAAAAATATAAACATAATTAATATTAATAATATATATGCATATATATATATCGGTGAACGGGGACGGGGACATGGAATCCCTGTTTCATCTAATCGGGGGCGGGGATGGGACGGGGGATATAAATACCATCCCCGTCCCATCCCCGGTTTCAGAAAAGCGGGGAATCTCCATCCCCGCTCCCATCCCCGAATTAATCGGGGATTCCCCATCCCAATTTAGTCGGGTACCAACGGGGATGGTTCCCCGCGGGGATTTTGCCATCCCTATTAAATCTCTCAGATCTAGATAAGATTTTGTAACAAACGTCTGACTGATTCTCCTTAACCGTTTCCGGAAAACGTGGAAACCCTAATGGTGAGCCTTATAAATAGGCATTCATCGGTATGAGTAAGGTTAATGCATTTTTATTCATCCACGCTACACTCGAGCTATTTTTATCTTCTTTGAATTGATATCCGACTTGAGCGTCGGAGAGGGCACGCGGAAAAACCCTCCGCCCCCTTTCTTGCAGTGCTCGGTGTTACTAGCGGAGTTCTCGGAGATACATCGGAGTTGATCAGCTTGGCCATTGTATATTTTTGGTATAACCAAATTGCCGCCGTCTGTAGGAAGAGGACGCCATTCACGGAGGAGGTGATGGCGGCATTTAATTGCCCAAGATCCTATAGAGCTTTGAGTTTGAATATGACGGCACGACGGACCCATGGGATCACCTTTGTTGGTTCGAAAATGCGGCGTTATTACATAGGTTCTCCGACGGAGTAATGTGCGTGGTATTCGACAACCCTCACTAAATCGGCGCAGAAGATGGTTTTCCCAGCTTCCCGAACTCTATAAGGAATTTCGACGAATTATTTCAGTGTTTATGCATCGATTCACTAGCGCAGAAAGTATCGTATGCCCCTTTGACATTATTCAAGATCAAGCGCATGAAGGAGGAGAAGGGTCGAGGAGTTACATCCAGGCCGCTTCACAAGAAGAAAGTTGGAGGTGCCCTCGGCCTAGTCCGGAGATTTTGACGAATGCATTCGCCCGGGGGACTGATGGATGGAGAATTTTTGAATCTTTGGTAATTGAGCACCCAAAACTTTTGATGAGTTGTTGGCCGGGCGGGAGAGATATATTAATTTGGAGGAAGCAAGGAGGATGAAGAAGGAAGAAAAAAAGAAGTAAAAGACGAGATAAGGTGGAGGATAAGGAGGAGAAAACGCCTCGGAAGAAATCGAAGGCGGAAGTGTCGGGAGGAAAGCCTAGATTTGATAAGTATACTCGTTGGTGGCTTCTCAAGGAGAGGTGTTTTCAAGAATAGAAAGACATCCCGACTTGAGGTGGCCAAGGACATATTGAGAGGTTCCGGGGAAGGAGAAGAGTAATGAGTTTTGTCGTTTTCACAATGAATATGGGCACACCCAGAGCAATGTACTCACCGAAAGATGAAATCGAAAGAATGATCCAGCAGGACATTTGAAGGAATTCGTGTATGTGGATAAGAGGAGGTCGAAGGGTAATCACCGGGGGGGCAAGGTAATTACCAGAGGCAAGAGCCGGAGAAAAAGCCCGGACGAGGAGAAGAATCTTCCTCTACCGCCAAGGAGGGGGTTATTGGATGGTTATCGGGGTCCGTCCGGAGGGGATTCTCGAAGGGCTAGAAAGAGTTACGTCGGGCGCGACTGCGAGAGAATTCGAGAACAAATGAGGATTGAACAAAGCAATGGGTCCAAATATTGATTCGGACGCAGGAGGATAAAGCGGGCATCGTGACTCCCACAGTGATGCCCTTATAATTACGACAACGATTGCGAATTACGATGTGCGAGAGAGGGTGTTTGTAGACATAGGTAGTTCAAATATACTCTTTTATGAATGTTATAAACGAATGGACTTGCGGTGGAGCCGAAATGGTGGATACTTCCCTGGTGGGCTTTGCGGGAGGAACCATTCAACCATGGGAATGGTTACTTTACCCGTGTCCTTGGGCAAAGAGCCATTCAGAAAACGAGGATGGTGAGATTTTTGGTGGTAGATGCCCCTTCGTCATATAATGTGATCATTGGGAGGCCATCTCTCGAATGCGTTCAGTCGTGGTCTCGAGATATCATCTAAAGATGAAATTCCCAGTGGATGACCAGGTGGGAGAAGAGAGGGGATCAAAGACATGGCACAGAGGTTGTATGTGGAGAGCCGGATGGCGAGAGAGGAGAGGCTCATGATGATGGGAAAGGGAAAGAAAAATCATTAAGTCGGGATGAGGATCCGGTGGAGCATGTGCGGCCGAATGAGGAGTTGATGTGGGTGGATTTGGTACAGGAGAGCGGGTAAAGCTACGAAGATAGGAAAGAACTTGGCGAGACAATCTTAAAGAAGAATTGGTGGGGTTCTTGAGAAACAATGCTTGATGTATTTTCTGGTCGGCTAGCGAAGTGGGGATAGATCCGCGTCGTCGCCGAACATAGACTCAATGTAAACCCTTCATACAAACCAATGAATGAGAAGAAGAGGAACCGGTCCAAAGAAGGACGCGATCATTCGAGCGAGAAGTACTGAAGTGGCCGAGTGCGGGCATATTAGGGAAATCCAGTTTCGAATGGTTATCTAACACCTGTCTTAGTCCCGAAGACTCAAGACGATTGGAGGATGTGTATAGACTTTAGGGATTTGAACAGAGCGTGCCCTAAAGATTATTACCCACTCCCGAGAATAGATCAGTTGGTGGACTCTACCTCGGGATGCGAGATGCTTAGTATGATGGATGCCTCTCAAGGCTATCATCAGATTCGGTTGGCGGAAGAGGACTAGAAGAGGGTGAGCTTCACCACCTCTTTTGGTACCTATTGCTACGTTGTGATGCCCTTTGGTCTAAAAAACGCGGGGGCAACATACCAAAGATTGGTGGACAAGATGTTTAGTGATCAGATCGGGAGAAATATGGAAGTCTATGTCGATGACATGTTGGTTAAAAGCGCGAAGGCCGTGGACCATGTGAAAGACCTAGCGGAAACATTCGATACGTTGAGGAGATATAGGATGAAGCTCAATCCCAAGAAATGCGTTTTTGGGGTGAGATCGGGGAAGTTTCTGGGATACATGGTAACAGAAAAAGGAATTGAAGCTAATCCGGAGAAGGTGAGGGCTATACGAGAGATGGCCGAGCCCAAGGATGAAAAGGATGTAAAGAGTTTAACTGGGAGGATAGCGGCCCTCAATCGATTCATTTCGAGGTCGGCGGAGAGGAGCTTGTCTTTCTTTAGAGTATTAAGGAAGACCAAGAAATTTGCTTGGGATGAAGAATGCCAAAAAGCGTTTAAGGAATTGAAAGATTATTTGGCCGAGCTATCAGTACTGACAAAACCGATACCCGGGGAGCCGTTGTATCTTTATATTTCGGTAGGAGAACAGGGGGTTAGCACGGTATTGATAAGGGAAGAGAACTCGGTGCAAACGCCGGTGTATTATGTGAGCAAGGTGTTAAGAAACGCCGAGGTAAAGTATGCAGAGATTGAGAAGGCCAGTTTAGCTTTGATGATAACAGCTCGGAGATTGAGGCCATATTTTTTGTTACATAAAGTGATTGTGCGCACAAACTTGCTGTTGAAGGCTGTGATGAGTAAACCGAAGTCTCGGGAAGATTGGTGAAGTGGGCTATTGAATTGAGCGAGTATGATGTAGAGTTCCAGAGCCGAACTGCCATTAAGGCCCAGGCCTTAGCGGATTTCGTGCAGGAGTTAACGAAGGACGTGCCTGATGAGGGAACATGGGTACTATTCGTGGATGAATCCGTGGGGAGCATGGGAAACGGAGTAGGTATTATTTTGATCAGTCCCGAGGGGGTGGAGAGTAGTTTTGCGGTAAGATTGGACTTTAAGTTGTCCAATAATGAGGCAGAGTACGAGGCCTTTTTGCGAGGAATCAATATGGCAATAAGTATGGGAGCGTCTAAGGTGCTCATACATATAGATTCCCAATTGGTATACAAACAGATAAGAGGGGAGTTCGAGATTCGGGAAGAAAGGATGAAAAATTATGTGGAGAAATATAAGATCCTAGAAAAGAGGTTGAAAGAAATCGAGGTCTGCCATATACCAAGGGAAGAAAATGCGAAGACTGATTTCTTGTCTAAGATTGCAAGTTCAGCGGCAGGGGGTTATGACAGGAATATTTCTCTGTTAGTAGATCGGGATACGGTTCTGAGTTTGGAGATCGGAGAGATGGAGGAGAATGAAGATTGGAGAGTGCCAATCCTAGCGTATCTGAAAGAGGGGATTTTACCGAAAGATAGAAAGGAAGCGGCTCGGGTAAAAATACGAGCGACTCGTTTTTGTATCTTGGGAGAATTGCTGTACAAGAAGGGGTTTAGTGCTCCGCTTTTGAGATGTGTAAGTTACAAGGAAAGAGAGTATGTTTTGAAGGAAATACATGAGGGATGTTGTGGAAATCACATGGGAGCCAGGACTTTGGCAAATAAAGTACTAAGGGCTGGATATTTTTGGCCGAGCTTAAGAAGAGATGCGGAACTGATGGTGAAACAGTGTGGAAAATGTCAGGTGCATGCGCCTTTCATACAAAGGCCAACCGAGGAACTCATGACTATGAGCTCGGCTTGCCCATTCGCTAGATGGGGAATTGATATTGTGGGGCCTTTCTCTCCGGCCTTGGGACAAAGGAAATTCTTGATAGTGGCGATAGATTACTTTAGCAAATGGGTGGAAGCTGAACCATTGGCTAAAATAACCGAGGATGTGGTTATGAAGTTTATTTGGCAGCATATAGTGTGCAGGTTCGGGATACCTCGAGTGATTGTTTCAGATAATGGAACGCAGTTCAACAGAGCAGGGATTCGGGAATGGTGTAAGGAAATGAAGATTAAGCAGAATTTCACCTCGGTGGCCCACCCGCAGGCGAATGGGCAGATAGAGGTTACGAATAGAATTTTGGTCCAAGGGTTGAAGGCTCGGTTAGAGAAGTCCGGAGGGGCTTGGGTCAGAGAGTTGAGCTCGGTACTATGGGCGTATAGGACGAATCCAAAAGAAGCAACAAGTGAAACACCCTTTAGTCTAGTATACAGAATGGATGCAGTCATACCAGCTGAGATCGGGATGGAAACCCACCGTATTCAGAATTATGAGGAAAATCAGAATGAAATGAGAACTCAAGAGTCTTTGGATATGATTAATGAAAAGCGAGAAATGGCATTTTTACGAATGGAACGGGCAAGAAGTCGAGTCCGAGCTAGTTACAACAGCAAAGTGAACAAGATGAGTTTCCAGCTGGGGGACTTGGTGTTGAGGAAGGCAGATGCTACGAAAAACCGAGGAAAACTGGAAGCTAATTGGGAGGGACCTCTTAGAGTAACTGCAGTACTGGCTGGTGGTGCTTATGAATTGGAGGAGTTAGATGGAAAGAAACTACCCCGAGCATGGAACATTGTTAACCTGAAGAAGTACTACTCTTAAGAAAAATGAAGTTCGGTAGTGGACCCATGATGTCTACAAAAGTTTCTGTTTTTATCTTGATGTAATGAAGAAAAGAATGAATGAAGAGTTTGTGCTTTATCGACTAAAATCATGTGGATATAGCAAAATCTCGATTCAACACTCTTAGCTCTAAAATAAATAAATAGCGATCTAAAGGGTGGATACCCGAGAACTAAAACTGAGTAACTCGGGCTTGATCATGGAAATGGTCGATAGTCGGAGCCTTGGAGGGGTGGATACCCATAAGTATTTTTAGCATGGTCCCCGAGGTGACTTGAAGCTAAAAATACCTAGAGCTCGGCTCGAGCTTCGAAAGATCGAAAATTTATCCAAGTATTTTTAGCATGGTCCCCGAGGTGACTTGAAGCTAAAAATACCTAAAGCTCGGCTCGAGCTTCGAAAAATCAAAAATTTATCCAAGTATTTTTAGCATGGTCCCCGAGGTGACTTGAAGCTAAAAATATCTAGAGCTCGGCTCGAGCTTCGAAAGATCAAAAATTTATCCAAGTATTTTTAGCATGTGCCCCGAGGTGACTTGAAGCTAAAAATACCTACAACTCAGCTCGCGCTTCGAAAAATCGAAAATTTATCCAAGTATTTTTAGCATGGTCCCCGAGGTGACTTGAAGCTAAAAATACCTAGAGCTCAGCTTGAGCTTCGAAAGATCGAAAATTTATCCAAGTATTTTTAGCATGGTCCCCGAAGTGACTTGAAGCTAAAAATACCTACAGCTCAGCTCGCGCTTCGAAAAATCGAAAAATTTATCCAAGTATTTTTAGCATGGTCCCCGAGGTGAATTGAAGCTAAAAATACCTAGAGCTCGGTTTGAGCTTCGAAAGATCGAAAATTTATCCAAGTATTTTTAGCATGGTCCCCGAGGTGACTTGACGCTAAAAATAACTAGAGCTCGGCTCGAGCTTCGAAAGATTGAAAATTTATCCAAGTATTTTTAGCATGGCCCCCGAGGTGACTTGAAGCTAAAAATACCTAAAGCTCGGCTCGAGCTTCGAAAAATTGAAGATAGAAAGCAGTAAAGGAAAAGAACTCGATCAAAGGAAAAGTTCATTAAACATAAAAGATGAAGTACATGGAATTAAAGAGGCCAAATTATATTTACAAAAGCTAAGAAGGGGGGGTATCCTTAATGCCGTAATCCGCGACGATTAAGGAGTCTCGTCCAGGATCTCGATATCTCTATCGTCTTGCCTAGAGCACGAGAATCAACTCCCGAGCCGGGAGGAGGAGCTAGGAGCCGAGGATGATGGCTCGGTCGGCTTCCAATGAGAGAAAGGATATGGTTGAGGAAGTCGGTAGGAGAGCTTAGATTGACCTGATTTGCCTTAGCATAGGGATTATAGCCTTCAGGATCAGTAGCGAAGCTTAAGGCTTTGTTCCGATCAAACTTTTCAACAAAGCCCTTCTCTTGGCCTTGGGCTTCGGCCTGATCAAAGGCCAAGTGGAAATACCGGAGAGCTCCGTCGGAGAACGTCAAGGAACTCTTGAACTTAGAAACTTTGTTTGGCCACCTCCGAGCTTTTTGAACCGAGCACAAAGACTCGGTGATTGGAGAAGTTCGAATCTTGGCTCGGGCACCTTCCGCTCGAGCCCGGCTACTTGACGAGCGGATTTGAAGTTGGAATTTTTCGAGCTCGGCCTTAAGAGCTCTTATCTCCTCATCCTTATTAGCCAGGGTAGCTTTGAGCTCGTCGAGCTCGGCTTTGCCTTTGTCCAAAACCTTGAGCATTCGGGCATCCTCTCTTTGAGTGGGCCACTTGTTGCCGCAGTCATTGCGCTCATGTGAGGTCGGGATCAGCAAAGCCCACGCGACTTCGGGCAACTATTTCAGAAAGGCGGAGTAAGGCCTGTGAAATTACAATAAAAGCAAGTATGAGTAAAAGAGTGAAGTAATAAATTAAGAACAAAAAGAGGGAAAACATCTTACCCTAGAAAAGTCGAGGCTGAAATTATCCACCAAGTCAGAGGCAGAAGCCTGTTGCAGTGGACGACGTTCTCGAGGGGGGCAAAGGCCCTGTAGGAATTCAGCCGTCGTCCAAGGATGAAGATTCTCCATAACGGGGGACTGCAGAAAGAATGTCTGGTTGGGAGTAGTAGTATCTCCCGAACTGCCGACCGTCTTGGACTTCTTCTGAGAAAAGTCCAAAGCAGATGGTGGGCATTTCTTCAGAGTGGGGTTGTTGCTAGGATCCGAGAACTCCCTAATGACATCCCGAGCTGAGTCGGGGCGAAGGGTCCGGGGAGACTTAGGAGCTTGGCCCTCGATAGATTGAGCAGGGGTAATGGAAGGAGGAGGTTGATTGGATTGAGGATTGGAAGACGTTCCCTGGGCGGGGGCATGGCTCATGGAGACATTTCTCTTTCGAGCTGCTTCTTTCTCGGCAAGTCTTTTGTTCATAGTTGTAGCTGAAGGAAAAAGAGTTGAATGTCAGTAAAATAAAAAGTGAAAACAGAAATAGAAATAAGTACTATCAAAAGATGAATACCGAGGTCATCCTCGAGCTTGGCAGGGGTATGGCTTAATTTGAAATGCCATAATAAAGCAGGACAAGAGCAGAGTCGTGAAAGATCATACTCTTGCTTATTTAACCGATCTATGAGAACTTGGAGGTCGAGATCTCGCCTCCTAATAATTACTTTCCTCTGAGGAGGAACTTCCCAAACCCACTGGGTAGGGAAGGGCCAGGGTTCGGGAGAAGAGAGAAAGAAATAGCGATCCTTCCAAAATTTATTGGAAGTAGGATATTTCCCGAGGAATCGTGCATCACCTCGGGAGGAGAGATAGAAGAGGCCACGAGTAGTGGAGACCTTTATTTGAAATAAAGAGTGAAAGAGCTCGGCTGTTGGTTCAATTTCGAGAAATTTGGTAACCATGACGAAACCGGTCATGAGTCGAAAAGAGTTGGGAGAAAATTGGTTGCGGGGATTTTATATATGGGCCGAGAGTTCGATCATAAGAGGATGGATAGGGAGCCGAAGCCCACCATCAATCTGCCCAGAGAAAAAGGCTAAGAAACCTGGTGGAGGTCGGTTCGGCCTATCATAAGAGCTAGGGAGAGCTAATTTAAAAGTTGAAGGAATACTTATGTTTTTACAAAGATATTTTAAATTCCTAGCAAACATAGCGGTGGCATTGAAACTACTATCTACATGGGAGGTCGGGACGGATGACCTTATTTCTATGTTAGAATAACTCTATCGAGAAAAGAGAGCTCGAGCTGTTTGGGAGATTTGAGGAAGAGTCCCGGTATGGTGTGAAGCATAAGGAGCGGCATTTTCAAAGGAAAGTTCCAGGTTATCGACCCAGGTCGCGAAACGACTTATTTCGGGATCCGTTGAAGTACGCATGAGAGGAAAGATTAATAGGGAAGACATGGTATTATACAAAATAAGAAAAACAGAGAAAGAAGATAGAAATGGGGGAATAAAAATAGAGGCTAGGAAAATAAATAAAAGAAGCAGGACCTTAGAAGAAAATGAGGAAGAGAAGTTACACGGAGTGGAGGTTTTAGTCGCCGAAAGACGTCGGAGGGTAGGAAATCGCTTTGAGAGAGGGGTCCAAAAGGTGAGAAATGAAATAGAGCCTCTTTATATAGGAGAAGAGACCGGCACAAGATCTGAGGGACAATGAATCTTAGCCGTTGATAAGAGAGAAGATCTGCTGTTAAGGATACATTAGGCGGAGGACGGACGTCCCATCAATAGAGCAATGATGATGTACGGATCTCAAAGAGGCGGGAATTTCAAACGATAGGGCGTAAACTGATTCGGTATATAGAAATCAAGGTATATTGGGTAGCTCGGGGTAAAGAGCTCGGCCTCTCCGTGATTAAAGGAACACTATAACCAAGCTTTGTCGACGAACAACTCGGCTATAGTGGGGACCAGTTGATTCGGCATGGAATCGGCCGGCTAGAGTGGGCTGGGTAATCGAGTCCAACCGAGGCCCATCGAGGTTCACTTAAAGCCCAATTTCTAGAAGACTGATGGTGCTCGGGATCGATAGGCGAGCTCGGTATTGGTAAGCGTAACTTAAATCTCTCAGATCTAGATAAGATTTTGTAACAAACGTCTGACAGATTCTCCTTAACCGTTTCCGGAAAACGTGAAAACCCTAATGGTGAGCCTTATAAATAGGCATTTATCAGGTATGAGTAAGGTTAATGCATTTTTATTCATCCACACTACACTTGAGCTATTTTTATCTTCTTTGAATTGATATTTGACTTGAGCGTCGGAGAGGACGTTGGAAAAACCCTCCGGCCCCCCTTTCTTGCAGGTGCTCGGTGTTACTAGCGGAGTTCGGTCGGAGATACATCGGAGTTCAGTCAGCTTGGCCATTGTACATTTTCTGGTATAACCAGGTATATAAATTGATTTTTTTTTATTGCAGTGTAAAGAGGGGGTGTAAGGGAAAGTTAGGTATGATCTATCTTAGCAAAAGAGACTAATAGAGATGACTTAACTCCAATTGGGATTGGTGGAGTTTCCACTAAACATATAATGTTGCAAAAATGTGGGAAGCATTTCTATTCATGACTCTAATTAAGTGCTTCTTGGTGTTGGAATTATTTAAATCAGTCTGTTAAAACAAATACAACTTATCTTTCTAAGTGAAATGTTTTGTGCATATATATGAGAGTGTTGTTTTCACAAATTAAAATAATTTCCAAGAGAACACTTGTCAGCAATGTCCACAAATTTGACTTGTGTAGATACTGTCAAGACAATTTTGGTCATTTATTTTTGGGCTGTTTTGGATTTTTACATGGACCACTTATAACTTGACAATGACTAAAGCTAAATTAGCTTCCCTCTCTCATAAGGAATGGTGGTGAGATCACATGAGTATGGGTGTACAGTAAGATTGTGTGGGTTGGACCCTTATCATTAATTTAGGCCACTAGATTGCATGAGGATATCTTTTTTGTTGTGGTTTATTTAATCTTTCTGTTCATAACTAAGTGAATGTCATGTGCATAAAATGGTATCATAATCGCATCGTGACATTTACCTGGAACACCAAATGAAACATCGGCAAAGAATAATAAATCTAGATTAGCTGAACAATTAACATAATAACACATAATTAATTATCAGAATATTATAATTTATGTATAGACAATTAACTTTTTTTCACAATTGTAGGAACAACATATGATGTGTTTGTTTGATGATTGGCATGGGAATGTTTCTAACATAAGAAATGTTTGATGTGATGTATTACAAAATACGTGTATCAATAGAGAAATTCATTGAAAAGCATAATGAATGTTTGGATATGGGGAGTTAAAAAAACATAGCTTGACCATCTTTAGAAGTAACTATTTGGATTAAACTAACTGCTCAAAGGGCTCGAACATTACAAAGAGGGCGTTTGTTCGACTTAGATTATTTTAAAGATCTTATAAGTTACTACATAATGTTTTTAGAGCTCATAAAACGATATATCTTATTTTATTGAAAATAAGATATTTTAAATAAGTTAAGAGTCAAATACCCTCTAATCCTCACCAAAAACACCAGCTAGATTGAAATCCCTTTTACCCCATTTTTTTATTACATTCTATACCACAACAAATTAAATGATTGGTTTTACTACTAGTTCAAGTAAATTTTAATTGGTTAATACTTTATAATTACTAGATTACTAAGTTGATCGTAGTAGGACTTAGACAACTAGTTCATCGACACGTATATATCAATCTCAAATGCTAAAAAACAAAAACTCAAATGCTAAAAAAAATGATGAAAAATTAACCCATTATGTGGGTTATGTGCATGTATTTATACTAGGCATATGCTTCCTCCACTTCCCAACTCCCAACAAGAACACTCTTTCTCTCCAGTCTCCACAACCTAGCCCATACATATTTTCACACACACACATATTAATATTTTTGTTGGAGCAGAATTATCTTGAATCATGAAGCAGAATTTTCATTCAGTTGCACTAATCTTCCTCCTTGCTTTCCTTATCAGCACCCAATATTCATTTGCCAGAAATTTGTCATCAAAAGAAGGTAAAATATCAAAAAACACATACACACACATATATATATGGGGTAATTAAATTCAAATTTTAGTCATGTAATTGTAGGGGTGCAGCAAAATTGGTCCTTTTCAAATTCTATTTTAGCAAAACCACCCTATATCTTTATAAAAATTCTCGAATTTAGTTTTCAATTCATTGGAAACTTCAAAATTGCTCAAAAAATCTCATGTAAACTGCAAGTGAACAGGAAAAAAAATTGGGGATTTTTTAAATTTCCATGCAAATATAGAGTTTCCGCTAATGTGTAGTTGTTAAGTAAGATGTTGGGGAAAACTCCAATATTTAGCCAAAAATTGGCCAAAAACACCAATTATTTGTCAGATATTCGATAAATCCCAACTTTTTGAATTCACATGCAATTTACATGAGATTTTCTTCTTTAAAATTTTCATCGAATCGAGGACGGATTTTTTTTTTTTAAATATAAAGGGTGATTTTGCCAAGTGAAATTTGAAAAGGACCAATTTTACGGCACTCGTAAAGTTTTTTTTCCCTAAGTTAAGAATTTTGGTTGGAGTGGAAGAGATAAATTTCAAAGAATCTGAAAGATATTGGATTCGAACCCCAGTCAATACCTTTACAAAGGATGAGCGATACCACTTGAGCTACAAACTCGTGGTACCGCACTCGTAAAATTACAGGACTAAAATTACAATTTACCATATATATATATATATATCCTTCATTTCCTGTTTTATGATATTTTTAACTTCACAACAAAAACTTGCATCTTATGCAGGAGAAGTAGATGAAAAGATCACCAACATCAGCAACAAGGAATCTGCTGAAAATATTGGAAATATCAATTATTTTGATGTAAATTTCTTCTTCTCAGCCCTTCTTGAAATTCTTTTTTCTTTCAGATTTTACTTTATTAGCTGAAAAAATGTAAATTTAATGGCTTAATTATATACATATGAATTATGATATTGACAGAATCTGATGGGACTGGAGGAGTGCCAAAATGAAGATGAAGAGTGCTTAAAGAGAAGGGTTATTGCAGAGGCTCATTTGGACTACATCTACACTCAGCACCATAAACCTTAAACAGATTCAATTTCTCTGGAGGAAATAAAAAAGGCCTGGCAATAGGAAATTTTTTAATCTTTCTAGCTAGTGCTTTTGCATGCTATGAATTGGTCCCTTTGAACTGGAATTTCAAAAAATCTGTTCTATATATACATAAATTAATTGGTTTATATCTCTAGTTTCAATACTAAATTGCCGATCAAACAAAAGAAACTCGAGAGAGTCCTTTCACCAAATAGTGTGTGTTTTTCGGTTCTAAACATAAATGTTTATCTTAATAGTTAAGTGGTGTAATTTTATATTCTATTTCCACTTTATGTAGCTTAGTAGCAGTAGCTAATTCATGCTATTGACCTAAGATCAAATCCTATCAACTCATCCTTTGGAGGATTTGGGGAGAAAATCGAACCAAGCTATTTTATATTTGACTCGAGATCAATCGTTAAAAGTTCGTTTGAGCTCGTTTCGTTAATATAAGAACCACAATTTTTCATTTGCTAAAACATAAAGCTCGACTCGAGCTAGAGCTCGATTAGTAAAAAAAACAACACAATATGTCTAAAATTCCAAACTACTCAGCTCATTTCGTGTTCGGCTCGGCTAAAGTCGTTCAAACTCGATTCGGTTAATAATCAAGTCAAACTAGTATGTTGATGTGTATGTGTGTGTGCTCATCCAATGATGATAAACTCACTTAGGTAACTATCCAAGTGGGTACGTAGCATGGAATCGATAAGCTAGTTGAGCGACTAAATATGAATATTTAATCTTGGCACACAAAAATTAGTATGATTATTTTTTTTAAACCAAAAAAACAGTAAGAATATCAACTCTCTTGTACGTTAATTAGAACTGTCATCTCTGTTGGAAATTATGTCATAAGACCATCACCAAGAGACTCTTTAATTGAGAAATGCTCTTTATTTTGAAGAGTCATCAACCAAAAATCATCTCCAACAAATTCTTTATTTTAACTCTTAAATTTAGAGAATGTGTTTTCACTCTCCAATTTTGGAGAGCCAAAATAACTCTATGTAATTAATGGCATTAGATTTCTTGCACTTTGAACAATATTTTTGGATGTCACTTTCCAAAAACAATACAAAATTTGAAAATCAGCATATGTTACTTTTAATATCCTATTTCTAATAAATTAATATTGAAAGAAAAGAGAAAATAGAGTCAAATACAAAAAAAGTATTGGAAGATGCCCGAAATATCACTATTTAAACTAAAAGATACTCTTTATTTTGCAAGAGATGATCTTTAAATTTAAAGAGTTTCTTGGGAATGCTCTAAGTCTGAAAGACTAAAACGGGATAACAACATATATTTATATCTATCAAATTAGGGATAATTATAAAAACACCCCTGAGATTTGAGCTAATTACACAAAAACTCAAAGATGTATCAAAATTATTAAAAATCCCCCGGGTTTAATTCTGTCTTAAATTTAAGAGGGTAATTGTAATATTTTTATGTCAGTGGATTTTTGAAATATTTTTTGTTTATGAAGAGGAAGAAAAATGTTAGATGGAATTAAACTTGGGGTTTTTTTGTAATTTTGAAATATCTCTGATTTTTTTTATAATTAGCTCAAACCTCAGTTTTTTTTGTTTTTTTTTTGGTTTGATGTAAATATCCCATCAAATTATATTCTAATAAAAAAAATTTAATATGACCTAAATTGTGGAATTTAAATTTATCTCAATAATCAATATGAATAGTAACTGGGTCATGAGTCCAAAAACTGATAAAAGTCCCTAATACTCCTCGAATCATAAGTTCACCATGGGCCATGATTTTCGGCGCTTACCCTCTATTGAGTGTCTTGGCCAGTTGGGCTCTTTCTGGAATTTGGAGACAAAAAAACCCGAAATCTAGATCCCTAAAAGAGGCTCCAAAGGTTCAATAACAACGAGCCCACTGGCCAAAGAAACCATTTGTAGCCCACCATAATAGCTGAGAGGTAATTCAGCACTAGTTATTTCACTTGTCGAAAATCCCCCCAATTCTTCCAGAATTTTGTGATAACTTTAATTTCATTAGTTGATTTCATTTTCCACAGCCAAGAAGATAACTCTAATCTGAAAATTGGAACATTAAATCATTTTTGTTATTTATCAAAATTGCACAAAAAATCGCACGGTTTTTGGATGGATTTTGAGAAATGAGGAAGGTAATTTATAGATTGTCGCACGTAATCACTATAAGGCTGCCTCGCAGTTAAGGAAGGTGAAGCACTTGGATTATTGGAAGGATACATTGAGTTCGATCTCTAGGATGTTCTAAATGTTATCTTCAAGTTGGATGCTAAAATTGGCATACTATCCTCCTACATCATTCATATTAGGGGTGACAATTTTTGACACGGCACGAAGTCTTACCGGGTTAGTGTTTAGCCTTATCGTGTTCGTGTCCTTATCGTGTCGACACGATAAGGACACGAAAATTTCTTGTCATGTTCATGTTTTTTCCGTGTTTACACGATAGTGACACGATAATGACACGTTTACCTGTTAGCGATACGATAATGACACGACATGAGCATGATAAGGACACAATAAGTCAATAATGACACTTTTACCTGTTAGTGACACAATAATAACACGATAACATGATATTTTGTATATTTATGTTGTGTATTTTCATGTAAAATCGTGTCATATCGTGTCATTTGCTATAATGTATTAATGTATAAATTATTTTCTTTTGTTTTTGACTTATCGTGTCACTATTGTGTTGTGTCATGCTCGACCACGAAAATTTTCGTATTATTCGTATCGTGTCGGAGCAGATCCTGTTAGGAATTTTATTGTTTAGATTTTGATGAATGCCATGTAAAACTTAGAATAGAAAGTTGGCTCCCCAATTCTTGTCAAAATGTATTGTAACAATTAGAGCCGCTGTCGAGTTAAGTCGCCTACGCTCCAACATGCAAAGAAGACAATCAAGGCTTGAAGGAAAACTCTGAGAGACAACAGTGAAAGCAAGAAGAAAAGACAGAACTCGATGAAGAAGCGGTGAGATGCGGTGAGTGGAACATCACCAAGTCAACTCAAGCAGGCGAGTCTGGTCAAGTGGCGTGAAGAGTCATCCATGATTGGAAGTCGACTCTAAGTCACCCGGGAAAGCAAGGAAATGCGGTCAAGTCGAGATAATCGTAAAGAACCGTTACGTAAATCAAGAGACTTACTTAAACAAGTAATATCTCCATACCACCTTTCTTGGAGTGCTCGGTTTAAGAAGCGTGCAAAAGGAATGAACGATGGGAAGCACTACACCGTGTCGGAACGAAAAGGTGATAAAATAATTCATACGAGGAAATGGCAATTCCAAGAAGCGCAAGCCAACGACGCAAAGTGACTTTCAAAAATGAGCCTATCTCTTCAACGGGCAAATTTTTGAAAGTTCACTATAAAAAGGCCGAGGAATGTGTTTGAGAAAAGAGGATGAATGACACACACGTGAAAAGATATACAAGCTTATCAAAATCGAAACACTCTCAATCCTCAAGCCTACATCTCAAGACATCAATCCAACACTTACCCGTGAAGGAAAGAGGACTTCAATCGGTTGAAGAGGAAAATATCGAAAACAAGGGGTCTACATTCCGGGAAGGATTGTAGAAAGGTTCAAGGTTGAACCAAGTCTTAAGTTCTTGGAGAGGCTTCGTGATCAAATCCAAAGTGCTTAAGCAAAGTTGAGTCAGTAAAGCGCGGTGCCGCTGTGAAGAAGCCGAGTCGCACGAGAAGCCGGTGAGTGATCAAGGCGTCTCATCGAGTCCCAAAGGATCAAGTCTGTTGTGATTGTGATCAACTTGTATCCGGGATGCACGCTTTGTAAACCGATCATTACTTAGTGGATTCCTCCGGGAGTTGGAGAAGAGAGGAGTAGAAGAATTACCCCATCTTCGAACCTCTATAAAAACCTTAGTGTCATTTACATTTCAAAGATTTAAATTTCTGCACTTTTAATTGCTTATATCTCACGATAAATTTGCTATCCATTTGATAATTTATAAGTACTAAATCAAGTCAAAAACTTGCTTAATCAAACTTAAGGGTGTTAAGTCTTCCAATAAAACAAAACCACAGTTGAGTCAATTTATAGCCAACAATTTGAGTTACTCTATTAACACTCAATTTGAGTTCATTGAGAGATTAACTCTACTTGAGTGACTAATTCGATCGTCATCATCATGACACACGGTGTGTAGAACTCAGTAGATTTAAAAGGCCTAAATCGAAAATTTGGTAAGGTTTATTCAACCCCCCCTTCTAAACCTTACACTTACACCCCTTGGGACCTACAGATCCTTATCATGTCGTGTTCGTGTTTGTGCTTATTGTGTCGACACGAAATACAACATGATAACACGATTTGACGCCTCTAATTGACATTTCAAAATTCTATTACATCATTGTGTAGTGTAACGGAATTCTCGATATTGAAGCAAACTTCGAGTTCAATTTGTTAGTAGGCAAGCAAATGAGTGACTCACTTATTAGCTAAGGTCCTAAGGCATCTCATTCTTATGTTAGCCCTACTACTTGGTTTTTATACTCCTGACTTTGTTCATCTTTCTTTAGTTGATCTTTGTAATTCTGATCATCATTCACAATAAAATTACACATTTACCTTCAAAACACTTTAATATAATTTACTATAAATAATTAAATAACAACAAATTGAATTTTTTTAAGAGTAAAAATGGGTAAACATAGAATAAACGAGAGTATAAGAGGATGACCAATAACGAATAAGGATAATTACAAAAATCCCCTCTAATGATTAGGCTGATTACAAAAAAAATCCAAATATTTTTTAAAATTACAAAATACCCCCTCATGTTTGATTTGGTCTTAATTAAATGGTGTAACTGTAATATTTTCATAAATATTTGGTGAATTTTTGAAATGTATTTTGCTTATGAAGTGAAAAATGTAATAGAAAATCAAACCTCAAAGATTTTTTTGCAATTTTCAAAAATATGTGGGTTCTTTTATAATTAGTCAGAACCTCAATTTTTTTTGTAATTATCCCTAAGAAATAAATTAGAATCCTTTTCAAAACCCAAAAGTAGCAAATTAAAAATAAGTAATTAATAAGACTCTGAGAATCGAGTGTGCTTTTTTTCCCTCTCTAATTAATATTCTAATAACATCAAGAAATTGATGCAATCGTCATCAATGGCGTCGAAAACAGACAAGAATTTCAAGAAGTCGCCGGCGAAGAGGGGTATGTTGGACATAGACTTGAATGCTCCGCCTCGAGACGATTCTCCGTCGGACAACGATCAAGAACCCTCCGATTCCGATTCCGGCCACGTGGAGGACGCGCCCTGTCAAAGCGCATGCAGCTCGAATATTCATAAAATCGCAACCCAAGTCGATGTTGACAAAAACGAAGAAGATGAAAAACAGAGGAGAATGCGACTTTGGAAAGCGCTTCTTGATGTGAGCGAGGATGCTCTGCGCGAGTACGAGGAGAATCACAGAGAAACAGAGAGAAAATCGAGTCGGGCAAAGAAGAAGACTAATAACCGACGTCGGATTATGGAAGAAGAAGACAGTAATTCGGATGTTGAAGTGACGGCGGCGTCGGCGGCGGCGGAGGTGGTGGCGCCGCCTGTTGTGCGGTCGACGAGGGACTCGTTTATCGGGGTTGTGGAAATTCCTCGACGAAATAGAAGTGGCAAATCAACCATTGTTGCTAAGCACGGTAAGTCAAGGTGATTAATTGTGCGGTAGTGAACTTTTTTTTACCATCTGTTAATATTCTTTATTCACTGGGAAGTGATATACATTAACATCATTGAAGATGTAAAAAATATGCCTTTTTTTTTTCTTTCTAGTTTTTATTTCCTTTTTGAATTTCTTAATTCTGGATTTATACCTCAGTTTTAGTGTGTTGGAGCTGTTCATTTTTTGAAGACTGGGTATTTTTGATGAAGGACTATTGGGAAAATAAGATTTTTTTACTTTCCAGCTAGTTTGTGATTTGTGATGATGTTTTTACGATGTTTTTGTCTTTTTTTTTTGAGGAAATACGAAGTTTTTGTCTTGGTTCAACATGTTAGTGTTTAAATTTATTTAATTTTTTTATCAAATTTTGAAAAATCTTATTTGAGCTTAATTTGATTATTTATTGAGTTTTAATGGAGTTGAATATAGATCAAGTTAGAACAACTTGATTTTTTTTATACAAGGTTTATTATTTTTAAAATACTAAATGAATATTAATATTAACTTTATCTGGCTCTTTTGCTCTTTTCCCAAGTCTTACCATAAAATTCTCAATTTTTTAACATAAGAACGAAATTTACTTAATTAAATTGTACGGTTTTTTCATGCACACATCAAAATTCTTTTTTATTACATTATAAGTATGTGAAATTATCATTACTGGTTACCCAAGTCTTAATTCAACGCATTTATCATTTTCTATTTATGTTGATAAATGTCTACATTACTACATAGCATTAGCAATATGATCACATTGACATGCAACGACAGTCATATTAAACAACCAAATTATACGTTTCGAAAAAGAAAAAAAAACAAATTATGAAATAATTAATTTGAAGACTATAATTGGAAATGCATTACTATAATGTAACATTTCAGGCACAGTATATGTGGACCAACAAAACAAAAGAAGTGAAGAAGACTGTAATTTAAGTCACAAAGTTTCTTCCTTTCTTATTTTTAGGCCATCAAAAGAAGTATATGTTAGGGATAACTACAAAAACACCCCTGAGGTTTGGGTTAATTACAAAAATAACCCAGACATGTTTCAAGATTACAAAAAAACCACTGCATGTTTCTTTGTGTTAAATTTAAGGGGAGTAACTATAATATTTTTGTAAATACCAAGGTTTTTTGAAATGTTTTCGAAAATCACCGGAAAAAATGTAAGACAGAATCAAACCTCAAGGAGATTTTTGTAATTTTCAAAGATCTCTGGGTATTTTTGTAATTAGCCCAAACCTTAGGGGTGTTTTTGCAATTATCCCTATATATATTAATAAAAGCAACTAAGACAAAACCGGTGAAGAAGAACAAGATAGAAAGTCAGGTGGCTCAACAATGGCTCCAAACTCCGTGCTATCAAAACAAGCAGAATTAACCGCGTCACATACTCTCATTTTGCAGGAAATGGATTGGTCATCGACATTTTCATTCCGTAAATTGTGTAAATTTCAAGAGTGAGTGAAATTGAAAAATGTACGTCCCACACATTTTTTATCCTAGTGTCTTTATTTCTCTGAAATTTACACAAAATTTACCGAATGAAAATGTAAAGAATCCAGGTCCCTCATTTTCATCCAACTCAACAAATAACCTTCTCAAGACTCAATCTTGAGTCCATATAATAACGCCACATGACGAACCAAAGCTTCTCCTTTGTCGACTCTCTTCACACCATTTCAAATCCGCAACCAACGCCCATCGTATCATCATGATTGAAGAATGCAGCACGGACATTGCACGTAAAAATATGAAGCTGGTGGTTTATGCCAATCTTCACATTTCGCTGACAACTTCCTGAGGAATGAAATGCTTCGCTCACACCCGTGCGTATAGATATCTAAACCCGAAAAAACTGTGGTCTTCACTCTTCAAATCCTTACGTGATTAATTCACCAACTTATTGCTTCCCCAATCGAATCTGAATCCGAATCCAAACTCTCCACAAGTCGATAAGCAGACTTAACACCGGATTAATTATTACTTAGATACTAAAACCATTTTACTTCAACAGAGTCAAAAAAATTCATTACATCCAAGCATATTTAAATTTTAAAACAGCAATTACGCAATACTAAATTCTCAAACAATGCAAATTCTCAATGAAATAAAACCAATCATCCCCAGACTTTTCTAATCTACTTCCATGGGGCTCTCATTTTCTAGAGTATATTCAGGGCAATAAAGGTGATATACAGGTTAAAAATAAAATAGGAAAGAAATTGAGAAAACAGATATATGCATCATGTTAAAAAAAATAAATTTAAGAAATAATTTGCGAAAACAGATATAATCGCACATTCAGTGGGCAATAAAGGTCAAAACATAAACATCTTAAAAAATGGAAAGGGATTTTGAAAAAAAAATGTTCCGAGGACAAATTCAGATCAAAACAAAAACACTTGGTTTTGAAGAGAACAATTTAGGATAGAAATTGTTCAAAAGAAATTGCGATCGCAGTGGGATTCGAACCCACGACCTTTAGATCCGGAGTCTAACGCGATATCCACTCCGCTATGCGATCGGTTGTAAGAGTGATCCAAAAGGAAAAAACTAAACCAAAAAAAAAGTAGACGAAAACGAGACAAATTGGGTTTTGGAATTTTCAGATATTGAACAGGGAAGAGACAATCGTAATACCATCACAAAAAGACAAAGCAAAATATTGGAAAAAGATCCAACCACGGAAAATAACTAGCAGACTAAATATTTTTGGGTCTAAAATTAAGCAGTAGATAAAGAGAATTTGATCACAGATAACAGATCTACCTTTTTCTGCAGCCATAATTCGATGTAGAAACGCTGAGAAACTAAAACAAATGGAAAGGAGAAAGATTTCGAGGATGATTGGATGAAAGATCCATGATTTAGTCTTTGTTTGCACCATGAATTCGATACCCGATCTGAGAGAAATAGAGAGACCTTGTGGTGCGCGAATAAAATTGCATTAGGGTTTTGATTTTCCTTTTTGAAATGTTTGATTTGATCCCAGCCAGCCGGTTACTATAATTTGCATTTCCCCGCCTCTCAATTTTCTTTATTCGGCTCTTTACGACTTTACCCCTTGAACTTTTGATATTTTCACTGGGAGCTCGTATTTTCATGTCTTTTTTATGACCTATGTATATGTATTTATGTTTAGGAATATCAATTTGTGACACGACACAATAATATAATTGGACACAAATTTAATATGAATTTAGCAGGTGTTGATATCCAGTGGCGTAACCTAGAAATATTACAGGCTGGGGTGGACCGATACACGAATCGAGGTGGACCAGATAAAAAATTAAAAGAAAAAACATATAAATTTTGACTATTTTTTTTTCTTAAAAATAAATTACCTTGTAATTTTTTTTAAAAAAAAAGGAGGGGCTCGAATCTAGGTTGACCCCCTACCTCCACCACTGCTAGTACAACTATTCGCGGGTTCGAGTCAATTTCGAATCAAATACAATTTAACACGAGTCAAATAGGTCCGGTTGACCCGCAAATGAAAAATACGAGTTTTATCACTGAGATATTTGAACAACTACACGTTAAAAAAAGTAATTAGAAATATTTTGATATAATGAAATATCAAATTTAATTAAACACAATTAATAGCTATATCAAAACATCCGAAAAGACACAAAATAATAACAACACACATAATTCGGGAGGTATTAACATTAATGCTCTAAGGACCTATCTTGTTTTTGTTTTTCTTACAATTAAATATTTACATATTAGTTTTCTGTTAAATTTCTTAACGGGTTATATAAGTTAAATGAGTCGTGGCAGGTCAGTCCGAATCTGACTCGTTTAATTGACGGGTTATTCGGATAAGATCCGAACCAATGAAACTTAGATTAATGTATTAGTTTCATGTCGGATTGGGTATTGTCACCACTGGATAAAAGTTAGATGATAAATTTTGAATTTTTCCCCAAAAATTTAGGGCGCGATTGGAACTGAGGGAGATTCCATTTTTGTTCCGCTGGAGAAATTTTTTGACAAAACTTGCGATTGTTTATGAAAATTTTCAGAAAATATACTATTCTCTCACTTTCATTTTTTCTCTTATCAATCACATTTACACATTTTTTCACAAAAAACTAATCATTATTATTCATTCTCCCACAAATTTCACTATTTACTCACTCATACATTTCTAACTACCAATCATATTCAATCATTATTTTACTAGTTTTAAATCAAATCAACTTTCATTGTTACTCCATCCCACGTCCAATCACACTCTCAAAATTCATCTTTTTTCTTCCAATTTTTTTTTTCACCATTATTCTCTAACAAAATGAATTTTTTTAAAATGAAAGTATATCCAATCTCGCCCTAAATTAAATTCTGTTAAGACATGACTTGACAAAAATGTTCCCCTGTTTTTGGGAAGGAGCCAGGGTTTACAGTGATCCCAATAAACTTAAAACTTCCCACACTGACATAGTGACACTTAAATCCCTAATTCACAGTACGAAATTAGGTTTAGGCTGTGTTCAACCTCTCCGTCTCTTCTAATCTCATCTGAAACAGCCACACTTAATATCAAATCTCAACACATTCATGGATTCCACCCTACCTTCATTACCTAAACCATCATCATCAGACGCCGATGACAAGCCTGATGCGAAGCGTCAAAAATTATCATTACCTCCAGGTAAAGTTGCTGTTATCTGCAACTGCGAGACGATCGAGGGAGATTTTTACTATATAGTTATTATAGATTTAAATTCGAACACTCTCGATTTTGTTGACGATGAATTCATTCGTGTTGCTCCTACTGTTGGGATTAAACGCGGCTATTATGATACCAATGGATTTTGTATATTAGGTTCGACTTTTTATATGATTGACTCTGCTGATAACGATATATATCCTCCGCCAAAGTCAGTTTATACGATCGACTTGTCATCATATTTACACGACGACGATGACGTAACCAAGCCCGATTTGAAAATATGGGAGAAAAGTGAGCTGGGAAAGACCCCTGATATGTTGCACCCCAAGTCAGTGCCTTTTGGTTTTCCCACCCCTGATGGTAAAAGAATGCTGGTATTTTCTTCTATTATTAGATATGAACTTGATGCTGAAATTGCTGGTGTAGAGGATTTTGAATTGTATGACCCCGAAACCAAAACATGGAAACAACTCCCTGGCATACACAACGATTGGACGCGCCACTATCGCGAAAACTCTCATGTTACTTCTTTCTGGATCGAAGCATTTGCTTTCATTGGTAAGTCGACCTTTTTTATCGAAACTGATACAGAATTGATGTATTCTATTGATCTTGAATCCCTGGACCAAGGATGGAAACAGTGTGAAACCTTCTATGGTCGTAGCACTACTCGATGTTGTAATTTTCCTTTTTACCTGATTGATGAAGAGTTGTGTTTCACTTCTGCCTGCGCTTACGATGTTACAAAAAAAGAACACCGTGAGTGGTATTTTCCACGCCCATCATATGGTGTTCAATTTCGACACTGTGGTCATTCTTCTATCATTCTTCTTGGTGATGTCAAGAATGGACAATGCAATTTCTGCACTCTAGAATCGGGTCTGGGCCAAGAGACCAAGTATCCTCACTTGACTATAGATGCATACCATTGTGATGTCTCCAAATATAGAGAGGACAAGAAGAATAATGGTGACGATGCGGAATTGAGCACGAGCATAACCCATGTTCGGTGTTTCAAATTTCTCTTGGACGTCGAGAAATGTAGGGTCTTCTTCCCTCCTAATTTTTTTTCCATTTGAGCAGGCAGTGGTTGAACATATGCCCATAAATACACCTTTTGTCTCTGGATTAGAAGTAATCTGCAGTTATAGGAGATCATCATTTAGCTATTTCAAATATTTTTGTCATGGCGGTTTCATGTAACGAAATGTCCTGTAATTATTCAGAAATGCGCTTGATTTGGGATATGTTTACTTCATATCTGCAGTTATAGCCTGTAATTATTCAGAAATACGCTTGATTTGGGTTTTGTTAACTTCATTTTGCTCGCATTCTAATATTTTGCTTACTTTTTTATAACCTGTTTTTGCTTACGTTCAACAATGAATTGTGGTCTCTTGTAAAATTCTTTGCTGTTGAGTAATATCATTGTTTCTTGTTCTTTAATGATTTGTGACAATCTATGGTGGTACAATATTCCCACCTGTGATCTTTGCATTTTATTGTCTGGCATGTACCACATTTTATTGCTTGCTACCACGCAGTCAATAGTATTATTTATGAAATCATGATCTTGCTGATCTTGTAAGCATGATTTTCACTAAGCACTTGCTCTTATCTTTCTTTATTTTCACTGTCTATTAAAACGGGGCCAATTTTGAAGAAACATTCAGGGGAGTGTGCAGCAGACAAGTCTGATTGATGCATTACATCAGATGATCATAGGATGTCTATAATATTGCTGACTACACATAATATTCTTAACTTTACAATGAAGTTTGTGTGTTTTTTGTTTAGAAAACAAGCTTATTGAAGGACAAGGTTGGTCTCTTCAATGCCTACAGTATTAAGCATATCCAGGTGAAAGTGTACTATAAGTGAAAATGGACCATTTTAATCCTATTATTGCAAATCAAGGACAAATCTTTCCTTTTATTAGAACTATGGTACTCTGCAATGGATTTTTCCCCACTAGTTCATTTTTTTTTCAGATCATAAATATTATTTGTTGGTGTCAGAAAGAGTATTTGGTTAAATTAAGAGTGCTACTTAAGGTTAGGTGGTGGAGAGAGCACCATTTAAGCTTAAAACTAAAGTTGATTTGGATGGGACGATTTGGATTTGGGGAGAGGGATTTGAGGAGGTTTTTCCCAATGTCTCCAAATGTAAAAGATTTGAGATTCTCCAAAATAATTCTAAAAATAGCTTCTAAGAATTTGAAAATCATTATAGAATAATTCCATCCAAACAACCACAATGGATCTATTATTATGAATTTGAAATCTTTAGCGTTGAATCCATTTAGCCAAATGGAGTCTAAGAAATTTTAACAAATTGATTATTGTTATGGATAATTACGAAAACACCCATGAACCACGAGCTTGTAGTACAAGTAGTATCGCTCACTCTTTGTAAGGATGTTGACCAGAGTTCGAACCATGTATCTTTCAGTTTCTTTGAAATTTATCCATTCCCCTCCAACCACTACTCCCAACTTATTAAAAAATAATAATAAATAAATGATAAAAAACAAAAACAAAAACACCCCTGAGGTTTGGGATAATTACAAAAAAATCCAGACATGTTTCAAAATTACAAAAAAACCCTTCAGGTTTTGTTTTGTTTTAAATTTAATGGTGTAAGTGTAATATTTTTGTAAATGTCAGGGGTTTGTTTTAAATGTTTTCAAAAATTACCGGGAAAAATATAAGATGGAATCAAAGCTTAAGGGTTTTTTTTTGTAATTTTCAAAGAACTTTGGTTTTTTTTGTAATTAGCCCAAACTTTAGGGGTGTTTTTGTAATTATCCCTTAATATAATTGACTTGCAAAGCCTGAACCAAGTCACTGAACGTTGCATAAACACTTGTTATGTTTGAAAGTCTTGTTCAGTTTACTTGGTAGGTTACCTCACCCTTTCTCATTAATGCTAGAGGAAATGTATGCTTTTATACTTTGGGATTTCTTTTAGCTCTTTTTTTTTTTCAGTTTAGTTTTCGTATTACCAGTAACCATATTTTCCCTCAAAAAACAAAAAGCAGTTATATGTACTTGGTGTACTCCTCTAGGTATAATATATAGTAAACCCTAATGAATCTAAGTATTTGGTAATTTGGTAATTCGTTGTCTGTAGAAGTATTTACAACGGTTCTTAGCATGACAGTTGTCTATTAGCGGACGTTTTTATAAAGACAACTGTTTTTTCTGTCTAAGACAACGGTTCTGTTAGTGGTTGTCTATAAGCACTTTGTTTATAAAGACAACAATATTTCCGAGTCTAAGACAACAACTTTCAAACGTTGTCTATTAGAGACCTATTTTTCAAAACAACAACAGTGTTTTCTGGCCTAGGACAACAGTTTTATGAACCGTCGTTCTTTAGCACACTTTTTTAAAGAAAATATTTTTAACAAGTATTTTGAAAAATCATTCTCTATAGGTAATCTAAGACTAGTTTAGAACCAATGTGGAAAATATTGTGTATTTTAAAACCAATTTTGAGATTTGTTTTTCGGTTTCCTTGTATTATTGCTAGAGTCGGCAAGTAAGACCCGGTCCGACCGACCCGAAAATTAGGCCAGGTTGGGCCAAGAATTTCCAGGCCTGAAAAGGACCGGACCTATTTTGCCCGACTTAACGGACCTAACAATCCGGTCGGCCCAACTATAGTTTTCATTAATAAAGAAATAGAAAATTTCCTTTTATTAAATAAAAAACCTTATTAAATTTTTATTATTGAAAAGAAATCTTGATAAGAAGTTGTTAACTTTTTCTTGGATAAAAAATTAGGAGTGATCAAAATTTTATTAGTCTATCAAATTAACTGAATCGAGAAATACTGTTCATTCTTCAATTTTTTAAAATTGGATATAGTTCATAGTTTTGTGCCCTCCCAAATTCCCAATCTCAGTTATAGGGTTAATTATTTCTTTATTGAATTTTAGATTTATTACATAAACAAAAAACAAAACAAATCCCTTCGATTTTGAATCAGAACGTCCTCAAGAAACACGAAACCAGGGGTTGGCATTTGGGATCGGGTTTTCGGGTACCCGTCCGATCCGATTGAAAATTACCCGATCGGGTCGGGTATTTTGAGATTTTTTCGGGTTTAGGGTAACCCGATACCGACTTAAAAACCCGTGTAGCTGTGTAAGTTGTAAGGGTGGGTAAAAATATTTTTTGGTCCATAAGAATTATGTGTTGTAACTTGAATCAGAACGCCCTCAAGAACACGAAGTGACGAAACCCTACTCTTATCGTTTCTCTCTCTCTCTCTCTCTAAAGAGTTCATTTTTCTTTTCGGGTTGGTGGTTCGTTTTTTTGCACCGGAACTTAAGTCATTCGGATCTGCGGATTGTTCGGAAGGATTTTCTCTCTTCTTCTTCGTGTGTTTCTTTCTGCTAATTGTAAGTTATTATATGCGATTATATATTTTGATCTTCTTTTTTGGTTTTTTTTTTTTATTGCAATGGGTTTGATAGCTTTTCTTTTGTGCTGCATAGAAGAGAATGCATTGTGATTTATTCTATAAGGAGCAAACACTCTATTTTATTCGGATTTTTATTTTATAAATTGAGTTGAAAATTGTGCTTACAACAGTAGAAGGTTAGCGTGAATCTTCGTGAAAGTATCTGTAAAAAATTGTGGATTAGTGGTAGCAATTTTGTGATATAAACTAGAGCATTCAATTTTTTTTTTTTCTCTTGTTTCTGGTTTTTTTTATCGCCAATAGCCAAAATTAGGTGTTTAATATGTCTGAAATGATAGCTAGCGTTTCTTCATAGTTAGATTTTGATAATTGTTTTTACTTTTGCAGGAAATATCAATTTTTACCATATTTTTTTTACATACTTGTTCATTCGGTGAAGAAACAGGTCCATAACTTGTAATATGAGGCCTTGGTTATTATCCCAACCGGAGAGATGGATCCTGTATATAAGAACATGCATTCATAACCCTACCAGAGAGATCAAATACATCACGGGCCTCATTTCTATCCAGGTACTGAAACTATCCCAGCTCAAATGTATGTGAATTCTGGTCGACCTCCCTTAAATTATGGGTGTTGGTCGAGTTTTGAAGAGAACCGAGGTAAGGAAACAGGGTATGAGGATTTGTGTATGGTTATGAGTCTTGTGATGAGTTGGAGATTATCAGAACGATGAATTATTGTTAGAACAAAAAAAGTAAAAAATCTTTTAGAATTTAAGGGACTTGCTTTGCAATTACTGTTCTTAGATCATCATTTAAAGACTAGATTTCCTTTGATAGATAATTTACAGAGGACTAGTTTAAGCCATGCACCTTTACCTCAAATCCAACATGCTACTTCAGGTTCTTAGAAAAGAATAACTAAATAGTTTTAGTCAAATAAGCTGGATCTGAAACTGAATATTTGGTAATACTGGGTCTCTGGCTCAAGTTCAGATGATTGCTTGGTAGGAATTAAGCTTATCTCATTGTGGATGGAAGGTTCTCGGAGTAGGACTACTCCTCATGATACATGTTTTTTCTGTTTTTCCTCTCAACATAGATATTCACAAATTAAAATGAGAAATTAAAAATGAAAAAAGATGATGATTTGTTGAAGTGGGAAGGTAAAGGATAGAAAAATGAATCTGGGACATGGAATGCCAATAGGAGCTTGTTTCACTTTCACTCTCTCTAACATTAATGTATGGATTTTTTTAGATAAAGCTAAATTTCAAGGGAAGTTTTTGTAAATATCCCAAACCTTTATAGTTCTATCTCATTAATGCTGGTATAGCGGTATTCATGGGAAGCATTTGTCTTATGTTTTCTCCAGTATGAATTTGGATATCCATCTTGCTACCATGAGAACCTGGAAGATTTAATCATTCGAGTTGCAATGGGGTATGTTTTAATTTGTACATATTGTCATTACAATCATTTTTGTTTTGATAACATTCTTGATTTTCAAGACTCTCAAGATCTCAATATATTAATTTTGTCTCAATGTCTGTTCTTGGTTTTTTTCCAATGTTCTGATAAAGGTCCTTTGCAGTTTTGTGACTCTCCCCTCTATGCCTTAGTCACTCAGGTATTGTTATTGTTAGCTTTTAGTTGATTTTTTTATTGTTAACTTATTTATTCCCTTTGACATGCTTTCTGCAATTCGATATCCTGGAATATGGTATTTATTATAATTGTTTTAATTTGTCACTAAACTTTAAACATGTAACAAATTTATATTTAATAATTGAAGGTTGTGGAGAGCGGGGGAAAAACATTGAAGTTGTTGTGATGACCTAAGGCCATGATCTGTGGCAGCTTGAAGAAGCCGAAATCGATGCATTGTTGCTGAGAAAGAAGCAGAGAAAGTTGCTGTTGAGGCTAGCTACCAAAAAGGCTGGTAAAATTTAGGTCACGTTTATATTGCTTTAGAAGTTGTGATGAGTATATTGTATTATGATGTGAATATATGATTCAGCATCCTAATTTCTTCTATTGTTCTAATGATTCGTGTATGGATTAAGTTTGTATTCGGGAATTTTTATATTTTGCAATGAATTTGGATTTGTTAATGGTGTTATATTAAATGATTGGGTTGTCATGAATATTTAGAGTTTTTAATTTATTTCTACAAAAGAATTACAGGAAAAGAAATTGGAACAGAAAAATCGACTGTGAAACTGTTGTCTATTAGCAGTAAGACAGCTGTATATAACCGTTGTCAGTCCGTTGTCTAACATATAAAATACAACAGTCATTCACTGTTGTCTTTGACAAAAAAACAACCTGTTGTGGATATCGGTGTTGTAAAAGAGGGCGTCAATAGACAACAGTGGTTCACCGTTGAATTTGATGATAATAGACAACGATGTTTGACCGTTGCAACACTGTTGTGCTTGAGTCATAGACAACGTTTTTGCAACAGTTTTGCACCGTTGTTGTTTTGTAAAAAGACAACGGTGCAAAACCGTTGTGTATTAGCGCTCCCTTTAACAACATAGATATCTACACCGTTGTCTATTAGCATTTTTCTTGTAGTTCTCTCTCTCTCTCTCCGACGTACAACAAAAAGATGGAAAATCAACACGACCACTCTGGTGTCCGACGAAGTCCGAAGACTATTGGTCGAGCTTTCTGGTTGTTGCTAGTGATGAAACATGTGACACAAGTATTCCTAACTAGATCGAAGGTGTGGAGAGTTTCAATGGTGGGATTTTGCATTTGACTAAGTCCAAAAATGGTGAGAATTTTTTTCTAAATAAAAAATAAATATTGGTGGTTGGGAGTGGGAGTTTTAGTATAGAATTGTGCCTGATCTCGCAAATAGTGTTACAGAAACCTCCATCGTTGTACGGAGCCCTGTAAAAATATTTGTTGTTCACATTATATAAATTAGGCTTTTATTAATTTGGGGATTCGAGTTATCTTGCCAAAAATTAGATGAAATAGACTTTTTTGCAGACAATAAAGAGGCGGCGGTGCTGACAATGATGGCACCGGAGAAGACGGTGAAACAATCCAAAGCGAAACTTGTATACGGGTTTATATATTAAATAATACTTTTCACTTAAACGAGTAGTACTTTTCTGCAAATGGGTAATAATTTTCAATTCAATTTGTAATATATTTTCTTTCAACCATGTAATACTTTTCAATTCAACATTTATACTTTTCAGGAGACTACTAAAAACCAATGATTTAATATCGGACCAGACGGTCCGACCAGTTTAACTGGGAACCGATCAGTTGACCGGTCCGATTATTAGTTTAACTCGGGGGCAACAAGCAACATGTTCTCAACCCGAAAAACTCTCTAAAATCGAATATCGGTACTGAAGTTTGACCGGGGTTACTTGATTATTTTCTTATTCAAAATTTCTAAAGGAAAATAAGATAAAAAAGGTAAGTAATTTAATGTAGGAGTTTGAAAAAAAAGTAACAAAATCCAATTTCCTTCCTTTTTCACGGTTCTATTTTTCCTTTCAACTTCTTCACTTTTTTTCATCGTTAGTTGCTCAACTTATCCTTTCAGGTTTCAAGTTTCATCTCTTCAAGGATAACCCTAGCTTCATTTTCTCTCTAACCATCTCTATTGCTTTTGTTTTTGCTCTTCATTGTGAAAGGATGATTTTTGACCATTTTTGACCTCAAATCACCTCATCTACATCCTTTTCTATTAATTTAGTTTCTAAATAAGTGGTTTCCCACATAGATCTGAATCGTTTGTGTGTGTGATTTCGCCATTTAGTCCGGCGTTTGATTTATCACCGTTTAGGTGCGGTGTTTTTTCTTTACAGATCCAGACAAGCAAGTTTTCAATCCAACAGAGATAACAAATCAGATTCCGGTATTCAACAAGTTGTAGATCGGAAATCATATGTATTCTAGACACTATAGAAATTTCAAAATTGTAGGTTTTAGCCCGATTTTTGTTATTAATCTAGATGATATGAATCTTTTGATAGTTTATCTTTTATGGTTTTTAAAAAATTTGTTTATGTCTTCTATCGAGGTACTACTAGTGTCAATTTATTAATAAAACTATTTTCTTGTTAAAAAAAAAAAAGGTTCCATCTCTACAAACTTGATCGAGTTCCAGTTTTTATTTTCTCCTTCGTACCTTTTTCATCTTGTATCAAGCCTATTTCCTCCAATCCCAATAAGTAATATTATTAACTATGTATGTATGATCTTTCTTGTATTTTTTATATAGAAATATGAATATATCTCTTATATTTTTCTAAAATTTGTATTCCATTTTGCTTAATTTCAAATTATCACAGACTCTTGTTAGTTTTATTCTCCGATTTTTGAGTTTGTGAATGAACGGTATAAATTGTGGTTTCTTATTTTTATTTTTATTTGCATTTGTTAGTTTCATTACTTTTGTACTTGTATTTATTTTTTACTATGTGAATATATATATATGTGTGTGTATATACGGGTCACCCAATTTTTTAAGAATGGTTCAACCGGTCAGACCAGTGACCTAGTGGCCTAATAATTAATTCGGTTCGATGTCCAGTTCGGGTTTAAAAATATTGCTAAAAATTGTTCATACGAAAAACTAATACTTTTTAACCGAATTAAGGAGAAACTAATACTTCTTAGGGAAATTACTAAATATTTTTCAGGGGAATTACAAAATATCAAACTTTCCAAGGGAAATACTAATACTTTTCAAATGGACTATTAATAATTTTAGGAGAGAAACTAATATTTTTCAGGAAAATTACTAAATATGTTTCAGATGAATTACTAAAAACCTTTCAAGAGGACTATTAAAAAAGTTTCTGAGGAAAATACTAATAATTTTCAGATGAACTAGTTAATATTTTTCAGAGAAAAAACTAATACTTTTTACGTCTTAGTGATACTACGTCACTGCAAAATATTACAAAAAATGACATCGCTCCTCAGTGATACAATGACACCGCTTATATTACAAAAATGTCATTGCCCCTCAATGATACTATGACCATTGGCGTAGCCAAAGGGGGGCCAACCCGGACCCCGGGCCCCCTCTTTTTTAAAAAAAAATTACTAGGCAAATTTTTAAAAAAATATATATATTAGTTGAAATTTATATGATTTTTCATAGTTTTTTTATTTGGCATACCCCACTTCCGTGTACCGGCCCACCCTACTATATTGTCCTGGCTACGCCATTGACTATGACATTGCTTATATTATAAGAATGTCACTGTCCATACCATTGAGTTTGGGTTTAGGATCTGCCTAACCAATTTTGACTTGTTAGACCGTCTAACATGAGTTTTTGTGGTTATATACTTATGTTGGAACCAACATGATGTCCACTCGACTTTTCCAATTTGTCCAGCCTCCACTCGACTTTTCCAATTTGTCTAGCCTCATCTGCAAGTCTATTAAGATTGAGGAGTCCATTTACCAATCATAAGATTTAATTTTTGTTTTGAGTCATGCTGGGAGCGGATTCAGAAATTGACGATAAGATGGGCTACAAATGAATATTAGTATCATAAATATTATAATTTTTTCCCAATAAATCTGTTATTCAAGCTATGCCTACTTTTGCCATGTCGTGTTTTAAACTTCCCGATTTCATCCTGGACGGCATTCAAAAGCTTGTGGCTGCATTTTGGTTGGGATATAGTACAGATCTTAAAAAATGCATTGGATTTCTTGGGATAAAGTCTCTATTAGCAAATCATGTGGAGGGTTTGGCTTTCGGAATTTTCGGGCATTTATATGGCGCTGCTAATTGTTAAATCAATATCGTCATCACCAAATTCAAAATGTCGCTACAACAAAGAAGTTAATTAGATTAAATGAACTATAAAGGGCAATAATAATTTTATATTAGAGTTTAGAAACAATACTTGACTCTTATACTCGGGCAAATGTGTCGCCAAATTGCGAAAAAATGTGATCAAGCTTTGATTTACTTGACGCCTACCACTTGTATTTGTGTATGGATTCATGAGTATATGAATTAATCATGAGTTCTTGATCTATGGGTTGTCCTCGCCCCACTAATATTCATCCTCTAGGTTATTCTTGTAAATAAAAAATCCAAAAAATTATAAATTAATTGCAAACTCGACTTTTGTCATCAAAACCCCTTTTTTTTAAATTTTTTTTTTGTTTTTATGTTGTTATCTCGTTTATAAACAAACATGTATTTCACCCAACAACAATATAATTTACCAAACAATAATTTAGTCTATTCCAAGGGGAGATGCAAGATGAACTTGAAATTTATATAGTAACCCAATTGGACCTTACAAGATACACATTGTCACGGACTTGTTCCCTTAACAATGAACCGTGCGACCTCTCTCGAAAGTGCTAGTGTGTGAAGAAGTGTAGGAAGATGGCTAAGGAAAGAAATATAAGATAGTTTGGAAGAGAACACTTGTATTTACTCAAACTTGCTTACAATGTTTGATTGGTTGCAAATGAGTTCCTACACCTATTTATACTACTCCACCTTCTTAATGGACGGTGGTGATTGATTCAATCCAGCGATTGGGAGAAGTTCTCTAGATCTCTCCACAAAATTCCTACATATTCTACAACTATTCTATAATTCTCTACTCCAATCTTCAACCTTCTACATAATTCCACACTACTCTATAATATTCTAGACTATTCTAGACTATCTTTTACATTAATATTCTAATGAGGGATAAATGACTATTTAATGAGAGGCAAATGACACTATAATGATGAAACATTTCATCATTTAGATTAATTTTTAGTGACGTGTTAATTTCCTCACTAAATAAATTAGGACAATAATGACAGGATCTGTTTACCGTCATTATTTATTTTTACCTAGGGGGCAATAATGACGACCATGACGAAAAAGTTTCCGTCATTAATGACGGATTTTGGACATATAATGATGAAATATCATGTCACTATAAAGCAATTTTCTTGTAGTGCGGGTTTAAAAATATTGCTAAAAATTGTTCATAAAAAAAACTAATAATTTTTAACGGAACTATTAAAATTTTTTCAGGAGAAACTAATACTTCTTTGGGAAATGAATAAATATTTTTCTGGGGAATTACAAAATATCAAACTTTCCAAGGGAAATACTAATACTTTTCAAATGGACTATTAATAATTTTAGAGGAGCAACTAATATTTTTCAGGAAAATTACTAAATATGTTTCAGACGAATTACTAAAAACCTTTCAAGAGGACTATTGAAAAAGTTTCTAAGGGAAATACCTATAATTTTCAGATGAACTAGTTAATACTTTTAAGAGAAAAAACTAATACTTTTTACGTCTTAGTGATACTACGTCATCGTAAAATATTACAAAAAATGCCATCGCTAGTGATATAATAACACCGCTTATATTATAAAAATGTCATTGCCCCTCAATGATACTATGACATTGCTTATATTATAAAAATATCATTGTCCACACCATTGAGTTTGGGTTTAGGATTTGCTTAATCAATTTTGACTTGTTAGATCGTCTAACATGAGTTTTTGTTGTTATGTACTTATGTTGGAACCAACCCGATATCCACTCGACTTTTTCAATTTGTCCAGCCTCATCTATAAGTCTATTTAGATTGAGGAGTCCATTTACCTATCATAAGATTTAATTTTGTTTTGGAGTCATGGGGTGGGGGCGGATTCAAAAAATTGACGATAGGATGGGCTACAAATAAATATTAGTATCATAAATATTATATAATTTTTTTTCCTAATAAATCTATTATTCAAGATATGCCTACTCTTTGATTTGGCACCACAAGAACATGTTTAAATTCGACAAAATTTACACGGAACCCTGCTCCATTGCCCTTGCGGCTCATTGCATGCTGAAGGATTTCCAAGATGCCTACTCTTGGCCTGAACGACAATCGCCACTCTTATCGTCAAATCTGCTGTTTGGTGAATCCTTGAAAGGCCCAAAGATTTTCTTTGACCGGGCCATCTCCAGTGCTCACCATTGTGCTCGCATCAGAGTTGTCTACCTGGATGCAAAGGGAGGTTTTATCTCGGGTTTCTCCAAGAAAATCGCAGGTATTTCTAACACTGAAGAAGTTGAATTTCTCGCCCTCAAGCAATCTTTGCTAGTAGCAAAAAGTATGAATCTACACACAACCAGAGCCGCTCCTTCTATTAGTCGAAGGAGTCGGCTGACTCGAGCCCCGAAAAACTACAAAATTTAGGGACCTAAATTTTTTGTATACGTTTTATATACACACCTGAAAATTTCAAGCTCTTGGCTTCGATTCTCCTTGGCAGCGCCTAGTAGAATTTTTTTTTTAATATTTTGTGGTTTATGGGCCCAATATTCCCCTGGGCCTTATAACTGTTAATTGATAACAAAACAATCACATTAAGTTTTTTTTTTTGCTTCATGTTGTCATCGGGCCTTATAAACTTGTTAATTGCTAACAAAATAATTAACATTTGGTTTTTTGTTTTATGTTGACTTTAAATTTGTATGATAAAAGGGCCCAATTTTAAAATTCGACTCAGGCCAGAAAATGTGCAGGATCGCCCTGCACGCAGCCTCCTTCTTTGGTGATGCAGCGGCAGTGATCCTCACAGCTACGGGAGACGCAATTTGCCCTATACATTGCCTGGCCATTTTCGAGGAGTTTGTGCGCCTTAAGCAAATGTTTTCAAGCACAGAGTTTTTTAGGATCCGTTGAACATTAAATTTCTTAGCTCATGGACTGGTTTTTTTTTTTTGCCAAAAACATGGATACTCTTGAGCACCAATGGATTGTATCTCCCCCATCTTGTTCACTCACAGCTAGACGATTTCTAGCAAATCAATCCAATTTTCCAATAACAAAATTTAAAACAACATTCTAAACCAAACATATTTCCAAATTTTCACCATATAAATTCTCCGTCAATTTTTATAACCAAACATATTTTTAATTTCACACAATTTTCAATAAAATGTTGAGATTTTATCTCAATGAAATGGAAATTGATTTTTCACATTGGAATAAAAATCATACAGCCCCTTAGTCACTCAATTACTATTCAATTCCCAAAATGAGAGATGACAATATGTAAATATTTGATTTTTGTGAAGAAAAATAAATGAGTTTTTATGACTTGGAATGCTGAACAACTACACATTAAAAAAGTAATTAAACGTATTTTATATAATGAAATATATCAAATACAATTAATAGCTACTCCCTCCGTCCCAATTATATAGTCCAATTGGACTTTTCACACAGATTAAGAAAATGTATTGGAAATTACAAATGTATAAAAAAATTACTTGATTTGCCCTCATTTAATGAATATTGTGAATTACAAAATGCATATTAAATAGGGTTATAATAGTAAAAGAATGTAAAAAGTACTATTAAATAGGGAAAATGGACTATATATTTGGTACATCCCAAAAAAGAATACTGGACTATATAATTGGGACGGGGGGAGTATATCAAAACATACGAAAGACAACAAAAATTAACAACATACATAACTAAAGAGATTTTATCCTTTAAATTTTAAGGACGTCTATTATTTTTTTGTTTTTCTTATAGATAAATATTTACTAAGTTTTCTTTTAAATTCATAAACAAGTTATAGAAGTAAACTGGGTCATAACAAAATGACCTGAATTCGGCTCGATTAATTGGCAGGTTTTGAACTAATACCTATTAATTTCGTGTCGGGTTTGGAATTCTCACTCAAAGTAAAAGTTAGATGAACAATTTTGGATTTTTGCCCAAAAATTAATTTTAATAACTATTAAAAATGACTCTGTTTTTTGAATTTTTTTTTTCCCAAACAAATTCCCCTGTTTCTGGGACGGAGCCAGGGTTTATAATTATAACTATCCCAATAAAATTCCCAAACTGATTTATAAATCCCCAATTTTCATCAACGAAATTTTAGGTTAAGCTGTTCTCGTTCTTTCCATTCTCCTCTAATCTCATTTCAAACAGCCACGCTTAACAGCAAATCTCAATATACTCTCTCATGGACGTCGATGACAAGCCTGATGCGAAGCGTCAAAAATTATCATTACCTCCAGGTAAAGTTGCCGTTATCTGCAACTGCGTGACGATCGAGAGAGATTGCTACGATATATTTATTATAGATTTAAATTCCAAGAGTCACGATGATGAATTCATCCGGGTTCCTCCTACTGTTCGGGTTAGACGCATCGATGATCTGCTTTGTTTTTGTATATTAGGTTCGACTGTTTATATGATTGAGTCAAATCATTACTTGAATGATCCTCCGCGAAAATCAGTTTATGCGATCGATTTGTCATCGTATTTACACGACGACGATGTCGTAACCGGGGCCGATTTGAAAATACTGGAGAAAAATGAGCTGGGTAAGGCCCCTGATATGCTGCACCCCAAGGGCACACCTTATGCCACTCCCACTCCTGATGGTAAAATGCTGGTACTTTCTTCTGTTATTACCCAAGATATTTTGACTAAAATTTCTGGTGAACATGATTTTGAGTTGTATGATCCCGACACCAGATCATGGACACAACTCCCTGGCATTCACTATGATTGGAATAAGCACAATCATCACCACTCTTATTGTCCAGATTCCTTTATCTCGGCATTTACTTTCATAGGTGAGTCTACCTTTTTCGTCGAAACTGTTACTCCAACAACGATAGGTGCTTTCACTAAATCAATGTTTGCTATTGATCTTGAATCCCCGGACAATGGTTGGAAGAAATGGGAAACCTTCTATGGTGCTATGAGTACTGAATGTAATGATTGTCCGTTTTTAGTGATTGAGGAGGAGTTATGTTTGACTTCTTACGGCGCTTGTGATATTACGAAACGAGATCGAGAATACCCTGACTGGTATAGGTTTCCACGGCCACCATATGGTGTTCAACATGAAGATTTTGGTTCTACTTTTGCCATTCTTCTTCTTGATGATGTCAAGAAGAATGGGAATTGCAATTTCTGCTTTCTAGAATCTGGGCTAGACCAACAGACCAATTATCCTCACCTCACTGTAATTGCATATCACTGTGATGTTGACAAATATAGAGAGGACAAGAGGAAAAAAGGAGACTATGTTGAATTGAGGACATGCATAACCGAGGTCCGGTGTTTCAAATTTCTCTTGGACATTGAGAAATGCACGTCTTTCTCTCCTTACGATTTTTTTTCCATTCGAGAACGCACTAATTGAACTTACGCACGTAAATTACGCTTTTTTGTCTCTGGGATACAAGTATTTCTGCAGTTGTAGTTGATCACGATTTAGGCATTTCAAGTATTTTTGACTTGGCGGTTTCATGTAATATAATTATTCTGAAATGCGCTTGATTTCGGTTATGTTAACTTCCTTTTGGGACCATGTTCTTAGTTTTTCAAAGACAAGTATAATATGTTGGATGGATGACTTTGAGTTTTTATGCAAGTAACGAAAATACATTTCTTTTTTAAATTTTCATGGTAGCTTGTGTGTTTATAGTTTGATGTTGTTATCGGTATAAGCAAATAATATGTTGCTTTTTTTCTAACCTGTGTTCGCTTACTTTCAGCAATGAATTTTTGTATTTGAAAACATTGTAATTGCCTTTGAATTCAATCGAACTGCCGAACACTTCTTTTAGCTTACTTTCATCAATGAATTTCTTTATTGCTTAACTTAGACATGTATTCTGGTCTCTTCTAAAATTCTTTGCTGTTCAATAATCATTGTTTCTTGTTGTTTAATGATTTGATTTTGTGGCAATCTATGTTAGTATAATAATATTCACACCTGTGGTCTTTGCTAATTCCACAAGAAGAAATTGTCTCTTAATGCTGCAGTATTAAGTAGGGGCGTGCACGGTGACGGGATCGCCCGCAGATCCGAAATCTCCGTAACCGCCCCAAGTTTTGAGATTTCAAAATAAATCTTTAACCGAACCATAGAAAAAAATCTCCGTCCCGAACCGTACCGAAAGTTCAGGACGGGGATTCGGTTCTAATGGGACGGAAGGTACGGTCCAGTTCGGGACGGAGATTCGGAGATTACGTACCCATAAATAAAGCATACAAATTTGGAAAAAAATAGAAAAAAGAAAATCAATATAAAAATCACCAAACGGATATACTGCTAGAGTTCTAGTATCTTTTTAGCGTAGTCTTAAAATAAAAACTAAAACTATAATAGATAACACAATCCAAAATTCTAAACTTAATAACCTTTATAATACATTATAGTATATTATTTGGGCAATTGTCCTTCTATTGACATAGAACATATATAATTAACTAATAGTTTTTATAAATTAAAATGAAATAAAAATTTGTATAAATTTATAATCTCAATGTCTCATACTTAACAACTTAACATAATCAATAAAATTATATTTATAATTTATGTGATGTGGTAAAATAATTAAAATATGGTTTTTTTATATTGTTGTAATATGATACTATTACTTGTTTCTCTTTTAAGTGCAATTTACTAATCATTTAGCTAATTTCAATTTCAAATTATTTAGTCTATTATTAATATCAAAATTTTTTAAAATTCATAATATCATAAATATGCTTTGTATTCAATTTAATTTCAAATAGTTTGTAGTTAATTCAATATCAAAATAAAAACAACCTAGAAATAATGTATATGTATTTATATAAAATCTTTAAAATCGGTTCTAGCTTCGGGTCCTTGGTTCGGTACGATACGGTACGGATATTCGAAAAATCTCCAGAACCGTACCATAAATATTTTCGGTACGGTACGGTTCGGAGAAAGTCAAATAGTCAACGGATATTTTTGGTTCGGAGATCTTTCGGTCCGGATATCGGTTCGGTTTCGGTAATCTCCAAGTCCCGTGCACAGCCCTAGTATTAAGCATACCGCATATATAGGTGAAAATGTGCTATAAGTTAAAATGAAGGACCAATTTAATCCTATTATTACAAATCAAGGACGAATCTTCCCTTGTATTAAAAGTATGGTACTCTGGCACTCTGCAATGGATTTTTTTCCCACTAGTTCATTTTTTCCTTGTATTATTACAAATCAGAATCGGTACTGAAGTTCGACCCGGGTTACTTGTTTTTTCTTTCTTATTCAAAATTTCTAAAAGGAAAATAAGATAAAAAAAGGTAAGTAATTTAATGTAGGAGTTTGAAAAAAAAGGTAACAAAATCCAATTTTCTTCCTTTTTACGGTTTTATTTTTCCGGCAAAATATCCTATAACTAAAAGGCAATTGCAAAAAGGTCCGTAAAAAGCTTGAATTGCAAAATAGTCTTGTAACTATGTACAATTCTGCAAAATAGTCCTACAAATTTCACAGTTTTCAAAATAGTCTTGTAACGTATACTTGAGTCTCAATTTTAGTCATAATTTCAGTGGCAATTTCAAATTTCACCGGATTTCGATCACGTGAGCGGCACATATAATTCCCAATTGATGGTAAAATTAGGACTAAAATTGATACTCAAGTGCCACTTATAGGACTATTTTACAAACTGTGCAATTTGCATGACTATTTTGTAAAATTGTACATATTTATAGGACTATTTTGCAATTCGAGTATTTATTGTTAGATAAATATTTTTATCAAGATTTTGATGATTATGTTTTAATGAGTTTTTATACCAAAACTATGTTTATGTATGTTGTCCAAAATACTCCTAAATGTTTTAAAATGTTCTTACTAATTTTTGGAGTATTTCTTAGAGTTTATTATTCGATAAAATATTGGACAACATATTTAATGTTTTTATGTTAATTGGTTTTTACACCAAAATAATGTTTATAAATGTTGTCCAAATACTCCCAAGTCATTTAAAATGTTTTTTTCTAATTTTTTGGAGTATTTCTTGAAGTTTATTTTTGATAAAAATCGGACAACATTTCAAGATTGAGGTCGATCGCCCAAAGCGTCGACTTGTACTGGAGAAAGAAAACTTGAACTTAACGCATCAAGTCAAAAAAAAATGAAGAGGGGACGGTCCAAAGAGGGGCCGACTGGCCGCACCCTGGGCGACTTGGCCGCACCCCCGATCGACCTGGTCGGCCCTCCTTCGACTTGCACGGATCACACTATATTTTTCAAACGTTCAGAATCTTAAACAGGCCAACCGGTCGCCCTATGTTATTTTGTGACAAAAAATCATGTCATTTGAAATCCTTATCAGCAAATTTACTTTTGATTTTTGTACAATATTTCTACATCTTGTGATCCTCTTTTTGTAGACAAAAGTGAAGAAGAAGGAGCCTATGTTGGAGATCCAATATTGAAGACTCTCCTATAAATAGAGGTTGATTTGAAGACACAAATACACAACACATACAAGCAAAATACACAACAAGAAATCTGCAAATTCTCAAGCTTTCATTTTTATACTCTTGTTGTAATAGCCTAGTTCTTGCACTTGCACTATCTTGAGGTCTAGACTTTTCCTTCTTGATTACACTTGTACTCAAAGTTTGTATACTTCAATTATTGAGTTGTAATCTTGAATTTTTCTATCATCCAAAACAAGATATCCTTGTTAGTGTTCTTGTGGTAAGAACACACTTGGGTGATCTTAGGTGTTGAAGAGTGTGGTACTCTTCATAGGTGTTGAAGGAAGATTGTGGTAATCTCCTTGAAGGTGTTGTAAGAAGATTGTGGTAATCTTCAAAGGTGGTGTTGTATTAAATATGGTAATTAATAAAATCTTTTTTTCTTTTTGAAATCCACTGATATATACTAAGGTGGTAGTAGATTAGGCCATAGGTGGGTTGAACTACTATAAATCATCGAGTGTTGTTTAAATTCCGCATTTACATTCTTGTCAATTACGTGTTCATTCGAAAAAGAGGGCAATTTGCGAAAAATCGGCATAATCTTTCACCCCTCCTCTAGATTATCGTAGCCACTTGAATTAACATTTATAGGACCTTTTTGCGAATGTCTCTTTAGTTACAGGACTAATTTTGTAATTTTGCCTATTTTTCCTTTCAACTTTTTCACTTTTTTTCATCGTTAAGTGCTCAACTTATCCTTTCAAGTTTCATCTCTATAGGGATAACCCTAACTTCATTTTCTCTCTAACCATCTGTATTGCTTTTGTTTTTGCTCTTCATTATTGAGGAATGATTTTTGACCATTTTTGACCTCGAATCACCTCATCTATATTTTTTTCTATTAATTTAGTTTCTAAATAAGTGGTTTCCATATAGATCTGAACTATTTGTTTGTTCTTATTTGTGATTTCGCCGTTTAAGAGGAGTGCAATGCTCTTCAAAGTAAAAGTTGTATATGTTGAGTAAGTCTCCTATCAGACGGTCTAACGAATCTAAGTTTGTTAGACGGATCCTATATTTGACCCGAACCTGAAAAAAATGAATTCTACTCTATTTCTCTTCCTCCACCCATCTCCTTCCTCCTAAACCAAGAAAAAGAAGAAAATAGAAAAACTAACACCTGCAAAGAGGAACGAAAGAGAATGAGAAAAAGAATAATTTCATTTCATCTCCACATAAGGCGAGAATGCTAGAACACCATGCACTCTCGATGGGCAAGAACAACAGAAAAAATATAACACTAAACTAGGAAGTTAAGAGAGAAAAAAACAACAAATTTTGGGAACTTAAAATAGAAAGGGCATCCAAAATTGTTTCTAGTGCTGTTTTCGGAGAGTGCAGATCATCATTGTTGTTGGACATTTACAAAGAGGTGTGTATTACTCTTCCTGTGAAGAAAACAAGATTACTTATATTTTCTTTTTTTGTTTTTCAAATATATTACTAATATTTTTCATGAGAAAAACTAGTACAATACTGTTTAGGGGCTACAAAATAAGTTCTAGGGTACTATTAAAAAAATTCAGGAAAACTATTAATAATTTTTAGGGATAAAACTAATACTTTTAAGAGAATCTGCTAATACTTTTTAGGATAATCACTAATACTTTTTGCATGTAATATTAATACTTTTTATGAGAAAAACTAATATTATTTAGGGGCTACAAAAGAAGTTTCAGGGAGACTATTAATACTTTATAGGGGAAAAATTAATACTTTAAAGTGAAATTACTAATACTTTTTAGGAGAAAATTTAATAATTTTTAGGGGTAATTACTAAAAAAATTTAAGGGAAGAACTTAATAGTTTCCAAGGGACTACTAATACATTTTAGGGGAAGTACTAATACTTTTGAGGAAAAAAACTATTAATTTTAAGGTGAACTACTATATAAAATATTTTTTCGAGAACTAATACATTTTAGTGGGGCTGCTAATACAATTTAGAGGAAAAACTAATACTTATTCACAACCCAAGTGATACTATGTCACTACCAAATATTACAAAAATGCCAGCGGGTTTGGGTTTAGGACCCGTCTAACGGATTTCGACTTGTTAGACCGTTTGACAAAAGTTTTTGTCGTAATTGTTTGGTATCAATAAAACTTTTTCCTTTTCGAAATTCATTCGGACATAACGGGAGGTAGTGCACATAGGCCTAGGCGGGTCGAAACATTTAAATCATTGTGTGTTGATTTATTTTTCTGCACTTCTATGTTTCATCTTCTCCATATTCGAAAAAAGATGGCACAAATCAGAAAATTAGGAAAATTTATTCAATGTCTCTAGATTTTCGTAGGGATGGCAACGGGGCGGGTTTGGCCAAACCCGGGACCCGCCCAGTCAAGAAAAACAAAGACCTGGGACCCGCCCCGCCTCAAGTCCTGCCCCACCCCGCCCCACTCCAAAACCCGCTGGAGCGGGTCTAGACCCGCCATTATATTTTTTTAATTGCAATAATTTATTCTTTTAGAATTTGTGGCCAATTTTTCAAAAATAATAATAGGTATTAAAAAAATAAACTTATTATTACCTACAAAATTGCAAATTTTATGTAATTGAGTTCAAAATAATGCTTACATGGACCAATCAAATTTCGTAATAACCTGTTCTGTATTTACGTGTGAATAATGTGATTGTTGGGATTACTATGTGAATGTCTTCCTGAAACACATATATTGCAAACTTTACTCTATAAATATTTATAGATTTCTTTTATTAATAGTTCAAAAATAAATAACACTTAAATCCAAAAGTAAATAATACAAAATATCTAAATACATATAAAAATATAATAAAAATTAATATAGCGGGATAGGACTGGGGTGGGTCCTATTGGACCCGGGACCCATCCCGGACCCAGCCGGATTTTGTAGTGTTAGACCCAAGACCCGCCCTGGGACCCATTTAATCGGGTCTAGATCCGTCCCGGCGGGACGGGTTTGATGCGGGGGCGGTTTTAACCTGTCCCATTTTCATTCCTAGATTTTCGTAGCCACTTGAACTAGCATCACCACTACCTCTCACATTCACGTAAATTAATTTTAATAACTATTAAATATGACACTGTTTCTTTTTTTTCTTTTTTTTTTTAAATGACTCTTGACAAAAACAGAATCCCCTGTTTTTGTTGGGACGAGCCAGGGTTTATAATTATCCCAATAAAATTCCCAAATTGACATTTAATCCCCAATTCACAGCAACGAAATTTAGGTTAAACTGTGTTCATTTCAAACAGCCACGCTTCATATACTCACTCATGGATTCCCCCATACCTCCATTACCTAAACCATCATCATCAGGCGCCGATGACAAGCCTGATGCGAAGCGTCAAAAATTATCATTACCTTCAGGAAAAGTGGCCTTCATCAGCAAGTGCGAGACGACGATCCAGGGAAAATGCTACGACATATTTATTCTGGATTTAAATTCGAAGAGTCACGATGATGAACTCATCCGGGTTCGTCCTACTATTCGGGTTAAACAAGTCGATGAAAATAATTTGTTTTATATATTCGGTTCGACTTTGTATATGATTGACTCGCATGTTGGCTGGATCGATTATAGCCCGAATCCTGCAAAGTCAGTTATACGTTCGACTTGTCATCGTATTTAAACGACGACGTCGTAACCGAGCCCAATTTGAAAATACTGGAAAAAAGTGATATGGTTAAGGCCCCTGATATGTTGCACCCCAAGGACACACCTTATGCCACTCCCACCCCTGATGGTAAAATGCTCGTATTTTCTAAAGATTTTACCCATGATTGTTCTTCTGCTGAAATGTCTGGCGAACGTGATTTTGAATTGTTTGATCCCAACACCGGATCATGGAAACTACTCCCTGGCATACCCTATGATTGGGATAACCACTATGCTGACCATCGGATCAACAAGTATACTAATAAACATTTCTTTATCTCGTCATTTACTTTCACAAGTGAGTCTACCCTTTTCATCGAAACTTCTACTACAACAACGGTAGGTGCTATCACTACATCAATGTTTTCTATTGATCTTGAATCCCCGGACAATGGTTGGAAGAAATGGGAAACCTTCTATGGTGCTACGGATACCGGATGTCATGATTGTCCGTTTTTTGTGATTGAGGAGGAGTTATGTTTGACTACTTACGGTGCTTGTGATATTACAAAACGAGATAGAGGACGCCGTGACTGGTATGTGTTTCCATACCCATCATATGATTTTGAATTAGTAAATTGTTATTCTATTATGGCCACTGTTCATTGTGATGATGTCAAGAATGGGCAATGCAATTTCTGCCTTTTAGAATCTGCGATAGACCGACAGGCCAATTCTCTTTACATCACTGTATTTCCGTACCACTGTGATCTTGCCAAATACAGAGAGGACAAGAGGAAAAAAGGAGACTATGTTGAATTGAGCACAATCATAACCGAGGTCTGGAATTTCAAATTTCTATTGGACACCGAGAGTTACAAGTTCGTCATGCCTTTCGACTTTATTTCCATTCGAGAACGCGCTAATTGAACTTAGCTTTTGTGTTTATTGTTTGATGTTGTTATCGTTATAAGCTAATAATATGTTGCTTTTTTTCTAACATGTTTTCGCTTACTTTCAGCAATGAATTTCTTTTTTTGAAAACATTTTATTGCCTTTGAATTCAACCGAACTGCCGAACACTTCTTTTCGCTTGTTTAGTGGACCTAGGCAACAATCCCCTTTTTTGTTTTTGAATGATAGAGAGCATGGACTGGATTCTCTATTTTTTATAGGTCCGCGCATTGGATTAGAATGCAGTATTAAGCATATCTAGGTGTGTTGTATTATTGGCCCTTATATTCATTTGGTCCATTTGCAATGAGTTGAGCCCACACAGGCAACCCAATAGCAACAGGCCCAATACATGTGTTGCCCATTTGTTGAGACCGGGTCATGAACTCGGACTGCGGGATCCGATTCCCTGTCCGCGGATCCTCTTGTATCCTGTCCGTCCATTGTTCAGGTTTGATCTCAACCCTTAATTAACCCTACTAAAACACCCCAACCCAAACCCTAATCTCACAACTGATATCTCACTTTCTCTCTAACTCTCTCGAACTTTCTTTCTCTAAAATGCGAAAATCTCTCTCTAGAAATCTCACAAATCTCGTGATATTTCTCAGTGATTTTGGGTGTGAGTGTAAGATCTGAGTGTTTCTTCACTTGTTCACCGTCTTTGTGGACATTTCCTCCAGTTTGGGTGAGATCGAGGGTTCGGGGTTTGGTGAGTTGTTTTTAGGTTTTCGTGGTTCGATTGGGCGACTTTGTGTTGGTTCTGAGGGCTGTTCTGTGGAAGGCTGTGTGGGTTTCCATCTTGGCTCTTTGGTGATTCTCTGGTGACTGCGGTGTAGTTTGGGTTACTGGTCCTGAGCCGAAATTATCAATATTTCGGTTTTAGGGTTTTATCCCATATACTCGTTTTATTTTTACTTTTGTACTGTAATTTTAATTTCTGAGTCCTAGAGTATTATTTTGTATAATAGGGATCTTTATTGAGTCTGTATTTGTGCCTGGTTCGTATTATCCGAGGCGGATAGATACCTAACAGTGGTATCAGAGCACCTATCCGCCTCGTGTGGGTTGGTGCTTCTGGTTCTTGGCTGGTTCTTGGTGATTCTTGGCCTGTGGTGACTGTTCGGGAGTTGGTTATCCCAGAACTAGCTTCTGGTGGTAAAAATTCTTATCTCTTTCTCTCCTTGTTTCTTTCTCTTGGCTTGGTTGAGAAACCCTAAGCATCAAGCCCCTTGACCCTACATCATACGAGTGTAGTGGAATCCTGGGGTGCGAAGGGGATCTTTACTGAGTCCTTAGTTATCCTGCTCTAATTTTTTGTTGCTATACTCTGATCTTGATTCTATCACCTGTGTGTGATATTGTATTTCTGTGGTCCTCTATAATATTGCTTCTGCTGATCCTGTGTGATCTCTGTGCGGTCTCCTGCTGATATCTGTGATCTTGTGATATTCTGTGCTATATCCTGCTTTTTGCATTGCCTGTGTGTTCTGTGTTTGTGTTTGTTGCACTACTTGAACTATGGCTGTTGCTTCTGGATATCATATGGAGCCTTTCAATGGTAAAACTGATTTTTCTATTTGGCAACAAAAAATGAAAGGTATCTTGATTCAACAAAAATGTTTTAAGGCTGTTGAAGGCAAGTATGGTGAGAAAGACTCTGAAGAACTTAAAACTGAACTTGATGAATATGCATATTCTTCAATTATATTGAATCTTTCTGACTCTGTGCTGAGAAAGGTTGGAAAATTGTCAAGTGCCAAAGATTTATGGAAAAAACTTGAAGAGCTTTACACGATACTACTCCCGCTTCAAAACTTTTCCTACTTGAAAAATTTTTAGATTCAAATTGACTTGACAAAAGATATGGATGAGAATCTTGATATTTTCACAAAACTCATCCAAGATATAAAACCGATCGGAGATAAGAACATTGATGATTACTCCCCTATTATTCTCGTTGAATGCTATCCCCGATTCTTACAAAGTGATGTGAAATCGCTATCAAGTATGGTAGGGATCAAATTTCTTTAGAAATGTTGTGAATGGTTTGAAGAGTAAGGAATTAGACCTTAAGTCTTCTAAAGGGAACAAACAGGGGAATGGGGAAATGATGCATGTGAGGGGTAGATCCGCAATGATCTAATAACTTAAAAATGAAAGGAAGAGAGGGAAGAGCAAGAACAGGTCTAAGTCTAGCCTAAAAACAATAGAAAATGTTACAATTGTGGGGAACATGGTCACTATATTAAGGAGTGTACTAAGCTTCAAAAAGGGAACCAAAATCAAAAACCTTTAACAATGAACAAGCCAATCTTGCTTCTACTAGTGATAATCTTGGTGATGTGTTTATGATTGTGGAGTCTTGTGATGATTCTCGTGAACTCGTGAATAATCTTGCTAAATCAACTTGAGTGGTTAATTGATTCAAGATGCACTTTCACATGACACCATATAGGCACATGTTTACCGATTATACTAAAGTGATGCATGGCTCGTGTCTATGGCAAATGAAAAGAAATGCAAGGTTTTTGGTATTGGAAATGTTTGTCTCAAGTTTGAAAATGGTCATTTTTAACTCGAAAAATGTGAGACATGTCCCCCGATCTTAGTAATAACTTGATTTCTTGTCTTTGCCTCTTGGAATCGATGGGCTTGAAGGGAAATGGGGAATGGTGTTATGAAAATTCTTAAAGGTTCTATGATTGTTGCTAAGGCAACAAAAACAAGAAATCTATATGTCTTACATGCTAAACTGAATCCTCGTGCCTATTATTTCGCTAATAAAGTTGTGAATCACGTGTGAATGATATGGTGACTTATGGCATAAAAAGGTCGGGTCATATTAGTGCTAAGGGTCTTGAATTATTACGAATAAAGGCTGTTTTGGAAATGATAAGTTGAACACTTTATCTTTCTCGTGATTCATGTGTGTATGGCAAACAACAAAAGGTGAAATTCCCTTCCCCTGCTCAACCTAAACAATCACCGAGTTGTGATGTGCTTGAATACTTGCATGCCGATGTTTGGGGTCCTTCCTCTCGTGCCTACACATGGTGGTAACAAATATTTTCTCGTCCATCATTGATGACTTTTCGAGAAAAGTGTTTGTGTTTTTAATGAAAAACAAGTCCGATGTTTTTGATAAGTTCAAAACCTGGAAAACCCTCATTGAAAACCAAACTCGGTAAAAAGATAAAGGTTTTGAGAATCGATAATGGCCTGGAATTTTGCAATCAAATGATGGACAATCTTTGTGAGGAATTTGGTATTAAGAGGCACAAATGCTGCTTACTCCCCAAAGAAATGGGGTTCTTTGAGAGGATGAACAGAACTCTCCGGAAAGGGTGAGGAGCATGTTGGCTACCTCGGTCTTTCCAAGAAGTTAAGGGTGAAGTTGTTATTCAAAGAACCTATTTGATAAATAGGTCACCTTGATCCCATTGAATGGGAAATATCGAAGAAGTTTGATTTGGAAAACAAATTGATTTTTCAAACCTCAAAGTTTTTGGATGCTCACCATTGTACACCAAAAACATGATAAATTGGAACCTAGATCGTGAAATGTGTTTTCCTAGGTTATCCTCAAGGTGTCAAAGGTTTGATTATGGTATAAGGGGAACCGGGTTTAAAACCGTGATTAGTAGGGATGTGGTCTTTAATGAACATGAGTTTCCTTGCTTCAACTGCCTCCTCCTCAAACTACTTCTGAAAATGCTGGTACTCCAAGTGAGGTGGAGTCTTCTAACATGTCTCCTGTTATTACTTTGCCTGCTGATACTATTATTGATGATGCTATGCATGATAATGTGAACAATGATGATGTGCATGTTGATAATAATACTCAGCATGATGATTTGCATGATAATCATGATGATTTCCCTGATGTTAATACTGAAAATGCTCCTGCTAATGATGTGCAAGATGAACTTGGTGATTATGTATTAACTAGGGACAGAACTAGGAGAAATGTTAGAGTCCCAAACTGATTTGCTGATTTTCACATGACCTCTTATGTGTTTTCTGTGTTTGATGGCATTGATAATTCTGAGCCTAAAACCTTTGCTGAAGCTATTAAGTCTGCTGATTCTGTTAAATGGATGAATGATATGCAAGATGAAATGACCTCTTTACATGTGAATAACACCTGGGTGCTTGTTCCTAAACCTGTTAACTGTTCTATTGTGGATAGTAAATGGTTGTTTAAGGTTAAAAATGAAGCTGAATGTGTTAGGTTTAAAGCTAGACTGGTAGCTAAAGGTTTTACTCAGAAGGAAGGGATTGATTACACATAAATCTTTGCTCCTGTTGTTAAATTTGTAACTGTGAGAATCATGCTTGCTTTGTGTGCTCAGTTCAACTGGGAACTGAAACAATTAGATGTAAAAACTGCTTTTTTACATGGGGACTTGGATGAAAAAATTTATATGAAACAGCCTGAGGGCTTTGAGGACAAATCCAAGCCTAATTGTGTTTGCTTACTCAAAAAATCTTTGTATGGTCTTAAGCAATCCCCTAGGCAATGGAATAAAAAATTTGATCAGTGCATGCTTGATTTAAAGTTTGTTAGAAGTCAATTTGACCATTGTCTGTACTTTAAACTTGATGCTGATATTCCTATATTCCTGCTTATATATGTTGATGATATTGTTGATTGCTAGTCCATGCCTAAAGTCCGTGGATCATGTCGACATTGTTTGAGTACTAAGTTTGATATGAAATACTTAGGTGATGCAAAGAAAATATTGGGTATGAACATTGAAAGAGACATAAATAAATCATCATTTACCTAAACTAATCTCTCCTCTTACATAGAAAAGATTTTACAAAAGTTTTCTATGGCAAATGCTAAATGTGAATGTTCCTTTGGCTTCTCATTTTGTGTTAAGTAGGATCAGTCCCCTAAAAGCGATTCTCAAATCTGTCTTTATGAAAAACATTCCTTATGCAAATGCAATTGGATCTGTAATGTATCTTATGGTAAGTACTAGGCCTGATATTGCCTATGCTGTGTCTTGTTTGAGTAGATACATGTCTAATCCTGGTATGGTGCATTGGAATGCTTTAAAATGGCTGTTGAGATATTTAAGGCATTCTACTGATTATAGCTTGTGTTTTTCAAAGAGTGAAAATGGCATAATTTTGAAAGGTTTTGTTGATTCAAATTATGCAAATGATAGAGATAGCAGAAAATCTACAACATCATATGTTTTTACACTTTGTGGTTCCTGCATTAGCTGGAAATCTCAGTTACAACATATTGTGGCTCACAACAATGAGAATCGAGAATATGTTGCAAGAATCAAGCTTTAAAAGAAGCCTTGTGGCTCAAAGGACTTGTTTCGAGATTGGTTTTCTAAAACAAAAGGTTGTAGTATTTTTCGATTCTCGGCCCGGTATTGACTTTGTAAGAATCCGTTTTCATGAGAACAAAACATATTGATGTGAGGTTTCATTTTATAAGGGATATTGTTTCAAAAGGCATAATCTGTCTTGAAAAAGTGGCATCCGAATACAATCCAAATTGATATGGGTACTAAGTGTCCCGCCTATCAAAGTTCAAAACATGTTTAAAAATTTTAAATTTTGACACTGGTGACTAGGTTGTCCCTGGTGATTTCCAGGGGGCTTGTTGGCTTATTGTGTGTTTGCTAATAAGTCCTAAAACCCGTTGGACCAAAAGCTTGCTTAGGTCGACTTGTATAAATCCACTTACTTTAGTGTTTCTTTGCATCAGAATCGCCTTAGTGTTGGTTATGGTGAAAGTCCTACTATACTCGAGTGTATAGCAGGCATTTAAGGCGATGATGATGACAGGTTGTTAACCCAAAGTGTGTCTAATGAATCTAATGAGCCAAAGGTGGAGATTGTTGTATTATTGGCCCTTATATTCATTTGGTCCATTTGCAATGAGTTGAGCCCACGCAGGCAACCCAATAGCAACAGGCCCAATACATGTGTTGCCCATTTGTTGAGACCGGGTCATGAACTCGGACTGCGGGATCCGATTCCCTGTCCGCGGATCCTCTTGTTGTATCCTGTCCGTCCATTGTTCAGGTTTGATCTCAACCCTTAATTAACCCTACTACTAAACACCCCAACCCAAACCCTAATCTCACAAATCGATATCTCACTTCTCTCTCTAACTCTCTCGAACTTTCTTCTCTCTGTGCGAAAATCTCTCTCTCTAGAAATCTCACAAATCTCGTGATATTTCTCAGTGATTTTGGGTGTGAGTGTAAGATCTGAGTGTTTCTTCACTTGTTCACCGTCTTTGTGGACATTTCCTCCAGTTTGGGTGAGATCGAGGGTTCGGGGTTTGGTGAGTTGTTTTCTAGGGTTTACTGTGGTTCGATTGGGCGACTTTGTGTTGGTTCTGAGGGCCGCCTGCGTGGAAGTCCGTGTGGGTTTCCATCTTGGCTCTTTGGTGATTCTCTGGTGACTGCGGTGTGGTTTGGGTTACTGGTCCTGAGCCGAAATTATCAATATTTCGGTTTTAGGGTTTTATCCCATATACTCGTTTTATTTTTACTTTTGTACTGTAATTTTAATTTCTGAGTCCTAGAGTATTATTTTGTATAATAGGGATCTTTATTGAGTCTGTATTTGTGCCTGGTTCGTATTATCCGAGGCGGATAGATACCTAACAAGGTGAAATGTGCTATAAGTGAAAATGGAGGACCATTTTAAATCCTTTTATTGCAACTCAAGGATAAATATTTCCTTGTATTCAAATTATGGCACTCTGCAATGGATTTGTTTTCCCACTTGTTCATTTTTTTTGTCAGATCATAAAAATTATTTGTTGGTGTCAGAAAAAGTATTTGGTTAAATTTAGAGTGCCACACAAGGTTTGATGGTGAGAGAGCATTATTTGGATTTGAGGAGGATTTTTCGAATAAAACAATACAGTTTTGGATTTCAATGTAACCACATGTTTTAACGAAATTCTGGTCTGAGGATGTGAATGTAGGATGGTGAGTGAAAATTGTATAAGAGTTTGTTTATGTATTAATAATACTTTTCACTTAAACGCGTAATATTTTTCTGCAAATGGGTAATAATTTTCGGTTCAATTTGTAATATATTTTTCTTTTAAATATGTAATACTTTTCAATTCAACATTTACTACTTTTCCAGGGGACTACTAAAAACTATTCATAAGAAAAATTATTACTTTTTAGCCGAACTATTAATATTTTTTATGGGAGAAACTAATACATTTTAGGAAAATTCCGAAATATTTTTTTAGGGGAATTACTATATAAAAATCTTTCCAAGAGAAGTAATAATATTTTTCAGAAAAAATACTAAGGGTATGTTTGTTTTACATCCCACAATCACTTCCCCCAATCACTAACCAAACATACATTACGTTTCCCGATGCATTTCTCTACTAATACACACATTTCCCAATACATCACATCAAACCCCCTTCCCCCAATCACTTCCCAGAAACTCCCTCCAATCACTCTAAATCACTAAACAAACATACCCTAAATATTTTTCAGAGGAATTAATAAAATTTTTTCACGAGGACTACTAAAAAAACTTTCTAAGGGAAGTACAAATACTTTTTAGATGAATTAGTTAATATTTTTCAGGGAAAAAAACTAATACGTTTAACGTCCTAGTGATACTATGTCACTGTACGTTATATATCCTCAGCGATACAATGACACCGCTTGTATTACAAAAATGACATCGCCCCTCAATGATACTATGACATCGCTTATATTACAAAAATGCCACCACCCATACCATTGAGTTTGAGTTTAGAATCCGTCTAATCAATTTTGACCTGTGAGGTTCTCTAACATGAGTTTTTGTCCTTATGTACTTATATTGGAACCAACACGATGTCCACTCGACTTTTCCAATTTATCCAGCCTCATCTGTAAGTAGCCGTGAACTGGAGTGTAGTCGGGGCCTAATGTAGATCCACCCAGGGGCGTAGCCAGCCCCGCTGGCTACCCCTAGCCCAAATTTTTTTCCCCTCATTTCCCCCTAGCTCAATTATTTTTTCCCCTTAAAAAATACATATAATTTTTTTTTTAATTTTTTTTCCACTGAAAAAACGGGATAAAAAAAAATTTGGGGTGCGCCGGGAGCCACCCTGGCCCCCCTAGCTACGCCTCTGGATCCACCCATTGAGTTGTGTTTTAAAACAAAATATTTAGAGGATGCACATGAAGAATAAAAATACTTTTGTTTGATTCTTCCGTGAGATAGATATTTTTAGGGATAAATAAAGAAAAAGTCCCCCTACGTTTGGAATCTTACAAAAAAACTATAAAAAAAGTTTTAAAATTTCATGAACGTTTTCACACAGATTTGATTTCGTCTTAAATGTAAATAAGTATTAGTAGTATTTTGTATTTGAAATGTTTTTTTGTTTATGACGACTGACGAGAGTAATATGTAATAAATACAATCAAATTCAAAGGGGTTTCTGTAATATTGTATTTTCCCTTGTTTTTTTAAATACCCCAAACCTAAGGTCTTTTTTGTAAGTATCTCTATTTTTTATTATAAATATACTTGTTTGTTAATTTTTCTTTCAATTAGTGGTATCATATTAAATTTTGATATTATTATATCAGACAATTATTATGTAATATAAAGAAGGTAAATATTATGCTAATCTAATGCTCAAAAAAATTAAATATATATAATAAATGTTTTAAATGACTCCTGACAAAAAAATTCCCCTGTTTTCGGGACGGAGCCAAACTGACATTTAAACCCCCATTTCACAGCAACGAATTTTAGGTTAGCCTGTGTTCATTTTTTCCTTCTCCTCTGATCTCATCTCAAACAGCCAGTTCAATATCAAATCTCAATATACTCTCTCATGGATTCCCCCTTACCTTTATCACCTAAATCATCATCATCATCATCATCATCATCAGAAGCAGATGACAACCCTGATGCTATGCGCCAAAAATTATCATTACCTCCAGGTAAAGTTGCCATTATCTGCAATTGCGAGACGATCGAGGGAGATTTTTACTATATAGTTATTCTAGATTTAAATTCCAATACTCACGATTTTGTTGACGATGAATTCATGCGTGTTTCTCCAACTATTCGGTTTAAACGCGAACATGATACCAATGGATTTTGTATATTAGGTTCCACTTTTTATATGATTGACTCTGCTCATATTTGTCCTCCACAAAAGTCAGTCTATACGATCGATTTGTCCTCATATTTACACGACTACGACGTCGTAACCGAGCCCAATTTGAAAACATTGGAGAAAAATGAGCTGGGTAAGGCCCCTGATATGTTGCACCCCAAGTCAGTACCTTTTGGCATTCCCACCCCTGATGGTAAAAAAATGCTGGTATTTTCTTCTCTTATTAAACATGATTTCGGTGCTGAAATTGCTGGTGAAAATGATTTTGAATTGTATGACCCCGAAACCGAAACATGGGAACAACTCCCTGGCATACACAACGATTGGATGCGCCACTATCGCGAAAACTCTTACGCTGCTTACTTCTGGATCGCGGCATTTGCTTTCATCGATAACTCGACCTTTTTCATCGAAACTGATACTGTATCGATGTATTCTATTGATCTTGAATCCCTAGACCAAGGTTGGAAGCATCATAAAACCTTCTATGGTTGTAGCAGTACTCCATCTTATAGTTTTCCTTTTTACTTGATTGATGAAGAGTTGTGTTTGACTTCTGTCTGCGCTTGTGATGTTGCGAAAGAACAACCCCGTGAGTGGTTTTTCCCACGTCCATCATATGGGGTTGAATTTCGACACTGTGGTCCTACTTCTATCATTCTTCTTGGCGATGTCAAGAATGGACAATGCAATTTCTGCACTCTAGAATCAGGGCTAGGCCAAGAGACCAAGTATCCTCACCTGACTATAACTGCATACCATTGTGATGTTGCTAAATACAGAGAGGACAAGAAGAATAATGGAGACGATGCGGAATTGAGCACAAGCATAACCAACGTCCGGTGTTTCAAATTTCTCCTGGACGTCGAGAAATGTAGTATCTTTTTCCCTCATGATTTTTTTTCTATTCCAGCAGGCACTGATTGAACTTATGCACGTAAAATACGTTGCTTGCAGCCATCTGCCTTTTTGTCTCTAGGAATAGAAGTATATATGTAGTTATAGCTAATCAGGATTTAGCTATTTAGTCATGGCAGTTCCATGTACTTAAATGTAATGTAGTTATTCAGAAATACGCCTGATTTGGGTTATGTTAACCTCATTTTGCAATTGCATTCGTAGTTTTTAAAGACAAGTATAATATGTTTGGATACCTATGAGTTCTTTAGATTCAAATTCCAATGGTACATGAGTTTTGGTGCTATATTGATGTACATTTATGGAAAATCATAGAGTTCCTCTTTTGCTTATTGTGTGTCTACATGCAAGTCTACCAGTTTTCGTGTTTTTCACTTGTCATATACATGATCAGCAGTCCATATGACCTTCATTTGTGTTAAAATGACTTAACTAGAGGCCATTAAAAGGCCTTCAATTTCCACACCTGTCATCTCTGCTAATTACACCAGAAGTAATTGTCCGACATGGACTACATTTTCTAATTGCTTGCTACAACGCAGTCAATTTTAACCCCTCAGGTCTGGGCTAATTGCAAATAAAACCTAGAGATGTTTCCAAATTACAAAAAAAAAAAAAAAAAAACTCTCAGGTTTAATTTTTTTTTATAAATATAAGGGGATTTTTCAAATGTGTTTTGCTTGTAAAAGGGAAAATATAATATGGAATCAAACCTAAAGGGAGGTTTTGCAATTTTTTAAAATCCTCTAGGCTTTTTTTTTTTTTTGCCCGAACTTCATATGATCATAGGATGTCTATAATCTTGCTGACTACACATAACATTCATAACTTTACAATGAAGTCTGTCGTGTTTTGGATTTATTGTTCTTCTCTGTACTTTGGGTAGGTCACCTTTTGTTTAGAAAATAAGCTTATTGAAGGACAAGTGAAAGTGCACTATAATGAAAATGAATGACCATTTTAATTGAATTATTGCAACCCAAGGACAAATCAACTATTGAAATTGAAACAAAGTCAGTAAAGACAATCAAATAATAAGCTAATTACAGAATCCAAAATGTAACCCAAATTGAAATTGAAATGTAAAAAGTCAACTATTGTAACTAGAATGTTAAAACATGTGCATTTATATAATAAACTGATCACAAGCAGCAATACTGCAACTGTACTAAAAATTAAAAATCCATTATAACATCCAAAGCTATTCTCGAAAAAAAAAACATGCAGGCACAAGCTTATTCCATTTTTGGATTAACAAATGTACTGAAGGTTTTAAAACCAATGTCTGATTTTCAATTTCCAATTTGACTTACAACATCAAGCATATATGTATCCAAAGCAATGAGCCAATGACATACAACAACATTAAACAAAGGAAATAAGATATATTATACTACTGAATCTGATTTACAGCATATTCAGAACATATAAAACTATCAAATTGATGATCTGAAATGTCACGCCCCAAACGCGACGCGACGACGATCAATCACTTAAACAGAAATAAATCCAATATTCTAGAAAACGATGCAACAATCCAAGTGAAACAAGGTCTAAAGTAGCGGAAAACTACAAGTACAACACGATTACAATTACATCCCAACAACTTAATAGCTTACAGACCAGAACTAGGCATAAAGTACACATCATATCACAACTTAAGTGTCAAACGGGTCCTACGCCCTTAAATTACAGTCCAGAATTTCAAAGGAATTAAAAGAGTCCAACATCAGTAAAATAAAAGAACTAGTCCAGCAACATAGATAATGATAGGAAATGAGTCCAACGGGCGGAGCTCGAGAGTTCAATCCAAGGCAGGTTCAGTTTCTTCGACAAAGTCATCTTCTAAGGTTAGAAAACAAGAGGGAGTGAGACAGAGATCTCAGTGGATGTGGTGATCATGTGCAAGTGTGGCGATATATAGTTAATGCGAGAAATTAGTTGTATGAAAATGCGTGAGAGATGATGCATGATTTCACACACCGTCCACAAGCGTCGTGATAAATATATTTATGTAATATACTTATACGATTTAAGAAAACGATTCGTGGTCACGCAGTACTATGGTTCAAGCGATCGGGAGGATTGCGTCACGGATTTGTAACGCCAATCCTATGCAAGACAAGTAGCGGTTGCGCACGGATTTGCAAAGACCAACCTATGCAATACAAGTAGTAGCGGCGTGGTACGGATTTGTAGCGCCAACCAACGGGTCCGATTAACTCCGGAATCGTGTGGATCGAACAACGATTCCTTCGCTTTTCTTCCTTGTAACTCCCCGAGTAAGATGGTCCAAGACCGTCACCTTATCGCTCGTAGGCAAAGACAAAATCCATATTGGAGCTAGCAAGGCTCGGATCCGTCATAATCATGATTATACCTCAAGTACTACGACCCGCTTCCTTGGACAAACTCCGTCCCTCGGTTGCGGGATTAGGACGATGGGGGGAAGAGTGGAATAGCGAGTCCGCCTGCCCGGTTCCATCCCCCGACGTATCTATTCCAATTGTGAGCTCGACACACCAAGTTGACTCAAGCGCAAGAAATTAAATACACGTTCGGGTAGTCAACCAGATAATGAGTATATTGATTGGGAAGTTATTCATAAAAAGTTTCAAACTTTGCGTAAGGTAATTATGGCGTTGGTGGAGTTACTTGGATGAAGATGATTATCGGGAGGATAAGCAATCTTCGATATCTTGAAAGATTAGGTGGAACATAAGTCCCGTTATAGATTCAAATCGCAAGACGAGGAAGTCGCCCGCGATCGGGTATTAATCGGTCAAGTCGGTCCGATAAGTCAAGGAATTTCTGAGAAAATAAAATATTTTAATTAAGAATTGAAGTCAGAGGGTCCAGGGTTGTTTTAGTAAGAGAAAAATAATAATTTGAGTTAGGTCCTTGATAAAAGAAATTTTACAATTTAGCCCCGTTTTGTAAAAACCAATACTTTTGGGGTTAAAAATTAAATAAATAAATATCCCGACCTTGAAAAATTATGAAGTCAGTTCCTAAATTCTCCAAATTGTTCAGAGATTCAGGTTTTTGAAGTTTTGAGGTCGAGTTTTTATAAAATTCTCATATTGGCCCCAAATTTGTTAAAATTGCCATTTCGGGCTCTAAGTTTAAAATAATTGGAACTCACAAACCGGAAGGGCTTTTAATGTGATTCCAGTTGGAAAATGTCACTATGATTAGTGGGATATTGGGACAAAAGCAGTTTTAAAAAAGAAATAAGTAAAGGTGCTTTAACTTTTGAAAGTTACATTTTTGTCCCATTTTGAAATAATTGCCTTTAAGGCTTTTAGGGGTCCAATTGTTATGAAATTTGAACCTTGGGTCCAAGGTATAATTATGTTATAGTGAAATTAGTATTTCCAGGTGCATGGACTGCATAAGTCCTGGAAATTGTATTTTGGTCCTCAAGTTTAATCTTTTACAATTTGGTCCCTCAATTTTTATAAAATTACTTTCCAAGCTCTAAACACTTGGATTTTTGGAATACACTTAAAATATGTTATTTCCAGTCCCTTAAGAGTTAAAATTTCAAATTTTAAAATTAGGGTCTGATACAGTTTCGAAATTTACAAAATAGCCCTTAAACTTCTCAAATTTTACAATCTAGTCCTTGGGCTTTTAAGGGTTGATTTTATTTATCTAAAAACTTTTAAAACTCTATTAAAATGTCAAAACATAATTTTTGAACCTGAGTTCAGTCCCAAAAATCGAAATTTACAGAGGAGTCCCTTAAGTTTTATTTTCTTGCAATTAAGCCCATCAACTTTTCATTTTTGCATTTTAAGTCCAAAAGTTGAAATTTAATCAATTATGTTCGACTTGTCCAGGTTATAAATCATTCAAAACATAGATTTAAAGAGTCATACACATACATATCATTCTCATACAAAATTTCATCAAATATAACAATAAAGTGTGCATGTATGCCCTATTTTTCGATAAATCGCATTTTTGAGCAACACTTGAGAATTTTTCCAACTTGATACAAGAAAATAGCATGCAATACATAATATATATCTCAAGTGATCAATAACAAAATACTATGGTTAGTGGGATATTGGGACAAAAGCAGTTTTAAAAAGAAATAAGTTTGGGTCCTTTAACTTTTGAAAGTCTCATTTTTGTCCCATTTTGAAATAATTGTCTTTAAGGCTTTTAGGGGTCCAATTGTTATGAAATTTGAACCTTGGGTCCAAGGTATAATTATGTTATAGTGAAATTAGTATTTCCAGGTGCATGGACTGCATAAGTCCTGGAAATTGTATTTTGGTCCTCAAGTTTAATCTTTTACAATTTGGTCCCTCAATTTTTATAAAATTACTTTCCAAGCTCTAAATACTTGGATTTTTGGAATACACTTAAAATATGTTATTTCCAGTCCCTTAAGATTTAAAATTTCAAATTTTTAAAATTAGGGTCTGGTACAGTTTCGAAATTTACAAAATAGCCCTTCAACTTCTCAAATTTTACAATCTAGTCCTTGGGCTTTTAAGGGTTGATTTTATTTATATAAAAACTCTTAAAACTTTATTAAAATGTCAAAACATAATTTTTGAACCTGAGTTCAGTCCCAAAAATCGAAATTTATAGAGGAGTCCCTTAAGTTTTATTTTCTTGCAATTAAGCCCATCAACTTTCCATTTTTGCATTTTAAGTCCAAAAGTTGAAATTTAATCAATTATGCTCGACTTGTCCAGGTTATAAATCATTCAAAACATAGATTTAAAGAGTCATACACATACATATCCTTCTCATACAAAATTTCATCAAATATAACAATAAAGTGTGCATGTATGCCCTATTTTTCGATAAATCGCATTTTTGAACAACACTTGAGAATTTTTCCAACTTGATACAAGAAAATAGCATGAAATACATAATATATATCTCAAGTGCTCAATAACAAAATACTACATGCATATTTTCAATTTAAAACACCTAGAAGTTGAAAGGATTTTTCCACCCGCCTTAAAGATCGGTTTGTTGGTGAAAATTGGATAAATCTCTCTCGATGAAGGAATGACTTAGGTCAGCCCCTAAGTCAAGGAATATCAAAAAAATATAGGAGTTATAAGAATGTGGTTAAAAATTTAGGAAAAAGAAGAAGATGGTGAGAAAATTGGAAATACTACACTTACCTTGTGTAGTGAGTAAAATGTGACTAGTAATGGCTTCCAAGTATAAGGTTTTGGTCACCCTTATTGTCAACCACCAAGGTCAGCCCCTAAAACTCCAAAAATGAAAATGGAGTGTAAAAATTTGGAAAATAGAAAGAGAAGAAGGAAATGTACTAAAATTTCCATTTCTTACCTTGTAGTCCAATTTCTTCACAATTTTTCTCCAAGATGACTAGTCTCTTAATTTCTTCAAAGGTCTTCTAGGTATACCTCAATATCAAAAATCAAACTTAAATTAGAAGGTGAAAGAGATGATTTAGGTGATATCAAAAATGGATTGAACAATAAATGTTTCTTACCTTTGGAGTGTAGTTTCGAAATTTTTGAAGAAAATGGGAGATGAATTCTTGAAGTTTTGGTTAAGTGTTTGTGAAGAAGAAGAAGAAATAGGTAGAGAGATGTAGGGGAATTTTTTAGAGAGAGTTGAGAGGATTCAAGGCTTGAAGTTGTGAAGAATGAAAATTGAAACAATTTGTTTGGTTAACATTATGGCTATTGGCCGTCCATTAAGGGGTGGGGAAAGATAATTTTTTTTTGATTAAATGATTAGTTAGAGTAATAATTGAGGGAATTAGGGAAGAAAGTAATATTTAGGTATCTTTATTAGGGACAATGGGCCAAAATGCTAAGCTTAGGGGAAATTTTTAATTTGGTCTTGTTTGACCAATTGGATGATTGAAATGGTGGGATTAATTTAAGATGTAGGTTTGAATTAATGGTGTATAAATACACAAGAGGAATACACAAGGTGTACATGTACAAGAGTTGGGAGATATTTCTACACCAAAAAAATACACCAATGTCGCCCCCCTAAGGGTATTTTGGTAATTCCATATATATTGTTTTTTCCAAAATTGATGATAATAGATGAATAAATATCAATCTCCAAAATAATTAGTGATTTCCTTGATCACTTATAAGTCTCATGATCACTTAATCTAAATCGAATTCTTAATTCTATAAATTATAATCTCTAAAATAAATAGTCTCTTAAAATTCTAAGGTGACTAATAATACACCAATAATAATAATGATGATCAACCAAGTGATCATAAATGCGAATTAAAATTAATAAATGATTATGATCACAATGCAAAATATATTTATCATTAATATCTACCCATCAAAGCGACGCGGTAAAATAGTCAAATTAATACAAAGACGATACGAAACAAGTACATGATCGAATAAAAATCGGGGCTTCACATTCTCCCCTCCTTAAAAGAATTTGGTCCCCAAATTCTCTTTAGAATAGTTCTGGATATTGATTCCTCATGTCTTCTTCCATCTCCCATGTTGCGTCTTCGTCTCGGTTGTGATTCCGCCATACAACTTTAACCATTGGAATCTCTTTGTTATGCAACTGACGTATCTGCTGGTCAATGATTCTGATTGGTTTCTCGGTGTAAGATAAATTATCCATTAGAGGAGGAGCATCACGAGTGATGATGTGCTCGAGGATCCGGTTGATACTTTTTCAATCTCGATACATGGAATACATCGTGCATTCCCACATACTGTGCCGGTAACTCTAGTCGGTAGGCCAACTTTCCGATTCTCTGCAAAAATCTTGTAAGGTCCAATATATCTCAGACTTAATTTACCTCCTTTCTTTGGGTTGATCAATCCTTTTCGTGGCAAGAGTCCGAGAAATACTTCATCTCCGGCTTCAAATTCCAAGTCATTTCTCCTCTTGTCCGCGTAACTTTTGGAGGCTCGAGTCATGACGGATCCGTTCTTGATCAACTTGACCTTCTCCATGGCTTCCCGAACTAAGTCGACCTTTGGAATCGAGGGTGACTTCCGTTTATCCTTCTGAGTCCATTGGTCATCAATCTCCCGCAGTGTAGAGGGGATCTACACTTTCCCATAAAGGCTTCGTAGGGTGCCATCCCAATCGTGGCACGATAATCTGTTATTATAAGCGAACTCGGCCAATGGTAAGTGCGAATCCCACCTTCTTTGGAAATCTAATGTGCAGCTCGCAACATGTCTTCCAGGGTTTGAATTGTTCGCTCGACCGCCATCGGTTTGCGGATGTCTTCTTTGTCTTTGAAACTTAGCGAGGTACCCAATTCCTCATGTAAGCATTTCCGAACGGAGACAAACCTCGGGTCTCTCGTCCGACACTATGTCGATCGTGGCACTCCATGCGGTCGAATGATCTCTCGGATGTAAATTTGCAAGTTTTAAAGCCGCTTCGGTTTTCTTCATGGGTAAGAAGTGTGTAGATTTCGTGAGTCGGTCACGACTACCCATATAGCATCATCGCCTCGTCTAGTCCTCGGTAGATCCATCACGAAGTCCATCGTTATGTGTTCCCATTTCCACTCGGGAATTCTCAATGGTTGTAATAAACCGGATGGTTGTTGATGTTCGCTTTTATTCGTTGACAAGTCAAACATCTCGCAACGAACTCGCTACTTGGTTCTTCATATTCACCCACTAGAAATGTCGTTTCAAGTCCTTATACATCTTGTTTCCTCCATGGTGTATAGTGTATTGAACGGTGTGCTTCGCTAGAATTCTGCTCCTAATCGCTCGTCGGTCGGTACACAAACTCGATTAGAAATCAAGATCCCATCTTCATGTACCGAGAATTTCGATCCTTCTCCTTTAAGTATCTCGCTTCTTTCAATCTTTGAAGTTGCACATCCTGTCTCTCTTGCCGCTTTGATCTCGTTGATGGAGTCGGGTTTAACGAGATATGTTAGCACATGAAATGTGAGTATTGGTCCTTGTCGGATTCAAGTGCTCAACTCTTCTAATGATTTCACTCTCGAATCATTAGTCTAGCTAAACTCGCTTTCGCTTTCAGGGCATCGGCTACTACGTTAGCTTTTCCGGATGGTATTGAATATCAAAGTGATAGTCTTCTATTAACTCTATCCATCTCCGTTGCCTCAAATTGAGATCCTTCGAGAGAATAGATACTTTAGGCTCTTATGATCTGTGTAAACCGTGAATGTTGCTCCGTATAGATAGTGTCTCAATTTCTTTAACGCGAACACTATCGCCGCCAATTCCAAGTCATGCGTAGGGTAATTAGCCTCATACGGCTTGAGTTTTCGTGATGCATAAGCAATGACTTTTCCTTCCGCATGAGCACCTTGCTCCTAGTCCCTCCTTTGATGCATCACAGAGACGACAAAGTTTTCATTCCTTTTGGAAGGGCTAGGATCAGTCTTTGTAGTAAGTCGTTTCTTGACTCTTGAAACTAGTCTCACATTTGTCATTCCACTCAAACTTGACTTGTTCGGGTTAGTCGGGTGAGTGGTCCCGGCTATCTTGGAGAAATTTCGGATAAATCTTCGATAATATCCGGCCGCCCTAAGAAACTTGATCGATCTCCTCTGACTCTGGTTGTTTCCATTCAACCTTTGTCTGTACCTTCAAGAGATCTACGGCGATCCCGTCGGATACTATGTGTCCCAAGAATGCGACTTCACTAAGCCAAAAGTGACTTCTTGAATTTGGCATACAACTTGTGCTCTCGTAGTGTCTCCAAAACAATTTTCAGATGACATTCATGCTCTTCTCTAGACTTAGACTATACGAGTATGTCATCAATGAATATCACTATGAATTGATCCAAATAAGGTTGAAAAACTCGATGCATCGATCCATAAATCTTTCGCCAGTGCGTTTGTCGACGAAAGGCATCACTACAAACTCGTAGTGTCCATATCCGTCCGAAATGCCGTTTTGGAAACGTCTTCTTCACGGATGTTTAGCTGACAATATCCTTGTTGTAAATCAAACTTCGAGTACACTGTCGCTCCTTGAAGTTGATCAAACAGTTCGTCTGTCCTCGGGAAGGGGTATTTGTTCTTGATGGTCATGCTATTAAGACCGCGATAATCTATACACAGTCTTAATGTGCCATCCTTCTTCTTGACGAATAAGTACGGTGCAGTGCTCCCAGGGAGACATACTTGGTCGGATAAATCCCACATCCATCAGCTTCTGTAATTGTGTCTTTAACTCTTGTAACTCAACAGGAGCCATTCTATACGGCGTTCTGGCGATCGGGGCGGTTTCTGGTAATACCTCGATGGTGAACTCGACTTCCCTATCTGGAGGGATAGTGGTGAGTTCTTGTGGAAATACATCTGTATATTCCGATACTATAGGTACTTGATTAATTTGTGTCTCAACCCTAGGTTTGTTAATTACAAACGCCAAGTACCCTTGTGCCCCTCTAGTGATCGCCTTCCTCGCTTTCATTGCTAAAATTATTGAGGCAATCTTAACTCGTGCTCTTCCCAAAATTTCTACTTCGGGCTTACCGGGTTCACATAGCTTAATGGACTTGCGATGATGATCTATTTTGTGGTGTGTGTGACAACCAGTTCATCCCCAAAATTATGTCGTATTCGGATATAGGTAATAAGATCAAATCGGTAGGAAAATTTATCTCATCAATCTTAATTTCGCATGCATGATAGATAATATCTGTTATCTTGCTTGCGCCCATAGGAGTTGATACTTCTAGACCTATAGGCATACGTTCCATGCATGCATGCAACTTGTGTACAAAATGTGGTGCGACAAATGAATGCGTTGATCCAGGGTCAAATAGTACTTTAGCGTAGTGGCTAGATACTAGAAGCGCACCTTCCACCACGTCTGCTTCCGAGCCTCATGTCCGACTAGTGCAAATGCTCGAGTGGGCATCTCGCCCGTTATTCCTGGCCGTTACCCGCACGTGGTTGCACTGTTTGTCCGGTCTTCGTATTTCGGGCAATCCTTCACCAGTGCTGATCACTACCAGCGTAAACACCTTCCATGTTTACGCCAATATTATGGCAGTATGCCCCGGTTTGCGGCAATGTGTACACACTTGACCGACTTTTTTGCATCGTCCTTTTCCTTTATCCGTCTCATTAATCGTCCTTCGAAACTTAGCAGTCGCTTAGATGGCCATCCCACGCTTGTCCTCTTGAGACTGTTTGATGGCCTACTCTACTGAATCTGTCAATACGGTTCGGTCCCGACTCGATGCAGAGAGCGCTTTACCGGCCGAGTAGGTTGTCATTTCGATCGAAGAAGTCTGTTTTGAAGTTCTAGCTTGATCACCCCCGTGTGAACTTATATAATTTGTCCTCTTCTCAGACCGATTGTCCCTGAGCGTATTTGGACAATCGATGAAACTCAGACTCGTACTGGGCTACAGACATGTTCCCATGTCTCAACCTATAGAACTCATCCAGGCGTGCCTCCTTCACGACTTGAGGAATATACTGCTCATTGAATTTAGCCAGGAAATTTTCCCACGTCTTATCTACTTGGTCCTGGTCCCATTTTCTCTCAACTGCTCGCCACCAATCTCTAACAACTAATTCTAGTCGGAACACGGCGAGCGTAACCTTTTGTTCCCCTGAGTATTGGAGAGCATTGAAGATATTCTCCATTTTCCCAATCCATTCTTCTGCCTTTAAATCATCAGGCTCTCCTAAGAAAGCCGGTGGGTCAAATCGCAAGAATCGCTCCAGAGTGCGATCACTTGCCTCTTTAGCGGGCTCGGGAATACGCCGTTGAGGCTCTGCTTGTTGCCTCATGAAGACTAGTATCTGTTGCAGGGCTATTGCAGTCAAGTTATCTCCTGCGATGGCGGAGGAGGTGGTGGTAGTTCGGGAGAGGGTACCCGTTCTCGGGTACGCGTCCTCATACCTTCGGGAACACAATGGGTCTCCGCGTCCACGGTTTCTAGCCATGTATCTGTAGTTTAGCTACAATTCAGAAAGGAATGATTTTAATAAGTACTCGCATATAACAAGTTATATCACAACAACAATACACAAGATATAGAATAAGTAGAAAAAGTATATTCATTGATGTGAAAATTGAATACACTCGAATGAGTTCATACAAAGAGGAATATAAAATCGAAGATAAACTAGTAGTCGAGGATACAACTTGATTAAGGTACAACGAAAGCAAAATACAACAGGATGGAAATAAGCATCGGCTAAAATCTAAAGATAGAAGCTATCTACTCGGTGAGGTCGCCGTCATCATAACTAGCAGCCTCGTCCCCATAACCGGATCTCGATCGAGCCGAGGTACCGCCAAAGAATAGGCCGATCGGCTAAATCAACCGCCATTGCTCATCCTAGAGCATCATCGAGTGGGCGGCTTCAGCGCTCGGGCTCTTCATCTTCCATTGGATCCTCATCGGGATCCTCTTCGGGATTTTTTTGGAGATCCTCCTCAGATCCTCTTCATTATCGGCCTCAAGTCGGGCATGGGTTCCACCTCGGGTGGTGGCAACGGTGGCGCATTAGCTACTAAGGCGGCCTCAAAGCAAAGCAGCATCCCCGAGTTAAAGCATGCGTGAGGTCCTCTATCACCGCATTTGTTTGATGATAGTATCTTGAGATGATCGATGGTGGCTCTTGACATGTATGCCTCCCTTTCCCACTTTCGGCCTTCCTCGGGCGCGGCGTTCCATCTTCATGCGAGTAACTTCCAAGTGTTCCTGGATTGATCGGATTTGATCTTCGCGAGCACGGATGGTATCCTCGCGATCCTTAGGAGGAGGTAAGACCCGTTTTTCTCCTCTTGGCTTTTTGCAGGAGGTGTGTCGATTCTTGGTTGCGGCGGCGTTTCTTCGCCCGTTCCGAGATAGCCGAAGGTATTCCGGTGCCGGTGGTTCGTGTATGCCGGAAGTAATCATGTTCGGCGCGGGCCTCAATAATTCCCACCGGATAGGTGGCGTCGGCTCCATCCGAACAAGCCAAACTAAGAAGGATTAGTCAAGTAAGAAAAGATAGGGAAGAAACAAGGAAAGAATGACTAAGGAAAGTCGATCAAGAGTCAAATAAGTCAAATCAAGTATGACTATGGATTCACCAAGTATAAATTCTAACTTAACATAAACATCAATAATACGGTTCTATGCCATTATTGAAATCGATTTCACACTTAATTGGTCGTCGCAGACTACCCAACACACCGGTCAGGGGTCCTATCATGGGTGGGCTCGGTGTAAGTTTCCATCTTACTAGCCGAGCTCGATACCATAATTGTCACGCCTAAACGCGACGCGACGGCGATCAATCACTTAAACGTAAATAAATCCAACATTCTAGAAAACGATGCAACAATCCAAGTGAAACAAGGTCTAAAGCAATGAAAACTACAAGTACAACACAATTACAATTACATCCCAACAACTTAATAGCTTAGGCACTTAACTAGGAATAAAGTACACATCATATCACAACTTAAGTGTCAAACGGGTCCTACACTCTTAAATTACAAATTTTAATTTTAAAGGAATTAAAAGAGTCCAACATCGTAAAATAAAAGAACTAGTCCAACAACATAGATAACGATAGGAAATGAGTCCAACGGGCGGAGCTCGAGAGTTCAATCCAAGGCAGGTTCAACTTCTTCGACAAAGTCATCTTCTAAGGTTAGAAAACAGGAGGGAGTGAGACAGAGATCTCGGTGGATGGGGTGATCGTGTGCAAGTGTGGCGATATATAGTTAATGCGAGAAATTAGTTGTATGAAAACGCGTGAGAGATGATGCATGATTTCACACACCGCCCACAAGCGTCGTGATAAATATATTTATGTAATATACTTATACGATTTAAGAAAACGATTCGTGGTCACGCAGCACTATGGTTCAAGCAATCGGGGAGGATTGCGTGATTTGTAACGCCAATCCTATGCAAGACAAGTAGTGTTGTTGCGTGATTTTGCGCCAACCTATGCAATACAAGTAGCGGTTGCGTGCACGGATTTGTAGCGCCAACCAAACGGGTCCGATTAACTCCGGAATCGTGTGGATGGACAACGATTCCTTCATTCTTCCTTGTAACTCCCGAGTAAGATGGTCAAGACTGTCACCTTATCGCCGTAGGTAAAGACAAAATCCACATTGGAACTAGCAAGGCTCGGATCGTCATAATCATGATTATACCTCAAGTACTACGACCCGCTTCCCTCTTGGACAAACTCCGTCCCTCGTTTGGGATTAGGGACGATGGGGTAGGAAGAGTGGAATAGCGGCCGAGCTGCCCGGTTACATCCCTGACGTATCCATTCCGACTGTGAGCTCGACACACTAAGTTGACTCAAGCAGTAAATTAAATACACGTTCAGGTAGTCAACCAGGCAGTCGAGTATATTGATTCGGGAAGCAGTTCATAAAAAGTTTCGAAAATTTGCGTAAGGTACTTATGGCGTTGGTGGAGTTACTTGGATGAAGATGATTATCGGGAGGATAAGCAATCTTCGATATCTTGAAAGATTAGGTGGAACATAAGTCCCGTTATAGATTCAAATCGCAAGACGAGGAAGTCGCTTGCGATCGGGTATTAATCGGTCAAGGCGGTCCGATAAGTCAAGGAATTTTTGAGAAAATAAAATATTTTAATTAAGAATTGAAGTCAGAGGGTCCAGGGCTGTTTTAGTAAGAGAAAAATAATAATTTGAGTTAGGTCCTTGATAAAAGAAATTTTACAATTTAGCCCCGTTTTGTAAAAACCAATACTTTTGGGGTTAAAAATTGAATAAATAAATATCCCGACCTTGAAAAATTATGAGGTCAGTTCCTAAATTCTCCAAATTGTTCATAGATTCAGGTTTTTGAAGTTTTGAGGTCGATTTTTTTATAAAATTCTCATATTGGCCCCAAATTTGTTAAAATTGTCATTTCGGGCTCTAAGTTTAAAATAATTGGAACTCACAAACCGGAAGGGCTTTTAATGTGATTCCAGTTGGAAAATGTCACTATGATTAGTGGGATATTGGGACAAAATCAGTTTTAAAAAAGAAATAAGTAAAGGTGCTTTAACTTTTGAAAGTTACATTTTTGTCCCATTTTGAAATAATTGCCTTTAAGGCTTTTAGGGGTCCAATTGTTATGAAATTTGAACCTTGGGTCCAAGGTATAATTATGTTATAGTGAAATTAGTATTTCCAGGTGCATGGACTGCATAAGTCCTGGAAATTGTATTTTGGTCCTCAAGTTTAATCTTTTACAATTTGGTCCCTCAATTTTTATAAAATTACTTTCCAAGCTCTAAACACTTGGATTTTTGGAATACACTTAAAATATGTTATTTCCAGTCCCTTAAGAGTTAAAATTTCAAATTTTAAAATTAGGGTCTGATACAGTTTCGAAATTTACAAAATAGCCCTTAAACTTCTCAAATTTTACAATCTAGTCCTTGGGCTTTTAAGGGTTGATTTTATTTATCTAAAAACTTTTAAAACTCTATTAAAATGTCAAAACATAATTTTTGAACCTGAGTTCAGTCCCAAAAATCGAAATTTACAGAGGAGTCCCTTAAGTTTTATTTTCTTGCAATTAAGCCCATCAACTTTTCATTTTTGCATTTTAAGTCCAAAAGTTGAAATTTAATCAATTATGTTCGACTTGTCCAGGTTATAAATCATTCAAAACATAGATTTAAAGAGTCATACACATACATATCATTCTCATACAAAATTTCATCAAATATAACAATAAAGTGTGCATGTATGCCCTATTTTTCGATAAATCGCATTTTTGAGCAACACTTGAGAATTTTTCCAACTTGATACAAGAAAATAGCATGCAATACATAATATATATCTCAAGTGATCAATAACAAAATACTACATGCATATTTTCAATTTAAAACACCTAGAAGTTGAAAGGATTTTTCCACCCACCTTAAAGATCGGTTTGTTGGTGAAAATGGGATAAATCTCTCTCGATGAAGGAATGACTTAGCTCAGCCCCTAAGTCAAGGAATATAAAAAAATATAGGAGCTATAAGAATGTGGTTAAAAATTTAGGCAAAAGAAGAAGATGGTGAGAAAATTGGAAATACTGCACTTACCTTGTGTAGTGAGTAAAATGTGACTAGTAATGGCTTCCAAGTATAAGGTTTTGGTCACCCTTAATGTCAACCACCAAGGTCAGCCCCTAAAACAAGAGGAATACACAATGTAGGTCCCAAGGGGTGTGAGTGTAAGGTTTAGAAGGGGGGGTTGAATAAACCTTACCAACTTTTTACTTTTGGTCCTTTTTAAAATTCAGAGTTGATACTATACTGATTTGTGTCCTGGTGGACAACCAATTTAGTTAGTCAATAGAGTTAGTCACTCAACAGACTCGGATCGTTTGTTGATAGAATAACTCAATTTATTAAGATGAATTAGCTGTTGTGGTTTGTTTTATTGGAAGACTTAACACCCTTAAGTTTGGTTTAGTAATGATTTAATACTTGGTTTTAGTACTTAGAGATTATCAGTTGGATAGCAAATATGTCGCCAGAATTAAACAATTAAGATACAGGAATTAAAGTCTTGAAATGTAAATGACACAATAAGTTTTTATAGAGGTTCGAAGATGGGGTAATTCTTCTACTCCTCTCTTCTCCAACTCCGGAGGAATCCACTAAGTATTGATCAAGATACAAAGTGGTAACAGTTCGGATACAAGTCTTGATCACACAACGGTGACTTGATCCTTGGGACTCGGCCTCCGGAGATGCCTTGGTCACTCGGCCTAGCTTCTCGTCCGACTCGGAACTTTCTTCACGGGGTAATGCTTGCTACTACTACTGACTCACTTGCTCAAGCTCTTGGATTTGATCACGAAGCCCTCCAAAACTCGAGACGGTTCGACCTTGAACCTTTTACAATCCTCCGTGGAATATAGACCCCTTGATTCTTCAAAAGTTTCCTCTTCAACCGATTGAAGTTATCTTTCCTTCACGGTGAGTGTTGGATTGATTTACTTCGTAATGTAGGCTTGAGGATTAATCTTGAATGATTTGAGAATATTTTGGTTACTGATTCAAATGTTTTCTTGAATGTTCGTAGTTGAGTAACTTCTCTCGAGTCATTCCTCGGCCTTTTATAGTGATCTTTCAAAAATCGCCAAGTTGAAGAGATAGGCTTATTTTTAAAAGTCACTTGTGGTCGCTGGCTTGTCTTGTTGCGATCCTTGGAATTGCCACTTCCTCATATTAATTATTCTTGACTTTTGAGCAATCGACACGGTGTAGTGCTTCCCATTGGTTCATTCCCTTGCACGCTTCAGGGATCGAGCACTTCGAGAAAGGTAGCATGGAGGTATTACTTGTTTAAGTAATTCTCTTGATTTCGGCAAATGGATCTCTTTCGATTATCTCGGCTTGACCGCATTTCCTTGCTTTCCCCAGGTGACTTAGAGTCGACTTCCAATCATTAAATGACTCTTCCGTCACTTCAACTAGAGACTTGACTATCTTGAGTTGACTTGACTATCTCGAAGTTCCGTCTTCTCTTCTTTTGCCAAACTCACTGTCTCGCAATGAGTCTTCCTACTAGTCTCCGGTTGTCTTCTTGTATGCTTGGGCATAGCCGACTTAACTCGGCTTGACCCTATTTGTTACAATGCGATTTACAACAAAAATGGGGTGCCAACTTCCTATTCTAAGTTTTACATGGCATTCATCAAAATCTAAACAATAAATTTCCTAACAATTTCCCCTTTTTGATGATGCCAAAACTTAAAACATTCAAAATGTAAATTGCAAAGATACATACTGAGATAGTGCATTCACAGAGAATGTATGCGTAGAATCAATCCTTTTATTGATCATAACATTCTTGTTCTTTTACACAACTGTTTACAAGGTGTATCAAAGCAATCATTTATGTCTACGCAAAAAAATAGAGAATTTACATATATATTACAGAAGACTTACATAGTATGTATTTACATAGTAAAATACATGAAGGGGTGGACAGCAACACTTCATCTCCTTCACGCCTCCTTCTTTCATCTTCTTCATTTCTGGCCATCTTCCTGGTCTTTCTTTTTCTCATCTTCACCGCCTTCTTTCTTTCTTCTTTTCATATGCCTTTCGGCAGCTTCATCTCTTCTTAATCTCTCTTGTCTTTCCTCCCAAAGTGAGTTTGTCTTTTATTTTCTTCTTTGATTCTTCTCACATACTCGGCATTGTTTTTAGCCACTTGCAGATTGGCTACTTGGTCAAGACACCCAAGAGATCCCTCCTTTCTTGCCTGGATCTATGTACTCAATGTTTTTGGCGAGAGGCCAGGTCCGGGAACCTCTTCCTCCACCACGCTTCTTCCTCTACCTCCGGGCGTGTATCAGTCGGGGTCTTCTTCTTAGCGGAGTGACCGGCAGAGTGATGCCCGGAGTCTCGGCCTTTGTCGGCCTTTTTCACATAACGTGAGACCCTTTTCCCAAAGATAAGTCCCAGGCTTGAGCCATAGACATGTTTGCGAAGTATCCTTGAGATGCGAGCATTTTAAATTCATCAACCGATTCTTGGCTCGGTCCGACATCCGAGATGGCATAAGTGTCTCTGTCTCTTTGGAATGCCTCCATGTTGTTTCAAGATGTCCATAACTCGTGCATTCAACCTTCCTTCCACTTCCTCCATCCTCGCTTCAATTGTCTTTCTCTTTTCGGCCATAGATGCATCAGTGTTGGAGTGGCAGAGTCCTTTGGGAGTTTCTTCCGATAATATCGGTTGTGACAAGACCTTATTGGGGTTTGTGTAATCATTAAGGTCACATCTCTCGATCCTTCCCCTCAACAGACTTTCCTTTCTTTTCCCTTGTAACTTCCTCACTGTCTTTTCCTTCACGATTTGCTCCCTCCTTCTCGCCCGAGATCTTTTTAGCGCTTTAAGGTATTCCTCTTCCCCTTTTTGGCATCATCAAAGGAGAGATGAACCCTAGAAACATACTAGCAAAAAAGCCGAGTCTGGCGATAGCCAGGAGTTCTCGCTTCGAGTGCATTTGTGGAGTATGCGGCGCGAAATTCGGAGCGAGTAGCGTTGGACTCTTTGAAATTTGCTTCATCTCAGCCATGAGAAGGCTGAATTTTCTATCCATGTTTGCTTCCATACGCAGAGCTCATTCTTGTTTTGCTCACGCAGTTGACTTTATCTCAAGAAAGTGTGAGATTCATGCATGTGCTCAATGTGTTCTCTCAATTTCGTCTTTGCATCGGCGTTCTCGGCTCTCCGGACAGCGACTTGTTGAACAATGTTCAAATATCTAGCTTGTTCCACGCGCGATCGTTTCTTGTTGTTGCCACCACTCCGGATTTCGACTATTATGCCTCTCAAGTCGCTAGCATAAGGTTGGCATCTCTTATCTAGTCTCATGTCCATCGAGGCCTGGTGCCTCTCCATCCGATTCAATTTCTCGCAAATAATGCTTTGAACACCTCCCGAACATCGATGTTCTTCATTGCGGTGATGGCCAAAGCGTCAAAATCATAGTCACCGAACGATGGTATCGATGGAAGGACGAGGATCAGTGCGTGGAAGCGCGCGAGATCGTTTTTCGACTCTTCGGGGGAGGTCGGGTACCTCCGAGAGAGAAGGAAATGATTCTACAAAGGAATCATCACGCAACCGGGATTTGTTCAATGATGAGTGGTGCGCGTGATGTTCCTATGGAGTCGAACTTGTTGCGGCTTGGGAGCTGCGCGGTGGACTCTGTTGCGGTACTGGGTTTCTTTGTGAAGTTAACCCTTGACTTCGAGCCTCATTGTATCTCAATGCCTCGTCGGTCTCATTTGGTTTCTTCAATTGAGCCGATGGTCCTCGGCCTTATTAGAAGCGTCATCGGATGATGATGAGACTTCCATGGGTGGCTCATCATCAAAGTTGAAAGTTTGACGAGTAGTCTTGAGGTCGACTTGCTCGTGGTTGGAACATCCTCACCGAGTCTTTTGGATCGGTCATAGGGGATGACTCAACTTCATCATCTTCTTCCGATCCCGAGAAAGGTTACATCGGGATTATCCTGGGAGTCGTGAAGTGCGCTAATCTCTTTTCGGATGGATCAATGATAGCGGGAGGGATGTTCTCTACTTGACTTCTTTACCCGGGAAGTCTCAACCTCCCGTTGGCCTTCATTACCTCATGCGGTCTCAAGCGCGGCGAGGCTCTGGACCTCCCTTTCGACGGTGTCGGTGTCTTAGGGTCTTTCGTGGTGGCATCCATTGGAGTCTCAACCCCATGGATTGCACTTTCATTGCCAGTGTTAACTCCCGGGCTATTCTTCTCGTGCCTCGGACCGCATCGGCGGCGGCGTCATTAGCCTTCGAGCGATTGGCACCTCGGTGAGACAGTCTCAATCATGCCGAGCCGTTGATGGCAACTTCTTTGTGTATTTTGTGTTTGTACTTTCTCCACTTTGCCTCCTAGATTCGTTGTGGAGTCATCTGCAAAGCATCCTCCGACCTTGCTGCGGTGGAGGAGTTCTCCCTGTTGGTGCACCGGTGAGTGACTTGGAATGGGGTCACTCGTCTCCAAACTCCCTACTGTTTTCCGAGTGTTCGACCATTGGGGCGGTGGTAAGACACCTTCATTAGGGGTTGGCTCGATTGGGGTCCCCACTAACCCGGTTTCATCGCCGATTCTTAATTCTTCTTCCGAGTGAGGCCGGGAAGTGGTGGCAAAGAACAATCTGGGCAATATCTTTCGCACCACTCCCATTGGGTCCAACTCATTTGTGTTTTGGAGGACTCTCCTGGTCCCTCCATCATTATTTTCTCATGAAGAAGTGCGGATTCGTGCATTGCTTCTGCATTTGCAACTCTTACGTAGCGGCGGCAGGTCCGGATCCTCATCACTATCGATAAGACGTCAAGGAGATGATGTGTGTGTTCTGTGGGTGTGCGGTGATAGGGCGGATCTTTGGCCTTCTCACGTGCCTCGCCTTTCCTCTCGCTGTCTCTCTCTCTCTTGTCCTTGAAGATCCGCAAGATATCTGTGCAGTTTTCTTCATCCAATGCTTGGACCAGTGGTCACTCAAGAAAGTTCATCGATTCCTCTTCTTCTTCGATAAACTCGGGCCGTTGGAACTGTTCCTGGATCGACTCAATTTCCACTTCCTCCACTCATGACGATTTTGGATGTCCGGATAAAGTAGGGATAGGATCATCACATCATCATCTCTTTCGGCTTCTTCTTGTGTCTCAAATTCATTCGAACTGCACTGGGTCTTGATTTGCCTCTCTTGATCGCCTTGGCGAGACTTGGTTGTTTCATCAATAATATCGGAGACTCTACTTCTCCAAAGATCTCCGGTGATTGCGGTGAGTGGCTGAATCAACCGGATTTTCAAGTTCGGAATGCTTGATGATTCTTCGTCGTCTCTTAGTTCGAACCATAGGGATTTCGGTTCGGAGAGAGTGTCTTCCGAGTCCTGGGCGCGAGGGCAGTCTTTGGTGTTTTTTCTTCGAGGAGCGAGCCGTCTTGGCTTATCGGTTCTCCTCTTTTTGACGACCGGAGAAGGTATTTGAGATTCCTTCTCGGCCCGCTGCTCTGAGGGGCGGGAGACACGGCTGCGGGGGTAAGCGACTCGGCTGCGGGGGCAGGAGCAGATTTGTTTTTCTTAGCTGCAGGGGCAACAGTTCTCTTAGCGATTGCGGGGCGGCTTTCTTCTTTGGTGGAGAGGAAAACAATTTGTATCTTCAGGGCCAGCTGATTCTCCCTCACTTGTATCAGCTCTCTTGGCGTGAGCTCTCTTGTGCGCGAGAGAGGTTTGATCTCGAACATCTTCTTGTTTACATGGAACGCCTTTCCATGTCGAAGAGGACTCCTTTCACCTCCATCACCGGCCAATCACGGGCCATATCCGAGGATCCTCCAAATGCACCATTCTCCTTGAAGGATTTGTTCCTACATTCTACGCGAGTCTGTAGACAAACTCAACCCAGTTTACTTGCTTTTCTTCAATGATCGCAACCATTACGATCGGTTTTGCTTCAAACAGTTGGTCAAAGCGCCAAATTTGATGTCTATGCATTTGGCAACTATGTCCAACGTGATTTGTGGTAGTCCTCCTTGACCCCTTTTTGTTGTGTAGACTATCTTTTTCAAAGATAGTCGGTCTTGGCTCTTGGCTATTTCCTTCCAAGCGGCCCAAGTCACGTCGGCTTCATTGATTTCGGTGCTCCTTCCACCGGTAGTGAGCGGTGTTCCGCCAGATCCTTGGCAGAGATGATGAACTCCTTCCCGTGAATAGAGGATTTGATCCCCTCATCGTGAATCTCAGCGTTCACGTAGAACTGTGCGACCTCTTCCACATAGGTCATCGAGAACTCCATCGTCAGAAATGGTTTCAGCCCGGACGTTTCGAGCTTTTCAGCGATTTTCTTTATGAGGGCATCATCGGACCCCTGTTTGACCATTCCCTCGAAATCCACAGTAGACCCAGTGTGGATTTGCTTTCCTAGCTTGACGAAATCATAAGTTGATGCCATTTTTCAGTATTTCACGAAAAGAAACTTAGAAGATGATTTGAATATTGATAGGGTTTTGAGAGAGTTTTGCCTTTGCTTCTGAGATAGAAATGAAACGTTTTTGGTAATATGTGAGAGAAAACAGACGAAAATGGTTTAAGTATGGTTTCTGAAAGGACGTGCGGGTGGTTTTTGAAATGTGATCGAAATCAACGGCTTAGATTTTGCACGCCGATTAGCATTTAATGTCTTGAATTTAATGCGGCAAACATTTATATCCAATCATAAGCTTGGTATGCGGCTTTTTGTCTGTACACATCATCATTATCTTTGATGTCATTCTTAAAAACATTCGCTTAGTAAAAACGATGCGTTTTTGTCACTTTGCTCATAAATGACTAAACTTATCCCTTAGCGATTTAACTCTTTCAGTCACGATTCTCTCGGTGATCATTTGTCACTAATTCAATATAGTTGTCTTTCCGAGGCATGGCCGATTCATTTAGCCGATTTTGAGAATTTAGTCCTTTTTCTCTTTTTGTGTTTCATTTCTTTTCTTTGAGTCTTAAGGTGTCGGCTCGGCTCAATTAACCCTAACTCATGCTTGAGTTCTTCAAATCTTGACTCACATAATGGTTTTGTGAATATGTCGGGCCTAATGTTTATCGGTTGAAATATATTCCAGGATGATGTCCTTCTTTTTCAACATGATCTCTTATGAAGTGATATCGACATCGATATGCTTTGTTCTTGAGTGCAACACGGGATTTCGAATGATTGCAATTGCACTTGTGTTATCACACATGATTGGAATTTCCTTTTCTTCAACTTCATAGTCTCTCATTCTTTGCCTCATCCATAGGATTTGGGCTACCGTGTTTGCCCAGCCTATGTATTCTCGCCGGTTAGAGGTGGCTATTGAATTTTGCTTTTTGCTAAACCAGGAAATTAGCTTTATTTCCAAGCATTTGACATGTGCCGAAGTGCTCTTCTGTCAACTCTGCATCCAAAGATAGTCGAGTCGAATAGCCAATTAGCTTGAATCCATCTTCCTTTGGATACCATAAGCCAACTTCTTGGCTTCCTTTCAAATATCTCAAAATCCTCTTAGTGCATCATATGGCTCTCTTTTGGAGCAGATTGAAATCTCGCACATACACCTACAAAGCAAAGGTGATGTCGGCGCGCTTCTTTGTGAGATAAAGCAATGATCCAATAAGTGCTCAGTATCTTGTTTGATCTACGGGCTTGCCATCCTGCATCCATGTCCATTTTGATCGATGTATTCATTGGTATTTTCACGAAGACTTCTCCTCCATACCAAATTTCTTCATTAAATCTCGGTGTATTTTGTTTGACTTATGAAGGTTCCATCCTTCACCTGCTTTGTTTTACTTGGAGTCCAAGGAAGAATGTCAACTCTCCCATCATGCTCATTTCAAATTTGCTTTGCATGAGGTTTGAAAATTTTTCACATAGCTCTTTGTTTGTGGATCCAAAAATGATGTCATCCACATATATTTGAACAAGCAAGTATGCTCTTCTTGTCTTGAATTACGAAAAAGTGTTCTATCTACTTTTCCTTTTGTGAATCCATTCTCGGTTAGGAATTGTGACAAAGTATCATACCATGCTCGGGTGCATGTTTCAATCCATACTGAGCTTTCTTGAGTTTGTATACCTTATCTCCAAGAGTCTTTGCTCAAATCCTGGAGGTTGTTCAACATACACTTCTTCTTCCAATAAACCATTTAGGAATGCACTTTTTACATCCATCGATATACAATAAAATTCTTTGAGTGCATAGGCAAGAAACATCCTTATAGCTTCCAATCTTGCTACGGAGCAAATGTTTCATCAAAATCTATTCCTTCTTTCTTGGCAATATCCTTTGGCTACTAGTCTTGCTTTGTTTCTTACCACAGAACCCTCCTTGTTCATCTTGTTTCGAACACCCATTTAGTACCAATAACATTTTGATGGGTGGGTCTTTGAACTAACTCCCATACTTTATTTCTTTCAAACTGATTGACTCTTCTTGCATAGCTTGAATCCAATGTGTGTCATCCAATGCTTGTAACACATCTTTAGGCTCTATTTGTGAGATAAAGCATGTGAACATAGCTTCTTGTTGAGTTCGGATCTTGTTTTGACACCTTCTCTTATATCTCCAATGACAAGTTATGGTGGATGGTCTTTCGGCCATCTTACATCAGGTTGAAGTAAGTTAGCTGGATTCAATCGTCTAGCATGACTTTGTTGCTTTGATCGCTCTCTCGCAATCACTTAGCGCAAATTTTCCAAAGATTTTATGAGACTCAACTATCTCATCTTCATCCGAGTTTATAATTCGATTTCGTTTAGAAACTTGACAAGGGACCTTTTTGTATGGTTGGATGATTGAACTTATCGGTGACTCTTCAATGTCTTCTCCATTTACATTTGGCTCATCGAATACCACATGAATGGATTCCTCTGCAACCATAGTCCTTTTGTTGAGTACTCTGAAGGCTTTGCTTTACTAAGTATCCCAAGAAGATACCTTCATCGGCTTTAGCATCGAAAGCCTTTAGATTGTCTTTGCCATTGTTATGGATGAAGCATTTACATCCAAATATTCTAAAATATGCAACATTTGGTTTTCTCCTGTCCAAATCTCATAGGAGTCTTTGTCGGTTGTCATTTTATCATACATCTGTTTTGAGTGTAGCAAGTTGTGTTGATTGCTTGCCCAAAATCTCTTTGGTAACCCCGCTTGGCTAACATGGTCCTTGCGCTTCTTTGAGTGTTCTATTCTTCTTTCGCAACTCCATTCTCTTTGTGGAGTCCTTGCTGAGATAATTAATGACCAATGCCATTTTCAATACAATATTGAGTTATTATACCATTGACAAACTCGGTTCTCTGTCGATCTTATTTTGATAATGGTTTGGCTCTTCTCATTTTGAATCCTCTTCATCATTTGTGGTAGTTTCGTAGAGTTTCTTTCTTCTTACACATGAATATTCTCCATGTATATCTTGAGTAGTCATCTACTACCACCAAGGTATATTTCTTCCCACTTATGCTTTGGTTCAATCGGGCCAAATAGATCCATATGTAGCAGTGCAATATCCTTGTTGAAGATGGGCATGTCTTTTCTTTGAATGATGATTTGATCTGTTTTCCCTTCTGGCATGCGTCACATATACTCTCCTTCTTATATACTGAGTCTGGAAGACCTTCCACAAGATTACTTACGGCAAGCTTGTTAAGTGTTTTGAAATTCGGGTGACTCAGCTTTTTGTGCCCAATGCCAACTTGATTCATTTGTGCTCTTTGCTAAGACAGATCTTTGGGTGTAGCGGTTGACCAATCTACTACATACATGTTCTTTTGTCTACATCCTTGCAACACAACTTCATTTGATTCAATATCCTTGATTTGGCATATACCCATGTTAAATCCAACATTATAGCCCTTGTCACAGAGTTGGCTGATGCTTAGCAAGTTGAAGTTGAGTCCTTCAACATATGCAACATCTGTGATTTCTAATCCGTTCTTCTTGATGGATCCAATGCCTCTTATTTCTCCTGGAGCTTCATTTCCTCCAAATATGACTTTTGCTCCCTTAACTTCCTTGAATTTTGACAGATTTTTCTTGTTTCCTGTCATATGTCTGGAACAACCACTATCCATGTACCAGGTTCCTTGGCACTCAGCTGCTCCTTGAACCTGCAATCAAGGAAATTACGTTTTAGGTACCCATTCTTGTCTGGGTCCTGAGGGGTTAGTATTGTAAGATGATCCAACTAGCCGATAGCCAAATGATCTGGCTCTAAGGGGTTGCCATCTATCAGTGCCATAATCATAATTAATTTTGGCAAATTGCTTGGGATTCTAGGTTCATACAATTTTGTCTCTTTTTGTCTGTATGCCTGTATATGTGTTTTAGCAATTGCATTCTTTGGGTAGTTGTGGTGTCTCCGAGTGTAGTGCCTAAGTGCATATGTGTCTTTGATGAAAGCTCTTATACTTTTGGAATGGCCTTTGCTGAGTTCTAGGCCTTTGCCATTTGGGTTGATCGTTCCAATTAGCTTGACTTGGATATTTTCTACCATTCCCATCATATGTGTTTATTTTATAGAACTTTTGGGGTTTTTGGTAGCTCTGTTTCTTCTTTCTGAGTAATTCTGTTTGGAGTTTCTTTGAGGAACTTGGTGAATTTCTTCTCGTTGTCCTCTCAACGCACCCAATCAAGTTGTTTTCCTTTTCCTTTATAACCAAGGCCGGTTTGCTTGTAATTGTGCTTTGGAGTGAATGTGTGTGCACCATTTGGAGTTTTGGATTTTTGAGACTCTTCATTGCTTGAAGATCCTTTTTCCAAAATTACTTTTGGAGTTTGACATAGCACAGAGGAATTAAATCCTAAGCCTATCTTGTCTCCACATTCTCTTTGACTCATAATAAGATCATCCAATGATTTAGATGCCTTAGTGAATGAGGCAATCACATTTTTGAGGTCATTCTCCCTCTTTTCTATGGCAGCTATTTCTGCTATTAGCTTGGCATTTTCAGCCTTTAAACTTTTATTCTCATCGACTATTTGACTTAGAGTACTCGGCTCCTTAGTGTTTGTGAGTTTTGCTCTTAAGTAAGGTGTTTTCCTCATTTAGTAGTGTGTGTGAGGATTTAATGTGTTCAAAATCTTTCATCATTTTGCCTAATGAATCATAAAGATCAGTGGGTGATGAAGTGTGTGTGTCACTGATCACTATCACTAGAACGAGTTTGATGAGTTAGAGTGTACCTCATCTTCTTGGTCGGGTTGATCTTGTTCCTTGGCCATCAAACATATCAGGGCTTCTTCTTCGAGTCACTTGAGTAGTCGGCTTCGCTGCTCTCTGAATCATTTGTCTCTCTTGACTTGGTGTCTCGGCCGATCTCTGCGAGCCAACATTGCCTTTTTCTTTTCTTGTCTTCTTTCTCTCAAGACCTTTCTTTCTTCTTCATTCTGTATTTGTTGACTACGAGGATATGGACAATCAATGGCATAGTGACCTGGTTGCCTACGATTCGAGCATAGATATTCAACCTTTTGATCAGCTCTTTCCATTCTTGGATTGTCAGTCCTTTGATATTGACTTTTTGATGATCTGTTCTCTTGGTTGGCCTATCTTCCTTGACTTGGAGGAGCCGAGTGTCTTCGGAAGATTCGCCCTTGCCTCTCTTGTAGTTCTTATTGAAGAACTTGTTGAACCTTTTAACCATCGGGGCTATTTCTTCCGGATCAATGACTTCTTTGACCTCGGCTCTCTTTCCATCCTTAACAATTAGAGCAATTGTTTGGGACATTTTGTCTCTTCTCGATCTTTTCTTCTCGGCTCAAATTCGTAGGCTTTGAGATCCGAGAATAGTTCATGGTTGTAGGTCTTCGATAGGTCCATGGAATGCCTCGGTGCCATGACCTTCATTTCCCATTAATTTGGGAGACTTTTAGGATCTTCATACACATTTTCTTCTCGTGTATATTTCTTTCCAAGTGCGAGATAGCTCGTTGGTGATTTCGTGAACCGAGCATCCGGTTGATCCAGGTTTTCTCCTGCGATCATTTTGAAATTCTCAAATTTTTGTTGTGACCTTTTGATAATTTGTTTTCCTTGATTTGCTCGAGCCTTCACAAATCAATGTTAGCTTGTCCCATTTCTTTGGCCGTTTTGCATGATTTGACTTTATTGAACATGGCTTTGTCAAGGTTTTGTAAAGGATGTCCTTGGCTACATTGTCAGGTTGTATCTTTTTGTCATCATTTGTCCATTCGGTTCTTGGTTTTTCAACCATACCGGTCTCGGGCAACATCCTCTTCACCTTCAATTTGTAGCTCTTCTTACAACGTGTTCACCTTTAAGATTTGCGGTGGCCCATCCTCTATCACTATCCACATCTCATCATGTAATGCCGATAGATGAGCACAATATACGAATTTTCCAATCATCAAATTCTTCAATTGTGAACATAGGGATGCGTGTCAAATTTGCTTCCATGATAATAACTTTTAATGATAAAAGGAGTTTTTGAAAACTTAAGTACTAAAACAGGACTTTGAAAAGTTTGGAGATCTAGTTAGGTAACCAGTGCGGTGAACCAACCGCTCTGATACCACTTGTAGGTCCCAAGGGGTGTGAGTGTAAGGTTTAGAAGGGGGGATTGAATAAACCTCACCAACTTTTTACTTTTGGTCCTTTTTAAAATTCAGAGTTGACACTATACAGTTGTGTCCTTGGTGGACAACCAATTTAGTTAATCAGTAGAGTTAGTCACTCAATGGACTCGATCGATTTGTTGATAGAATAACTCAAATTTGTTAAGATCAATTAGCTCAACTGTGGTTTGTTTTCAGTGGAAGACTTAACACCCTTAAGTTTGGTTTAGTAATGATTTAATACTTGGTTTTAGTACTTAGAGATTATCGGTTGGATAGCAAATATGTCGTGAGAATTAAACAATTAAGATGCGAGGAATTAAAGTGCTAAAATGTAAATGACACAATAAGTTTTTATAGAGGTTCAAAGATGGGGTAATTCTTCTACTCCTCTCTTCTCCAACTCCTGGAGAAATCCACTAAGTATTGATCGATTATACGAGTGGTAGTCGGTCCGGATACAAGTCTTGATCACACGGTGACTTGATCCTTGGGACTCGGTCTGGAGATGCCTTGGTCACTCGGTGGCTTCTCGTCCGGCTCGAATTTTCTTCTTCACAGGGCGGTTGCCTTGCTACTACACTCACTTGCTCAAGCTCTTGGATTTGATCACGAAGCCCTCCAAAAACTCGAGATCGGTTCGACCTTGAACCTTCCTACAATCCTCCGTGGAATGTAGACCCCTTGATTCTTCAAAAGTTTCCTCTTCAAGTGATTGAAGTTATCTTTCCTTCACAGGTGAGTGTTGGATTGATTTCCTTCGTAATATAGGCTTGAGGATTAATCTTGAATGATTTGAGAATATTTTGGTTACAGTTCTAAAGTTTTTTTTTGAATGTTCGTGGTTTAGGTAACCTTCTCTCAGAGTCATTCCTCAGCCTTTTATAGTGATCTTTCAAAAATCTGCCCGTTGAAGAGATAGGCTTATTTTTGAAAGTCACTTGTGGTCGTTGGCTTGTCTTGTTGCGATCCTTGGAATTGCCACTTCCTCGTATTAATTATTCTTTAGCTTTTTGAGCATCGACACGGTGTAGTGCTTCCCATTGGTTCATTCCCTTGCACGCTTCCTCGGGACTAAGCACTTCGAGAGAAAGGTAGCATGGAGGTATTACTTGTTTAAGTAATTCTCTTGATTTACGTGCAACGGATCTCTTTCGATTATCTCGACTTGATTGCATTTCCTTGCTTTCCCAGGTGACTTAAGTCGACTTCCAATCATTAAATGACTCTTTGTCACTTCAACTAGAGACTTGACTATCTTGAGTTGACTTGACTGATGCTTTACTCAGCTGCACCTTCAGTCGAGTTCCCGTCTTCTCTTCTTTTGCCAAAACTCAGTTGTCTCGCAGCGGAGTCTTCCTACTAGTCTCCAGTTGTCTTCTTGTATGCTTGGGCATAGCTGACTTAACTCAGCTTGACCAGCCCTATTTGTTACAATGCAGTTTACAACAAAAAAATGGGGTGCCAACTTCCTATTCTAAGTTTTACATGGCATTCATCAAAATCTAAACAATTAATTTCCTAACACACAAGGTGTACATGTACAAGAGTTGGGAGATATTTCTACACCAAAAAAATACACCAATGCCGTCCCCCTAAGGGTATTTTGGTAATTCTATATTTTTTTTTTCCAAAATTGATGATAATAGATGAATAAATATCAATCTCCAAAATAATTAGTGATTTCCTTGATCACTTATAAGTCTAATGATCACTTAATCTAAATCGAATTCTTAATTCTATAGATTATAATCCCTAAAATAAATAGTCTCTTAAAATTCTAAGGTGACTAATAATACACCAATAATAATAATGATGATCAACCAAGAGATCATAAATGCGAATTAAAATTAATAAATGATTATGATCACAAATAGAAATTAAAAGAATTAAATGCAAAATATATCTATCATTAATATCTACCCGTCAAAGCGACGCGGTAAAATAGTCAAATTAATATAAAGACGATACGAAACAAGTACATGATCGAATAAATATCGGGGCTTCACATGAAATTTCAACCTTTATGCATAAAATAGCAGAAGTCAATTAATATAAACTGTACTGGAAATAAATTTTTTATTTTCAAATCTGTTTTAAGTTTGTTGGGAAAATTAGAGAAGTAAATTTCTAGTACAGTTTGTATTATACAATGGAAAATGGAATTACAAATTACAGAACATCAACATAAATATGTAATAAACGAAATTACATAAGCACAATATAAAATTGGCCCGAATCGTGTGTTGAACACACTATCCTTAAAACAGATTTGTTCCCTATTCTGGATTTCTGTTTCCCAGGATAAGACGGGAAAATCGGATTACCTCAATTCCAGTGAACTGAAGACTATGCTTGGAAATCACCACCAAAATGCAATTGGAAGCCAAAGAATACAAGAGCAATATGCAAGAACTTTTGTTATGCAAATGTAAGAGTTGAATTGTGTAGATTGTGAAAACCATGGACCTCCTTTTTATAGGCTTCAAGATCAAGCCACATTAACTCCCCATTACCCCATGACTTGGGGCATTCACTTTCCACTCCTCCATGACTTGGGAGTTTCAAGTGTCATCACTTTCCCACTCCTCCATGAGTTGGGAGTTTCAAGTGTCATCACCCTCCCACTACTCCATGAGTTGGGAGTTTTAGGTGTTACAAAATTAAATACCATTGGAGTTAAATATTGTCCAAGAAAATTATGCCAAAAGCACAATTTCCATTCAAGTTTTCCAATAATATCATCCGTAATAATGATGAATACTTTATTGATGAAATTCAATAATATTGAGATGATCGTTGGATATCCACTCAAAAAGCAGTGTGGAGATTTGTCAAGATTCAACTACAAATTAAGATTAGATTTGTTAGTTGATTATGTATTAAGGACATTTTAGTCTTTGAAGTTAGTTAGTTAGGTTGAGTATTATAAATGTAACAGTAATTATTTTATCGTCATAAAGTTGTATTCTCTAAACTCTCTGTAGAATTTATCTTTTACTCTTCGATGGAAGAATGATTTTCCAATTAACACATTTCAACATGGTATTAGACTATTAGTATAGCAATTCACATCCGCTGTCATTTTCTTCTCCAATTTTTTTGATTCTCGGTCAATTACTTGGAATTGAGGTCGCTATGTTCTATGTAAATGTTGAAGTGCAAGGCGATGAAATCAAGTCTTCCGTCCACAACAATGTCATCAAACTTAATGCCAAAGATCTTGCTAAGCAAAAACTTGATCGCGAAAATCTTACCGCAAGCGTACGGTGTCAAGTTTTAGTATAGGTTTTGAAAGTAGGGTTATCGTCTCCACAGGGATTGTTATCGAATTTTATACTAAGTACTATAATTAAAATAGCTTAATTCTATCTAGAAATCGAAAAGAGATGGATTGTTTATTAAACTAAAAATTAAACTAAGAATTGGTTCAGACAAATTATCAAACACGTAGAAAATGAATTCTAGAGGGTTGATTTCACCTAGTTATCCCCTATGTTCTCAATCCAGTTTATAAATCACAAGTTATTAATCTATAAGCCAATATTCCTACCGTTTATCACTTCATCTCTCGAGTGCCAAGTGATTATAGGTTCCAATTTCTGATTTCGATATCTCTATAAAAATCATAAATTAAACCCTAATACGCTCAATGAATATTCATTCACCAACTTCAAAAGATTCATAAATCTCTCGATTCTATGAAACCCTAGGTTGTGCTATTCTAAGGTCACGTGTTCAGTTACCTCTCTCGAGCGTCAAATTAAACACGCCAAACAATCTAAATTATTGATCAGATAATCCAGATGCATCCAAATCAAATAGCACAAATAGATTAATAAACATGCAAATTTCATAAACTAGAAATCAAAACATAGGTTCAAACATAAGTTACATCAATCCCCTAGAAAAATAGGTTTAGCTCATAATAGATGTACAAAAACTCATGAAGAAGTAATTATACATTGATAGGGTTCAACAAAGATGCTAGAAAAATAATTCCGAATGATTAAAGGAGGAATCTTCTCTGTTTCCGGAAGATAGATGCCTTGAATCTCGCCCGAACTCTTTCTCCTTGCTCAAAATCGCCCCTTGTGCTCTCCAAAATGTCCAACCCCTGTTTTTCCGTCCCTTGTTCTATTTATAGGCTTAAAACCCTAAAAACTCCGTCCAAAAAGGCCCAAAATACGTTCGAGGCCCAAATGCGCGCGTTGCAGGCGCTAGAAATGGCGTCTTCTGCCTGCGCTCTCTCCCAAGCCAACGCACGACTGCAGCGCTGGTTGTTGGCGCTGCAGTGTGCGCACTGTTGTCGTCCACCGCTGTGGCAAGCTTTTTGTCTCAAACGCTGTACCAATTTCGACCACCGTATTTGTGGCGCGGGTTTTGCGCTGCTAACGGCGCTTCGATCTTGCTCGATATATTTCCGCTTTTTAGCTCCCATAATGCGATCTTCACCACCCAAACACGTTTTTAATCGTTTTTAACCATTTCGGCTATCAAAATCAGTCCCGATTCTCGACGACAACTAATGACACAAACTCGACTCAAACGACACTAAAATACCCGAAAACAACGCAAAATCCTCGTCTAGAGCACTCAATACGTTGGTATAAAAACCAACTTAACAAATACCCCCAAACAAGGCGTTTGCTTGTCCTCAAGCAATTCAGGACTCTAAGAAAAAAACGACAAACATGAAGGAAAACAAAATGAAGACGACAGACTCAACAAACCAACTGCGAAACTTCACAACCAAACTCATTCGTCAAATTTCGTTTTACTATCAATCAAGCACGTATTTTCACAATGTGATAATGAAGGTGGAATGTTCATGCCAACTCCGTTTTCATTATCCAGATAGACTCACGCAATCAAGTGTTTTCAAAATGATCCACTTTTTTAATATAGAGATGAGATGTTTACCGGACTCCATAGGCTTGTCTTTCACACTAATCTCCACTAATGTAGGCTAATGTAACCCAAGGATCAATAGGACTTTTAAAGCTTGTAATGTGGGCTTAGGGTAAGGTAGGAAAATATAGGAAAAAGTGGCTCAAATCACCCAAACACACAATTAGCACTTCGAATCATCAATTAGCCCTACCCTTCACTTTTTGACATCCCCAATGTTTATGAACCTTCAATTCGCTGATTTTTCTCATTTTTTTTTTCGGAACCCCCAAACTTATTCTTTTGCGTACATGGGGTTTCATATTTTATTTTCTCGGGCAACTTCATTCAATTAAATTCACACCCTTCTCATTATACCCTCATCAACTTCCAATATTTTTCTATACTTTGTGTGTATGAGTGATGGGTAATTAGGATATTCACATTTAGACTCTGGGTATTAGATGGTTTGCCAAAGAAAACGGGTTTATACGGCTCAAGGGGAACACTAGGAAAATATAATACAAAGGTAGGCATTTAGGCTCGGCTTATTCAAAGATGGCCTAAATCACTTCCTTAATGTTACTTCACCTAGGATTTCGCCTCGACTAGTGATCAGACAAGTTCTAGAATCCGGTGGGATCATAAATGAAACACTCAATTGCATAATTCATCCCCAAATAAATCAACAGAGTTAAGCACATAGATGGAATTAATGGAAAGAAGATCAAATCACGGTTCAAACACATGCTCTTTTGACCGTTCAACTCATATTCAACAAATTCACTTAGTCATGCAAAGTATCACGATTTTACAAACGACAGGCTCGACTACAGACTCTTTTTTTTTTTTTTAACAAGACTCGACTCGAAGAATAAAAATAGACTACACCCCCAAATGAAAACAACATGGTCCCCATGGAGAGGTGAGAAAAGTACTTTCACGATAAGCGGGGACTAAGACTCCTCATCCCGAGTCGTGTGTGGCGGAATGTAGGTGGCGAGGCACCGGCGCGGTGGTGTAGGGAAGGAAAGCGAAGATGTGATGTCCATAAATCTCTGCGCAAAGACCGGTCGCGCTCATTCTCATACTCTTGTCGCTGAACTTCTTGCCGGTGCTCTTCTTGAAAGGCTACGGCTAAACGACGATGTGCTCGCCGCAACTCCGCAGCTGCGGGTAATATGCATGCATCGGGTCGTCTGAAATGCGGAAGGGTGGGACCGCTCTGAGCCGAAGAGGAAGTACCCGCGGCATGATGGGAATGAGATGGTGCGCCGTTGATTCAAGCAGCAGAAACATCGGCGAAGCGGCGGGTGCGATCATGGTCTATAATGTACCCTTCGCCCGGGATCGGGACACCATCGGTAGTGTCCTCGTGAGTGCAATGGTGGCGAATCAATTGGGCGCCTTAGGCGCTCGCTGGCTCATTCTTCTCTAACACAATACCTTCGCCCCGGACCCAAGCCGCAAATCGAGCCGGCATGCACATGCCCCGTCTTTTGTGGCAAATAGCTTGATGAATAGATTCTGCGATAATCACTACGGCGTCGGGTGGATGCCGTGTATAATAGCATATAACAACCGGGCACGGGCGTGACATCACTGAGATGGCTGGTCGGCATCAAGTTCTGGCAAAGAAAGTGGTACCATGCACGACTATAACGACTCGGTGTCGTGTGAGAAAAAACCATCGTACCCCCACCTTCGGGTGGGCGGCATTGATCTTAGGGCGGCGAGACAGAGCATGGACAATCATATCTAAATCCGGTGGCGCCGACAAGAAAATCTGTGTACGGGCTATGGTCAACTGCGGGTAAAGAATAATACTCTCGAATATCCGTTGGGGTGTAAGTGATCCGCTCGCCACGTAGATAAACATTCGTTGGGTCCTCATCTGGGTCCTTTGGCATTGGCATAGAATTCTTGACAAGTATCGGTGCAAATGGGGGTGGTGCACACAAATTTTGCCCTTGGCGCTCCGGATCATGCGGTTTGTAGATGACCATCCTGTGGTCCGGTTGGAAGCCCCGCTCGGCATTGATTCGCCGAGTCATTAGTTTGCCAAAAAATGTCTCTGTGCGGCTTGGCTAACAAATCTTTACGTGTCGTAGTCCGCCGAGGTAGATGCCTTTGCTTTGCCCTTACCATTCCCCTTCCTAGTCCTTACCATGACGATCACCTAGCAAAATAAACACACAAACACAACACGTGGAAACATAAAACTCGGTGAGGATGAATAATCAACAAGCAAGGTGGTTAGAAAAATGCACCCGAGTGTATGAATTAGCTACATTTCGAGATTACAAGTAATATTATGCAAGATGGCACTTCTACAATGTCAAAATCTCAATGGGGCATTTTAACAAACACATGGTGTGCGTGAAATTGGGAGAAAGTGATGAATGCAATTTTAGTACAATTCAATCCCAAAAATTTCACATCCAAACCTAGTTCTAACATGCTCAAGCTCAACACAATCACAACACAATTCAATATTCAACATATAAAGCTCAACCCACCCAATGCCTTAGCACAAAATGAAAGAATTTGGGGATGACCTTGGGGTGGGGTTTTGGAAGCAAGAAACTTACCAATTGATGAGTGGTGAGGATGAGTGTGATGTGTGGTGTGCTAGATTGGCTCCTTGTAGAGAGGAGAGGAGATTTTCGTGAGTTATGATGAAAATGGCCCTATACCCGTCGAGTTGAGAGGGAGGGATGTGTATTGGTGTGTTTAAAATAAAAAGCGAGACCTGGGCGTTTTGTACAAAAAATTTTTGTAGCTAGCAGCATTGCCGGATTGTGCAGTACGCGCCATAAGCATTTTCATTGTACCATTTTTGGGGGAAATGACTGCAGCTCCCCCTTGCCAGCAATTTAAACCCTGGCACATTTTTCCTTTTTTCGCTTTTTTTATAGAGATATATATATATATATATAATCGCACGTCTCGCACGCACAAATAAGAAAAAGTCGGGTGTGATGCAACTTGCTACTCCTAGAATGCAAAAACAAAAACAATGCAACTATGATGCAATTTAACGAAAGATAAAAAGAACTACTAAACTAAATCGATACTACGAAAGCAATAACCATGGCTTGGGTTGCCTCCCAAGCGCTAAATTCTGATCTTGACCCGGACTTTGTCGGTCAATCACGAATCCGCATCTCCGAGCGGGAGATTGAGAATTTTCGGGCTTCATCACCAAAATAGTGTTTTAACCTTTGCCCATTAACTCGAAACGTCTTGCCATCCTTACTCGCAAACTCAACTCAAAGACCGAACGGCGAAACACGCTCGATGACAAGCGGCCCGGACCATCTCGATTTCAGTTTTCCGGGAATAATTTCAACCGAGAATTGAATAATAATACTCTTTGGCGGGAGAAATTCTCGCCTCAAAATCATTTTATCATGCCATTTTTTTTGTCTTTTCTTTGTAGATTTTGGCATTCTCATAGGCCTCATTCGAAATTCCTCCATCTCATCAAGTTGCAATAGCTATTCTCCCGCGGCCTTCAAGTCAAAATTCGGTTTCTTCACGGCCCAATAAGCACGATGCTCTAGCTCGACCGGCAAGTGACATGCCTTCCCAAACACCAAGCGATATGGGGACATACCAATAGGCGTTTTAAAGGCGTTCGATATGCCCAAAGTGCATCATCCAACTTTTGAGCCGATCCTTGCGATTACGACTCACAATCTTCTCAAGAATTTGCTTCACCTCACGATTTGAAATTTCGGCTGTCCATTCGATTGCGGGTGGTAACCTAAAGCAACCTTGTGCCTTACACCATACTTAGAGAGAAGGTTATTAAACGAGTTTATTGCAAAAATGAGTACCTTCATCACTAACAATAGCCCTAGGAGTGCCAAAACGAGTGAATATGTGCTTGTGTAAAAATTTCAACACTACCTTGGCATCATTGGTAGGCGTAGCAATTGCCTCCACCCATTTAGAAACATAATCAACCGCAAGAAGGATATAGGCATGTCCAAATGAAGGGGGGAAATGGACCCGTGAAGTCAATCCCCCAAACATCAAACAATTCTACTTCCATCATGTTGGTGAGAGGTAATTCATGGCGTCGGGAAATGTTGCCAACTCGCTTTTTGTCACAAGTCCGCAAAAAAGTATAGCAATCTTTGAATAAGGAAGGCCAATAAAAACCAGTTGCAATACCTTAGCGGCCCCGTGCGGGTTGGCCCAAAATGACCACCATATGGGGCGGCGAGAATGGCAATCTTTGTAAAATCTCCTCTACCTCCTCTCGAGGCACACAACGTCGGATAAGCGAATCCGCACACCTCTTGAACAAAAGCGGATCATCCCATAAGTATGATTTAACATCATGCATAAATTTCTTCTTCTCGATGTGAAGTCAAATCCGGGAGGCAAGACTCCACCAACCGGATAATTCACAAAATCAAGCATACCATGGGAGATGAGCCGCTGCAAAATACGCTCATCCGGGGAAAGACTCTGAATCGGAACTTCAATTAGCTCATTGGGCTAGTCTAACCTCGATAAATGGTGGCTACCACATTCTCGCTACCCTTCTTATCCGGATCTCAATATCAAATTCTTGAAGAAGGAGAATCCATCTAATCGATCGTGGTTTCGCATCTTTTTCGCAAAGAGATACCGAATAAAGCATGATCGATGTAAACAATAACCTTGGTACCCACCAAATAAGCCCGAAACTTGTCAAATGCAAATACAATCTGCGAGCATCTCTTTTCCGTGGTGGTGTCATTTTCTTGGGCATCATCCAATGTCCAGGCTTGCATAATAGATGGCCTTGAAAATTTTATCTCGTCTTTGCCCCAACATGCCCCTCTTGCATAATCACTAGCATCACACATGAGCTCAAAGGGTGTGTCCAATCCCGTACCACCATAATAGGAGCGGAAATAAGTGCCTTCTTAATGTGCTCAAAAGCACTCGCAAACAAAGATCATCAAAACAAAAAGGCACATCTTTCTCGAGAAGATTACATAAGGGCTTGGTTATTTTTGAGAAATCTTTAATGAATCGACGATAAAAACGGCATGCCCTAAAAAACTCGAATCCCTTTTTACGTTTCTCGGAGGTGGTAATTTTTCAATCACCACTATTTTCGCCCGATCCACCTCTAATCCGCCTCGGATACTCTATGACCAAGTACAATGCCTTCTTTCACCATGAAGTGACATTTCTCCCAATTAAGCACTAAATTTGTGTCTTGGCACCTTTGTAGAACCAGAGATAAATTATGGAGGCAATGATCAAAAGAATTACCAAACACCGAAAAATCATCCATAAAAACCTCCATAATTTCCTCCACCATGCCATGAAAAATAGACATCATACATCTACGGAATGTGGTGGTGCATTACACAACCCAAAAGGCATCCTTCGGAATGCAAAGGTACCATAAGGACATGTGAATGTGGTTTTCTCCTGATCCTCTGGAGCAATCGCAATCTGATTATAACCCGAATATCCATCAAGAAAACAATAGTAGTCATATCCACCAACCTATCCAACATCGATCAATAAAAGGTAAGGGAAAGTGGTCTTTTCGAGTGGCTTTGTTCGGTTTCTGTAATCTATGCATACTCGCCACCCGGTCACCGTGCGTGTAGATATTAACTCATTATTGGAATTTTTCACCACGATCATCCCCCTTTTTTGAACTACTTGCCTTTGGACTTACCCATGAGCTATCGGATATGGCAAAAATGATGCCGGCCTTAAGCCACTTAAGAACCTTAGCTTTAACTACTTCTTTCATTGCGGATTAAGCCGTCTTTGGTGTTCAATAGATGGCTTGTAAGAGTCCTCCATGAGAATTTTATGCATCACTATAGAAGGGCTGATTCCTTCAAATTGGCTATCGACCATCCCGGTCGATTTATGCTTTCTCAAAATGCGCAACAACTTATCTAACTCGAAGGGGATAGAGAGGCGGAGACTATTACCGGATGTGCATCATTCTCTCCCAAAAATGCATACCGTAGATGTGTAGGAAGTTCCTTCAACTCCGGAGTGACCTTCGGGATTTCCTCAATGATTTGTATCTCCCAAACTCTCCTTCGGACCCTTGCTTGTGTCAACTTTGTGTGGCATCAAGAGACAACACGTAATCAATAAGTCAATGTCATCAAAATCATATTCCATACCTTGCACTAGGGATTGGGTGAGACATCTTTCGGTGGATCCCGGTAATATGTCGAGCTATTTACGGCGAGCACACTGCTCCGCCAAGTCTATGAAATGGCAAGTGTGTTGTTCTTCTTGGAATTTCATCGCATTATAAATGTTGAACATCACTTCCTCTTCATTAACTCGCAAAGTCAGTTCACCTCGTTGAACATCGATTAATGCACGACCGGTGGCCAAAAATGGTCTCCCCAAAATTAATGGAACCTCTCGATCCTTCTCCATATCCAGTACAACAAAGTCTGTCGGAAATATGAATTTGTCCACCTTCACCAAAACATCTTCGATTACGCCTCGCGGATATGTAAGCGATCTGTCCGCCAATTGTAAGGTGATGGTGGATGGCTTCACCTCTCCAAGACCTAGTTTCCTGAAAACAGACAAAGGCATAAGATTAATGCTAGCACCAAGATCGCAAAGGGCTTTATTAAAAATAGAAGCACCAATTGTACAAGGGATAGTGAAACTCCGGATCTTTCAATTTCTGTGGTAGCTTCCTTTGCAAAATAGCGATGCATTCTTCTGTAAGCTTTACAGTCTCGAACTCGCCCAACTTCCTCTTTTTCGACATCACATCCTTCATGAATTTAGCATAATTAGGCATTTGCTCGAGTGCATCAGCAAATGGGATGTTGATGTGAATTTTCTTAAAAATTTCCAAGAACTTCGAAAATTGAGAATCTAGCTTCTTTTTCTGAAATCTCTGAGGGAAGGGGAGTGAGTTAGGCACTAGAACCGCAGAATCAAGAATGGGAGCAGATTTAGGCTTGGTAGCCTCCATCTGCTCGTTGCTCTGCTTATCTTCTTCTTGTTTCGACTCCTTCTCAATAGGTACTTTAGAATCAGAAGGATCCTCTTGGGTGGCATGAGATGGAAGCTTAGGAGCATCATATGTAGTACCACTCCTCAACTGGATGGCTTTACAATGTTCCCTCGGATTCACCTCAGTATTACTTGGAAAATTTTCTTTCTTCTGCTGAGAACTTATGGCGGTAGCTAATTGTCCCATTTGGGTTTCCAATGATCTAAGGTGTGTCTCCATAGTAGACATTTTTGTGCCCAAGTTATCAATCTGTGCATCGCTTCTATTCAGCCGATTTCTAGTCTGCACAATAAATGTCTGAGTATTTCTTGACGTTGTTTCTTCTCACCTACGGGTGCATTAGAGCTAGATGGATTGGTGTAACCGGAGGTGGATTCAACACGTTTCTATTATTCTTTGTAGGAGAAGTTCTCATGATTGCAAAGTCCCGGGTGATAATGAGTAGGTAATCGAGTGCCTCGATTGTTAAAACCTCGGTTATTCACATAGTTGGCTTGCTCGGCATCGAATGTTGCAACCTCACGACGGCCACTGGTATTTCGGTGCATTGCGATGTTCCGCCCGAATTCATGATGGCGATTGTTTCGACAATCTTGATATTTGAGATGCTAATGCCGACATATGATCCAGCTCAAGGACACCAGCAACTTTCTTTGGTACTAATCTGTCAGAAGGCCATTGATAGCTGTTTGTGGCCATTTCTTCAAGAAGAAGTAATGCCTCAGTCGGAGTTTTAGCCATCAAAGTGCCTCATCTTTGCATCTAGTATTGTCCTCGTATGCCCGTTCAAACCATTGTAAAAGTATTGGACTCTCTGCCAGTCCGCATAACCATGTTGTGGGCATCTTCTCAACAGATCCTTATATCGTTCCCAAGCTTCATATAGTGGCTCAAAGTCGATTTGTTGGAATTGAGCTATCTCGCTTTTCAGTTGGAGCGTCTTGCTGGGAGGGAAGAACTTTGTCATGAATTTTTCAGTCAGATCGTCCCAACTAGTGATACTCCCAGGTGCGAACGTCTGTAACCACTGTCTGGCTTTATCCTGGAGTGAGAACGGGAAAAGCCTCAGCCTAATCGCCTCATCAGACCTACCATTCATCTTGATGGTGTCACAAATCTCCAAGAATGTCGCCAAATGTGTATTCGGATCATCCACCTGGACTCCCCCAAACCGATTCTGCTGAACCATGCTTATGAGGCCTGGTTTCAATTCGAAATTATTTGCATTTATAGGTTGGCGCACAATTCGGAGTAGTTCAGTTCAAGGCGGTAGGAAATAATCCCGGATTGCCCTTTCTGGTGCATCAGGTTGTGGTGGCATATTCACAACCCGATTTCCGTTATTCTCATTGTCTACAACGTCTGCCATTGCTCGATTCTGTGCTCGCTTTGCTGCTCTTATTGCTCGAAGTGTCCGTTCAATTTCTGGATCAAAATGAAGCAAATTAGTATTTTCAGAATCTCGCATAAACAAATAAATCAATGAGAAATACGAAATTATAACTCCTAAACTAGTCTAGATTAGTATTAAGACTACTTGGTAAAAATATTAGTTTAAAATAGGATAAAACAATCCCCGGCAACGACGCCAAAAACTTGATCGCGAAAATCTTACCGCAAGCGTACGGTGTCAAGTTTTAGTATAGGTTTTGAAAGTAGGGTTATCGTCTCCACAGGGATTGTTATCGAATTTTATACTAAGTACTATAATTAAAATAGCTTAATTCTATCTAGAAATCGAAAAGAGATGGATTGTTTATTAAACTAAAAATTAAACTAAGAATTGGTTCAGACAAATTATCAAACACGTAGAAAATGAATTCTAGAGGGTTGATTTCACCTAGTTATCCCCTATGTTCTCAATCCGGTTTATAAATCACAAGTTATTAATCTATAAGCCAATATTCCTACCGTTTATCACTTCCTCTCTCGAGTGCCAAGTGATTATAGGTTCCAATTTTCGATTTCGATATCTCTATAAAAATCATAAATTAAACCCTAATACGCTCAATGAATATTCATTCACCAACTTCAAAAGATTCATAAATCTCTCGATTCTATGAAACCCTAGGTTGTGCTATTCTAAGGTCACGTGTTCAGTTACCTCTCTCGAGCGTCAAATTAAACACGCCAAACAATCTAAATTATTGATCAGATAATCCAGATGCATCCAAATCAAATAGCACAAATAGATTAATAAACATGCAAATTTCATAAACTAGAAATCAAAACATAGGTTCAAACATAAGTTACATCAATCCCCTAGAAAAATAGGTTTAGCTCATAATAGATGTACAAAAACTCATGAAGAAGTAATTATACATTGATAGGGTTCAACAAAGATGCTAGAAAAATAATTCCGAATGATTAAAGGAGGAATCTTCTCTGTTTCCAGAAGATAGATGCCTTCGAATCTCGTCCCGAACTCTTTCTCCTTGCTCAAAATCGTCCTTGTGCTCTCCAAAATGTCCAACCCCTGTTTTTCCGTCCCTTGTTCTATTTATAGGCTTAAAACCCTAAAAACTCCGTCCAAAAAGGCCCAAAATACGTTCAGGCCCAAATGCACTTGTGGCTGCAGCTTAGCTAGAAATGGCTTGCTAGCACTTTGCGCTTTCCCCAAAACCCGCGCTGCAGCCTTTTGTTGTCGTCCATTGTCGTCCACCCAGGCTACTTGCTGTGCCCGTAGCTGAGCCTTGCGCCGCGCCTTTTTGTCCTCAAACGCTGTACCAATTTCGACCCCAAGGGCGCTGCGGCGGGGTTTTTGCTCGCGGCGCTATTCGATCTTGCTCGATATATTTCCGCTTTTTAGCTTCCATAATGCGATCTTCACCACTCAAACACGTTTTTAATCGTTTTTAACCAGTTTCGGCTATCAAGATCAGTCCCGATTCTCGAACGACAACTAATGACACAAACTCGACTCAAACGACACTAAAATACCCGAAAACAACGCAAAATCCTCGTCTAGAGCACTCAATACGTTGGTATAAAAACCAACTTAACACACAGTTTGTTGCCGCGGAGGGTTTAAAGGACATCTCTGAGCAAGATGTCGACTTAGTTGCGGCTTGGAAAGAAGTTTCCAAGCCCGAGTGTGATGTGAAAGTGGTCTATTCAACAAAGAAATATTCCTTGAAGGATGATTATCACAAGCTGATGGATGTCGTCTCAAAGTGCGTATACATGAAATTTGGAAGATTTAACCAACTTTCAAGAATAAGTTGATCGTGATGGTTGCGATCATGCAAGAAAAGAAAGTAAACTAAGTTGAGTTTGTCTACAGCAGACTCTGCCAAAATGTGCTGAACAGGACCTACAAGGATGAAGGGTCCTTTGGATGTTCCTTAGTTTATGGCTTGGTTATTGGCCATCTTATGGAGGTGAAGAGCATTATGCTCCACCATGGCAAACCTTTTCATGTCAACAAACAGATGTTTCGAGGAAACCTCTCAGCAGCCTAGAAGAGAGATCATGCTAGAAAGGCTAATACAATTGAGGGGGAATCAGTTGATCCTGAAGACACGGCTGAGGCTGCTCCAGCTAAGAAGAGAGTTGTGGTATCTAAGCCTGCTCCTGCCCCCACAGCCAAGCCAAACAAAGAACCTGCTCCCACAGCAAAGTCCAAAGTACCTGCCCATGCAGCCGAGTCACCTGCCCATGCAGCCGAGACTCTTGCTCAAGCAACCAAGGTAGAAGAGGAAACCCATATTCCCATCCCTTTCGTGAAGAAAAATTGCACTACCAAGACAAAGAAGGCAGCTGCGAAAACCATTACTTTTGAGGAACCTGATAACGTTGAACCAAAGGTTCCCCTGCTCCCATCCAGAAAGAGACAGTTGTTTAGGCGTTCTGAGCTTGAAAAGATAGTTGAATTTGGTACCCAGCCGGAGAAGGAAGTTGAGACTACTGATGCTCAGGAAGAGCAGTGTTCCAAAGTTGTTGACGAACCAAAAGTCTATTGATGATGATCAGCAGAGGATCTAAGAAGACCCAGTTGTGAGGAAGACAACTGAGGAAATTGAAGCAGTTGAGATAACAGATCCCGAAATTTAAAAAGTTGTCTCCCCTTCTATGATGAAAACTGCTGAACTTGAGGAAGAGCATGGTCCTTTAGCCCCTATTCCGGAGACCGGAGAGGAAGATGATGATGATGACCTAATTATGTACTCTCTCATTTACCCTGACATTCAGAGACGATTAAGGGAATGAAGGGCATGGAACTTGGACCACTCAAGGGTGCAGTTCACTCGCCCTGAGTTTATTGAGAAGGAAGAAGAGCTTCTCCGATTCCTTGGAGTTACAACAATCCAAGTTGCACTAAATGAAGAAAACTGCTTTACATCCTCCACATAATTAAGGAGGATGAGAAGGAGAAAGCAGAAGAGCGAGCTAGAGCCTTGGAGAACGCCAATGTATGTCAGCAGACTGGGACTTATGATCATTTGCATGAGTCTACTGATAGTGATAAAGATATGGATCCAGCTGCTACAGCAGAGAAGTCAGATATGCAGCAAGCCTTGCTGGAATCCAAAGCCATACACGAGCAGAGCCTATTTGAAGGTCCAGGAGAGTCCTCTCAAACTCTCCTGCAGGCTGGTCCTTTGAGAGTGGGGTAGCAGATTGCTACAACCATAGCTACCACCACATCTCCTGTGCACTCACCAAGAGGCTCGCAGGGACTTGGCGATGAAGCTGGGAAATTGGGCACCCAAGCCAAGCCAACCCATAAAGAAGGTGTTCTCACACCTGCCCCTGTAGCTGTACACTCAAAGGGAGAAGATGTGTCTCATGAGCAGAGTGACCCCGCTCCCATTCACTCAGCTGGTGAGCCAGCTGAGGAGGAAACTCTCTCCACCACAGCTGGGTTGGAGGTTGTTGTGAGAGACATATCAGTGAAGTCAGGAGGCGAAGTTGAGAAAGAACCAACGAAGGAGTAGAGTGACATTGACGACGCTCAAACAATTAAGTCTATTTCTGCTGAGATGTCAGCTACCTTGAAGGCCGATGAAACTGCTACCACAGCTGAGCCAAAGGATCGTGAAGCCCTGGGAGTTAACACTTTGGGCTCTGAAAGTGCAATCCAAGGGGTTGAGACTCCTCTGGATGCCATTGTTCAAGACCCTAAGACAGCTGAGTTTGTCTAAGGGATTGAAGAAGGCCCTGCAGCAGTGGAGATTGTTGGGGGTATTGAAGGCCAAAAGGAGGTTGAGACTTCCCTTGGTAAAGATGATGGGAACAAGAACATCCCTCAAATTGAAGGCGCAACCATGGAAGGAGTAATTGGTGCCCTTCATGACTCTGAAGAAAACATAGACACATCATTTCTAGGGTAAGAGGATGAAGCTGAGTCCACCATGCCTGAAGATCCTTTAGTGGACCTAGCTACTAATGTTCAAAAATCTCTGAGCCAAGCCAGTGACAAGACGGCTAGGATGAGATTCAATTTTGATGATGAGCCAACTCCATAGGTCTCATCATTCTTCGATGAAGCTGATGATACAGCTGAGGACAAGACTACTCAATTGAAAAAATCCACTGAGACCGAGAAAGCTGTTAAGACAGCTGAGGCTCAGTCAGTTGGGCAAACCATCTCAACTGCCCCAGCTGGAATTGAGTCATCTGCACATGCACCCTCAGCTACAGCAGTAATGACTTCTACAGCTTAGTCACATGCTCCCACAGTTGCGACACCTGCCAATGAAGTCGCCGCAGTCGAGGCACAAAGAGCTGAATAAACGCAAACACCTCCGCAATAAGATTTTCCATATGTGTGCGATGATGCTTTTCAAGACATGTTCCCCTTCTCTAAGGATCTGCCTGAAATAGAGGAAGAAATAGCTGCTGAAGAAAGGAGATACACCGTCAGAGAAGAGCCATTCATTCCTACGTATACGATCATTCCAGCGGACTTTATTTTGACACAGAATGGCCAGTAGTTGAATCAGACAAGAAAGCTGAGTTCCGCAAAGTCTTCAAGATAATTTGTGAAGAGATTGAGAAGATGGAACGTCATCAGGCCTCTCTAGACAATCACGATGCCACTCTCACATCTGATTTGAGACGCATTGTGGTAAGAATAAGGGAATGGGCTCAACAGCAGACTACCATGCAAATAGAGCAAGTCTGATATTTCAAGGCTCTATATGGAAGGATGCTTGTATGGAGTGCAGATAACTCCATGTACAGGCAGAGGATGAATGAGTACATTTAGAGGATTAACCAGTCCCATAAGACGAATATGGAGCTACTGCAACATTTCCATAGAAATGAGATTACCAGACTCGAGAACAACATGAATGACAAATTCAGTCTTCTCATGGTTGTAATGAAGATCATATCAGCCGAGTCTAAGGTTACTTGCTCAGAGTTTTGAAAGGCGTATGATACAACAGACTCCAAGCAAAACTCGACTAACCACCGTATGGACTTTATCCTCAGTGGATTGTTCCCTGGGATCCCTCTTTCTTTTGTGATGATGCCAAAAAGGGGGAAGATGAGTTCCTTAAGGGATTGAGGGAAGAAAAATTGAAGCAAGGAGGTGACATAGCTAAGGAGTAAGGAAGTTCGAAAGATTTAAAGCTGATGTTTGCTGAAACCCCTCAGCTAGGTGATGTCACTGCCTCCATTCTTCAGCGAACTTCATGTGACCTTACCCATTGAGAAATCTGCAATGGCCATGGCAGATAAAAGAAAGGCCATTGAAGCTGAAATTGAGGAGTTAGCTGAAAAGGAAGAAGCTCGCGTTCAAGAGATAAGAAAGTAATATGGTGGTCTTCCAATCGGAAAAGATCATGATGTTATGCCTGATGATGGATTTGAGCCTAGATCAATTGAAGAGTTTAAGACTCTAGAATCAGAAGGCCACTTTCAAGGAATGACTCTATCTCAAGCTTGGGACTGGTAGTGGGAGAAAGGTCTGAACCTATGCAAAAGAGCTGATAAGCAGCAGACTTCCAGCAGTCACTCGGCTGGAAAGTAGAAGACTCCAGTACAGTACACTCCTAGAGGTGGAAGAGTTGAGTCAGGAAGAGAAAGAAGTGGTGGTGGAAGAGGCTCCCAGCATCGACCAAAACCAAAAGATGTATCGTATGTAGATCCTGAGAAGAAAGACATTATCTACTGGGCTGGATATGATCATCTTGCCAACCGAGAGGTTGAAAGAAATAACGCTGAAGCTGGAAGAAGACAGGAAGAAGAAAATCTAAGGCAAACAAGAGAATGGCTCGAGAGGAAGCAAAGGGATGACCCTGCTGCCAAACGGGCCTATGAAAAGAAGAAGAAAGAAGGAGAGGAAAAGAAAAGAAAAAGAGCTGAAGATGAAGAGAGGAGAAGGAAGCAACGAAGGCGTTGAAGTGTTGTTGTGAACCCCTTCATGTATTTTTATTGTAAATACATTTTCATGTAAGTCTTCTGTAACAGCTGTGCATACATAATGTTGTAACTTTAATGTATAAAGCTCTGATACTTAATTGTAAACAACTTTGTAAAGGGCAATAATGCTATGAGAAATATAATAAGATTCAAGCATACATTCTCCGTTACTACAATGTCTATATTTTCTTGATATTTATTTGTAGTGTATGGTTTAAGTTTTGGCATCATCCAAAAGGGAAAAATTGTTAGGAAATTTAATTGTTAGATTTTGATGATACCACATAAAACTTAAACTAGGAAGTTGACACCCCTATTTTTCTTGTAATTATTAAACGTAATGGATAAGAACTGAAAAAGCTGAGTTAAGTCAGCCAAGTCGAATTACAGGAAGTCAACTACAGACTATACTAAGGACTCTGCTGAAAGTCAGCTGAACACATCTTAGAGGATGACATGAACTCGACTGAAGAAGAATCAGCTGAGGAACAGCTGTGAGAAACGTCATCAAGTCCATCAGTTAAGTTACAGTTGAGTCAATTGAAGAAGACTCAACTCAACTAGGGTTACAAAAGGCAGTCAAGTGAAGGCAACTGACAACAAACTGTTGCACAAAAATCAAGGAGATTACTTAATTTAGTAATGACTCCATACTGCCAGGTCCTAAGAATAAACAAGTTCAAGGCGTGCGGATTAAAATAAGCCAAAGGGAATTCTTAGTGGGTGTCAGACCCTGAAAAGCTGGAATATTCAAGGATGCGAGGAAGTGGCATTATCACACGCAGTGAAAGCATGTTAGGACAAGCCAACGTCCATCAAAACATATTGTTTGAATAATTATCTATCTCTTCAATGGATAATTATTCAAATAATAATATAAAAGGTTGAGGATTCAAAAAGAAAAGTATGTATTCAAAAACAGAAAGAGATAAAGAAGGAGACACAAGAAAGATACAAATTGCTAAGCATACAAATTCAATATAAAAAGAAAATCATTCATTAATCCTCAAGCCAACAAGTTAAAAGATTTTGAACTCCAACACTCATTGTGAAGGAAAGAAGAAATCACCAAGTTGAATAGGAACTTTTGTAAAAACAACCAGGGGTCTACTTTCCAAGTGAAGGATTGTAGAAAAGTTCAAGGTTGAACCCAGATTCAAGTTTGTTGGAGGGCTCTATGATCAAATCCAAGAACTTGAAGAAGAGAGCTGTAGTAGCAAGGCAGCCGCCTAGTAAAGAAGTTGAGTCGCAAAGGGAAGCCAGTTGTGTGATCAAGGCATCTCAAGATTGAGTCGCAGTAGAAGTCAGTTGTGTGATCAAGACTATCTCCAGACTTTTCACCACTTTGTAAACTAATCATTACTTAGTGGATTTCTCCAGGAGTTGGAGAAAAGAGTATTAGAAGAATTACCCCATCTTCGAACCTCTATAGAAAAATATATGTGTCTATTTACTTTCAATATTTATTTTCTGCATACTTACCTTACATCTGCTGATAATCTTACAATTTGCTATTCCATCAGATAATAAGTTAAGTGCTAAAACAACCTTTAAATTTATCGAGGATGTTAAGTCTTCCGCTTCTAAAACCAAATCATCTAAGTAAAACATTTGGATAATACAGTCGAGTTACACTAACAACAACTTTCAAGTCTGTTAAGTAGGAAACTCAGTTGAACTATCAACTTAGTTGTCCTTTGGACATAGCTAATTTGAGCCAACTCTGTTGCCAATTTTTAAAATGATTTTTGCAAAGTTTAGTAAGGTTTATTCAACTTCCCCTTCTAAACCTTACTTCACACCCCTTGGGACCTACAATATTGTCTAATGGTACAATCTTGCATATTGAAAATACATTATTATCTAGTAGATCAAAAAGAAAACTATTAAGTTTTAAGGATGTGCGTAATAATGGCTATCAGTTGGAGACACTAAAATAAAATAATAAAGAGTGTGTATGTATCACATCCTATAAAATGGGAAAAAGAATTACCCATGAGAAATTTGAAACAACAACTTCTAGATTGTATATTGTCCAAATTAAAGATTTTGAATCCTACGCCACCATGCCTTAGAAGCTGGTGAATCCGGATATATTTGGGTTATGGCATGATCGCCTAGATTACCCAGGAAACACTATGATGCATAGAACTATTGAACAAACTAATGGATATCCATTGAAAAGTACGAAGATGCTAATGTCCAAAGATTATTTCTGTGAATCGTGTTCACAAGGAAAAATTATTACTAAACCTTCCGTGGAAAATGATGGTTTTGAATCACCATCATTTTAACAACGTATTCATGGTGATATTTGTGGACCATTACATCCCGTAACTAGACCATTTCGATATTTCATGGTCTTAGTAGATGCATCGTGTAGATGGTCACACATATGTCTATTATCTACTAGAAATATTGCATTTGCTCGATTATTAGCACAAATTATTAAAATCCGAGTATATTCCTGATTATCCCACCAAGAATATAAGGATAGATAATGCCGGAGAATTTACATCAAAACATTTTGATGAATATTGTGCAACACTGGGAATTAATGTTGAACACATAGTAACACATGTTCATACTCAAAATAGATTGGCAGAATCCCTGATTAAATGAGTTCAAATCAATGCTTGTACATTATTAATGAGATCAAAGCTCACTAGTGCAGCATGAGGTCATGCAGTATTACATGCATCAACACTCATTAGATTACGCCCCACTGCTTATCATATGCACTTCCCAATATAATTAACTCTTGGTTTTGAGCCAAATATTCCGACCTACGCATTTTCGAGTGTGTTGTTCAGGTGTCGATTCCATCACATCAAAGGACAAAATGGGTCCACAACGTAGACTTGGTATATACGTTGGATTTGATTCTCCATCAATTATTTGGTATTTAGAACCAATGATGGGAGATTTATTTACTGCTAGATTTGCGGATTATCATTTTGACGAGACAACATTTCCATCAATGGGAAGGGACAAATATATTTTAGATAAACAAAAAACCAGTTGAGAGCATCTCTGGAATGAACAAAGCTTATCCCATTTAGATCCATGTACTTCTGAATGTGAAAGTGAGGTGAATAGAATCATTCATTTGCAAAATATTGCTAATAGACTTCCTAATACATTTAATGATGATAGTAAAGTCATGAAGTCTCATATTCCGGCTATAAATGCTCTAGCCATGATTATTGTTCCAAATGAAAATAAGAAAATGTGATATCCCACGACAAAAATGTGGTAGACCTATTGGCTCAAATGATACTATTCCTCGAAAAAAAAGAGGAGAACTGATACTAATGAGCATGCTCCAGATGAATATGTAGAGCCTAATATCTCAGAAAATATACAAATCAAAATTTTTGATAGCACCGAGAATCCCATGAGCTATAGTAATGAAATATGGGATCGAAATGAAAAAATTATTGATGATAAATTTGCATTCTCGATTGCTCAAGAAATTATGAATGATGATTATGATAGTGAACCATGTTTTATAATGGAATGTCGTCAAATGTCTGATTAGCCTATGTGGAAGGAAGCAATAAAATCTGAATTAGCTTCCCTAGAAAAACGAAATGTATTTGGGCAAATTGCTCGAACTCCAAATAATTTAAAGCCCATTGGGTACAAATGGGTATATGTTCAAAAAAGAAATGAGAAAAATTAAGTCTTGAAATATAAAACATGACTCGTGTCTCAAGGATTTTCTCAGAGACCTGGGATAGATTATGATGAAACATACACCTGTGATGGATACAATCACGTTTTGTTTTCTTATCAGTATAGTTGTCCATGAGAATTTAGACATGCGTCTAATGGACGTAATGACGGCATATCTATATGGTTCATTAGATTCTGATATTTATATAAAAATTCAGATGGATATAAAATGCCAAAATTAGATACTCCCCGTGAATTATACTCAATCAAATTAGAAAGATCGTTGTAAGGATTGAAGCAATCCGGTTGCATGTGGCATCATAGACTTAATGAATACCTTTCTAAGGAAGGTTATAAAAATAATACCATTTGCCCATGTGTTTTTATTAAAAGATCATATACCGAATTTGCTATCATTGATATATATATCGATGACATGAATTTGATTGGCACCCCTAAAGAATTATCCAATGTTGTTGAATATCTAGAGGAAGAGTTTAAGGTGAAAGATCTTGGAAAAACTAAACTTTGTCTTGGTCTTGAGTTACAACATAAAGATAACGGGATACTTGTCCACCGACTTACACTAAACGGATACTCAAACGATTTAATATGGACAAGGCTCAAAGATCCATTCCAACCAAAAGAATCTGATGAAGATATGTTAGGTCCTGAAGTGTCTTACCTTAATGCTATTAGAGAATTAATGTATCTAGCACAATGTACTCGACCTGATATTTCTTTTGCAGTAAATCTATTTGCATGATACAGTTCTAAGCCAACTCGAAGACACTGGAATGGTATTAAACACATTTTCTGATATCTTAGTGGTACTATAAATTTGGGGTCATTCTATTCCAAGGAATCCACTAACTCTGGATTAGTCGGTTATGCTGATGGGGGGTATAAATCTGATCCACATAAAGCTCAATCACAAACTGGTTATTTATTTTGCTATAACGGTACAATTATATCATAGCGATCCACCAAACAAACATTAGTTGCTACTTTTTCCAATCACTCGAAAATCGTTGCTTTTCATGAAGCTGGCAAAGAGTGTGTTTGGTTAAGATCAATTATAGCTCATATACAAAATCCTTGTCAGCTGAAACCAGCCACAAACACTCATACTATTATTTATGAGGATAATGCAGCATGCATAGCACAAATAAGAGATAGTTACATAAAAGGTTATAGGACCTAGCATATTTCTCCAAATTTTTTCCACACACATGAACGTCAGAAAAGTGGAGAGGTAGATATTCAGTAGATTTGCTCATGTCACAATCTTGCCTATTTATTTACAAAATCCTTACCAACGTCTACATTCCAGAAGTTGGTTTACGACATCAGAATGAGAAGAGTCCATATAAAGCAAGATTTATGGATCAATTATGCAGCTAATATTCTTCATTTCAGGGGGAGAAAATATATATTGTGCGTTGTACTCTTTCTCCATTCTGTCTGGTTTTTATCCCATTGGGTTTTTCCAACTTAAGGTTTTTAACGAGGCAGCTTATGCACAAGATCTGGAGTTGGGGGTGTACTCTTTTTCCCTTATGTTCGATTTTTTCCCATATGGGTTTTCCGACTTAAGATTTTTAACGAGGCATACTCATTAAGCTTCCTATAATGCTACGTTCAAGGGGGGAATGTTGTGATAATATGACAATTGTGCATATTTTTTATGTGGACTTTAGCATCAATTATATGGAGCACTAGTACTTTCCACATGTCAAAAAAGTTACCTAAATCATATGATTGAATAGTTGTCCAAATTTATCTATAAATGTTGAAGTCTTCATTCAATGAAGGATACGGAGCAAAATATTGTTAACTATTAGTGTTTACATATTTTGCATATTTCTCTACTATTATTTCATATCATTGAGATTATTTACAACAATACGGCGTTTTTATAATACTCATCAAGTACAAATGAAGATGATATCAACATGATTTCAATGTATGGTGAAAAGCATATCAACAATCTTAAGAAGTGTACAAAGAGATCATCGAAATCAAATAAGAAGATATGTCCTGTCGTAAATATCAAACCACAACACTACAAGAAAACAATCAAATTCCAACAAAAATGAAAACTGTTGGAATTTTTAAACTTCCAACGGAAATTCCAATGCTATATTATACTGTTGGAATATTCCAGTAAAAATTCCAATGGTAAACAAAACCGTTGGTATAAAATGTTAGAATTCATGTTTGAATTAAAATTCCAACGAAAATTCCAACACCACAACTAACCATTGGAAAATTCCAACAGTGATTCCAATATTAATAATAAAGCATTGGAAATGCTATTGGAATTTTAAAAATTCCAACATAAATTTCATCACTAAAACATATCATTGAAAATTTCCAACAAAAATTCCAACGGCAAACCAAATGTCGGAATTAATCATTGGAATAATTTTTGTTGGAGTTTTTAAAATTGCAACAGAAATTCCAGTGGTACAACATGTTGTTGGAATATTCCATTGGAAATTCCAATACCATTGGAAAATTTCAATAGAGGTTAAATAATTTGATAGTATAATCCATATCAATAAAATATATTTTCTCTTCTGGAGTTAATCATATTGAAAGTATATGGTTAAATGTGCTTGACTTGAGACAAATTTATGATGGGTGACCTACTGGGAAGTTAAAGATAATAAATAATGAGATAAATTGATTGAATATTCCAATGGATATATACCGTTAGACTAAATTCCAATAGTATAATTTCGTTGGAATAATCGTTGAAGTTTTTTCCAATAATTATATATATTTCAATGGTATAACTCTGTTGGAATTAGTGTTGGAAAAAATGTTGGAGTTGTTTCCAACGGTTATATATTAACTCCAATGGATAAATAATGTTGGAAATTCCGTCGGAATATTTTTCCAGTGGAATTTCATCATTCCAACAGCCATTTTACCAACGATGCATTCTATATTGGAATTTCCATTGGAATCGATAATTCCAATTGTAATTGGCCAAATTCTAACATATTTTTTCCGTTGGAATTTCCTTGTTTTCTTGTAATGGAAAAGTATAAACGTCTTAGGAAAATTTTGTTATGTTGTTCTTCATTAGATTTTAATTAGTTTCTTTGAGTTTTTCATTAAATATTTTATTTCATTAGTCACATCGTTCAAAACATAGTAAATCAATTATTTTTTTTTTCTCAATTTTGAAGTGCCTTGGAACTATGCATATCTTATTGATGAAATTCTTATAACTATATTTTTTCGTTTATAAAATATTTTTCAACTTTTTAAATGTTACACCATTTAATTAGTAAATAAATTATATCATCACGTGCAACACACATGCACCTTACTAGTTATGATCAACTAGTTTTTTATCCATACGATGCACAAACTTTATATATGTAAGACATTTGTTTTATACTGTGACATGCACATTTTCTTCCATAGTCCTATGAATTCTATATTTTCGTATCATGCATTTAGGGATGCCAACATCCTTAAATCATCCCCGTTGGTAACCGAATAGAATTGAACGAGGAATCTCTAACTAGTTGGAGGATGGGAGCAGGGATTAGGATTCCCCGCTTCTCTAGAACTAGAGATGGGACATGGATGATATTTGTATCCCCGTCCCTCTTTCCATTCCGATTAGTTAAATGGAAATTGTATGTTCCATCCTAATTCTCTGAACATGTATATTGTATTTATTTATTATTGATACTAATTTTATTTATAATTTTTATTTTATTAATTCTATAAACTAAACCCAAGAAACTTTATAAATTTGACATGTTCTCATTCTTTATTTTACAAATTATAAATTTATGTTATCTATGTTTTAAAAAAATAGTGATGGTAAAAGGTTTAAAATTTCAAAAAAATATTTAAATATAAAGATAATGAATTTGGTTATAAATCATATGGTTAAATAATAAAAAAAATAAAATATTAAAAATTACAAAACAAAATATCTTTAAATACAAAATAATATTTGGTTGTGTGAATATGAATTGTATCAACTTGTAGAACATGTTTATCTATAAAACATTAGAAGTTTGGAAAAGTTTTAACTACCCATTGTTGATTATTTTTAATACCTCGATGCTGAATATTTAATAAATTATATTTTTAATACAATAAATAATAAAATTATTTCTAATTCTAATATTTTTTTGGGTTTAGAAAGCTAAACAATTGTCAAAATTATTAAAGAAATTAAAGAAACCATATTTTATATTTAGCAATACAATTTTAAGGGATTAAATATTCAAAATAAAACTATTTTATTTTTATATATACGCATATATCAAATAATTATCAAATAGACGAATCATATCTAATTCCAAATGTACAAATTTAAACTCGAACATCAAAATACAGTAATAAATATAAAAATATTTTGTATTAAAATGAAATGGCATTAATATATAAGAAATAATTTTCTATATATAAAATACTATTATCAATATAATTTCAAATTAAATAAACCTTATTCTTATGTAAATATATATAATATTGTGTATGGATATATATGTTATATAAAATTTGGATACATATTTTGAGATAATTTTCTTTAATCAAAATAAGTATTTTTACTTGAATTTAATCATTTTAAATATAAAAATAATTATTAAAAAATATGTGAAGCTCAAATAACAACTATATAAATATCATGACTAGCCGAAATATGATTATACAAATTGATGTATAATAGCCCAAATGCATAATTTTTAAAGCCCATTATAAATTATAAAACAATGAGTAAATGTTTTTTATGTTTTATTTTCATTATATATTTATTTTATATATGCAATATGAGTGTCAAATTGAAGATCTTAAAAATTGATTAATTTGATATATTATGCATAAAAAATAAATCAAAATAAAAAAGTTTTTAATGTTTTGTAAAAAAAAAGATAAATACAATAACCAATGTATTACACACATATTTGGGAAATTAATTTTAAATAATTATATTTTTATATCATTTTTAAAAGTGATTATTTAAAGCAAGTTAACTACCAAAAATAATGAAATACCAAATATATTTCATGAACTACTATTTGTAGAATAAAATAATGGGTGGGAAAATCTTCTCATACTATTTCCAGAAGCGGTTGTTATTATATGATTATCATAAATGTTACCATGCATAAGAAGTTATTAATTTATATATTGAATGGGCTCTACACGAATCTCGAATATGTATTAATTATTATCTTATATATTTTATCGAATTATTAATTTAACGTATTGTCCCCAAGTTGGGACTGACAAGATATATTATTTTAACGAGATTGTCAATCATATATACTAAAAGATAAAACAAAGTTGATACATGCATCACCTCATTAATTTTGACATATATCAACTCCTCATTCTCTCAATTCTACATGTCTATTTTTATAATTATCCATATGACATTTGTATCTATTTTATAATTATAAATATCAAGTATTTATCTACACTATCATTTAAAAAAATTATCTTTCAAAAATATATTTGGTTTATCTTTTAATTTCCGTTTTATGCTAACTTCAACATATATTTTAAATTGTTCTTATTAAATCCAATGTTGACCCACTAACTAATTATATTCACAATTAAATAAATAATTCAAACAGAATTATAATCAAATTAAATAAGCTCATTGTAGATATAAATGAGCCTATCGCAACAATTAAAGTTAAAATAAATCAATTTATACAATTATTGATTCGAAGCTGGATAGTGATTATACTACAGGATCCTATCAAATAACCATTATATACGTTTTTTCTACAAATTTGAGAAACACATCAAGGAATCTGACAATCAATAAAAATAGGAGTTGGACATACATTTAAAAATATTATTTTTTAAAAATATATTTGGTTTATATGCATCTTCCAGTTTCTGATTTTTTGCTACTACATGATTCAAATATGCCCTATACACTAAAAGAAAAAATAAGTTGACACATGTCATCACATCATTAATCTTAGACATTTGTCAATTTCTCATCATCCCAATTCCACATGACAAATTTACATTCACAAAAACTTATGTGAGACCGTCTCACGGATCTAGTTCCGTGAGACGGAGCCCCATTTACTAAACCCGCCAGCCCACCTGCCCAAAAAACCTGTTGAACCCCCCAAGACCCCAAAAACCCTTTTTTTTTTCTTTCCTTAAACCCTGCTTCTTCTCCCATGTTTCATGCGTTTCGAAATTGAGAATTTTCATCCAAAATTTTCATCACGATTTGTCTCCGGTTTTTTTCCGATTTGTTGCGATTCTTCAATTTCAACTCAGTCTCTGTTCGACAGAGATAATTGAGTATCACTTTTACCATATTTTTTGTGATATGATAAATACTTTCATATAGAAATATCACTTTTCATGTTAAAAGTACCACTTTTCTGTGTTAAAAGTATCACTTTCTGCATTAAAAGTATCACATAACTGAGTATCACTTTTAATATATTTTATGTATTATGATAAATACTTTCATATAAAAGTATCACTTTTCATGTTAAAAGTATCACCGTATGTGTTAAAAGTATCACATAACTGAGTATCACTTTTATTTTGTGTTATGAGAAATACTTTCATATAGAAGTACCATTTTTCATGTTAAAAGTATCACTTTCCGTATTAAAAATATCAATTTTCCTGTGAAAAGTATCACTTTGCATGTTAATACTATTAATTTGTTCATTTGTTTCTGATAAATAATTTTCATGTAGAAGTATCACTTTTCATGTGAAAAGTATCACTTTTCAAGTTAAAAGTATTACTTTATGTGTTAAAAGTATCAATTTTCCTGTAAAAAGTATCAATTTGCATGTTAATACTATTAATTTGTTTCTGTGGAATATTTTCATATATAAGTATCACTTTTCATATTAAAAGTATCACTATCTGTGTTAAAACTATCATTTTTCCATTGAAAAGTATCACTGTTTATTGTTTTAGGGTTTAGAGTTCAGGGTTTAGGGTTCCTGTTCCTCATCAATAACTTGGAGCCAATCCTTTCAACCCACCACATGGAGTTTCTACAACAGTCACCAAAAAGAGTAAAGCTCATCTTTATTGTCTTTATCATCGTTCTTGTTTCGCGAAATGTGAATACGAATTCTTTTTTGCACTTACGAAATTCATGGAGGGGCTTGTAGAGAATGATGGTATACTCCGGGTAATGGCATCCTCCATTCTAGCCTGGTTACTCTTCTCTTGGGGCTTGAGGCTGAAAAACGAGAGAGAAGAAAGAAAATGAGAAAGGGAGCGGGATAGAGAAAGAGCAGATCTTGGGGGCGTTGAGAAGAGGAGAGAAATGGAAGAAAATCAAAGGGACTGGAGCGGGAGAGAAAGTGTGTTTCAACAGATTTGCTTTTCATGTGGGTTGGGTTGGATATAGGTTTCGGTTTATATTTTAGATCCATCTCACGGATCTGATTTTAGATCCGTCTGATGGATTTAGATCCGTGAGACGGTCTCATAAGAGACCTACCCCTTTACATTTATCTATGTGACAATTTTATGTACAATACTAAAATATAACAAATTGGAAAGATAACAAATTTAATCAAGATTAAGAAAGATAAAATATAATCCCAAAAATAAAAGATTTTTTCATAATTAGTTCGGGAAATATCAAATCTATCCGAAGATATTTTTTTTAGAAATATTCCGTTATTTCAGAATATATATTTTTGAATTTAAAAGATAACAATTTAAGAGATTAAAAAATAATTTAATTTTTTTTGTTTAACTATCTTTTAAATTTGTGACACTAAAATTTTATTTTTGGACAAATCCCGTGTAACATACGAATGTTATTCTAGTTAATTAATAAAGCGGAAATTTGATAATGTCAGCCCGGACCCCACTTCCATTGTTATCTCCGCCAACTCCATTCTTCGGGACTTCGCAACTGCACACACACGCCCCGATATTACTTCTTCGTTGTTGTCCACATCCTCCATGCATCTGCTATCTCAAAATGGAAATCGAATTTATTTTGATGGAGCACTTGATTTGAGGAACTCTTGTGCAGGAATTGGTTTTGCTTTTCTTGATGCCAATGGTGTTTTTATTCGGGGTGTTTGCAAAAAAATCATAGGTATCTCGGATCCGGAAGTTTCTGAGTTTTTAGCCTTGCGCAAAGCTCTCAAGTTCGCCCAATCCTTGCCGCTGGAACGACTGGAGATTTTTGGCGATGTCGCGTCTGTGATTTTGGCGGTAAATGGGGAAGCCACGTGCTCGTCCCTTAGCTCGTCGATTTTTTTGGATATTCTTGCTCTTAAGGCATCCTTACCCCATGTTAGTTTCTTTTGGTTTAATCGTACTTGTAATGTTGTTGCGCATTGTCTTGCAACTCATGCCAAAACTATGGTAGATACTGAACTCTATTGGGATCATCTTCCCCCACCTCTTTGTCAATCGTTGTTGGACGAATTCCAACGCCCTTAATGAAATTTCGTTTAAAAAAAAAGTTAATTAATAAAGTATTAATGTGTCGAGGTTTGACTGTATGTCCTAGTAACCCTCATTCTCTTGTTTTTCTTTTTCTTGTAATTTCTCTCTCTCGCTCTCTCTCTCTGTTTTTTTTTTGTTTTGCTTGTTAGGAAGCGGGGACGGAGACGGGGTTGAGGTTTGAGTGAGAAGAGATGGTAGAAGGGTGTCGAAATGAACATAATTTGATTTTTGTTTTCCTTTAGTATTCATTTCATTTGTCTTTTTTTGTGTAACCAATTAATTTAAAGGGTGAGAAATATCTGGTGAGGGGGTGGGGGACAAATAAATGTTGAGTCAGAAGAATTTTTGAGCGAATTCTTCTAATTATTTGATGAATAGTAGAGTACAATATCTATAGTGGTAATGGGAAATGATTATTTTTATAATGAAAAAATTAAAATTAGCCATCACTTGAAAAACAAATGTTTTTTTAGCCATTTTGATATAATAAAAGACATTCATACTCTTTTAACATTTTTGTTTGATTTTTTTGGTCTATTTTTCTCTTTCACTTATTTCTCTTTATATCCCATTACTCTCTATTTCAAACTTTTTAAAAAAATTGAATGTTTTGTTTTTTGTATATGCAATATTGGTATGGAATTACAGATCTCAGAAAGATGATTAATTTAATAAATGCAAAACAGATTTGAAACGAAAAAGTTATGTGAATTCAAAGTTTTTTGTAAAAAAAAAACAAAATAAATGGTTATAATAAGTGAGAGTAGACTAAGCAGGTAATACATAACTGGATATCAAGTTATTGCTAGTTTGACAACATCGATCGAGTTATATAACTGGGTATCCAGTTATTGGATATCCAATTATATTTAACTCGATATATAACTAATAACAAAATCTTAAGTACAACTCGACAGAAAACTCGATGAAAACAAATATTAATTGATATCGAGTTACATAACTTGATATCGAGTTATACGATGAAAATTCTTGTCATCTTCCCCAACCACCATTGTCGATGTTGCAAGGTTTTCAATCAAAACCTAAATTGTCTAGGTCATAAAAATTAATTCTTCAAATCTAACAACAAATCATAATTCAAATAATTATAAACTAATTAAATCAACAAAATACACGAAATAAATGGAAGATTTTTTACTTGTCAATACAGTCATCATAGGTACCGTTTTTGCAAGTCGCTAGAATAAGATATTTTGCCCAAGTTTTGAATATCAAGTTATGAAGTTGGTGAATGTGTGTGTCTGACTCGAAAAGGGGTTTACTGGGTTAAGTGGCATTTGAGAATTTCACATGTCAAAATGGCTTAAAAAACATGTATTTAAAAAAAAATTGGCTAAAAATATTTTGGTTTGATGAGAATGGCCATAAAACCTACTCACCTATTTCTACATCAATCTACATCTATCCATATCTATATCTATATCTATATCTATACAACTCTAAAATCACAAATGTTTCTGTTAACTTTTGGATGGACTAGAAAACCCATCTATCTATATCTATATCTAACTATCTATATTATTATATTATTATTTATTTATATTTATATTTATTATTATATTATATTATACTACTCTAAAATCACGATGTTTCTGTTAATTTTTGGATGGACTAAAAACCCCTTTCATTCTCTTAATTATATAGGTAAACAAGTAATAAGTAGATGAATTAAAAAGTTGATGGATGGGAAGGACTCCAGTAAAATGAAACGACCACTCATGTCATAGCGGATACATGTAAACATTCTACTAGAGTTAGGCACTATTCAATTGGGTAGCATTGAACTTCTCCCAAGAGACACAACAAAGGTGGACATAACCAACGGGTTCTCCACAAATGAGATTAAGGAGACGGAAATTTTTTTATCAAGACATCTTACAAACGGAATTGAGTTATGCATCAAAAGTAGTATAAAGTCTGAAAAAAAACGCAATCAAAATGTTGTTTTAGAATCTTCTCCAGTATTCAATCATTCCATTATAAAAACATGAAAAAAAAATCAAAGGCAAATATTCATACGACATTTGATAAGGCCTCGTTTCCGAGATCTAATCGTATTCCCAGCTTGATCTCTTGTTAGCTTGAAAAAACAACCGAAGGAGTTCCGGTGTTAGCACTCCGACGATCAAATTAGTATAAAATGGAGAAAAAATAGGTATAAGTGCTTAAAAAAGTGTGTATATATGAAAAAAAGATGCCCTCAACTTCCAGCATCAAAAGGAAAGGGGAAGGAAGTCGAAACTCCCATTTCAGGTTTGGTTAAGGTTCCCGTCAATCTCTCCATTCTCCTCTTATTTATAATTTTTCCTAAGAACCAAGCAAGCCACGTGTTCTTTTCTAAGTGGTTCTACCTTCTGGGTGCCAGCTCATACATTCCCGACCTGTCATACGAGTAACTAAATGCCAGCCTGACCTTTGTTCTAATTACTCTCTATCAAATTAGCCCACATAAGCATTTAAAGCTCCCAAGATTGGTCCCACGTCTCATTTATGTCTGACAGGTCTTGCCTGCGAAGCATTTAATGTCCGACAGGTCTTACCCAGGAAGTATTTAATGTCTGACGGGTCTTGCCTGCAAAGCATTTAATGCCCGGCAGGTCTTACCTATGAAGTAATTAATGTCTGACGGGTCTTGCCAGTGAAGCATTTAATGCCCGATAGGTCTTACCTAGGAAGCATTTAATGTCTGACGATTCTTGCATGCGAAGCATTTAATGCCCGATAGGTCTTGCCTAGGAAGCGTTAAATGCCCGATAAGTTTTACCTAAAAAGCATTAAATGATACCCAGCTCGACCCCAACACTGACTGCTTTATGTCACTTCGCTCTTCTCAAAAGACGGATTCTAGTCTTGGCTAGTTAATGGCTGCCAGGTTGTGCTTAGGCGCCTGTCATATGGGTCAGGTCAGGAATATAACTCAGGTCTCTTGGTTTTGGTAGCCCTTCCTTGTTCTGTCGCCGGGTTCAGGTCGGGCCAGGATGACCTAAAACATGACCAGATCAACTATTTTCCCTACTCCTTCAGTTTGGGTCGATTTATTAGAGGTTTCAATGGATAAATCTACCTGAGCTGAAGAGTAAAATATTCAATACACCAACTCTTTTCAAATTTGAATACCTTTCGATTTCCGCACCCTTATCCCACCGGCGCATTAAATGCCCATCACATTAATCGTCTTTTCCTCTCTCTCTTCATATGAACCGTCAATTTCAAGAGTATCCAATGGTTTCCCTTCTTTCTTCTTCCTTACTCATCTTGGTTATATAAACCCCCCATCCCCTCACTTTTTACACTTTTTCCACCACCTGTAAAAATTTCTTTGCTCCTCAGTCTTCAAGCTTCTGTCTTTCTCATTTTCCAGCTTTAATGGTGTCTCGATCAAGTAAGTATTGATTAATTTTTGCTTTTAATTCATCCTCTTCTTCTTCCTTCTTTGTTTTCCTCTTTATATGCACTACTCCTCTACGATTTTGCACTTGCCTATGCACCCTTCTTCCCCAGACATTCCTTCTGATTTTACCTCTCGCCATTCTTTAGAAAGCTTACGTAGGGAATTTAATACGCACTTTCCTTCAGAGATCCGCATGGCCTCCTCGAGTAATAATCCTTCTCTCCCCACCATTTTTAGTACTCTTTCCGAAGAGTCCCAACATAATCTTCGTGTAAATGTTGGGATTTCTTGAGTACGAGCTTGGCTCCTGGACCTCTGAGATCTGCCCCATAATCTGCCTCAGGGCTTTGCAACCTTCTTTGTAGATTAATTAGAGGCAGGGCTTAGGTTTCCCGTTCCTGACCTCCTATGTGGAATCTCAAGGAGCTTTGGGATTCCTCTAACCCAACTCGTTCCTAATTCTATTCGCCTAATGGTTAGTTTTTTTTATGATTATCTCTTATTTCGGCGATGATCCCACCCTTGCTTTATGGAGGACCTACTATCAAGCCAAAAGTTCTAGCACTCCTGGATTCTTTTACTTCACCAGTCGAGGGCTGGCTAAGTTCATAGATGACACTCCTTCCTCTCATAAACATTGGAAGAAAAGCTTTGTTTATATCTCTCTTCCCACTCCTTGGACCTTTCCTACTAGGTGGCTAGATGACCTACCTCACCAAGGTCGTTCCCCCAAACCGACCTCTTATGCCTTGGCCCTAGCTCGGCACTTAAATAGTGCTCCTTTATCACGCTCAACTCTTGGTCGACTCTTGGCTTTTGCTCTATCACTTCCATCTGAGTCCCAAAGTAGTCGACCTATCCGAAACCCCAGGTATTTGTGTTAATATTGTGTTGTATAACTTGATGTATTTCTTTTCAGTGCTTATAACAGTTTATTCTTATGCAGAGCAAGCAATGTTGGAGAAGTTGGCTTCAGTTGTTGAGGCTAGGAAAACTTCTGAGCAGCCTCTGCATCCCGAGGGCCAGGGGCATGTTCCCCTGACCAGCAACCCCAGGGAAGATTTTCTCCCTGTCAACCCCCCTCGCGCTCAACAGACTGATCCCACCGGCAGCTCTTCTCCCATAGTTGATCTGGTGTGGCCTCATAAGCGGCCATCTACTTCTGGGCTCCCTGTCCCTTCTTCGTCTCAACCTCGTCTTTCTATTCATGACATCCTTACTCCTACCCCAGAGAACTCTCCTCTAATGATCAATACTCCCGAGCTTAATGCCACTTGGGTAGAAAATCTCCTGACCCCTAATGACGAGCGAGCTCTGATGAAATTTAGGCTTTCTCGGACCAAGTGGAACTTTCTCCGCCAATTATGAGTTGGGCGATACAGCATCCCACTTTTTTTAACTACCCAGGGCGTCGATACATTTTGCAATCGAGAAATCTCTACTGGCAGCTTTTGAGAAGGAATAAGCGGTATTTCTTGTAAAGAGCCCATTTCGGTACTCAGGGTGGGTTGATAACCAACGGCTATTGACTGCTTACTTTGAATTCATGAACCATTTTTTTGCCGATTTCTCTCAAATCTCGCAGGAAAACTTCAACCATTGTCTCCCTGCTCTCCGAGTGATATCCAACTCCGTATCCGCGATATGGCTCATTATGCCTATAAGGTAATTTCATGATTTGTTACTTTTTGTACTTGTTTGTTTCTGCTTATAATCCCGCTATTGCTCTCAGATGATTTCGAATATGAGCCAAGTGGTTTGAGATGCTTGCTGCGGCCTAACTAATGCGATCGAGCTGCATCGTGCGAACCAGATCCTAGAGACTCATTTCCAGCTGCTTGAGGCCCGAGCTAACAAACTCGACGCTGATTGCGTAGAGCCATAAGCCATGTCACCAACCTTAAAGCTGACCTCACGGCTTCCCGAGCTGAGACCAAGCGCGTTGAGGAGGAGTTACTTAAGACCAAGCAACAACTTCCTCTTAAAAGAGCTGCAAGTCTTCAATAAGGGAGGGCAAAATAGGTTTTTGAGAAAGAGAAATTCCTGGCTTTAGACGAGTATCAGGATCAAATTGCCGAAGCAGCTCTTCCTTACCTTGAGCAAGGTCTGCTGGTGATGGCCAAGAGGGCTGAAAGCAAAGGTTATACTCTTGAAGTTCCTGACCTTTCTACGACCATCAAAGAACTAGCTGTTCTTGAGCCGATTCCTGGGGTTGAGTCGGCTGCGAATATTGCCTCCAGTTCTATCCCTATCTCTGTTGTACCCCTTCAGTCCCAGGTTCCTTAAACCTTAAGCAGTGATAGTGAAGGGACTCCTGATGGGGTTGACCCGAATGCTGGGGATATCAGTGTTCAGGATTATAGCTAGGCCTTGTAAATCTTGACAATGTATGCTTTTACTTAATAATATTTTCTTTTGTCTAATTATTATTGTTATTCCTATTGTATCTCTTCTCCCCCCAGATCATTATGTTGGTATTACCAACTAGCTGATCTGTTCGACCCCTCAAGGTTTATCGTACCTTGCAAAATTTTCCAATGTTTTACTAAGGGACCCAAGGTAGTTTGAGCTCAGCTCAACCCTTCAGGGTTTATCGTACCTTGCAAAATTTTTAAAATTTTTGCTAAGGGACTCAAGGTGGTTCGAGCTCAGCTCGGCCCCTCAGGGTTTATCGTACCTTGCAAAATTTTCAAAATTTTTGCTAAGGGACCCAAGGTAGGTCGAGCTCATCTCGGCCCCTCAGGGTTTATTGTACATTGCAAAATTTTCAAAATTTTTGTTAAGGGACCCAAGGTGGTTCGAGTTCAGCTCGGTCCCTCAGGGTTTATTGTACCTTGTAAAATTTTCAAAATTTTTGCTAGAGCTCGACCCCTCAGGGTTTATTGTACCTTGAAAATTTTTCAAAATTTTTGCTAAGGGACCCAAAGTGGTTCGAGCTCAACTCGACCTCTTAGGGTTTATTGTATCCTTGACAGAATTAGATATCAAAATGGGGGAAACTTCATTCATTTTGACCGTAATACAAGTTATACCTAGAATTTTCTTAAATGATTCACATTCCATGGCCTAAGCAACTTCTTTCCCTGACCATCCTCCAGCTTGTACGCCCTTTTAGCCACTACCTTCGTAATCTTGTAAGGCCCTTCCAATTTGTTTCTAACTTTCCCACGGGCTTTAAAGCATCAGCCGGACTAGATCTTCTTCCTGAAAGCTTCTCTTCTTCACTTTTCTGTCATACGTCTTCTTCAAGAGTTGTTTGCTAATTTCCATCCTAATATGTGCCATGTCTCTGACTCCTCCACCTCGTCCAGGGCTTCCCTCATCAATCTCGAATTCACTTTTTCGTTGAAATTGTGTATGCGGTGTGTTTCCATTCCTATCTCTGCGGGTATTATTGCCTCATCCCTGTAAACAAGACTAAACGGAGTTTCTCCCATGGCATCTTTAGTCGTCGTCCTATGTGACCATAGTACTGAATGTAACTCCTCTATCCATCCGCCTCCAGCCCTGTCCAACCTTGCTTTTACTCCTTTCACCAATGACCTATTGGTAACTTCGACCTGACCATTTGCCTGGGGTGTGCTACCGAAGTAAAATGATGCTTAACCTTCATTTCTTTCAACCACTGGCGAATTGATTTTCCTTGAAATTGCATCCCATTATCTGATACCAAATCTCTAGGCCATCTGAACCTGCTGACCAAGTTTTTCCATAAAAAATTCCTAATCTGCCCCTCCAAGATTCTCTCCACTTTCCTTTTATTTATAACTTTTCCTAAGATCCAAGCAAGCCACGTGTTATTTCCTAAGTGGTTCTACCTTCTGGGTGCCAGCTCATACATTCCCAACCTGTCATACGAGTAACTAAATGCTAGCCTGACCTTTGTCCTAATTACTCTCTGTCAAATCAGCCCGCATAAGCATTTAAAGCTCCTAAGATTGGTCCCACATCTCATTAATGTCTGATAGGTCTTGCCTGCAAAGCATTTAATGCCTGACAGGTCTTACCTAGGAAGCATTTGATGTCTGACGGGTCTTGCCTGTGAAACATTTAATGCCCGACAGGTCTTACCTATGAAGCATTTAATGTCTGACGGGTCTTGCCTGTGAAGCATTTAATGTCCGACAGGTCTTACCTAGGAAGCATTTAATGTCTGGCAGGTCTTGCCTGTGAAGCATCTAATGCCCGACAGGTCTTACCTAAAAAGCATTAAATGATACCCAGCTCGACCCCGACACTGACTGCTTTATGTCACTTCGCTCTTCTCAAAAGGCGGATTCCAGTCTTGGTTAGTTAGTGGCTGTCAGGTTGTGCTTAGGCGCCTGTCATATGGGTCAGGTCAGGAATATAACTCAGATCTCTTGGTTTTGGTAGCCCTTCCTTGTTCTATCGTCGAGTTCAGGTCGGGCCAGGATTACCTAAAGCATGACCGGATCAACATTATTGGCTGCAATATACATGATTTTTTCTAAAGACTAAAGTTGATGTGATACTAACTGGATTAGTTGTAGAACAATCTCCGTTTTTTCTCTAATTTTGTCTCTATATTCAGGAAGGATATTGAAGGGATTGACAAAAAATTGGATGTTTTCGATCCGAAAAAAGATTTTTTTATGCTCTTCAGTCTTCAAATTTCTTCCGACATTATTTTGGGGATAATTACAAGACTCCCGAGGTTTGGTTAATTACAAAAAAAAAGGAAAAAAATGTGTCAACTTTTTTATTTTGCTTTAAACTTAAGGGATAATTGTTGTATTTCTATAAATATTAGGGTATTTCCTAAAATAATATATTTTGCTTTTGAATGCAAAAACATAAGCAGAAGCAATGCTCAATGGTTTTTTTTCCTCCAATTTTTTAGAAACCTTTGTGTATTCTTATAATTAGCCTGAATCTCAGTTTTTTTTATTACTTATTTTTGTTTTCTCATTCTTTGCAATTTCAAGAAGACTCTAAATTGTTTAGCTTTATTAAAAGAGTCAGCAATCTTCAATTGTAGTAAGCTAAAAGATAATTGTTTAAAAGAATATTTGCTACAGCTTGCCCACCCAGAAAATGGATAACAACTTGAACTACTTCATTTAGATTTATGATATGATGTAAAACACACTCAAATACAGTTTGTCTTGTCAATTGACATCTCATGATATGGAGTGCTTTAGAGTAATCCATGTTTTTGGATCATGATTTTTTTATTCTATTTTGCTACGCGTATACATTTTGTGTCATTCATGTATGACTTTGTCCAAAAGTCATTTCTTTTGTCATTTTATAATCCTAACTTGTGTGCAAAATTTTGATATCTAACAATTATGCAATCTGAAAAAAGTTTGTTCATTCAAGCATTCAATGAAAATATAATTTTATATATATATATATATATATATATATATATATTACTTATGATATACTTATAATCAGTTAAAATAGTTTTAATAACCAATGGTAATTTAAATATTTGAATATTTACCAATGGTTATGTACGTTTAATCATCTTCTTCAATAATCCCTAAAAAAAATTTGTTTAGAAAGTATGATCGAAAATAAGTTGAAAAGGAATCAGTATTTGTGGCCAAATTTTTAAATACAAAATCTTTTTCTCAACACCTCCATTGGTATTCCTTTGCAATATTGATTTTTTTTAATGTGATTTTTCAGTCTTGAAGTTCCAGACGCTCTTAAAAAATTAGTTCTCATGCTTAGGATTAAATGATACAATTCTATGCCACATCTTTATATTTCCAAGCAAGTTATGCTAAAAAAAATTATGGCACCACGCGCAACCCAATATGCACCTTACTGTCAATAGAGCCATTATTGTCAAGTCACCTAAAAATAGAGCCATTACTGTCAATAATAATTCATTACTGTCAATAGAGCCATTATTGTCAAGTCACCTAAAAATAGAGCCATTACTGTCAATAGAGCCATTACTGTCAATAGAGCGTCACCTGCAAAATAGGAAAGTTAAAATCATTATAGTTTATAATAATATAAATTCATAATAATTCACAAGATAAATTTTGGTGTTTAACAAACCTAAAAATAAAATTTGATAACATCATGTATACTCAACAACTCCTCAAACTCGATCATTTTTCGCTCAAACAATGCCATTATTGTCAAGTCTATGTCTCTATCAACAAATTGATAGCGTCGCTGCAAAAAAAGGAAATTAATTAGATTAAATGAACCTTAAGAAGAATCGTAATTTTATCAGAGTTAGAAATAATACGGCATTCATTCGCTCAGCCAAATGTGTCGCCAAATTGCGACAAAACGCCAACAAACTTTGATTTGTTTCTTCCTCATTCTCTGTGTCTATGTAGGGACTACTGTCTACATAGGGTGTCGAGTTATCTTTATAAGAAAAGCAATCGTACACAGGCCCAGTAGCAAAGCTATTCTTGAATGGTCTAGTCCAACCTCTGCTACTGTTCAATCCTTTAATTACATCTTCATAACGGCCCGGGCGTATAACATGTAGTAATTGTCTCTTCTCCACAATATTTCTGAAAAATGTAATTCTTTCTGTGGTGGACAAAATTGCCAAGTGATTCTCTAGCAATGTTTCATTCATAATACTGCAAAATATAACATCCAAATCACATAAGAAAAAATAGCATTCAAATCAAACCAAACAAAAAATAACAAAATGAAAAAATTAGTTACCTGTCTGCATGACGCATCCGATTAAGAAGGTCTTGAAGACTAGGGATTATGCGATAACCCTCATAAAGTCTCGTAACAATAGTAGCAATGAGATGGAAATCATTCCTTCGAGTTTGGGGACTTGCTTGCACGAATCTTACTTTCCAAAATTTTAAAATTTTCTTTTTCACCACTAAATTTTCTAAATCTAATCCGATTAATGACTTACGTTCATCATGCAAAAAGACGACAAATTTGATCATGCTCCTAATAATTTTCCTGAAAAACTCTGGAATATATTCATAAGCAATGGAAGGGTTGTCTCGTGTACAATATGTCTCAATCCTTCGACGAGTTTGAATATATTTTGTGAGGAAACTGTCAAAACCATGGTAAACCATTGTATTATAATCTCCATTATCATTCTGATTCTTATCTCTATCTATGAGCAAACAATTCAGATAGTGCTCATGGGAAAGAGAGAGAGCAAAATTGTACTCGGGGGAAAAATCATTTTGGTGGTCCACTGCTATAGGAGTAGAAGTCTGGGTTAATTCTCCAAAACCAGTATGGTCATTAAACCAATATGGAACCTGGGTTGTTCTCCTAACATTAATATTATTACCCTCAGCCATTCCTGTTAAAAAAGCCCAAAATATTGTAAATTAAATTCAACTTTTGTAAAATAACCTTTCTTTAATATATTTATTTACTTTTATTTTATTAAACATGTATTCACCAACAACAATAACAACAATGCATAAAAAGCATAAATCCAATTAATGGAAATAACCCAAATAAAATAGCAGAGTATATTCATTATAATCCTACCAAGACCACATGAATACTTATAATTTTTGGCATGCATATTTGCTTGTATCTGCTAGTGGTTGTGTGTTGGTATGTGCACTTAGGTACCGTATCCCACAGACAAATCCAAGCTTGTGAGTTTTTACTTATTTGTTCAATTTCTTTTTCCGGACTTTTTGGAGTTACATCTCTCACAAATTTATAAGTTTTGCAGGTCTAGGTTCCCTGCTCAGAAAGACATTGATTAATGATTTTAATCACAGCTTACAATGGAATTTTGTACATGTGTTTTGGTTCTAGCCAAAGACTTGGGTCCAACAGTTTGGTTCAGGCTCATATTTGCAGGGCTGATGTCTAGTTAACAACTCCACTGGAGGCTGAAATCTAGATTATTAAGCTTGCGATTGGATATACTTTAATTTTGGAAATTTTCTGTCTTCTAAAGAATAGTATGAAAAAATTGGTAGGGAGAATAAGATTTTTTTTTGGAAATGTGAATAGATATGAAATGAAAATGTAATGGTAAAAGATGATGTGATATAAAATACTATAATAATTATTGGATGTGATTGATAGTTAAAAATATGTATGAAATAATAGTGAAATTAATGAAAACATTTGTGACAATGATTTAGTTTTTGGGAAAGTGAGTAGATGTGATTGGTGAAAGAAAAGGTAAAAGTGCATAGTGTATTTTTTGAACATCTTGATAGACAGTAACATTTATGGGTAAAAGAATTTCGGTAGCGGAATGAAAAGTGAAAATTTATTAATATATTATTTTACTTGAGAATTGTATTTCTTTTCCTTAACCACTTCTATATTTTGATGCGAGATGTGATTAGTCCCAATGGTACTTGTTGAGTACTTGTGCTTTGATATGTTGGTGGTACATATATCTGTGCTTCCCTTTTACCTTTGTTGATGGTATCCGACTCAAATAAATATAAATAAATATATCTTTGTATACTGAATATGCATTAGAGATTTTTTCCATAATTATTGATAATTTATATTTTCAATATAATAAGAATATACGTAGTATTCCAGTAGATATTCTTTTCTGGTGATAAATATTTTTTAGTATTCTATTATCAAGTAAAACGATCTAGTGCCAAAAGTATTCTAATAGAACTAATTGTGTGTATAAAATATATATAAAGAAATATTTATTCACCTTTTTCCTAATAATGGAAAGTTAATTTAATTAATAGTTTTGTACTTTATTTTTTTAGGTGGTCTTATATGAGAATTACATAGTTCATGAGACGGATCTTACAAAACACAAAAAATATGGGTTATTTTCATGGATTTGGGTTTCAGTTGGAATTATATTTACAATTAGGATCCGTCTCATGGACAATGCCCATGAGACCGTCTCATAAAAAATTTTGCCTTATTTTTTTCATCATCTTGTTTATAGAAATTGAAATATTTTGGTCAACCAATTTTGAATAAAAAATAACCATGGGCCAGCAACAATTGTGTCCTTATTCCAAGTGTGTTTTGTGGTTAAATATAGGCCTAGTTCAATTTTCTTCTTATTTAATTCGCTCAATCCTAGAATTAAAGTTAAAAATCGTAGAAAAATTAAAGTTAGGAAATTATAATTTTGTTTGGTTGCCTACACACTGTCGTTGATATGAAGGATCAAATTAGAAAATTATGGTGTGTATGAGCTTCGGAAATTCGAGCATCCAAGCGTTGAAAGAAGAATAAACGAAGAAAAGGAAAACCGTCCAAAGAGATAAATTTTCTTATTCTTCTTTAGTTAGAATAAATTTAATTTACATGATCTAGTGTTCAAAACTCGAATTTTGAAATTCCTCACTTCCGCTTACGTTTAATTTGATCGAAAAGCCTCGTATTATTTAACCCGGATTCGATTGGGGACCCAAATAATTTCTAAAAATAGTATCAGACCCATTTGGTTTAATTATAAAAGTAGATTTGTTTATTAAGTTTATTTGTGGATTTAGGATTTGATCTTGCATGTTTTGATATATGGATGCATGGTGGCATTTTTGAGTCGATGTCTTGAATTGTTTTTTGATAGGATTAATGTACACGCCCAATTTTAAAAGGTATAGAAAATTGTAATATTTTCTTATAAATTCAATTGTACACCCAATTACGTGAAATTTAATGCATTCATCCAAATTGTCATATTTATTTTTTTTGTGAAAAAATTTATGTGACATATATATGTGACATATATATATATATATATATATATATATATATAGGTATAGGATCATATGTGGCAAGGGTCTTACCATGTGGCAGTGTGGGCAAATCTAGGCCATTACCATGTTTAATCCTAAGGCCAATGTTTTTTCGAATTTTGTTTTTTCTTATATTTAATACAACCCATTTAAGGGCACAATGGGCGTTTTATACATATTATTAGACTGCAGTTTTTAGTAACCCCCCTTTTTTGGGGATTTCGTTTAATCTTTCCAGGTATTTTGCAATCTTATTTTCAGTAAAAATCAAAACCCCCCTTTTTTTCATCTCATTCTTATTCATTATTCCAATCCCCCATTATTCCTTTTTCTTATTCTCTCTACCGTTCGAGCGCCCAGGAGAAAACTTTTGCGTCAGTCTCGGTGCTTGGCAGGATTATTCCGACATTAAAACCCAAAAACGCCATCGGTAGTATTTGTGAAGGTCAGTCCCTGGTTCGATTTTTTCAATTTTTGGTTTGTAGATTTTTGTGGAAAGGGTTTTTCCCTTATTTTTTCTTCTTTTTTATGTCCAGTCACTCTCATGTTTTTTTCTGGGTGTTTTGAGTTAGTTGCAGTAAGTAGAGCACAAAATATTTTTTTTTATTTTGAATTTCCTAGGGTTTTGTTCTTCAATTTTTACAGACCCCCGCCCATTTACTTGGGTTTATGGAATTATATTTTTGTTCGCAGTGTTGCAGATTTAGTAGAGATATTTTTGTATAAAATTAGACAAAAATGATGTACATTTAGTTAATGACTTGTGTAATGTTTTATGTTATTGAAATGTGCTTTAGTTCCTTTTTTGGTGTACATTTACGTAAGCATGATACACCTTTTAGTACGCACGAATGCCAGAGAAACTGGTAAAGTCGCGCATATATTTTTTTTGTCCTTTTTTTGTTTTATTTAAACGTGGAAATGAATTGATGTCAACTTACCTATGATTTTGTATACAAATAGAAAACAGTCGGTATACAGTTAGTACTGTTTTTATTTTAAGTGTGGTTGTGAATTGATGAAAACATAGAAATGAATTGGTATACATTTAGGCTTTTGTTTGGTATACAGTTAGTTATTATGTAACATACAAATACATTTGCTGGAGCCTTTTTCTATTTTTTTTTGGTTGACTAGTTTGATGTTAACATTTTTTTTTTGTTGGCATTTTTGTTTTGTGTTTTTTTTCAGTTGGATCTATTCTCTAGATATCTGCAAGCACGTGGGTGTTACCAGTCATCGCGTAATATTGAAAAATATCACCCAACAAGACTTGCCATGTCGTGGAGGGATGAGCAAAACCAAATTGATTGTGGGGTCTATGACATGCGTCATATGGAGACCTACATAGGGGGCATTGAAAAAATAGGACTGTGGATTTGACAAGGCCGACGATGCGGGCTTTGCATGACTGAGGACGTTATATTGTCATGCAATTTTGATGCATGACTTGAACTAAGAAAAAGGCAGGGTGCTTGGGTTGGCTAAAAAATTTGTCAGTGGCAAGTAGTTGGTTATCGATAGGTGGTTCGGCTTGTTAGATGGAGTGTCTAAGTATGTTTTTATTATTATATTAGACTAGACTGCGTTTTTCCTGTGCAAAACTGACAATATTTTGGTGACTTATTACAGAACGATCTTAAGCAAATACGTTCTCTATTTTTTGAGCGGTGAGCTTTTTTATGCCATATGGTTATTGGATAAATAGTACACAATTAATAGCATTGTGGTACATGTTTATTAATTTTTTGGTATACACATATTTATAATGTAGTTTTTGTTATTGTGTTGAATGTGTTAACGAGTCGTGTATATGCATAATTTATAAGTATTTTGTGTTGTAGTACTATAATTATTTTTAGTTCTTGGAAGTCAATGTAATCCTTTGAAAATTTAAAACTCAATTTATATTAAAGCGTACAATTAAAGTTGAGTTGGTACACCAAATAAGATTACACAAAATAACTTTCAAAATATACAATTTTCAATATTAGCATACAATATTTCTAAATTAAACATGTAACTATGCACTACTGAATGTGTATATTATCATCACATATTGGTCACATGTATACCAAATTAAGATTTTATGATACTGTCATGGAATTATTTGTACACCATAAGTTTTTTTTGTTATGAAACATAGAAGCATGCACATATAAACACCAAAATATACTTCTAATATACAATATTATTGATATTTGTATACCACTCTAAGTATCAGTGTTTAGTCTCAAATGAACATTCAAACATGCCATATTTCATGTTAAATTAACACGAAAATATAAATCTATACGCGAAAGTTGATTCCAAACTACAAAATCCGTTTTATCTTTTCTGTGATTATGGTTCAGTTTTATCATTTTACTGATGCTTATCGTGAATGTAGAGTGAAGAAGGTTACAAAATCCATTTTTTTGCTCCTAATTCAGCATTTTCTGTTATGGAAAGCTAACAATCAATAAATCCCTTGATTATAAGTAAATAATTATGGTATTTTTTAAGTCAATTTTTGTAGTTACCGATCTGCTCTTTTGACATATAGAATAAATGTAAAATGGTATATTTTATGCCTAATCTGAACCATTGATTGATTAGGATGGATGAATGGGATCTATCCACACTGCCACATGGTAAGAAGCTGCCACATAAGATCTCATCCATATATATATATATATATATATATATATATATATATATATATATATATATATATATGTATATGTCATGCATATTGCTATGTCAATCATGGAATCCATTATAAGGAATTATTAAATTCCTAATACATGGGCAACATAGAGTGAGTTAAAGTTAGATTTTCCCTAATTAAGATTTCTAGGTGAAAATTTGAAACCAAAATCCAAAGAAAATATATATATATATATATATATATCAAAACCGATTTTTTTTTTTTGTTTTGTTTTGTTTTCTTACTCGATCGGAAATCAACATAGTTAGTATTTTGGTTAAACGGGCAGAGGGAGTCTGGGCTATTGGTGGTCGGACGGCCATGTATGGGTCTTGGAGACGACGGCTGCTTGGGGAAGAGGGTGTAATTGTTCGGTTTTTTTAGATTTGGGCTATTATGCAATTACATTATTTTGTGTGGCCTTATTGCTTCTTATGATATATATCTGAGGTCTTGATGATATTTATCTTATAAATTGACATTTATGTAATTTGATCACCTGTGGTTTGGGGAGAATAGATATGCAATTTGGCTTTTTCGTCACTTTAATTGCATTGATCAATTAAATTGAATTAGTCTTTTTTAATAATTGATTATCTTTAGTGTAACTCTTTTTTTTTTGGATAACTTATTAGCATCTTCTATTTTTTTTTCACTTACTAATTATTCTTTTTTGCTTTTCTTTACTAATCTGGTTTCATTAGAGTGAGTTAAAGTTAGATTTTGCCTAATTAAGATTCCTAGACCCTTTCGCACTTTTCTTCCAAGATTGTGGAATTATTCCGCAATACACAATGTCGGGGACACCTAGCATGAATGGTGTTGCTGAACGATGGAACCGAACTCTTAAGGATATGGTGAGAAGCATGATTAGTCATTCATCCTTGCCACATTCACTTTAGGGAGAAGCCTTAAAGACTGAAGTACATATTCTCAATAGGGTGCCAAGCAAAGCAGTTATACCAGAAACCCTTATGAATTTTGGAGAGACAAGAAACCTAGTATTAGACACTTGCACATTTGAGATTGTCCAACTGAGGCGCGACCTTTTAGGCCGCATGAAGGTAAATTGGACTCAAGAACGGTTAGTTGTTATTTTGTTGGTTATCCTGAATACTCTCGGGGGTATAAGTTTTGCAATCCCACATCAAGAACCTTTTTTGAAACGGAAAATGCTAGATTTCTTGAGGATGTTGAGTTTGGGAGGGAAAAGATCACAAGGAATGTTGTCTTTGAGGAAAAATTTGTTGCTAACAGTGATTTGGTCTCCATACCTATCACTGCTCGAGAAACAGTTCTGACATTAGGAAATGATGTTCAGATTCATGCCCCTAACATTGTTCCAAATCAATGCAACAATGAGATTCTTCCTCCATTAGTTGAACAACAAACTCAACAACATCAAGGGTGCCATTAAAAAGATCCAGTAGAGAAAGGAGAAGTGCAATTTTGGACGATTACATAGTATTTCTCCAAGAACATGATGATGGCATTGGTTTGATAGAGGATGATCCAGTCACTTTTGGACAAGCCATGTGCACCCCCAACTCTCAGAAGTGGATTGATGCCATGAAAGATGAGATGAAATCTATGAACGATAACATCACTCCGGATCTTGTCGAATTGCCTAAAGGTATGAAACTCATTGGTTGTAAATGGATATTTAAAACCAAAAGGGATTCAAAAGACAATATCAAAAGATGAAAAGTCCTTGAATTGCATGTGTTAGAACAAATGAATTTGGGTTCGCATTTGGGCAGCCCAAGTAGGCACCAACAGCCTCACAAAATCCAGACAAGCATCGGGCAGCTCGGGTAGGGTGTCGGGCAGCGTTGGCAGCTACCATTTTAGTCGTCGTGTCATTTTTTTTGTTTTTTCATTAATTTTTATTTTTTTCCATTTTATCACTATTCCCTTATTTATTTTAATAATTAGGTCTAAAGTTGATTAAAAATTATAATTTACTTTCTAAAAGTTAGATTATCAAATTAGAGAATTTTAATTAAAAAATCAATAAGATTAGACTTGGTTTATTAAAATCTACGATGTTTTAAAACTTAAATGATTAGAAAATATTTAATATAAAATAATGAGTGGGTGAAGAAGTTATGGTAACAACTCCTACTATATATCAAAGCAACATGAGATTTAAGTGACGCCTTGCGAAACTTAGATTTGTCCTCCTATGGATGGCTTTCACATAAGCCGACAATCAAGGCTTAATCTTCGAATAGATAGAAATTTAAAGTTTTAACTTTTAACCTTCCTATCCTACGGTGGGGATTTTGAGTTAAGTTTTAAAATCCGAAATAATGAGTAACTCATAAAGATATAATCAAATAATTTTGATTTATCTACACCAAAAATTCGAAGGTGATTATTAAATAAATTAAGATATGAGATATCTTGAATATTTATTTTATTAATCTGAGATTGTCTCGATTTAATCATCCTTTAATTTGACCTATCCTACATGAGAAATTTACTTTTTGTTTCAAAGTAGCATGAACATATGTTTTCTATCTTTTGATAGTAATTTGATTATCATTTCCACGAATGGGTGTGATATTTGTAGTGCAAAGTTGGAAAATAAACTCTAATCGATTAGGCCAAATGAACAACCATTACTAAATACCGAAATGTTTAGTAGAATATTCCAAACCAAAACGACAAAAGTGTCTCAAGATAATGAAACATATCTTTGGCATCTAAGGTTAAGACATATTTCACTGAAAATGATAAACAAGATTGCAAAGGATGATCCTTTGAGACAGCTAAAAGTTGGCACTCTTCCTGCTTATGAATCATTTGTAGAAGAAAAAATGACCAAGAGATATTTCTCTTCAAAGGGCAGTAGAGCTAACGAACTACGAGAGGTTGTACATGAAGATGTTTGTGCTTTGATTACTTCGTCACTTTTATTGATGATTACCCAATGTATGGATATGTTTATTTCATGCATAGAAAACCCGACTGTTGAAAAGTTTAAGGTATTTCATCGGATGCTGAAAAACAACTAAGCAAAGCTAAGTAAATCTTTGAAATGCCTTCGATCTGATCGAGAGGGCGAGTATGTTAATACTAATGAAAAGCTTATTTTCTAGAGCATTATATTTTGTATCAACTCACATCATCTGGCATTAGGGCTGTTCAATCGGTTAATTCGGTTAACCATTAACCGAAATATTAAAAACCGAATTAACCGAATTTGCTAATTAGTAAAACCATTAACCGAACCGAAATTATATTTACCGAATTAACCAAAATTTGGTTCGGTTAATTCGGTCGGTTAACCGAATTAACCAAAATTTCTTTAAAATACAAAAAATATATGTTGTATATATAATATATGATATAAATAAATAAATATAATTCACAGAACTTTATTTAAAATAAAAATATAATTTTATATATATAATATATGATATAAATAAATAAAAATATATGATATATATTATATATAATTATAAATATGTATAAAATATAAGTTTAACATAATATTTCGGTTAAATTGGTTAATTCGGTTAATTTTGAATTTTCGAACCGAATTAACCGATAATCAAATTCTTCAAAATCTTTAACCATTCACCGAACCGAAATAATTCGGTTACCGACCGAATTAATCGAACTGATTCGGTTAACGGTTAACCAAAAAAAAATCGGTTAATTGAACACCCCTACCTGGCACCCTCAGCAAAAAGGTATTGTTGAGAGGATAAACCAAACTTTGTTTGACATGGTTAGCCTGATGCTGAGCTACATGACACTGTATGATTCGTTTTGGGGGGTATGCTTATAACTGATGGTTTACATTTTGAATGTAGTTTCGTCTAAGTCAATCCAAAAGATACCACTAAGTTGTGAAATAAATGTGAAGTTAGTTTACACCACTTTTGCATATGGGTGTCCAACACGTGTTTGTTGGGAAAATTTAGAAGGTTTCTATTTCGGAAATGGCTGAGTGTTTGGATTGATATGGCTAGTTGAGGCCTGAATCGGATTCAATCTCCGCAAGACAAAAATGCCCCGTATAGTCTGTCTTAAGCTAACGGGTGCGCGACGTCCCAAGATCAATGACTATTTTTATTCTCGGTTTAGCAAAGACTTGCAAAAATCGAACTTCAAATGAACTATAAGTGTTTCAGACTTTTCAAGCTTTTGAACAGAGGAAAAACAATATGCTCGAATGCAAATGACTGGTTTTAATCTTATGTTTTCGTATGCAAAATCGTCTGCAGGGGTCCGAAATATATAGGCAACCAGGTGCCCATATGGAAAATCATGTCTTTTGGATCGAAAAGACAGGTTTACTCTAAACATGTGCATTTGTTCAGCTTTTCGCATCGACGCACGACCAAGTGCACGGCCCGTGCGTGCGCCCGTGCATGGATGCGTACCAAAATGACAAAGTTACGACTTGACACACGACCCGACGCATGAGTCATAAATGCCCATGTCTCCGTCTGACAGTCCGACCGACGACGACCTAATGCATGGGTCGTCGGCCACCATCTTGTGGATCTTGAACGCATTCATTGGAATCCGTTAATTAATTAACTAAAAAATAATTAACTATTTGTTTTAAAGATTTTTGGTCCAAAAAGAATAAGGGTCTTAAAGCCCAAGTCCAAACCCAGGACCCCGACCCGACCCGACCAGACCCGGGAGGGGCCGAGCCGGCGGGCGGGCGGGCGGCAACGCGCACGCATGCGTGTGCTTTCAACCAAACCCACAAGCATGTAGATCCTCACCCCTTTAAAAACTTAGGATGAAAGTCTGCAAATTGCTTAGATCCATTTACTGAATAAAGCAAGTCTCAAGGTGATGAAACCAGGGATTTGATGAGTCGATCACGTCTTAAGGTTTTGACCAAAGTGTTGATGAGTCTTGTGTACACAAGCAAATCAAGGCTGGTAAAGTACATTTTAAATGTTTTACGTAGATGATATTCTATTCGTTAGGAATGATGTAGAGATGTTAATTGCAATCAATTAAGATTGGCTTGCCAAGCAATTCCAAATGAAGGATTTGGGAGAAGCGAATTATGTTCTTGGAATTCAAATCATTCAAGATCGAAAGAACAAATTACTGGCATTGCTCAAGCTTCCAAATTTATAAGATGTTGCATTATAGATTGCAAGATTCCAAGAATGATTGCCTACCAACTCGATATGGAGTCCCAAGGAGCAGTATTCTAAGACACCTCACGAGAAAGTGGACATGAGGCAAATTCCTTATGTCTCTGCAATAGGCAGCCTTATGTATATCATGTTTGGAAAAAGGCCCGACAATTGATATGTGGTAGCGATAGTCAGCCGTTTTACAATCTAATCCAGAAATGTCTTCCTAAACAATAGCAAAAACTCTTCTCAAGTATATCTTTGGAATAAGATGTTTGTCTATTTAGGTTGTGACCTTAAAATAGACAGTTGCACAGATTCTGACTTTTAGTCCGATCAAGATACTAAAAAGTCGATTTCAAGTGTATATTCTTGTTGATTATATCAACAAGACCCAACCCAAAAAGTATTTTTTTGAGTCACATAAAAAATATAGGTCTGAGAGACATGTCACATATGCTTTAGGGCAAGTCAGAGATTGTTTAGGATAGTGTACTTAAATCAATTGTGAATTATTTTTAATTATATATACGATATATATTTTCAAACACTTATGTTTATTGTTCACATTTTTTAGACATCATGAAAAATCCTTAGTATATAAGTGTTATATACAAGATGATTAACATTATAATAGTAAACTACAATTAAAATTAGTTAAAGTATGGAATAGTTAATTAAGACATCACTAATATAGCCCAAAATATTTTGGATGTGACTGTCTTATCCAGATCATCGATGTGGAAACATCTTACTGGAGACATTTATTTTTTATCTGATCATATAAGACTATGACTAATTTAATTTGATTTTTTCATATAAATTAAGTTGTAGAAATGGAAAAAAAAAAGTTTACTAGATGATCATATGTAGATAAAACTCAATCCTGAGTAATTATAAACTCCTATTTATTTCAATGTCTTAAGTAGTTATATCAATGGATTGCCCAAATTCGTAGAGGAAGATATTCTATGACTATAACAGTGTAATTCTGAATTTACAGTTAAGTAATATCAGAATTAAGAAGTCGATTAAATTAATTAAAGAGCTTAATTATTTATTAGAGCTTATAATTATAGGTGTGTGGGCCCCAATTCACCTTCTAAAGTAAACGAGTTAAAATAATATTTTAAGTTACTCAAGATTTATAAGAAATAATTTCCATAAAACTTGAACTAATATATTAAATGGGTTATTGATTTTTTAGTACCTAACCTATAGGCACTTTGGTGGTTTGGTATCTAACATTTCCGCGTTACCAATTTAGTACCCATACTTCATATTTTTTTATAAACTTGAACTAATATATTAATGGGTCTAAGGTGTTTGAGCTCACATGCATGAGATACGTACCAGGATAAATAGTTTATAAGTATTCGTAGTTATATAGTTTTACTAATATGTCTAATATTTGTTAACATAGTTTATTTAATATTTTTTAACTTAGTGATATATATTATAATAATAACAAAAAACAATACAAGACTACTTGATATCAAAACACATGAACATCTATTTTGATATTTCTATCAATTATGTAAGGACAAAACTCACCAACCAACAGATGACTCCAAACAATATACCACAACTTAAGGACAAAGCTCCCTGTAGAAGAAACAAAAGAATTTATTAAAGAGTATAACTTACAGATTATCTTATATAGAGTATTTATTAAAAGTTACATAATTTTATTATACTATATGGAATAGCTAGACCATAAAATTTTCCACATTAGCTTTGTAAGGCCAATCATGTCTCCACTAGCTAAACCCAAAAGTTACATAACATTAATTGGTAAATAAACTCTATTAATTCAAGTTTGAAGAACCACTTTGATCTCATTCTCCCTCCTATTCTAACTTATCACTGATTCTAATACACTAGCAATCATGCATAATTACTAGGATATAGCAACATCAATCACATTTGCTATCAAACTGTAACACAATTGAAGGAATCAATCTACAGGATAATGGTTACGGCTAGTTACAAAACTACCCCAGAAATTTAGCCTAATTACAAAAAACACTTATTGTCTTTCAAAATTACAAATACCTCAATATTTGTTTTTAGGTTACACAACTGAAAGATAAAACACCCATTGTCTTTCAATTTTTTCTATACACAAAACAGCCTGTTCTCACTCACACTAAGTCCCACCACTTTCTCTAATTGTATAAATATAAAGGCCCCTTCTTCCTACCTTTTGAAGAAGAAGAAGAAGCAAAAAAAAGGGGAAAATGGGTGCTCTTGATTATCTCTCAAACTTTTGCAATGTCACAAGCACAAAGGGGAAAAAGAAAACCAATACAGGTAATTCATTACCTTATCATATCACACTCATGCTCAGACTTAATTAAAAATTAAATAGTTGAGTTTCAAAGTCAATGAAAATTGAAATCCGAAGCCAATTAAAGGCTGCAGGGATGTTACACTTAAAATAAGCTAATCTTTCCCCATTATACTTCTATATTACACTAAATCTAAATATAGTTTCAAAAACAACAAAACAACAGTTTTTTTTATAATTAGCCCAAACCTTAGGGGTAGTTTTGTAATTATCTCTACTTTTAATACAAGGAAATTTTTGTCCTTGATTTGCAAGAATTCGAATAAAATGGTCCTTCATTTTCACTTATAGTACTTTCACCTGGATATGCTTAATACTGCTGGCACTAAAGAGACCAACCTTGTCCTTCAATAAGCTTGTTTCCTAAACAAAAACACACAAACTTCATTGTAAAGTTATGAATATTATGTGTAGTCAGCAATATTATAGACATCCTATGATCATCTGATGTAATTTTCAAATCCAAAAAGGAGCATGGAGAAGAAGAAATGTAAGCGCATCAATCAGACTTGTCTGCTGCACACTCCCCGGAATGTTTCTTCAAAATCGGCCCCGTTTTAATAGACAGTGAAAATATTAGAATACGAGCAAAATGAAGTTAAAAAAATTTAACTTATTTTACTGCAGCTTATGTATATGATTAATTCTAATGTAGCAAATTAAATCAAAAACGCAATAACATCGATTTCCAACATTTAAATACACACAAATCACATAAACAACCATCAGCATAAAGGGTTAAAATTGTTCAATGAAAAAAAAAAAACTCACAGCCAGGCAGACAGATGAATAAGAAAAAAACTTCCATATCCTTGCTTAAATTTTCAGCTTAATCCGTAAAAACATTCATCAATGATGGCAGATGAAAGAAACCTAAGGGTAATTGCAATGGTGCAACACAAAAAGCAACTTGAAAGTGTCATCTCATTGCCACATCAAAATCAAAAATACCAATATACTTATAAACCTATCTCCACAATCATAAACCCAAAAAGCAACTTTATAAAGGTCCCACTGTCATTCTATCAATTCACATATCATTATTTATTTTTATTTATCTATTTTTTGTTTAATACTTTTATTTTTAATTTTCACTTACTAAAAAAATAAAATTACACTTTCTAAAATAATAATTTTTATTTATTAATAAAAAATATTAATTAACTTATTAATACATTTCCATTTAATATTTATTTTTATTTTGAAAATAATAATTTTGTGAAAATAATAACTATTAATTAACTTATTAATACATGTCCATTCAATATCTATTTTTTTTTCGAAAATAACAATTTTATGAAAAGAATTATTTTCGAAAATAATAATTTACACAATGAAAAACAAATTTAAAAAGTCCAATTTGTGAAAAGAGAGAAAAAATGCAACATTGATTGAATTGTGGAAACAACCATTTTGTGGGATCCTCTGCGCCACACGCGCGTACAAGGCACCGCCCAAGAATTTTCATGCGTGCATTACACCTTCACTTTTTCCCAAATGTTGGTTTCTTTATTAAGTTGGGTAGGGATGGCAAAATCCCGCGGGGAACCATTCCGTTAGAATCGAATAAATTGGGATTTTAATCCCCGACATTCGGGGATGGGGACTCCCCGCTTTTTTGAAACTGGGGATAGGACGGGGATGGTATTTATATCCCCCGTCCCATCCCCGTCCCCTAGATGAAACGAGGATTCCCCATCCCGTAAGTTCACCGATATATATATATATATATATATTATATATGCATATATATTATTAATATTAATTATATTTATATTTTTTATTTTATTAAATTGTAAAGTTAAACCCAAAAAATTATGTGTTTTATACTATAATAATTTTTAATTTTTAAAATTACAAGATTTTGTATTTCGAAAATTGTTGTATTTTTAACTCAATTTGTTAAAGTATTTTATATTGTGGAGTTATTATAAGATTAGCTAGTGATTCATGATATTTTATCTATTTTAATTATTAACTATTTTAAGTAAAAAAAATATTTTTTATTTAAAAAATAAAAAATGGGGACCCCGAATCCCGACGGGGACCCCATTCCCCGAACGGGGAATCCCCATCCCCGTACCAGATGCCCAAAACGGGGAATGGTACGGGGATGGTATTTGAAATGGGATTTGGGTTTGATTTATCAAACCCAACTTTGTACTGTTCATTTCAAACTCAATCCCACAATGGGTAATAAATGATTGAGTTAGCTAATTATTTTTGAGTTGGTGTATAAAGCTACCAGTGTTTTAAATATGCACTCAGGTGATTAAACCAGTCAATTGCTTCGATAAGCGGTTCAACCATTGTCGGACGGTTCAACCGTCAATTTTACGGTTTTACTGTTTTAATAAAAAATAATTATATTTGGTATTATATTATATAAAATATGGATGTAATTCATAAATATAAAAGGAAAAGTTGTATATATGTATAGTTAAAAGGAAAATATCTATATATTTAGCTCAAATTTCAAATAATGACATAAATATATTAAATATTAAGTTTATAAATTTTATTTTTATAAAAAAAGTATAAACACAAAATAAAAAAAAATTGCAAAAACCGGTTGAACCGGTATTTAACCGGTTTTTGGCCGGTATGTTTGATTTGACCGGTATTGACCGGTTTAACCGCAAAAAACGGTTTTAGGGCCTTATTATACCGGACCGACCACCGGTATCCGGTATAACCGGTTGAACCGGCCGGTACGGTCCGGTATTTAAAACAGTGAAAGCTACCATTGCATCCACCCTAAGGACTGTATCAAACCTTCATTTTTTTACGGCAAATAAGAATAAATACTGATAAAGCATTTACTACTCCATTTTTTACCCACCAACCAAAGTACAATCCTATTTAATTCACCATCTTTTTTTTTTTTTTTGGTTATTTCTCCTTCTAAGAAAATGTCTATTTCAAGAATTACTAAATAATCAGTCAAAGTGCGTCCAAGAATTAAGAAAATATGAGAGCAGAAAAGGAAAATATCTGTCCTTTTTGATTTCTTGAATAACCATAACATTTTATTTACTACCCAATGAAAACAAAATCTCAAAAAGAAAATCAGAAACAAGTCAAGAAACAAGAAATTAAATGCACATAATGAGATTTTCAAGAAAATCAAGAAAATCTTCTATCAAGAATGACTACTATCTAAAAAACCCACCAAACAAAGCCTTACCTTATGGCAAGAACCCAAGATGGGTCATAAATCACACCCAAAAAAACCATAAAAACTGCGAAAACAATCCAAGAAAAACACAAAATAAGCCAAAATTAATGCATTTCTTCACGTACCTGAGAAACAAAGAACAAATTTTTGAGTTTCTTCCCGCGAATGGCGGCAAAACAAAAGGAAAAAAAAAGAAAAAGGAGTTTGAGGAGTGTTTGCTTGTGCTTTTTTCAAGTTATTGAGTAGTATGGAGCACCGTTTTAATAGGGGAGGGTAGAGTCTGTCAAAAAAAAATTCTATACACACCAAACAATAAAGCCATTACAAACCCATACCCAAAAAATTAAACATGAATCATAAAGACTAGACTAGAATACCAACTTAATGACTTGAAGAATAAGCTCCCCCTCTTGGTTCTCTCAAGCACCGAAGAACACGGACAACCTTGCGAGAGAAAAAAACAGAGAAAAAAATTAGAGACAGAGACAGAGACAGAGAGAGAGACGAGAGAGACGAGAGAGAGAGGAGGAGGCTACGGCAGCCGGCGGTGGCGGTGGAGGCGGCGGCAGCCGGAGACTGCAGTGCAGGTGGAGATGGGAGAAAGATATCAGGTTGCAAAGTGTTGAGGAAAAATAGACTAATCTACCATTGTTTAAATGTAAGTCTCCTATCAAAAAAAGTGGGCATGATAGTTTACATTTTGAGAAATTTCCCAGCCAAATGTGTTCAGCCATCAAAAATGGCAAAGTCAGGTTTTGTATTTAACTGGCTTAAAAGCTTTGTTGCAGCTTTTACTTTTTTTCTGTAATATTATGGATTGAAGGGATTGAAATTTATATTATAAAGTGTCTATAGAGATATGTTGCAGAGAATCCTCTCATTGATGGACAAAGACGGACAGACAGTTACACCAAATTTTTTTATTACTATGTATTAATTTTATTTTTTTATACATTAATTATGTTTAGGAAAAACAAACAAACTGTGACCCCTGCCAATCATCTTGTTCACGCCGCTGAGGTCTATTATACCTAATAAAAACCAAAAATTTCAAGGAAAAAAATACTCTAACAAAACAAAAAAACCCAATTTCTTTGAGATATAAAAATCAAAAGCACCATTAGAATTTTGGAAAGATATGGAGTGGTACTTTAAAAGAGCATTAGAGCCACTCTTTCCAACCAGAAAAAAAGATGATAACACCAAATCAAGTAGGAACGAGTTTGACGCAAAAGAACTTCCAACAGATCCGAGGCTCAAAATTTCAGTTTTGGATTATAATCCAAATATTTGAGATAACGTTCGAAGGATGTACCTATTGAAGGGCCCTTGTCGAACCCTGAACAATAATTTTCCTTTTACCAAATTTAAAAAAAAAAATCAAGACGTTTCAACTCTTAATGGTTTACTTAGTATGCTAATTGGTTGGAATATATTATATCCAAGGATGCTACATTTTATCTTTGTTGTTAGCTCATTAATCAAAATCTGTGGAACAAGCAAGAGGTAGTTTTGTTGGTGAAGGGTTTTGAAATTGGAAAAAAATGTGAAAGACTTAATTTATTGTGTACATTAAGAAAGAAGTTTTTGATAGTGTTGATAATGAGCCTATTATGCAAATATTTCAGTCTACAAAAACTCGTAAATTTCAATAATAAAGAAAATATTTTTGATGTATTTTGTTCCCCACTTGTACAAAATTTCTGAATTCGTTCCTATTAATGGAGATTGATGGTTCCGGTTGGCATTTGTTCCTTTCTCTGTTTTGAAATTGGTTGTCCTATATTCTAAATAAACAAGAGCAAGGTTCTATGGTAATTGACCACTCACCAGTATTAAAATTTTTATTAATTAATATATAAAGGGCACGTTTGGTTGCAATCCAATAATGAGCTGGATTATTTCCCAAGGTAATACTTTAGCTTTTCCAAAGGAATGAATCATACGTATTAAGTGATTTGGTTGTTTAATTGAGCCACAAGATATCATGCCCATTAACTATTAACATGTCTGGTTGCATCCATAATAACAACCCATATCGGGGTCTTTTTACATTTGTGCGGTTGTGCCCTTAGTTCTTTAAGATTTCCAAATTTAGCCCTGGTTCTTGATACATAGCCTCTAGGTATGTGAAGATATGAGTCTGCCAATTTGTAGTATTCAATTTCATTGAAATCCACTAACTAATGGGAAACAAAATTCAAAAAAACCACTAATCAATTTGACAATTTCTCCAAAAACAATTTCTGTTAAAACAATATGTAAAATCTAGTAATCTAAAATTTGAAGGTTTTTAGCACACACTTCACTTCCAGCAAGAAGCCGGTCACACATGACTTCCATGTATTCAACCACGCCATCAAACAACAATACCTTATGCTTAAACATAAATGCTCTCCTGTCAATTTTTTTGGTCTTGGGCTCCGCATGTCCTATGCCAGTTTTTGGTCTTGGGCTCGGCGTTGCTGCTTGTGACAAACGGCTAGTTAATCCTTAATTTCTAACGGCCAGTTGATCATGGCCGTTAAATATTAAAAAGAAAAAATTAGAACCGCCGGTTTCAAACCGCCAGTTCGTTCCACGGTTTTTTAGTTCGTGGAACCGTACCGGAACCGGATTATGGTCAACGGTTTCTGGAACCGTTGACCACAATTCCGATTCCGATTTGGAACCCAGTTTCGGTTCCATTTGGCCACCTCTAGGTTGACGGTCTAAATATATGAGCATATCTTAAAGAATGACCCTTACTGAGTTAAAAGAATTGGTTTAGGAAAATATTTTTATTTTTATTTTTGTATTATATTTTAAGTGAAAACATGGGCTAATTTCTATCTAGAGAGGAAAGGTTGTCAAATAAATTCTATTAGTTAAACTGACAAGTGTAAATAAGAAATACAATGTATCGTATATAAATTAAATTATATTTTTGCTTTAAAATTATCTTATGTTTTAGGATAATACTTGTGTGTTACACGAGATTTGTACAAAGCAGTGTTGTAAAAATCGGCCTAGGCGGTCGACTAGGCGCTCCTAGGCCGATCCGATTTTTCCAGAATCGGCAAAAAAAATCGGTTCGGGAAAAAATCGACCTAGCCCGTCTAGGCGGGCGCCTAGGCGGCCAAAAAATCGGGAAAAATCGGGCAAAAATCGGCCTATGCGGTCTAGTCGGAATAAATCGGCCAAAAATCGGCCAAACTACAAAAAAAATGAAAAAAAAAAAGAAAAACTTGGTGTTTCTAGGCGCCCGGCTGCCGCCCGACTAGCGCCTAACGATTTCTGCAACCTTGGTCCAAAGATAAAATTTTAGTGTCACAAACTTATTGGTTTTCATTTTTCTTCTTGCTTATTTTTTGCATTTTATTTTATATGTACAATATAATAATTTAAATGATAACAAATTTAAAAGATGTTTGTAGATAGAATCTTTAAATTTTTAATTATTTATTATCTCTTAAATTTGTAATCTTTAAAATTCAAAAATATATATTTTGAACTAATCGATTTTTTCTCAATAAAAATATGCATGAATAGTTTTGACCAACATTAAGTTGTCCAATTAATTAAGAGTAAATCCTTTATTTTTGGGATTTTAGAATCTTGATTGAAAGTAGAACAAAATATTATTATAGATGAGAGAATGTATTCTACAAAAAAAATAGAGATTTTTAACTAATAGATATAATTTTTATAAGTTCATTGGATAAGTTTTCATTTCTTTTAATGATAGTGTAGATATAATACTATTTGGAATTATTGAATATACTTGATTAATTCAGATACATCTTGTGACTTTAATATAATATAAATTCATGACTGTTTTTTGTAGAGGGTTTATTTAGAAAGACAACAAATTTCAAAGATAATGTAGATATAATCCTTGATTTTTTATTATTTATTATCTTTTAAATTTATTGTCATTTAAATTTGTAGATAGAGTCGACACATAGATAAATGTAAAGTTGTCATGTTGAATTGGGATAATGAGATGTTGACAAATGGTCAATATTAATAAGGTGATGATATGTGTCAAGTTTGTTTTTTCTTTTAACATAAAGAGTAGATATATAATGTTGCTCAATAAAGCAGATTACTCAAAGTGAAGAAATATGATAAAAAGTCCAACTTCTATGGAGTTGGTGCAATCTTCGGATGAGAACTAGCCTGCAACATACAATACAAGGCTAGAGAGTCACTGGGGTTGTAGGCTAGGGGGTCAATGGGGTTGTCCCATGTAGGTCCCTGCGATATTTAAGTCAGCGACTGTATGAGAAAAAAATCCAGAGCATTTGAATATAATTCACAATAAATAATTAAATTTACTTACAAATGAGATGGAAAAAAACTCTTTCTATACTTGGGTTGATGAATCGTATGGAAAATAAGACAATATATATAGACATTTATATCTTTTACTTGTACGTGAACGACTATGTATTGCTCATATCCATTAGTTTTGGAAAATTTTCTCAATGTGACTTCTAACAAATTTATACTATATTCGTACAAAGTAGGCATTGTTATTTCTTGTAATATACTAAGTAGGTAGAGATGGGAGTGGGGTGGGGATTCTCTGTTCCCCGCGGGAAATGGCCAAACGGGACGGGGAATCCCCGAAAATTTTCCCCGTGGAGATGGGGACACGGGGATCTTTTTCTCCCCGTTGGCGGGGATGAGGATCATATTTCCCGTCCCGTTCCCCGCGAAGACCAAATATTAATATATAATATAATAATTTAAATATATATATGATATTATAAATATATCCACATTAAATATATAAAATCAAAAAAACTCTTTAATTTATTTTTATATGATGAGTGCTTTATTAGTTTTTTTATATAATTTATATATTTTTTAAATATTAAAAATTATTTCTTTTATAAAAAAAATATTTTCCAAAAAATAAAAATAAAAAACGGGGGAAAACCCGGGGGGACGGGATGGGGGAGTTTTTTTACCCGTTTGTCTCGCAAGGACATGGACAAGGATTTTCCGAATCACGAGGACGGGATCGTGGATTGCTCCCCTTTCAAGGAAATAGTACATGTACTTAACATCACTAATTAAACATAAAAAGTGTACCTATCAAATTTACGAACATGAACGTGTTTTGGGGATAGTTGATGCTATTCACTTAGATAGCTACCCAAATGGGTTCTATATTATTGGATCTACACATACACACACACACACACACACACACTCATCAATATGGGTGTGTATTAATCCAAGAGTATAAAACTCACTTAGGTAGCCCCCTTATCAGATACGTTTAGCATTTCTAGAGAAAATAAATTATAAAAATGGTATAATTTCAATTTTGATACTCAATCTATGCCCCATTTCGGCTTTTAGTACCTTTTTTTTCAATTTAATCAAGATTGGTACCTTATGTTTCTAAAATTAATCACTTTTGGTACCTTTTCCATTAATTCTCCGGTAAAACTAACTTTTTGAAATGTTATAGTAGGTTTCAGACTTAAAATGACATGTTCACTTTCAGTACTTAATGTTTTATAATAAACCACTTCTAGTACCTAAACTTTACTTAAGCTACAATAATAAAAATAGTCCATTACGACCATATCAGGCCCAACATGCTTCCGTAAAATTGAAATATCCCTTAAAATTCATACATTTCTTTGATTGGAATTGCACCGGGTGAAATGGTTTGCAAAGCCACTAGTCGATAAATTATTACTCATAGATCGTTTAACAGACGTCTCCGTCCAACCTCACCAATAGGGAAGATGGTCCACAAATTAATCGACTCCTTCAGCAACAGTTCAACACAATCTTGGTTCGTTTCCTACTCCAGACGTAGAAGACAATTCTTCAAAGGATAAATTAATAATATATTAACGGCTCATTTGGCATTTGGGATTTAATTGGATTAGGCCCCTTTTCACACTTTTTCTTTTGTTTGGGAATTTTTGGGTCAGCCCGCTAGAAATTATCAGGCCCGGTTCATTTTCCTCAATTTTTATGATTGTTAATCAAGTGGGGTGAGGTGTGATTAATTTATACCAGCCAATCCTTATAACGAAAAGTCACTTGTACCCCTCAAATGCACTGCGATAAGACATTTTTGCCCCCCTTGATGTCAAATATTTCGAATCTGGTAAGATAAATACCATTTTTGCTCATTTTCCGATAACCCTAGTGCAAATCGGCGACACAAAAGGAAGAAGGTGAAAATTTACGGTTTTGAATCGCAAATCCCATGGTCTCAATTTTGTGGATTATGTTACCTAATTTCGCCGATCTTGTTTCTGTTGCAGTTGATTTTGCAGTTCATTTGGCGGAAGAGACCTACAGTGTACGCAAAAAATGTACGTTTTTCTGTTTATATTATCATTTCTTGTTAGAAATCGATGAAAATTATGGGTTAACATTTGTAATCCTTGTTGGTTTTCGTGCAATCCTACATTTTTCCCTTTACCCTCACAAATGACATGTTGAAATTATTTTAGAAGAATTACAAATTTGTTCAGTGATATGCAGTATATTAGTCGTTTCTGAAGATGGATTAACTTCATTCTTGTTTGTAGAATCTGTTTATGTAATTTTTTTCATATTATTGTTTACTGTAAAGTATGTGATGAAGATTTCAACCACTAATGTTAGTTTAAATCCTTTTCCCTTACAGACATGCATTTTTACAGATACTTCCTTCCCTGTTTGTGTACATTGTCTATGTTTAATGTGTTAATTCAGATAAAAGAAATAATGAATTCCTTGTTAAGTTTATACATTATGTGGGTTATGTTTCCTGTTCGTTTTGGAGGCGTTTATATTATTGCAAGTTAATAAATTTATTCCATTTTTTCATTTTTATCATTGATTGGCCATTTTTCAGCTGCAAATTGACAGGTTGTAAGTTGGTTTGCCAATCTTGCATTTCAAATTTCATAATATAATGCTATGTTAATTTCTACATTTTATTTTCTTGCAATGTTTTTATAACTTTTAATTTTCAAATCATAGATGGATGATGAAGAATTGCATGTCGTGGTTATTGTAGAAGAAATTTTGACGTTGATCAAAATTTTTTTGCTCCTTCTTTGTTATTATCGCCGTTTTATGTTAAGACGCCCTCGTAGAGGCGAAGAATTGGTCATGCCCTTATAGAATGCTTGATCGTACCAAAGCAAATTGAGCACTTGTCAGAAATCATCCATGATAGTGATACTACGTGTATCCAACAACTACGTATGGATAGGAATGCATTCGGTAGGTTGTGTTATCTTTTGGAGCACGTTGGCGGTTTACAACGCACGAGACATGTCCAGATTAGTGAGCAAGTTGCTATATTCCTTTCAATTTTGGCACATCATAAAAATAATATGGTTGTCAAATTTGATTTCAAAAGATCTGGGTACACTATCAGCACACACTTTAATAATGTTCTTGTGGTTGTGCTAAGGCTTCATTCCATTTTATTGTCCACCCCTGAACTCGTAGGTGATGATTGCACCGATGAAAGGTGGAAATGGTTCAAGGTAATTTAAAATACAAATAATGTGATGGTATTATCTCATTGTTGTTTAGTTACATCATTGTTCTGATTTAGCTTTTATTGTTCTATAGGGATGTCTGGGTGCATTAGATGGAACATACATTGATGTCCGTGTAGCATTGAATGAAAAGACACGTTATAGAAATCGCAAAGGGACTGTATCTGTTAATGTGCTTGCAGTTTGTGACCAAAACATGAAATATGTTTATATTTTATCTGGATGGGAAGGATCTGCTGCCGATAGTCGGGTTTTACGAGACGCAATTACTAGGCCTAACGGTTTTAAAGTCCCCAATGGTCAGTTTTATGTTTCACATTGACTGTCTCCACCAAAATTTAGTTGTAATTTATCCCATGAGTAGGACACTGTAAACTTATATAATACCATTCCTTCAAATGGCAGGTAATTACTACCTGTGTGATTGTGGCTACACAAACGGACCCGGGTTTCTAGCACCCTACAGAGGCGTTAGGTACCATCTGGATGAGTGGGGTATGGGATCATCAAGGCCACAAAACTTTAGGGAATTATTCAACCTAAGGCATGCTAAAGCTCGCAATATAATTGAACGATCATTTGGTTTTACTGCAACAGAGATGGGCTATCATAAGGAGTAAACAATTTTATCCAATAAAAACGCAGAATCGCATAATAATGGCATGCTGTTTATTGCGTAACTATATTCGAATCGCTATGGTCATGACCCTTTAGAAGGAGAAGTACCCGAATACGTGGTTGGCCAGCCTCATGACGATGCTGATAATGAATTTGTTGATGTTGTAGAATCATCTCAAGCATGGACTAATTGGAGAGATGAGTTAGCCACCTCCATGTATAATGAATGGAGGGGAAGGGCATCTTAGTCATCCATCTGTGACTAATTATGGTTGTGGAACAATGATTTTATTTGTAGAACTATGAATTTTAAATTTCTGTGTTATTTGGGTAGTATATACTGAACATTTGGTTTAAATTTCTGTGTTATTAGACATTTGGTTTATATCCATCACCTGCTTATTTTTCTTTCTGTGATCTTAATTTATTGGCTATTTCTGGCTTTATGTCTAAGTTGTGGATGACAATTTATACATATTCATATGTTTTTGAACCAGTCAATTGTAATTGTGTGATATTTCTTTTTATGTTAATGTGTTTATACATGTAGGTCCGCAAGAATGGAGTCATGTGGGAGTGTACCAAAACAGAATGGACCCAGAAAAAATAATACTAACAAAGACGTCTGGACAACGCAAGAAGAACATGTACTTCTTCATGCATTAAAGGAGATCGTTGTTCGTGGCTTCAAATGTGATAATGGTTTCAAGTCCGGTTATCAATTTTTGCTTGAGCAACATAATGCGTAAAGCATTCCCCGGATCGATTTGAAGGCGATTCCCATATAAATTCCAAAATTCATGTCCGGAAAAAAGACTATGGTTCATTGAGTTCCATGCTTCGACTTTCTGGGTTTTGCAAATGGAATCACACTTCCAACACATTGATTGTTAAAGATGAGCAGAAGTGGAATGACTATGTGAAGGTAACAAACAAAATATGGTATATTCTAAATTTCCAATTTGTTGATGATTGTTAATCCTCAATAATTTCTTTATCCAGATTGATGGGAATGCAAAGACAATGAGGTACAAGTCATGGCCATATTATGGTCAGTGGTGTGAAATATTCGGTAAAGACAGAGCAATAGGTGAAAATGCTGAAGCTTTTGACGACGTAACCCAGGACATTGTTAGTGGTGCTCCACCAGTTACCCAACAACCATATCCTGAAATGCAGAATGGAACACCCAACTTTGGAACACCCAACTTTGGAACACCCGACTTTGGAACACCCAACTTCGGTTCACCCAACTTTGGAACACCCAACTTTGGAACATCATCCCCAGTTGACGAGGCTGATGGTACTTCAACTTACCGTGGTGAGGGTAGTACATCATCAAAAAGTAAGTCCTCCAAGAAGAGAAAAGCCACAAACGTAGAAGAAGACCGTTTCCTAGAAGTGGTGTCTTCATTCTTGGAGGAGACCTCATCAAGATTGGGGGATTTAGCTAGAAGAATTGGTTTTGAACAAGATGCCTCTTCTAATAGAAAAGTTGTATTTGATGCCCTAGCTGAAATGTCATTCCTTACCGTTGAGGACAAAATTGCCGTTTCAAAGCGATTATGTGGTGATGCGAAAGACCTTGACCTTTTTTTTAGCCTCTCTGCAGACAACAAGGCTGTGATGATTCTAATGATGTGCGAAGGAAAGATCTGATATGCTTTGGCATGCATTGTCATATGTGTTATTTTGTGAAGTATGTAATAGCAACTCGCTACTATGTTACCATGATGCGTTAATAGAACTAACTACGCATTTTTGGGTGTATTTTGGTGCTGCAATGACAATATTTATTTATTATGGGATCTATTTGCTACTATGGATGCCTGAATACAATGCTGGTAATTGTTATGTTACATTCAAGTAACTTTTTTGTATCGTAATTTTTTGTTATCCTCCTTTTTTCTGAAAAATAAGTTGTATGTTGTTTTTAAGTATCCGTTGATACACAACATCATATAAGTCAAATTAATTAATCTTTGGATCGATTGCTTGTTTCTGCACATTGGTTTACCATTAAAAATTAGGAAATAAACGACTGGATTCGATATGTGAATTAAACAAGACATCATCAATAATGTATACATACACGTGATTATGCATATGAATTGCAATTTGACAGTTTGCTTGCCAACCACACCAAAGAATATTTTTTTCAGATTCCCACCAATATCTTGGTGTCGATTAATAAATGTGTAGGGCCATATTTATTTGGCTACATTGAAAATTGCACCAATATTTGGGATGCCTTGTAATAATAAGTTTGCCAATTTTAGTCTATATTGGTCTTTTTTATTTGCTACAAACAACCAACTTGATGAATGCAAAACAGACAAAACAGTTTGTTGCCATGCATATGTAAAAGGACACTATGTGCTGGTGGAATTTGATAAATCCATAAAGTCAGTGACATTTATTAATTATATTTAAAACAATAAATAATTATGTCTCTGTAGGTAGGTCATTTTATCTTCATTTGGATGTAGATAAAGAGTCAGATCACATATGGGTATTCAATGCATGTGAAGGGAATGTGGAAGGTTCGATTGCCCCTTGGAATTCGGACACTTTGCTTGCTTCAGTATGCATTTAGGCCAGGTTTTTCATTATTCCTCTTCAATGCCTATTAAATTTCCACCTACCATGACTGTATGTGCACCATGGATTGTCCCACCAACCACAATTCTCTTCTGTAACTATTCGGGTCTCTGTTTATATAACTGAGGCTTTGCATCATTTGGAATACACTCATCACTACACAAGGTTTGTTTTTATTGCTAATTTTGAAGTAGTAAGATGTCTGAGATATGGGTATTTGACATTGAGTTTATCTTGCAGTGTACTCATATTTTTTATATCAGCATTTAATAACCCCTGTTATTCATTTGTCATGCAGCATAATAGTTCGAACAAGAAATCAAATTGCCTTAAAAACATGCTAGAGGTGATTGGACTGAACAAGACCAAGCCCATTGCTACAGAATGTTTTTTCGAATTTGCTCAAGGCGCCGCGACGTAGCTGACCCAGCGGTTTTGAATGGTGTTTTCTACGAGTTAACTCGTGTGCTAACTGATTCATTTGGAAAGGAACTGAAGATGCACAAAGTGAAAGACAAGATTCAGATGCTAAGGACACAATTCAAGGACTTTGCCCGTTTCACTTCATTACCCGGTGTTTCGTTTGACCCATCTGAAAACAAAGTTACTGTTCAGCCTGAATACTACGTGCATGTTGCGCATGTAAGAAAGTCTATGTATTATTTGGTTAATTATTGTTCCAAAAAATATATCCTATTTCTGATGACTCTATTTTTCATTATTACCTTATGTAGGAAAGCTACGTTAACTGTTACTGGAGGAATTACGGTTTTGAATGGTATTCTGATTGTGACAAGGTTTTTAACACTATGAATGCTGCCGAAATCGACTTTGAAGGGGTGCATAGATATTCCAAGGAGACTCCACTGGAGATTGAAGGTGGGTCATCATCTGACGACGATGAAATGGACGAGGAGGTTGACGAACAAATTGAGAGGATGGAGGAATGGGAGTTCCATGATTTACAAGCACCTCCAGGTTTCAGCAGTGATGGTGAAGACTGGATCGGGTGTAGACATCAATTAAATTGCATGAAGGAAAGGAGGATCTGTAGGAAGGGTGTTTCAGTCTGGCTACTTTCGTATAATTATAATTATAAGTGATGTAAGTTAAGAAATATTAGTTAAGTAATATTAGTTATCTTTTTTAGGTTGTTGTGTGGAAGTTAAGTAAATATAAACCATGTAGTCCAAATTTTCAGAACTTTTAATGGACACATTGGCCGTGTTTAATTATTTCTTTTTGTTAGATTTATTATGTGATTTTTTATGACACCAAATTGCAACACACTCATAACCCAATTGAAATCATGAAGAATTTGAACACAATACAAACAACATTACTTAGTCATTAGTTCAACTTTAGTGCATAGGAGCAACAAAACTTATAAACACAAAATATGGACTGAATACATTAGCCTAATCCATCTATATAGCCGATACATATATGAAAAAAGTGGTGGAATACATAAGACAACTATTATATGTCCATTTAGAGTTTTTCACAGAAAGTGGTGACATTATTTGGGACTGTTGGATGAGCCATGTGTTTCAGCACTTTTAGTTGGGGATGGCATGTTTTGCTTACGAGGACGTTCCAAAATGGTAGGACGTCGATAAAATGATGGGCCGGGGTAATCTTTAGGATGAGCAACAGGCTGGACAGGTTGGATAGGTTGGTTTACAGAACTTTCAGAAGACGAACCATACTCATTCCCAAATTGCGGTAGGTAATCCCAAAAAGAGCGATCTCGTGATGAACCCGAAGATGGAAGCTTAACTTTGTTTAGCTGATAATTTGGCTTTAGCAAGCCCTCCAAATTACCAATATCTTCATTTTCACCGTCTGATGAGATGTCGATTACTTCAGCGTCCTCGGGAATTGCAGTCGAGTGCTCGGATCCAAATAAGAGTTTCAACTCTGGCCAGTTTGGGTCTCTAACCTCCTAATAGGCAAGGCCAAACTCATCTTTCTGAAATAAAAAATGATAGTATTAAACATATATTACTACAAATAACACATAAATTTAAACGAATGTATGCATGTTGAAGACAAAATACAACTATATAACCTTCACAATTTCATCCCAAACCCAATCAGGTGTAGAGACAGTGTTTGTGCTTTCTTCATATTTAACACCATATTTTCGTTTTATCCAATAAAAAGTGTGATAACGCTTGTGCAGTATTTTCAGCCGCTGTTGAGAGTAAGCAAAATCGAAATTTTTGCTCAAAGCTTGGTTAACTGTAGCCTGAGCAATCAAGAGTGCATGTGTATTATTATCACCCGACTTTCCAAGCAACTGTTGGTCAAGCAAGACAAAAATGAACAATTTGTCTGCTTCCTCCATCCACCCCAAATCATATATGTAGTCGGCCTGAATAACTGGATATGGAGGGGCCATTTTCTTGAGTATATCATTTCAACTGCTTTTTAAGTATGTAAAAAAGTGCAATGAGACAGGGTACAATTTATAGTCTCATATGGAACTATTTGACCATAGTTTGAATACCCTTTACCGTCGAAAATGGAGGTTACATTGAGTGGAGTTGTAAGATCAAAAAGACTGATTTGATGCCAAAAGACCACTGCAAACAAAATCTAGAAAGATATAGTGAATCTTACTTACTAGTCAACAAATGCATTATCCCAAATTGGGAAACATGTGGTCTGTTCTTTTTTTGGGTGTATTTTATGAAACCAACCACAGTACTCAAACTCAACCAGTGTGTTTTTTACAGATAAAATGTAACATCTACAAGAGTAAATTAGATACTGCACACAAATCTACAATAATGGCAGGGGAATATATGAAACCTGGTTACTACTTTTTTCATGTTGTGTTACAGAACATACAGACTACAGATCCAAATTGGAGGCGGCTCATGTCTGCTAAATAAATGATCAAACAAATACTGAAATGTTAGAAATATATTTCCAATAAACTACACACATACGGAGTCAATGTGTAACAAACAGAGTTTATAGAAACATGAACATTTTTTCATAACACAACAAAGTTAAGATTTAATCAATACCTAATGTAGGTCCCAAGGTGTAAGTGTAAGGTTTAGAAGGGGGTTGAATAAACCTTACCAAATTTTCGATTTAGGCCTTTTAAATCTACTGAGAGTTCTACATTGTGTCCTTGATGGACAAGTTGAATTAGTCACTCAAGAGAGTTAATCTCTCAACAGACTCAAATTTGAGTCATTAATAGAGTAACTCACCGCTGGCTATAAATTGACTCATTGTGGTTTTGTTTTTTGTGGAAGACTTAACACCCTTAAGTTTGATTAAGCAAGTTTTTATGACTTGATTTAGTACTTGTAAATTATCAAATGGATAGCAAATTTATCACAGATATAAGCAATTAAAAGTGCGAGTAAATTTAAATGTTGAAAAGTAAATGACACAAAGAAAGTTTTTATAGAGGTTCAAGATGGGGTAATTCTTCTACTCCTCTCTTCTCCAACTCCGGAGGAATCCACTAAGTAATGATCGGTTTACAAAGTGGTAACAGTCCGTGATACAAGTCTTTGATCACAACAAATTCGACTTGATCCTTTGGGACTCGACCTGAGACGCTTGATCACTCATTTGTCAAATGCGACGACTCGCCTTCTTCACAGGCAACGCCTTTGCTACACACATGACTCACTTGCTTAAGCACTTTGGATTTGATCACGAAGCCCTCCAAGAGCTTAAAGACTGTTCTTGAACCTTTCTACAATCCTTCCCGGAATGTAGACCCCTTGTTTTCAGTATTTTCTCTTCAACGATTGAAGTTCTCTTTCCTTCACAGGTAAGTGTTGGATTGATGTACTTGAGATGCAGCTTGAGGATTGAGAATGTTTGAGCTTTTGATAAGCTTGTATATCTTCACGTGTGTGTCATTCATGCTTTTTCTCAAACAAATTCTCGGCCTTTTATAGTGAACTTTCAAAAATTTGCCCGTTGAAGAGATAGGCTCATTTTTGAAAGTCACTTTGCGTCGTTGGCTTGATTCTTGGAATTGCCATTTCCTCGCATGAATTGTTTTATCACCTTTCGAGTTCCGACACGGTGTAGTGCTTCCCATTCGTTCATTCCTTTGCACGCTTCTCGACCGAGCACTCCAAGAAAGGTGTTATGGAGATATTACTTGTTTAAGTAAGTCTCTTGATTTCTCAGGCAACGGTTCTTTTACGATTATCTCGACTTGACCGCATTTCCTTGCTTTCCCAGGTGACTTGAGTCGCCTTCCAATCATTGGATGACTCTTCTCACACTCACTGACTTGAGACTTGGCTTTCTTGAGTTGACTTGACTGATGTTCCACTCACCGCTTCTTGATCGAGTTCTCCGTCGCTTTTCTTTCTTTTGACTCACTGTCTCTCACAGAGTTTTCCTTCAAGCCTTGATTGTCTTCTTGCATGTTGGGGCGTAGGCGACTTAACTCACTTGGCTAACTCTAATTGTGACAATACATTCAACAGAAGAATTGGGGTGCCAACTTTCTATTCTAAGTTTTACATGGCATTCATCAAAATCTAAACAATAAAATTCCTAACAATTTCCCCCTTTTTGATGATGCCAAAACTTAAATCATACAAAGATGCAGATAACAAAGATACATACGAGATAGTGTATTGACATAGAATGTATCGCAGAATCAATCTTTTTATTGATCATATCATTCTTGTACTTAACACAATGTTTTACAAGGTGTATCGTAGTATGTAATTGTCTTCACAAAAAAATAGAAAATTTATAGCTATATTACGTAAGACTTACATTGTATGTATTTACATATAAAATACACGAAGGGTTGACAAAGAACACTTCATCTCCCATTTGTCTCCTTCTTTCATCTTGACAAAGATCTTCTTTTCTCTTCTTCTCTTCTTCTCGTCATCACCGCCTTCTTTTTCTTCTTCTCATATGCCTTCCGGCAGCCTTCATCTTTCCTTGTTCTTTCCTGTCTCTCCCGCCATAGCCGAGTTTGTCTTTTGTTTTCTTCTTATATTCTCTTTACATACTCGGCGTTGGTTTTAGCCACTTGCAAGTTCGCCACTTGGTCAAGCCCACCCAAAGAGATCCCTCCTTTCTTTCCCGGATCTACGTATTCAATATTCTTGGGCGAGGCCCAGTCAAGCTTCTTCCTCCACTTTGCTTCTTCTCTCTACCGGGCGATATCTTTGTCATTGGGGCCTTCTTCTTTCCAAAATTGAGTGCCAATGGAGTGACCGGCAGAGCGATCACGGTTGTCTGTCCGTCTGTCACCTTATTCACATAATGTGAGACCTTTTTCCCAAGACAGTCCCAAGCTTGAGCCATGGACATATTTGCAAAATATCCTTCGATTCGAGCGTTTTGAATTCGCCAACCCGATCTTCGCTCATCTCCGACATCCGAAATGGCATACGTGTCTCTGCCAGCTTCGAATGCCTCCGTGTTCTTTCAAGATGTTCATCACCCTGGCATCCATTCTTCCTTCCACCTCCTTCATCCCCGCTTCAATTGCTTTTCTCTTCTCAGCCATAGATACATCAGAGTGTTGGAGTGGCAGAGTCACGGGGAGTTTGCCGCTTATAATGTCACCGTGTGACAGACCTTTGTGGGGGTTTGTGCAATCATCAAGGTCATATCTTTTGATCCTTCCTCAAAGAAATTTTCCTTTCTTGATTTCAAAATTTCTCACTGATTTTCCTTCTCGATTTGTTCCCTTGTCACCGCTTCCTTTCTTTTTCACTTCAGATTTTGTCGCTTTAAGGTATTCCTCTTCCCCTTTTGGCATCATCAAAGGATAGAGGAACCCAGGGAACATCTTGGCAAGCATGAAGTCGAAGTCTTCCGATGGTTGAATTTTGCTTGATCATTGCGTTGTATCTTCGCACAAAATTCAGCATCGAGTAAGCGTTGGATTCGGTGAAATCGCTTCATCTCGGCCATGAGAAGGCCGAATTTTCTTGTCATGTGTTCTTCCAAACGTCGTATATCATTTGCATTCGCTCCACGCAGCAGCCTTGATCTTGGCAAAGTGTGAGCTTCATGCATATGTTCAATGTGTTCCTCAGCCTTTTCGCATCAACATTTTCACTCTCCACACCAAAGCAACTTGTTGAATAAGGTTTAAGTATCTCACTGTTCCACACGCATTGATTCGCTTTGTGCCACCATTCCCTTATCCCGACCGTGATGCCTCTCTCAAGTCACCTGTAAGGTTGGCATCTCTCTGTTGTCCGGCGCATGTCCAAAGAGGCCGATGCCTTTCCATTCGTTCAACTTCACAAAAGAGTGCCTTGAACACTTCTCGAACTTGGTGATTCTTTCATTGCAGTTGATGGCCATACTGTTGTCGAAATCAAAATCGGCCGGAACAATGGTGCCTCGAGTGAAAACAGGAGGTGGTCCGTGATAGCGTGCTTGCTCATTTTTCGACTCTTCGTGGAGTTCTCGTATCTCCAGTGAGAAAGGAAAGATTCCACAAAGGATTCATCACCGCCAACCGGGATTTGTTCGATGATAAGCGGTGTGCGTGAAGTTCTTTTGGGAATCGATCCACCAGATCTTGAGGAGCCGGAGCGGTGGTCTCGGGTTGGTTGGTTTGGTTGTGAAGTAGATCCGGCTGTCGAGCCTCATTATGCCTTAAACCTTCGTTGGTCTCAACCTGATTTTTCCATTTCAAAAGTAGACTTGTCCTCGGCCTTATCAAATAGCGTCATCGGACGATGATGAGATTTCTAGGGTGGCTCATCATCAAAGTTAAACGTTTGACGAGTAGTCTTGGGATCGACTTGCTCGTGCCTGGAACATCCGCAATGTGAGTCTTTTGGATTTGTCATGGGGTTGACTCGACCTTTTTCTTTCTTCGCTTTTCCGATCCCGAGGAAAAGTGACATCGTGGTTGTCCTCGGGAATCATGAAGTGCGCTGATCTCCTTCTCGGATGGGTCAATGATTGCGGGAGGATGTTCTCTACTTGACTCTCTTTACCCCGGAAGTCTCAACCTCCCGTGGGCCTTCATTTCCTCCAGCAGTCTCTCTCACGCGAGGCCTTGGTCCTCCCTTTCGATGTCGGTCACTGCCTTAGGGTCTTCTACATGGCATCCATTGGAGTCTCAACCCCATGGATTGCACTTTCATCGCCAGTGTTAACTCCCAGGGTTGTTCCTTCCTCGTGCCTCGATCGCATCAGCCGAGCGTCATTAGCCTTGAGAGCGATTTGGCATTCTCACCGAGATCTCAAGCCCGAGCTTCGTTGATGGCAACTTGTCGTTTCTTCTAGTAATTGTAATTTCTCTTCTTCGCCTCCTTGCTTCTTTGTCGAGTCATCCGCAGATCCTCCGACCTTGCTGCGGTGGAGGAGTTTCCCCTCACCGGGCGCACCCCGAGTGACTTGGAGTGGGGTCACTCGTCTCCAAACTCATTGTTTCAATTGATGGTTCACCGTTGGGTGTGGTAAAGACACCTTCAATAGGGGTTGGCTGTTGGGGTCCCCATTGTCCCGATTTCATCGCCATTTCCTTATCGCTTTCTTCCGAGTGAGTGGGAAGTGGTAGCAGAAGAACATCGGTGGCTATTTTTCTTGAACCACTCCCATTGGATCGATTTCGGTGTTTGTGTTTTGGAGGACTCTCCTGGTCCCTCCATCGTCTTTTTGCTCGTGAAGGATTCTTGATTCATGCAATGCTTGTTGCATCTGCATTCTTTTCGTAAGAAAGATTCTGCAGTTCCTCGTCACTTTCGGAGAAGACATCAAGGAGAGGATGAAAGTGTTCGTGGTGAGGAGATAGTGGCGTGATACTTGCCTTCTCACGTGCTTCGGCTTCTTGCCTTGCTTTGCTTTCTCTCCCCGCCCTTGTAGATTTGCGGGATGTCTAAGCAGCTTGTCCTCATCAAGTCTTTGGGAGCACACGAGAGTCGATCCAAGGAAATTTAGATTCCCTCTTCTTCTTCTATGAATTCGGCCGTTGGAACTGTTCCTCGACTTGCTCAACTTCCATTTTCCACTCACGCAGACAATTTTGGATGTGGGTAAGGTGGAGATAGAATTATTACATCACTATCCGCTGGGCTGGTTCTTCGAGTTTCAAATTTGTGTGAGCTACGTTGTGTCTTTGGGTTGCCTCACGGGACGCTTCACAGAGACTTCATTTCATCAACTACATCCGGAGACTCTACTTCTCCGATCGTCTCCTGATTTGAGCTAGCCGAGTGACCGACTCAATTTTGGTTTCTCCTGCTCGGATCGCTTGACGAGTCTTCTTCTCCTGGTTTTGTACAGGGAATTTTCGGGTCCAGAGGCGGCGTCCTTCCGAGTCTTGGCGGCAGGGGCAGTGCTTGTGTTTGTTTCGAGGAGCCGCCGTCAGTTTGTCGGGTTCTCCTCCTTTTGACGATCGGAGAAGGTATTTGGGAGTCCTTCTCGATCCCAGGGCAGTGTGACATGGTCGCGGCTATGGCAGTGACATGGTCTTTGGAGCAGTGACTCTTTGCAGGGGCATGAGCATGTTTGGTTTTGTTTTTGCCGCAGGGCAAAGAGATTTCTTGGCACTGCGCAGGGCAGCTTTCTTCTTAGTTGGAGAGGAGGCGGTTGTGTCTTCGGGGGTGTGATTCCCCCTCACCGGTGTCGCTCTCTTGGCGTAAGCTCGCTTCCGAGCACCAGAGAGGTTAGCTCGAACATCCTCTTGTTAACATGGAATGCTTTCCCATGTCCGAGAGGACTCCTTTCACCTCCAATAGTCGGCCAATCACTAGGCCATATCCCGGGATCCTCCAAATGACCCATCTTCTTTGAAGGACTTGTTCCCACGCTCGGCAGAGTCTCTTTGAGATAAAACCTCTTGATTTATCTTCTTTTCCTCGATGATTGCGGCCATCACAATCGGCTTGCCTTTGATAGTTGGTCAAAGCCGCCAAATTTGATGTCGATACATTTGGCAACTATGTCCAACAATTTGTGATAATCCTCCTTCAGCATCTTTTGTTTGTTGTGTATATAATTTTATCGGCAAAGTCGGACTTGGCTATTTTTTTTCCATGCGCGCACCAAGTTTACATCGCCTTCCTTAATCTCGCTTGCTCCTTCCTGGGGTAGTGAGCAATATTCACCAAATCTGGCGTTGATAGTCACCGCTTCCCGTGAGCAGATGACTTGATTCCTTCATCGTGAATTTCAAAGGCATTCACGTAGAATTGTGCGACCTCCTCCACATAGGTCTTAGGATATTCAGCGTTAGAAACGGTTTTAGTCCGACGTTTCTAACTTCTCCGCAATTTTCTTCACCAGGGTGTCGTCGGACCCGCTTCACCATTCGCCGAAATCCACAATCGAACCGGTGTGGATTTGTTTTCCCAACTTGGTAAAGTCATACGTTGGTGCCATTTCTAATAATTTCAAGGAAAAGTTCGTAAATTTGATTTGAAGGTTGATAGGGTTTCGAGAGTATTTGCCTTTGCCTTTTTGAGAGAAAGAGATTGAACAGGTTTTTAGAAGTGTGAGAGAGAAACGGAGGCGAAAATGGTTTAAATATGGTTTATGAAAGGACGCAGACGGTTTTGAATTGTGATCGAAATCAACGGCTTGATTTCGCACGCATATTGAGCGATTCATGTCTCGTATTTAATGCGGCAAAGATTTATATCCAATCATAGGCTTGGTGTGCGCTTTATGTCCGTACACATCATCATTATCTTCGACGTGTCTCTTAAAACATTCCCGCTTAAGTCAAAACGATTGCGTTTTTGTCACTTTGCTCATAAGTTATTCAACTTATCTCTTAGCCGACTTAACTCTCGCTTCTCACATTTCTCTTAGTGACTCGGCTATATCACCGACTTGGTATAGCCGACTTTCCGATCTGGTGATTTCTTGAGCTAGTTTTTGTTTTCACTCTTTTTCACCTTCTTCCCGTTCCATTTCTTTTCTTTGATTCTTCCGTGTCTCGCCTTAGCTCAATTAGCCCCAACTCATGTTTGAGTTCTTCAAATCTTGACTCACATAATGGTTTTGTGAAGATGTCACCTAGTTGTTTGTCGTTGAGATATATTCCAAGATAATGTCCTTATTTTCAACATGATCTCTTATGAAATGATATCCGACATCAATATGTTTTGTTCTTGAGTGCAACACAGATTTTGAGTGATTGCAATGGCACTTGTGTTATCACACATGATTGGAATTTCTTTTCTTCAACTTCATAATCTCTCATTTGTTGTCTCATCCATAGGACTTGGGCACAACACCGGTGCATGACTATGTATTCTCGCCTTTGTAGAGGTGGCTATTCGGGCTTTTTGCTAAACCAGAAATTAGTCTGTTTCCTAGCATTTGACATGTGCCTGAAGTACTTTTTTCCGTCCACTGTGATCCAAAGATAGTCAGTCCGAATAGCCAATTAGCTTGAATCCACCTTCCTTTGGATACCATAGGCCTACTTGGCTTCCTTTAAGTATCTCAATATTCTCTTAGTCAGCTTCATATGGCTCTCTTTTGGAGCAGATTGAAATCTTGCACATACACCTACAAGAGAAAGGTGATGTCCGCCCGCTTAGCCGTGAGATAGAGCAATGATCCAATAAGTGCTTCAGATCTTGTTTGATCTACAGAGGCTTGCCATCCGCATCCATGTCCATTTTGATCGATGTGTTCATTGGTATTTTTACGTAAGACTTCTCCTCCATACCAAATTTCTTCATTAAATCTAGTGGGTGTATTTTGTTTGACTTATGAAGGTTCCATCCTTCACTGTTTTACTTGAAGTCCAAGGAAGAATGTCGCCTCTCCCATCATGCTCATTTCAAATTTACTTTGCATGAGGTTTGAGAATTTTTCACACAATTTCTTTGTTAGTGGATCCAAAAATGATGTCATCCACATATATTTGAACAAGCAAGATACTCTTCTTGTCTTGAATTCGAAAAGTGTTCTATCTACTTTTCCTTTTGTGAATCCATTTTCGACCATCGGGGAATTGTGACAGGTATCATACCATGCCGGGTGCCCTGTTTCAATCCGTCTGACAGGCTTTCTTGAGTTTGTATACCTTGTCTCCAAGAGTCTTCTCGCTCAAATCCTCGGAGGTTGTTCAACATACACTTCTTCTTCCAATAAACCATTCAGAATGCACTTTTTACATCCATTTGATATACGTGAAATTCTTGTGAGCAAGATAGGCAAGAAACATCCTTATAGCTTCCAATCTTGCTACAGGGGCAAATGTTTCATCAAAATCTATCCCTTCTTCTTGGCAATATCCTTTGGCTACCGATCTTGCTTTGTTTCTTACCACGTAACCTTCCTCGTTCATCTTATTTCGAATACCCATTTGGTTCCAATAACATTTTGATGTATGGGTCTTTGTACTAATTCCCATACTTTATTTCTCTCAAACCGATTTGACTCTTCTTGCATAGCTTGAATCCAATGTGTGTCGTCCAATGCTTGTGACACATCTTTGGGCTCTATTCATGAGATGAAGCATGTGAACATTGCTTCTTGTTGGGTTCGATCTTGTCTTAACACCTTCTCTTATATCTCCAATGACAAGTTCTCGTGGATGGTCTCACCATCTTACGCCAGTTGAAGTAAGTTAGTTGGATTGATCGACTTGCAAATTTGTGTTCTTTGGGTCGGCTCTCTCGTGATCACTCACCGCAGATTTTCCACCGCTTTTGAGATTCAACTATCTCATCTTCTTCTCAATTGATAATTCTCGCTTTCACCAAAGATAGGACTCTTCTCAGAAGGTTGGATGATTCAAATTTTATCATTTGACTCTTCAATGTCTTCCCATTTACATTTGGCTCATCGAATACTACATGAATGGATTCTTCTCAGAACCATAGTTATTTTGTTGAGTATTTCAGTAGGCTTTGCTTTCGGTGAGTATCTAAGAAGATACCCTCATCGCCTTTAGCATCAAAAGCCTTTAGTTGTCTTTGCCATTGTTGTGGATGAAGCATTTACATCCAAATATCCTGAAATATGCAACATTTGGTTTTCTTCCAATCCGGATCTCATAGGAGTCTTTGTCACCGTCTATTTATCATACATCCTGTTTTGGGTGTAGCAAGTGTGTTGATTGCTTGACCCAAAATCTTTTTGGTAACCCCGCCTTACTAACATGGTCCTCCGCTTCTTTGAGGGTTCTTTCTTCTTTCTCGCAACTCCATTCTCGCGTGGAGTCCTTGCGGTGATAGTTCATGACCAATACCATTCTCAATACAAGATCTTGAGTTATTATTCCCTTGACAAACTCGGTTCCTCTATCCGATCTTATTTTGATAATGGTTTGACTCTTCTCATTTTGTATCCTCTTCATCATTTGTGGTAGCTTTTGTAGAGTTTCTTTTCTTCTTGCACATGAATATTGTCCATGTATATCTTGAGTAGTCATCTACTACCACCAAGGTGTATTTCTTTCCACTTATGCTTCTTTGGTTCCACTTGGGCCAAATAGATCCATATGAGGGGATGCAATATTCTTGTTGAGGATGGGCATGTCTTTTCTTTGAACGACGACTTGATTTGTTTTCCTTCGACATGCATCACATATACTCTCCTTCTTGTATATCGAGTCCTGGAAGTCCTTCTACAAGATGACTTCTTGCTAGCTTATTAATTGTTTTGAAATTGGGTGATTTCACTTTTGTGCCACGCCTAACTTGATTCAAATTGCTTTTTGCTAGTAGAGAGGTGTTGGGTGTTGCGGTTGACCAATCCACTACATACATATTTTTTTGTCTACATCCTTGCAAAGACAACTTCATTTGATTCAATATTTTTGATTTGGCATATTCCCATGTTGAATCCAACATTGTAGCCCTTGTCACGAGTTGGATCGATGCTTAGTAAATTGAAGTTTAGTCCTTCAACATATGCAACATCGTGATTTCTAAACCATTCCTTTTGATGGATCCAATGCTCTTATTTCACCAGGAGCTTCATTTCTCCAAATATGACTTTTGCTCCTTTGACTTCCTTGAATTTTGTGATTTCTCTTATTTTCTGTCATATGTCCGGAACACCACTATCCATGTACCAGGTTCCTTGGCACTCACATTCCTTGAACCCGCAATCAAGGAAATTAAGTTTTAGGTACCCATTCTTGTCCGGGTCCCGAGGGGTTAGAATTATAAGATGATCCAACCAACCTATAGCCAAATGATTTGACTCTAAGAGGTTGCCATCTATCGATTGCCATAATCATAATTAATCCTGGCAAATTGCTTGGGAAGTCTCAGGTTCATACAAATTGTCTCTTTTTGTCTGTATGCCTGCATATGTGTTTTAGCAATTGCCTTTCTTGGGTAATTGTGGTGTCTTTGAGTGTAGTGCCTAGGTGCATATGTGTCGATGAAAGCTCTTGTGCTTTTGGAATGGCCTTTGTTGAGTTCTAGGCCTTTGCCATTTGGGCTTGTATTCCATAAGTCTAGCCGATAGTTCACATTATTCAATACTTGGCTTGGATATTTTCTACCATTCCCATCATATGTATTTCTTTTATGAGTTTTCTCGGGATTTTTGGTAGCTCGCTTCTTCTTTACAGAGTATTTTGTTTGGAGTCCATTTGAGGACTCATTTGAATCTCTTCTCGGTGCCCTTTCAAAGACTCTCAATCGGTCGTTTTCCTTTTCCTTTGTAACCAAGGCCAGTTTGCTTAGTATTGTGCTTTGGATTGAAAGTGTGTGCAACATTTAGAGTTTTGGATTTTTCGGACTCTTCATGACTTGAATATCCTTTTTCCAAAATTACTCTTGAGGTTTGACATGGCACAAAGGAATTAAATCCTAAGCCTGTCTTGTCTCCACATTCTCTTTGACTCATAATAAGATCATCCAATGATTTAGATGCCTTAGTGAATGAGGCAATAACATTTTGAGGTCATTCTCCCTCTTTTCTATAAAGCAATTTTCGCTATTAATTTAGCATTTTCACCTTTTTAAACTTTTATTCTCATCCTATTTGACTTAGAGTACTCGGCTCCTTAGTCGACTTTGAGTTTTGACTTTTGAGTAAATTTGTTTTCCTCATTCAATAGTGTGTGTGAGGTTTTAATGTGCTCAAAGTCTTTCATCATTTTGCCTAATGAGTCATAAAGATCGGTGGGTGATGAAGTGTGTGTGTCAAACTCACTATCACTAGTGTCCCGAGCTTGTTGAGTTAGATTGTACCTCATCTTCTTGATCTTGTTCTTTGGCCATTAAGCGGATCAAGGCTTCTTCTTCAGAGTCACTTGAGTAGTCACCTTCGCTGCTCTCGAGTCATTGTCTCTCTTGACTTGGTCATTCTCAGCGATCTCTGCACCATCATTGCCTTTTTTCTTTTCTTGTCTTATTTCTCTCAAGACCTTTCTTTTTCTTCGTTTCTCGACTTGTTGACTGAGGAGGATATGAGCGTCAATGGCATAGTGACCTGGTTGTCTACAATTCCAACATAGATATTGACCTTTTGATCACTCTTTCTATTCTTGAGTTGTCACCCTTTGATACTCAACTTGTTGATGATCATTCTCTTGGTTGGCCTATCATCCTTGATTTGGAGGGAGCCGAGTGTCTTCCGGAGGATTCACCCTTTCCTCTCTTGTAGTTCTTGTTAAAGAACTTGTTAAATCTTTTAACCATCGGGGCTATTTTTCCGGGTCAATTGCCTCTTTGACCTCGATTCTCCTTCCATCTTTGACAATTAGAGCATTTGTTTTGGGTACAAATTGTCTCTTCCTGGTCTTTCCTTCTCACTCAAACTCGTAGGCTTTGAGGTCCGAGAATAACTCATGATTGGATGTCTTTGATAGGTCCATGGAGTGTCTCAATGCCATGACCTTCATTTCCCATTCATTTGGAAGACTTTTTAGGATCTTCATACACATTTCCTTCGTGTATATTCCTTTCCAAGTGTAGAGATGACTCATTTGTGATTTCTCAGTAAACCGAGCATCCAGTTGATCCAGGTTTTCTCCGAGATCATTTTAAAGTTCTCAAATTTTTGTACACCACCGATAGTTTGTTTTCTTTGATTTGCTCCGAGCCTTCACAAATCAATGTCGGTTTGTCCTGCATTTCCTTAGCGATTTTGCAAGATTTCACTTTATTGAATATGGCTTTGTCCAAGGTTTTGTAAAGAATGTCCTTGGCTACATTGTCCGTGTTGTATCTTTTTCTGTCATCATTTGTCCACTCAGTTCTTGGTTTTTCAACCATGATCGGTCCTGGTCTTCGCATCTTCTTCCCCTTCGCCTACAACTCTTCGTATAGATGTGTTCACCTTTAATATTTGCAGAGGCCCATCTTCTATCACTATCCACATCTCATCAAGTAATGCTTTGATAGATGAGCTCGCATACGAATTTTCCAATCATCAAATTCTTCAATAGTGAACATAGGAATGCGTGTTAGATTTGCTTCCATGATAATAATTTTTAATGATAGAAAAGAGTTTTGAAAGTTTAAGTACTAAAGAGACTTTTGAAAAGTTTGGAGATCTAGTTCAAGAAGAACCGGTCGGAGGGTTCAATGAACCAACCGCTCCGATACCACTTGTAGGTCCCAAGGGGTGTAAGTGTAAGGTTTAGAAGGGGTTGAATAAACCTTACCAAATTTTCGATTTAGGCCTTTTAAATCTCTGAGTTCTACACAATTTGTGTCCTTGATGGACAATTGAATTAGTCACTCAAGAGAGTTAATCTCTCAATGACTCAAATTTGAAATTTTGTTAATAGAGTAACTCGGTTGTTGGCTATAAATTGACTTTTTGTGGTTTTGTTTTTATTGGAAGACTTAACACCCTTAAGTTTGATTAAGCAAGTTTTTGACTTGATTTAGTACTTGTAAATTATCAAATGGATAGCAAATTTATCACAGATATAAGCAATTAAAAGTGCGTAAATTTAAATGTTGAAAAGTAAATGACACAAGAAAGTTTTTATAGAGGTTCAAGATGGGGTAATTCTTCTACTCCTCTCTTCTCCAACTCGGAGGAATCCACTAAGTAATGATCAGTTTACAAAGTGGTAAAAGTCCGATACAAGTCTTGATCAACAACACCGACTTGATCCTTTGGGACTCGGTCCTGAGACGCTTGATCACTCGGTGGCTTCTCGACGACTCGAGAAACCTTTCTTCACAGGCGTTTGCGCTTGCTACTACTGACTCACTTGCTTAAGCACTTTGGATTTGATCACGAAGCCCTCCAAGAGCTTAAGACTTGGTTTGACCTTGAACCTTTCTACAATCCTTCCCTGGAATGTAGACCCCTTGTTTTCGATGATTTTCCTCTTCAACTCGATTGAAGTTCTCTTTCCTTCACGAGGTAAGTGTTGGATTGATGTACTTCGAGATGCAGCTTGAGGATTGAGAATGTTTCGATTTTGATAAGCTTGTATATCTTCACGTGTGTGTCATTCATGCTTTTTCTCAAACAAATTCCTCGGCCTTTTATAGTGAACTTTCAAAAATTTGCCCGTTGAAGAGATAGGCTCATTTTTGAAAGTCACTTTGCGATCGTTGGCTTGCGATTCTTGGAATTGCCATTTCCTCGTATGAATTGTTTTATCACCTTTTCGAGTTCGACACGGTGTAGTGCTTCCCATTGGTTCATTCCTTTTGCACGCTTCCTCGGGACCGAGCACTCCAAGAAAGGTGTTATGGAGATATTACTTGTTTAAGTAAGTCTCTTGATTTCGTGGCAACGGTTCTTTGATTATCTCGACTTGACCGCATTTCCTTGCTTTCCCAGGTGACTTAGAGTCACTTCCAATCATGGATGACTCTTTCACTCACTTGACTTGAGACTTGGCTTCTCTTGAGTTGACTTGGTGATGTTCCACTCACCGCTTCTTCAATCGAGTTCCTCGTCTGCTTTTTTTTCAGACTCAAATTGTCTCTCACAGAGTTTTCTCCAAGCCTTGAGTTGTCTTCTTGCATGTTGGGCGTAGGCGATTTAACTCACTTTGGCCACTCTAATTGTGACAATACATTCAACAAAGAAGAATTGGGGTGCCAACTTTCTATTCTAAGTTTTACATGGCATTCATCAAAATCTAAACAATAAAATTCCTAACACCTAAAGCAACCAAGTTGTTCAGGTACCATCGGATACAAGTCGTCATTACAATACCATAAAACAGTAATCAAATTGGTCAGTTACCATAATTTACACAGTTATCAAAGTATTAGGGTAGCCTATTTGAAATAAAATTATCACACAAGCTATTTAACGACACATAATTTTGTGATTAATGTACACAAAGCTTAACACCACAAAATTTATAAGCCACGAATACTTTGTCATCTTAATTAATTGCGATTGTCGTTGTTTGCATGACTCCAGTTCTGCCTTAACAGTCTTAAGACGCCCATGCAGATCACTTATCACGTGCTTGGAACGGTCATCAAATCCACCTTCCACCCACCGGAAGAAGTCACATTTATTAGGCTGAAAAATGGATGATGTTTATGCACAAAAAATTCAAAAACAGAGGCGTTAGAATGTGACTATATGATATGCAAGGTAATAATAGTTGCTATAACACTCTCATTACTAACCCCTCGAACTGGACATGATAGAAATCGTCGACCCGGGTTGGCTTTGGTCCACGATGTCTGGACTCTCAAGTAGAATCCACAATGGCATCGCACACGTGACTCACCTCATTGGCTATTATCTCCAAACGAGGCATTTCGGTCACCAGAGAATACATGATTGCTGTTACTTGAACTCATTATAACACTCTACACTGAACAAGAGTAAAAACAAAAAATTGTACAACTAAATCAAAAACCAGCCATAAAGCATAATAGGACAATGTTTGATTGCTCATATGTAATGCACCCACATGGTCTGGACCCAACAAATTATCACAGATCCCATGATCTACCTTCAAGTATTTGCTAACTATGGTGTTCAGTGTTCACGACTACCATGCTTTTTACAATTTAACCGAAAACATACCTACTTCTTCAGCCGCTAGAACTTGGTACCAATTTAAGCAAAAATTAAACATGTCTCCTCATTCCAAACATTATATAAGCCAAAAGAAGTGCACAGAAATAGTGGAATCTGATTATTTGGAACAACAAATTAGGGTATTTCACAGACGACAAAGTTTATGCGCAAAATCACAAATTCAAATACGAATTAGGGTTTGCATGATTGTACCTCAACTAGTCGCAATTGAAAACCTTCGCAATTCTGATTCAATAAGGCGAGCACATATAACCACCTTCTCCGCCGGAATAAGATGGTGGCCGCATTACGATTGAAGTCGGGAGAGGAGGATGTAAATCACGAAGGATTTCAGAACAGGTTTTTCGTTTTGGAGATGGTTGTGTACCTTTTTTAGGAGGGGCGCATTAGTAATTTTCGGTCGGTATCAAACATTATCAGGAAACAAAAGCGAAGTTTAAATTTGGAAAAGGTAATTGCTATACTTAACCCCAATCATGATATTAAACACCAAAAATTAATCATGTACAATGCTATCATTGATTATCCTTAAATCTTGTATAAAACCCATCTGAAATCCCAAACGAGCCGTAAGAACACATGTTGAAGCAAAAGCCTCTTTTTATTAAGAACTTGAAAAGATATTTATTACATTAGTAATCTCCTTTTGGGAGGAGAATATTTGTTTAGCCTCTCATTAATGAGGTTTGAACTTTAAAATACTTAAAACTTAAAACTAAAACACTCATATATTACAAATTTTCACTCAGAATTTATTACAAGAAAACTAAGAAAAATGTTCGATGTCCTCAGCTTCTCTCAACTCTTGTTATTTATAGACTTGAATCTGGACTTGAAAAGCGGACTCCAAATCTTGTTGAAATATATGATGTCACTGCATACGCCATATTTCTGAAATATTGCCTCACCAGTTGTTTCCTTTTTCTTCCGTGTAACTCAAGCTATGTGATGGTTGTCGGGAAATCTTTTAAAAATTTGGTTTGCGTGGTCCCCAAGGATAACACGTCTTGTGAGTTATGCCCTTATCCTTTCTAGTTGTATGGTCTTGTCGGTCGGGTTTGGATAAGAATCCTTTCCCAAATTGACTACCTACTAATAGCTAGCTTAGCAGTAAAAGAACTCTAACTATGTTGGATTCCAAGAAAAAAAGAAAAATTTTGAAGAAAAAAAAAACTCTCCTAAAATAACGTCATTAAATATAGAAATTACATTCTCGCCCCATAAACACGGTTTCAAAAAGTTAAAGGATACTGAAAAAAGTCGTTGGATGATAAAAAGTATGATATTCTTAATGAATTAAAATAAATAGAAAAATATAAAAAAAAAATCAGAAAAATCACAAGCCTTAAAAAATTAAATGAATAAATATGATTAATCCACCTTATCTCACCCCAGAAATATTGTCTCATTTGAACCAATATCCAACATATCATTCAATCATGAACATTTTGAATACGACGCAGGGTCCACTACTGTTGGGTATCTTTCTGCCTCGAAAGATTGATACACTAAGTACCAAAATTACAAATACAGACTCGATCGCCTATTATACAGATTTATACTCTAGACTCTTGTAGGAAATTAAAATACAACTCAATACAGAAATACAAGAAAAATAACACAAAGAATATAGAGGGTAACAACCCAAACCGAATATTGAAATTATTCGGCTCAGGACCGATATTCCCTAAACCACGGGCGTGTCACCAAAGAATCACCGAGAGAACCAAAGATAGAAACCACGAGCCTTGCCAAAGAAAGCGGCCGTCAAGATCCCCACTCGAAACCCCCAACACACACAGATCGGAAACCCTAGAAATACCCCAAATCCACAGCAAACCCTAGTTTACAGAAAACCTCAGAGTTTGTCCACAAAGGCCGTGAACAAGTGAAGATAACACTCAGATCTTCACACTATATCACGTAAAACACTCAAAAATATCACGAGGAGTTGAGATTTCTAGAGAGAGAGGTAACTCACAGAGAGAAACGAAGAATCGAGAGGTAAGAGAGAGAAAGTGAGATCTGAGAACTGAGACTAGGTTTTCTGTAGACGGGCAAATATAGGACTTACCAACGGATATGATCAATCACATAGAATGGACGGACAGATCAAACAAGAAGATCCGCGGACACCGAGTCGGATCCCGCAATCCTGGGATAAGAGACCCGATCACACATGGGCCGAGAATGAGTTGGGCTTAGTTGCATCAACGCTTTCGTAGGGCTCAATTATTGTAATGGGCCGAGTGAATATAAAGGGCCAATAATACAACAATCTCCACCTTTGGCTCATTAGATTCATTAGACAAACTAGGGAATTAAATCGGTCATCATCATCGCTTTTGCCTTCCAAAGACAAGGCCGAGAAAGCGACTTGAGTTACGAAGCACTTAAGCTAATCAGAATTTATCAAGACCTCAACAAGCACACAAAGAAGTCAAGTTCCCCATTGATTTAACATAAGCACGAAGCAAATATTAATTCAATGAGTTTTGGATTATAACGAAAACACACAAGAATCGTTTAAATCCAACATAAAGGGTAAGTAACCGGGTAACTAATCACCGGTGTCAAAATTTAGGATTTTCAAACAAGTTTTGAACTTTGATAAGGGTAGACACTTAGTACCCATATCACCGGATTAAACTCGGATGCCACTTTTTCAAGATTAACCAAACCTTTTGAAACAATATCTCTTATGAAATGAAAACGAACATCAATGTGTTTGGTTCTCATCATGAAAACTCGGGTTTTTGCAAAGTTGAATACCAGATTGACAGAGTCGAAAATACAACAACCTTTTGTTTTAGAAAACCAATTTTCAAACAAGACCTTTAAGCCACAAAGCTTCTTTCAAAGCTCAAGAATAAAGAACATATTCGACTCTGTTGTAGACGGGGCCACAATATGTTGCGGTTGGGATTTCCAACTAATACATGAGCCACAAAGTGTAAAAACATAAGAAGTTGTTGATTTTTCATTGTCTTTATCATTAGCATAATTAGAATCAACATATCCTTTCAAAATTATACCAAAGATCACATTTTGAAAAACACAAGCTATAATCGTAAGTATGCCTCGGATATCTTAATAACCATTTAACAAAGATTCCAATGCACCATACCAGGATTGGACATGTATCTACTCAAACAAGAAACAAAGCATAGGCTATATCAGGCCTAGTGCTCACCATTAAGTACATCACAGATCCAATAGCATTAGCATAAGGAATGTTTTGCATAGCACATATTTCAGGTTCAGTCTTAGGAGACTGTTCCTTACTTAACAGAAAATGAGAGGCAAGAGGCACATTCACAGATTTTGCATTTGACATAGAAATTTTTGTAAAATCTTTTCTATATAAGAGGATCGATGCAAATAAATGATGATTTAGGCTCTGTCCCTATCAATGTTCATTCCCAAAATCTTCTTAGCATCACCCAAGTATTTCATATCAAATTTAGCACTTAGACAATTTCTAACATGATCAATGGATTTAATGCAAGGTCCAGCAAGTAACATATCATCAACATACAGAAGCAGGAACACAGGAGTTTCAGGATCAAGTTTAAAGTAAAGGCAATGATCAAATTGGCTTCTACAGAACTTTAACTCATGCATACATTGATCAAACTTTTTATTCCATTATCTTGGAGACTGTTTCAGACCATACAAAGATTTTTGGAGTAAACAGACATAGTTAGGCTTGGATTTGTCCTCAAAACCCTCAGGTTGTTTCATAAAATTTTTTTCATCCAAGTCACCATGAAGTAAAGCAGTTTTTACATCCAATTGTTTCAATTCCCAGTCATATTGAGCAACAAGAGCAAGCATAATTCTCACAGTAACAAATTTAACAACAGGTGCAAAAATTTCTGTGTAATCAATCCCTTCCTTCTGAGTAAAACCTTTAGCAACTAATCTAGCTTTAAACCTAACACCTTCAGATTCTTGTTTAATCTTGTAAAGCCATTTACAATCAACTATAGAACAATTAAGGGGTTTAGGAACAAGAATCCAGGTGTTATTAACATGCAAAGAAGTCATTTCTTCATGCATAGCACTTAGCCATTTAGTGGATTCAGCAGAGTTCATAGCTTCAGAAAAGGTTTTAGGCTCAGAACCATCTATAGCTTCAAACACAGAAAACACATAGGATGTCATGTGAAAATCAGCAAATTTGTTTGGGACTCTAACATGCCTCCTAGTTCTATCTCTAGTTAACACATAATCATTCAATTCATCATGATTATCAGCAACAGGTTCATTTTCAGTGTTAACATCAGGAAATTCATTATGCATGTCATGCACATTATCATGCTGAGTATCATCTTCAATATGCACATCATTATCATTCACATTGACAGCAAAGCATCATTGATATGAGAATCAAGAATGAAAGAATATTAGGAGACACATTAGATAGCTCCACCTCATTTGGAGTATTATCATTTTCAGAAACAGTTTGAGGAGAAGGATGCACAAAACAAGGAAATTCAAGTTCATTGAATAACACATCCCTACTAATTATAGTTTTAAAACCAGGTTCTCCTCTATTCCAAAGTCTATAGCCTTTAACCCTTCAGGGTAGCCAAGAAAAACACATTTTATAGACCTTGGGTCTAATTTGTCATTCTTTTGATGTACAAATGCAGTAACACCCAAAGATTTTCAAATTAGAGAAATCAATCGCTTTCCTACCCAAACCTCTTGTGGTATTTCCTTCCAAGGGGACTGAGGGGGACCTATTGATTAAATAGGTAGTGTTACCTACAGCCTTTCTCCCCAAAACCTTTTAGAAAGTCCAGAGGTAGCAAGCATGCTCCTCACTCTTTTCTAAAAGTGTTCTATTCATCCTTTCAAAGAACACCATTTTTTCGAGGTGAATAGGCACAGACTTGTGCCTTTTTATACCAAATTCATCACATAGATTGTCCATTAATTGATTACAAAATTCCAGGCCATTGTCAGTTCTTAAAACTTTAATCCTTTTGCCAGTTTGGTTTTCAATAAGAATTTTCCAAGTTTTAAACTTATCAAAAACATCAGATTTGTTCTTCATTAAAAACACCCAAACTTTCCTGGAATAATCATCAATTATGGACAGGAAATATCTATTTCCTCCATGAGTAGGCACAGAAGAGGGACCCCAAACATCAAAGATGCAAGTATTCAAGCAATTCAGTACTAGCTGATTGTTTAGGACTAGTTGGAGAGGGGAACTTGACTCTTTGATGTTTACCATACACACATGATTCACAGAAAGACAAAGCATCAAGTTTATTTTTACCAAAACAGCCCTTATTCTGAAGGATGTCAAGACCTTTAGAGCTAATGTGACCAAGTCTTTTATGCCACAAATCAGTCAAATCATTTGACACAGGTGTAGCAACAGCATTCACAGAATTTGTCACATAAGAATCATGTTTAGCATGTAAGACATAAAGATTTGTTCTTTTCAAACTTTTGCAATAATCATAGAACCCTCATGAGTTTCATAACACCCTTCCCCCATCTTCCTCATAGCCATCATGTTCAAGCATTGCACAGATATCAAATTATTGATAAATCAGGAACATGTCTTACATCATTGAGTGTCAAAACATAACCAGTATAAAGTTTCAACACACAAGACCAACAACAATCACTTGACACTTTTTATCATTAACCATGGAAACAGATCCATTTTTGCACTGAAGCATAAGTGTTAAACAAATGTTTAAAAGGTGTCATATGGAATGTGCATGCAGAGTCAATTAGCCATTCATGATCACCGAAAGCATTTGAAGGCATAGAATTCACAGAACCAGGCAGCTCATGCACCATAAACACATCACCCATATGATCATTAGAAGTAGTCAAGTTCACAGAGTCATTGGTTTGGCTTTTATTGTTCTGGTTATTGTTTTGATTATTGTTCGGTTATTCCCGGTTTATTGCACTCTTTGATGTAATGACCATGCTCACCACAATTATAGCATTTCTCGTTATTCCTAGGTCTAGAATTAGACCTACCCCTTTTGCTTCTTCTTTCTTCCCGATTTATTGTTAGTGTTAATCCCATTTTTCCCGTTTTCGGGGTCTACCACCGACATGCATAACCTTCCCCGACCCTCGTTCATTCCCTTTGATATTTTCAGATCTAATTCCTTACTCTTAAGGCCATTAATCAAGATCAAGGGTAATAGAGTCTCTACCATACTTAATGGCGATTTCACATCAAAGATAAGAATCGGGATGGCATTAAGCAACACAATAGGGTATAATCATCAATGTTTTTATCACAATCGACTTTATATCTTGTATCGTTTAGTAAAAACATCAAGATTTTCATCCATATCCTTAGTCAAGTCAAGTTTAAATCTAAAAACTTTTCAAGTAAGAACATTTGGAAGGTAATGAGGTTTCAAAGAAAGAGTTCTTCCAACTTGTTCCACAATTCCTTGGCACTTGACAACTTGCCAACTTTTCTTAACACAGAATCGTAAAGATTTAGGATGATGGATGAATAAGCAAACTCATCAAGTTCAAACTTTAATCTCAGCAGTTGTCTTTATCAAGATATTTTTGTTCAACAAACTTTAAAACATTTTTGTTGAATCAATGCCCTTCATCTTTTGTTGCCAAATAGAAAAATCGATTTTCCATTGAAGGGTTCCAAGTGATAACTGTAAATACGGTCATTATCACGATATAATCAAAAAAATATATATCACACAGATAAGACACGGGTAATTCACAGAGTACACAGAAAAGTACACCAAGAAATCACAAGGAATGTAATCAAGAAGAAGAATGTAGGTGGACCACACAGAGTCCAAGTAAATGCAACAACAAAATGAACAAAGTAATACAGACCACACAGAGTCCAACAGAGATCAACAAGGGACCACACAGAGTCCAAAAAAGAAAGAAATAAAAGGACCACACAGAGTCCAAGAAAATAATAAAGCCCTAGGTGGATCCCCTCGCACTCAGATTCCACGCGCCGTGGGCACGTGGTCAAGAGGCTTGAAGCTTAGTGGTTTCCTAAAACTAATATCGGTTGAATAAAAAAGGAGAGAGTAAGGGAGTAAGAGATGAGCTTACAACCAGAGCAAGTCCTGGGTATCAAACCAATCACAGAGATCACAGGAGCCAAGAATCACCAAGATTCAAAGAAGAACCGTAAGCACCAACCCACCACGAGGCAGATAGGTGCTCTGATACCACTGTTGGGTATCTTTCTGCCTCGAAAGATTGATACACTAAGTACCAAAATTACAAATACAGACTCGATCGCCTATTATACAAATTTATACTCTAGACTCTTGTAGGAAATTAAAATACAACTCAATACAGAAATACAAGAAAAATAACACAAAGAATATAGAGGGTAACAACCCAAACCGAATATTGAAATTATTCGGCTCAGGACCAGTATTCCCTAAACCACAGCGTGTCACCAAAGAATCACCAGAGAACCAAAGATAGAAACCACAGAGCCTTGCCACAGCAGCCGTCAAGATCCCCACTCGAAACCCCCAACACACACAGATCGGAAACCCTAGAAATACCCCAAATCCACAGCAAACCCTAGTTTACAGAAAACCTCAGAGTTTGTCCACAAAGGCCGTGAACAAGTGAAGATAACACTCAGATCTTCACACTATATCACAGAAACACTCAAAAATATCACGAGGAGTTGAGATTTCTAGAGAGAGAGGTAACTCACAGAGAGAAACGAAGAATCGAGAGGTAAGAGAGAGAAAGTGAGATCTGAGAACTGAGACTAGGTTTTCTGTAGACGGGCAAATATAGGACTTACCAACTGACAGATCAATCACATAGAATGGACGGACAGGATCAAACAAGAAGATCCGCGGACAACAGTCTGATCCCTAATCCGGAGATAAGAGACCCGATCACACATGGGCCGAGAGAATGAGTTGGGCTTAGTTGCATGTCCGCTTCAGAGGGGCTCAATTATTGTAATGGGCCGAGTGAATATAAAGGGCCAATAATACAACAACTACAACATTTTTGTTAAAATTTTGATTACATATTTGTTTATTATTATGTAGCTAATGTTCATCATTCAATCATGGTAATTTTATTTATAAAAAAAAAATGATAGAGAAGTTATAAGCAAAGTGGGGTCCAAATTGTTTTCGGGCGTGTACTTGTGATTGATTCTTCTATCCCTACCCATATTTATGTTATCATGTAATTAAAATTATTTATTTTTTATATTTTAATATGTATAAATATAGATTATAACCATTTGAATCTCTAGAAGAATTAAAATGATTGTTTCTTTAGTATTCACCGCGTACATCGCATGGTGGATTGCTAGTGGTAACAAATTTTTTTTTTTTTTTTGAGGTAATAGTGGTAACAATTTTGAATTAGTTGCCAATTGCAAAGCCAATATGAAAATATTCCGCAATAATGATATAACAACGTACGAGGCCTGTAGATAAATAGTGAAGTTTCAAAACTCCTTGAATAAATAGAAAATGTGAATTTCATGGTATTTGTAATTATTTAAACATGAAGAGGTGATGTTTGTATGTTAGTATGTTGTAACTTGTTAATCAATACTAGGATAAAATTCACTCTACTCTAGGTTCATCGGGTACTTCTAGCCCAAACTGAAAGGCTCTCTAAAGCTTAACACGAGGGTTGTTAAGTCTTTTAAGTTTCTCTTAAATGCCCACAAATACGAATGTCTTGTATGGTTGTGTTTCCATGAACTATTTCCAAGTTTTAATATTGGAAAATGAATTTTGAGAATTTATTTGTTTTCGTGTGAAAATTGGAATTATGTTTGGATGAGTGAAGACGAATGGGTTTTACGATTATGTTTGATTGAGTAGTTTTGAAATAATATTTTATATATATATAATAATTTGAAAAATTGATAGTGATTGAATATTTTAGTTGAATATATAATATTATATTTTAAAAATATAGGCTGGTGGGATCCATTAGATATATATAATTGAAAATTAGTAATATTAAGTAGATAAAATTAATAACAGAGGTCTCACATAATAATTGGGTATAAAAAATGAGAATCGTGATTGATGAATGATGTAGGGGTGTATATGGTTTAAAACTGAAAATATAGGTTTGAGATTTTGTTTTATGTGAAAAATGAAAAGTGAAATGACAATTTCCATTGAGAAATTTATAAACAAACATGATTTCATTTATATGAATAGTTAAAAATTGAAAATGAAGTCTTATAAACAAACAAGGCCATATTTCTTTCCTATTGATTTGTTTTATGTTCAAGCAGGAACCAAATGAACTTTTGCAGGTCAAGTTAGCCATCTCTTTTTGTATCTGAACAAAAATATTTTGGCAGTCTTTAGAGGACAATTAAACATTTGGTTATTGGAATACTTTCGTCGTGACAGTTTCGAGCTACTTATTATCATGTACTGAGCATAATCTATTCAGGGATCTACTGTTATTATTCAGAGATGTGTTTGATCTTGGGCTATGTTGACCTCAATTTTCATGCACTCTTAGTTTTTAACGACAAGTATAATGTATTGGATACCTTGTGCATGAGAGGAAAAGATGTGTGGTTTAAGCTATTATATCCACACGTTCGTGGTAGCTTTTGGGTTTAATGTTGTTATCATTATAAGCTAAAACCTTGTTTAGCTTGCTTACAACAATGAATTATGGTCTCTTCTGAAATGCGTTTGTTGTTTAGTAGTCATTGTTTGTTGTTCGTTAATGATTTCTGGTAGTTTATGTTAATAGATTATTTATACTTGTCATCTTTGATATCTCCGTCGCAGATTATTACATGACAAAATTTACGGAACTCAAATGTACACGACTGGGAAATCTACAACATCAATCAAGCTGTGGTCATGCTCAGACTTAATTAAAAATTAAATAGTTGAGTTTCAAAGTCAATAAAAATTGAAATCCGAAGCCAATGAAAGGCTGCTAGGATTAGGGGTGGGCATCGGGTCGGGTATTCGGGTATTCGGGTCGGGTGCCCGAGAAAATCGGGTGTCTATTTTAGGTACCCGAACCCTACCCAAAAAAAACGGGTACCCGACTTTTCGGGTACCCGAAAAACTCGGGTACCCGCGGGTGAAGGATTTCGGGTTTCTGTTTTTCTTTTTTTTTTTTCGCGAAATGCACAAGAACACGTAGTGAGCGTGAGAAGATGAGAATGGATTAATAGAAGTTGAATGAACAAAGTAAACGAAGGGATGACGACGCTGCGATGAGTTGTTCCTCCTAGAGTGCTGTGCTGGATTGGAGGAACAAAAGAAAAATCCTTCAGACACAGGTTTGTTTGTCGTTTTATATGCACACACTATTTCCTACGTTGAGCAACATTTGCTTTGAAGGAATTGCATAAATTAAAAACAAAAAGTAATGAAAGCCTTTGCCTTGTGCAGTGTGCACCACCACCAGCCACCACAATTCCATCCATTCCCACTTTTCTCATAACTTTTTATTTTTTTAATGCACCTCCACTATGAATCCCACACATATATTTTTTTAAAAGAAAACTTGTCAATTAATAATTACATAAACCATCCATATGGGAGAGACAGAGACAGGCACGAACACGATGGACTAAGAACTGGAAAGACTTGTTAGTTTTAAGGGTTCTAATTTATCGGGTACCCGATCGGGTAGTCGGCATTTTTTAATACCCGCTACCCGACTCGATCTTTTTAAATCGGTATCGGGTACCCTAAACCCGATTTTTTTGTAAAAATACCCGACCCGATCGGGTATTACCCGATCGGGTCGGGTCGGGTACCCAATACCCGAGCCCGAATGCCCACCCCTAGCTAGGATGTTATTACACTTAAAATAAGCTAATCTTTCTCCATTATACTTCTATATTACACTAAAACTAAATATGGTTTCAAAAACATCTACTGCCTCCGTCCCAATTATATAGTCCACTATTCCTTTTTGGGATATCCCAAATGTATAGTCCAATTTTTATATTAAATAGTAATTTTTCCATTCTTTTACTATTATAAACCTATTTAATACACATTCTTTAATTTCCACTATTCATTAAATAGGGGCAAATCAAGTAATTGTTTTGTATATTTGTAATTTCCAATACTTTTTCTTAATATGTGTGAAAAGTCCAACTGAACTATATAATTGGGACGGATTGAGTAGTTTTTTATATGTATAATAAGCCCAAACCTTAGGGGTAGTTTTGTAATTATCCCTAATTTTAATACAAGGAAATTTTTGTCCTTGAGTTGCAAGAATTGGAATAGAATGGTCCTTCATTTTCACTTATAGTACACTTTCACCTGGATATGCTTAATACTGCTAGGATTAAAGAGACCAACCTTGTCCTTTAATAAGCTTGTTTTCTAAACAAAAACACACAAACTTCATTGTAAAGTTATGTATATTATATGTAGTCAGCAATATTATAGACATCCTATGATCATCTGATGTAATTTTCAAATCCAAAAAGGAGCATGGAGAAGAAGAAATGTAAGCGCATCAATCAGACTTGTCTGCTGCCAGGGGCGGATGCAGCATGGAACAAGGGGGTACAACTGTACCCCCAAATTTGAAAAATTACAAAATATTTTTTGTTAAAAAAATAAAAAACAATATATTTGTACCCCCTTTTTACATTAATTACACTTTAATCATTTCAAATTAAAACAAACTTTCTCAATATGAATTTTTTTCTTGGCCCAATTTTGCTCAATAGGTGCTCACTTTATAGATTTTCGCCCAATTTTCTCTTCTCACATGTATTTGTAGCAATTTTCATTCGACATAAAATTTATGAGCAACATAACTTGTATGGACAATGGTTCTTTAAATTTGATAGTCTTTCCTACAATTTGCATATTTTGGGTTGTACGACTTTAAATATTAAACAAAGTTTATATGCATTTTTTTAGTTTACGTGGATATTTTTTCTAAAATCTATCGTATCCCCATTTTAAAAATTCTGGATCCGCCACTGGTCTGAGTTGAAATTTAACCGTCTAACTAGTTTGTGAGTTTAAAAAGATTAAATAAATAATTAATTATATGAAAAAATAAAAAAATAAGACATGTTCTTAAAACTTAAATTGGAAAACCAACTTAATTATGTAAATTGTTATTATTTTGTATATTGCAGTGAAAATATGATAAGTATGTTATGTTATTTATTTACTTATGTTATTATTTTTGATGTTGTGAGTTGTGATATTTTTTATTAATTGAATATTGTGTTACAGTGATTGATTTTAAAAAATAAATAAATTTATTTAGTTGAAATTATCAAATATATATATATAAAAATAATTTTATCATACGGGTTAAACGGGTCAGGGGTTTACCTGTGAAATATATAGTTTGGGTTTAAGGTTCTGACACGAATAATTAAACAGGTTGGATTTAGGTTGACTGATTTTGGCCTGCAAACTTAACAATTCGGACCCACGAACTCAGATTCAACCCAAATTGGCACCCCTATATTTAAATGCCAGTTTGGTAATTTATTGGGATAATTACTCCCAAAAATATGGAAACTTTTTCGTCAAGGGTTATTTTTTAATAGTAAAATTAATTTTTAGTCAAAAATTCAAAATATATAATATAACTTGCGCCCTACAATTTTTTGTCAGTTATATTTGGTCCGATTTTCTCATGATATTTCAACTTTTGCCAAAATTTCTTTGGGCGCATCGAATTGTCGATGCGGCTTCCAAATTTGGAGAAATTTCAATTGGGTTGGAAAATAGGCGGATGGAATCTTCTATTACATGATGGTGTTTTATCTTATATTCCACCGCACGAATGATTGTCACATATATACAGGTTATCATATTAATATCTCAAAATTTAGGCTTGATTTATGCTCCAAATTAATGTTCATCTTCTTGTTTCATTCATGCGGGCGATCGACATATGTCAACGAGATAAACATGAATCGTTGATTATTTAATGATTTTTACACGTGTTATTTATCTGGATAGATGGAACCAATAATTAAAACACTAATTTAGAATAGAAAATCGAAACTCCGGAAGTAGACGACTTGGCTAAAAATTGAGGAACACCCAAGGAATAAAAAACATATCACACCAAGTCATCTTTTTGTTGCCCAAATAAAAGTTCCAACAATTTGGATTTTGGAAGTCAAAGTCAAAGATAAAGATTTTGACCGCACGATCAAAGACTTTCCAAAGAAAAGTTGGAATTTTGAGTTAAACTAAAATCGGAACCAATTGTGACAAACTAAAAATATGGAAGACCAAAAATGGACCCCGTAAAGGTAGAGGATCGAAAGTGGAAGGGGTAAAACTTAGAAGGCCAATTTAGCATATGCGCCTAATTCTTAATTAAAAGTTTTATAAAAAGGATAAATAGGTGGCTAACAAACGAACATGCTAGTTCACTGCAATTGGAAAACACTGGGCATTGTTTGCAATGACGAGTTTCGGGTTCTAAGTACCTCCAATTGGGGGCCAAACTTTTCAACAACAAAAAAAAAAATGCGATTGAATAAGTTGAATAATTAAATAAACGGACATAGGGAAACATTTCATATTTGCTTTGTTAAAACTGTTAATCATTTTTTCCTTTTTCGTAGAACAATAAATTTTGAACCCCTTAATTATTTTTTTGAAATTTCAGAAAGTACTCATTGGGAGGGAGTGTTTGCAAAAACTTTTGTTTTTAGAGAATTGATTTATCGTAGTTTTAAATAAAAGTAAATGAGAATAAAAACTAGTATTTGAAAATAAAATCATTGTTGAGAATCAAAAATTGAAAATATTTGATGAAAAAATATTTTTTTGTTTATAAAAGCCAAACCAAAATCTGATGCAAAAAATCCAAAACACCACTCTTTTTGCTTTTAGATTTTGATTAAATGAAACTAAAATCAATTTCTTCAAACCATGTTTATGCATTGATGAAAACGACGTACAAAGATCAATGCTATGACAGTCATGGAATTCTTGGGGTAGTGGAAGACTGACTCTTGGAAAATACATATAATATCTAAGTTTGAGCATGTTGGAATTGGTCTTTGATAAATGAGGTGTTGACCCAATTTTGACCAATTAATTAAGTGGTTTCCATTTGTGAAAAATGGAATTAAATTATTTGTAAAAATTCTACTAAGAGAGTAGATGAGAATAACATTTGGAATTTCTCAAAACCGATCCGGGTGAATGATAAATTAATGCTAGAAGTTAGCCACTTAATACAAATAAATGGTATGGAAAATGGAAAATGTGAGGGAGGAGTGCTCCATCCCACATAGGAAAAAGGAGGCAAAGTTGCACACTTTATTTATCCCAAGTTGCACACTTTATTTATCCCAAGTTGGACATATGCTCCATCCTACATGCTTGTGGGTTTGGTTCAAAGCACGCACGCCGCCACCCGGCCCAGTCCGGGTCGAGGGCCTGGGCTTGGGCTTCAAAGCCCTTTATTCTTTTTGGACCAAAAACCTTTAAAATTAAATATTTAATTAATTTTTGTAATTAATTAAATAGGATTTAATTAATTTTCGTAATTAATTAAATGATTTCCAACTAGGAACTTTCGACCCCGCGCACGGGCGGTAGCACGGCCCGTGCGTCTAGGCCGTGCTCCCCTGCGCAGGTGCGACTGTTCAGTGCAAAAGGTGTCTTTTCGAGCCAAAAGACGCGATCTTTCCATACGAGGCACCTGTGGCCTATAATTACTCGACCCTACTGATGAAATAAGACACGAAAGACTCAGATAATAACCTATACCAGTCTTGGTATTCTCGATCTCGTTTTGTAATATCACAAGCGCAGAAAGAATTCAAACATAACTCCTCCTCAATCACAAAAAACGGAAAATTACTACATTCAGTATTCCTAGCACCATAGAAGTCATTACATTTTCGCCAACCATTGTCCAGGGACTCAAGATCAATAGCATACATTGATGCAGAACTTGACGTGAATGCACCAGTAGCGGTTTCGATTAAAAAAGTAGACTTACCGATGAAAGTAAATGCCACGATCCAGAAACGACCACGATCATATTTGTGACCAAAGTGGTCATTCCAATCGTAGCGTATGCCAGGGAGTTGTTTCCATGATCGAGTGTCGGGATCATACAACTCAAAATCATTTTCACCAGAAATTTCATCAGAAGGTTCACTTCTAATAAAAGAAGAAAGTACCAACATTTTTTTACCATCAGGGGTGGGAGTGGCATAAGGTGTGTCCTTGGGGTGCAGCATATCAGGGGCCTTACCCAGTTCACTTATCTCCAATGTTCTCAAATTGGGCTCGGTTACGACATCGTCAGTGCCGTGTAAATACGATGACAAATCGATCGTATAGACTGACTTTGGGGAGGAACCATATTCTTATCAACAGAGTCAATCATATAAAAAGTCGAACCTAATATACAAAATCCATTGGTATCATATTTATGGTCGCTTTTAAATCGAACAGTAGGAGCAACACGGATGAATTCATCGTCAACAAAAACGTGAGTCTTGGGATTTAAATCTATAATGACTATATAGTAAAAATCTCCCTCGTTCGTCCCGCAGTTGCCGATAACGGCAACTTTTCCTTGTGGTGATGATAATTTTTGCCGCTTGGGATTAGGTTTATCATCTGCTTCTGATGAAGACGATGATGATATAGGTGATAAACATATGGGGGAATCCATGAGTGAGTATATTGAGATTTGATATTGAAGTGTGGCTGTTTGTGGTATTGAAGAGTGGCTGTTTGATATGAGATTAGAGGAGAAGAAAAGAATGAACAAAGCCTAACCCTAATTTCGTTGTTGTGAGTTTGGGTTTAAATAGGGGTGTCAATTTTGGATCCGACATGAACCCAACACAAAATTAATGGGTATGGGTTCACGCTTCATGGGTCTGAGTCAGGGGCGGATGCAGCATGGAACAAGGGGGTACAACTGTACCCCCAAATTTGAAAAATTACAAAATATTTTTTGTTAAAAAAATAAAAAACAATATATTTGTACCCCCTTTTTACATTAATTACACTTTAATCATTTCAAATTAAAACAAACTTTCTCAATATGAATTTTTTTCTTGGCCCAATTTTGCTCAATAGGTGCTCACTTTATAGATTTTCGCCCAATTTTCTCTTCTCACATGTATTTGTAGCAATTTTCATTCGACATAAAATTTATGAGCAACATAACTTGTATGGACAATGGTTCTTTAAATTTGATAGTCTTTCCTACAATTTGCATATTTTGGGTTGTACGACTTTAAATATTAAACAAAGTTTATATGCATTTTTTTAGTTTACGTGGATATTTTTTCTAAAATCTATCGTATCCCCATTTTAAAAATTCTGGATCCGCCACTGTCTGCTGCACACTCCCCTGAATGTTTCTTCAAAATCGGCCCCGTTTTAATAGACAGTGAAAATAAAGAAAGATAAGAGGTGTGAATATTGTACCACCATAGATTGCCACAAATCATTAAAGAACAACAAACAATGATATTACTCAACAGCAAATTCATTGTTGAATGCAAGCAAAAACAGGTTTAAAAAAAAAAGAACCATATTAGAATGCGAGCAAAATGAAGTTAACATAACCCAAATCAAGCATATTTCTGAATAATTACAGGCTATAACTGCAGATTGTTAGAGATATATTGTTATTTATGTTATAGGGGTAGTTTTGTATTTTCCATTCTTAGTTGTTAGCTAGGTTTTATCTATATATTGTAGTAGCCTCCCATTTCACACAAGTATTGTCTTCATTGTATTTTGCAAGACTTCTATGAAATCCTCTTCTTTATTTTTCTATCTCAATTATGTATGTTAATTATTCTAATATGGTATCAAGAGCAAGGTTTTAATAGCATTCTCGACTTGGCGGTTTTTTCCGATGGGTGTACGATTAATGGGTTTAGATCCGGTAGGTATATCGATATCACACAGTGACTATGTTGCAGATTTGTGTTATTTTCTTTCGATTCTCGGTCTGTTAGCACTTGCTGGGTTTGATGTCTTATTTTGGTCTCAAGAATCAGATTATTTGCAATAGTTTTGTTGGTAGAGTTGGCTTGATTTGTTGGATATTTGCATCGATCTATCTAGTTGTTTGGTTGATATTTCGCTTGATTTTTCTCGTCATTATTCATTACGGTGAAAGAGATGATTCGTTGCGATCGATTAGTGTACGCTTGAATGGAAAGAATTATTCATATTGGAGTTATGTCATGAGAAATTTTTTGAGAGGAAAAAAATTGTGGAGTTATATTTCTGGAACACAAAAATATCCTGTTGAGAAAGATAATACTAAATATGCTGCGGAATTAGAGGTTTGGGAAGTGAACAATTCGAAAATTATTACTTGGGTTAACAATTCTGTGGAGAACTCTATTGATATGCAATGGCTAAATATGATATCGCTTAAAGAAGTTTGGGATCATTTGGAACGGTTGTATACTCAATCAAATTTTGCTAAACAGTACCAATTGGAAATAGACATTCGATCTCTACAGCAGAAAAATATGACTGTCCAGGAATTTTATTCTGCTATGACAGATCTTTGGGATCAATTAGCTCTTACTGAATCTATTGAACTTCGCGCATTTGCCCCCTATATTGCTCGCAGAGAGGAGCAACGATTGGTTCAGTTTTTGATGGCTCTTCGGGATGATTTTGAGTCTCTTCGTGGGAATATATTGCACCGTATTCCTCTACCATCCGTTGATTCGTTGTAAGTGAATTGTTAGCAGAGGAATTACGCCTAAAGTCTCGGCAGGAAAGGAGTTATTCCTGCTCCTACTTCATCCGCTCTTGCCGTGCCCATCGTCCATCTTCTCGTTTCCTTTCTGGACCGCACCCAAAAGTTGCCGATAATGAGTGTAGTTATCAGTAAACAACCAGGACATTGGAAGGCTCAATGTCCCCGAGTTGAATAAACGTGGCCAACAACGCGTTTTCACCGAAAAAATCCACGACCTCCCCAACATCGTTTGTCCATCCAAATCAACGTGGTTTTAGGCCGCCCCCACCAACTCGTGTTGCCGCACTGTACCCTCATCGTGATTCTCGTGGACGTCCGAACTCTTACCTCCGTCGGCCTTCTTCTATGGATACAATTGCCGAACAATTTGAAATTTCTTGCCTCATCTCATGCTTTGTTCGCCTCAGTTTGTCAACTCCGAGCTCGTCGGTATATCTTCCTCTATTTGGGTATTAGATTCTCGAGTTTTTCATCATATGTCCCCCCCGATATATCATGTTTTAATTCCATTTCACCCACACATGCTAGACTCGTTGTTATCGCCGATGGTACTTTGTTACCCTTAGCGGGAATTGGATCTGTAGCCACACCTCATCCTCTCTTCCACATGTTTACCATATTCCCAAACTTGCATTAAATCTTGTTTCGTTAGCCAATTGTGTGATTCAAAGTTACTTAGTATCATTCTCTTCTACTTCTTGTTGTGTGCGGGATCCACATTCCCTAAGTCGATTGGGACGGCCGTAGGCACGGCGAGTTATACATTTTGGATGAGCTCCGAAAGTACCTCTATCGCAGCCTTCTTTGTTGATTTGTCTTCTTTTCGTTTGAGTCCTTCATCGTCTAGCTTTTATTTGTGGCATTTCGTTTGGGTCATGTTTCGTCTTCACGTTTAAGATTTTTGGCTTCTACGGGTTCATTAGGAAAATTGTCATCTCATGATATTTTCGATTGTAGTGGTTGTAAACTTGCAAAATTTTCCGCTTTACCTTTTAATCGGAGTGTTTCTTCTTTCATCGCGCCATTTGATTTAGTTCATTTCGATGTGTGGGGACCTGCTCCCATTTCCACAAAGGGGGTTCTCGATATTATGTCTCTTTTATTGATGATTATTCTCGTTATTGTTGGGTTTATTTTATGAAGCATCGTTCGATTTTCTCGTAGTATATATACTTCATTTCGGGCTTTTGTAAAAACTCGATTTTCTCGCTATCATAAAATGCTTTAGATGTGACTTGGGTGGGAAGTACACATCTAATAATTTTCGTGAATTGCTTGCTTTGGATGGGACTTTACATCAAACCTCTTCGCACAGATACTCCCGAACAAAATGGTATTGAGAAAGAAAACATAGGCATATCATTGAAACGCCGCTCTCTTTTACTATCTAGTTCGGATTCCAAGTGAATTCGGGGAAGCCGTGTTTACTGTCCATTGTATAAATAGGATTCCATCATCCATTACATCCGATTTATCACCATTTCGAGACTTTATGGTTCCACCCCTAGTTATTCGTCTTTACGAGTCTTTGGTTGTGCATGTTTTGTCCTTCGTCCTCATGTTGAACGCAGCAAATTATCTTCTCGTTCACCTATTTGTGTTTTCTTAGGATATGGAGACGGTCGGAGAAGGGATATCGTTGCTTTGATCATGTTGCTCAAAAATTATATGTGTCTCGTCATGTATTTTTCTTGAGCATATTCCATTCTTCTCTATTCCTCAAGTCCCCATAAGATCTCCAAAACTCGATCTTGTTCATATTGATCCATTCTCGGATAATACGATAGAGACTCGCCGGATACTATTGCTCCGTCTGCGCGCGCTACGACACCCCAATCGCTTCCCCGAAAGCGTGGATCCTTTGCCTCCTCGATATCCCCAACGTACACGTAAGTCCACTCGATTCGACTTTGTTTATTCCTCTTATTCTCCCGCCTTGCTTCATTTTTGTCCTCTATTCACAAAATTTACGAACCACACTCCTATAAAGAAGCGATTCATCGATCCTTTATGGCAAAGATGCTATGATCGAGGAACTTTCGCTTTGCATAAAACAAACACTGGGATTTGGTATCTTTACCACCTGGTAAACGGGCAATTGGTTCGCGTTGGGTTTATAAAATTAAAACCAAATCGATGGTTGATTGAGCGATATAAAGCACGATTGGTTGCTAAAGGTTATTCACAAATAAATAGATGGTATGGATTATGAGGAAACATTTGCCCCTGTTGCAAAGATGACTACCGTTCGTACTCTTTGTTGCGGTTTTTCTTCCGAAAATGGCACATTTCTCAATTGGATGTCAAAAATGCTTCTTGAATGGTGATCTTCAAGAAGAAGTTTACATGATCCCACCACCTGGAGTTCCTCATAATCGGCGAAGTTTGCAAGCTTAAGAAAGCATTGTATGGTCTCAAACAGGCTCCACGGGCTTGGTTTGAAAAATTCTCTGTCGTCTTACTTCACTTGGTTTTAGTTCCAAGAACTATGATTCCGCCTCTTTTCTTCAAGCGCATGTGTTGGTATTATTCTTCTTTCCTTATATGTTGACGATATGATCATCACGGTGATGATGTTGATGGGATTGCATTGTTGAAATCTGAGTTAGCTTCCGCTTTGAAATGAAAGATTTGGGACCTTTGCGATATTTCTTGGGTATTGAGGTAGCCCGCCCCTCGAGGTTATCTTCTTTCACAGTCCAAGTACATTCCGACATACTTGATCGAGCTCGTCTTACCGATACTCGGACGGTTGATACGCTCTTGAACTTAATGTTCGATATTCTCCTTCGATGGCACACCATTGTTATCGATCCTACCTTATATCGCACTATTGTTGGAAGTTTGGTTTATCTAACCATTCTGGCCCGGATATTGCATATCTTTGTTCATATTGTGAGTCGGTTTGTCACTAGTCCTACTACATTCATTGGGTCTGCGATTACTCGTATCTTGCGATACCTCCGTGGCACTCTTTTCGAGAGTCTTTTGTTTCCATCTACATCTTCATTAGAGTTGAGGGCATATTTCGATGCGGATTGGGCTAGTGATCCTACCGATCGGAAATCCACCACACTGGTTTTTGTATTTTTCTTGAGACTCACTTATTTCTTGGAAGAGTAAGAAACAAAATGTTGTGTCTCGATCCTCCACAGAGGCAGATCGGGCAATGGCGTCTACTACAACCGAAATAGTTTGGTTACGTTGGCTTCTTGCGATATGGGTGTTCATTTATCATCACCTACTCCTATGCATTGTGATAACCAAAGTGCTATTCAGATTGCTCACAACTCGATTTTCCATGAAAGAACAAAGCATATTGAGATTGATTGTCATGTCACTCGTCATCACCGCGCAACATGGGACCTCGACTTACCATTCATCTCATCATCTTTCAGATTGCGGATCTTTTCACCAAGTCGCATCCGCCTCGCGTTTTCGTTTTTGGTTGGCAAACTCTCGATGATTTCTACTACATCATCATGAGTTTGTGGGGGATGTTAGAGATATATTGTTATTTATGTTATAGGGGTAGTTTTGTATTTTCCATTCTTAGTTGTTAGCTAGGTTTTATCTATATATTGTAGTAGCCTCCCATTTCACACAAGTATTGTCTTCATTGTATTTTGCAAGACTTCTATGAAATCCTCTTCTTTATTTTTCTATCTCAATTATGTATGTTAATTATTCTAACACGATATGAAGTAAACATATCCCAAATCAAGCGTATTTACGAATAATTACAGGACATTTCGAACATGAAACCGCCATGACAAAAATATTTGAAATAGTTAAATGATGATCTCCTATAATCATGCAGATATACTTCTAATCCGAGACAAAAAGTGTATTTATGGGCATATGTTCAACCACTTTCGCTCAATGAAAAACTTTTAGGAGTGTAGAAGACCGTACATTTCTCGACGTCAAGAGAAATTTGAAACACCGAACATGGGTTATGCTCGTGCTCAATTCCGCATCGTCGCAATTTTTCTTCTTGTCCTCTCTATATTTGGAGACATCACAATGGTATTTATCTATAGTGAGGTGAGGATACTTGGTCCGTTGGCCTAGACCCGATTCTAAAATGCCGAAATTGCATTGTTCATTCTTGACATCACCAAGAAGAATGACGGAGGAAGAATGACCACAATGTCGAAATTGAACACCATATGATGGGCGTGGAAAATACCACTCACGGTGTTCTTCTATTGAACATCGTAAGCGCAGTGTAAGTCAAACACAACTCTTCATCAATCGTAAAAGGAAAATTCCAACATCGAGTAGTGCTACGACCATAGATGGTTTCACACTGCTTTCAACCTTGGTCCAGGGATTCAAGATCAATATAATACATCAATTGATCGTTTCGATAAAAAAGGTCGACCTACCAATGAAAGCAAATGTCCGCGATCAAGAAATAAGTACCATAGGAGTTTTCTTTGTGTATGCCAGGGAGTTGTTTCCATGTTTTGTTTTCGAGGTCATACAATTCAAAATCCCCTACACCAGCAATTTCAAAGACCATATTGATGTCTAATAATAGAAGAAAATACCAAAGCATTTTTTACCATCGGGGTGGGAATACCAAAAGGTTTTGACTTGGGTGCAACATATCGGGGTCTTTCCCAGCTCACTTTTCTCCAATATTTTCAAATCGGGCTTGGTTACGACATCGTCGTCGTCGTGTAAATACGATGACAAGTCGATTGTATAAACTGATTTTGTAGAAATTTGTATAGACCCATGCTAGAGAGAAAATTGAACAGCAAATTGTAGGATCTTATTTTTGTAAATCTTACTCATGCAAACCGTGTGACTGTTACATTTATAGCAGGAGCAAAATAAAGGCGGGAAATAACAACCAAGATAACAAACTAACAACTGAGAAATAGAAACACGTTTTCAGTATAAAGTGAGAAATGCGAAATATGAATTATATACTCAACACCCCCCTGTCAAGTTGGGCAATGATGATCAAGCAAGCCCAACTTGAAGACAAGGGCCTTGAAAGAAGCTGCAGGAAAGAGACTTGGTGAAAAGGTCCGCGAGTTGTTGAGACGAGGAAACGTGGCGCGGAAGGATGAAGCCAGACTTAAAGTGATTGCGAACAAGATGACAATCAATGTCGAGGTGCTTTGTACGTTCATGGAAGACGGGGTTTTCAACAATGTGGAGAGCAACCTTATTATCACACCACAAGGGGATCGGAGTAGGAAGAGGGATGTGAAGGTCAGCCGCAATGTAGGAAAGCCACTGCATTTCACAGACCGTAGTGCCTAAAGCACGATATTCAGCCTCCGCGGAGGAGCGGGAGATGGTGTTTCGCTTCTTAGTCTTCCAAGAGACAAGGAGGTGCAAGGAAAAGACAATAACCATCGATGACTTGCGAGTGTTAGGGCAAGACCCCGTCAAGGCCATCAAGGCGGTAAGAGTAAATGGGGAGGACGAAGAATAGAAGAGGCCCAAAGATGGAGTGCCTTTGAGATACTTGACAAGGTGAAGGGCACTTCCCGGTGATCGATGCGAGGGGATGTGACGAATTGACTTAACTGTTGGATTTGAATAAGTGATATCGGGCGTGTGAAATTGAGGTAGAGAAGACATTGGAGGATACTAAATGACGCAGTAGAGAACACATGATCAATAGCAGTGGTGCTTCATACTTAGTGTTCCATTAGCAACAGAGGCCGCCACATGTCAGAGTATTATCAATATGAGTCGCCAAGTGGCAAAAACTTGGCTGACATGCACTCTTAGGAGGGGACATGTGTCCTTTTCAAATTATTTTACTAATTAGTGCAAAGGTGACTATTGAAAACTCACTTATTAGAGGGGTATAAAAAGCCTCACTTAAGAGGAAAAGGACAGGAGAGAAAAAATAGAAAAAAGGACCCGTAAATGTGAAATTGTAAAAAAGACCGACCCCAATAATCCGGCTTGGCATTACGCTAAAAAGGCAGAATTAGCCATAAATAAACGTTCATTACGCATACTTATATTTCCACGTGTTTAGTCTTTTATGTATTTTGCTTGTTGACCAAAACGCACGTCAACAAATTGGCGCTAGAAGGAGGGCCCGTATTGGTCCATCGAATTCGGTGAAAAACAAGTTAAGTGAAAAAACCAGGTAAAGTTCAACGTTTATCCTTTTCGTGAATCGACAAAATGAGTCAACAATCGAGAAATACTCATTTGACTGAAGAGCAACACCCTAATAACCAAACTGGCCAAACCACTAATGGCCAAAATATGCTCCAGACAGAAGCAGGGAGCACCACTGTATTTCCTTTCGCTCAGTTAATTGCTAACCCAACCTTTGTACAACAAATGAATCAACTCATTTCGCAAACACTCGCCACCACAAACTCCCAAGCACCTCATCCACCCCTTATAAATACTCAACCGCTGAACCCCCCACTGAATATAAACGTCAATCCCCAAGTCCCTGTGCTCCCTCGTAATGAAGCCCAGGAGACTTTGAAATTGGAGGATACTAAATGACGAGTAGAGAACACATGATCAATAGCATTCGTGGAGCTAAGTTATTTCAAAGTTCGACTATAAATTTAGATTAATTCTACCAAATCCGAATGCAATTTCTGGCATCTGCAAACTGGCTATGGATAAAAGACACCTTGTATTCCCACCCAACTTTATATGTATATATGTGTATACCATTGTGATCTCGCTAAATACAAAGAGGATAAGCAGAAATTGGGAGTTGAGGATAAGTAGAAACCGAAAGGCTCTCTAAAGCTTAGCACAAAGGGTCGTTAGGTCTTTTAAGTTTATTGTAAATGCCTACAAATTAGATTATTTCTTCCCTTTTGAATTGTGTTCTGTTTCCGCGGAAACCTCCTTTTTTATTTCAACATCTAGTGTTAGCCAAATTTTATTCCTTTATGTCGGAGGATATTTTGATGTGGCATTTGTGTTTGTTTGCAGTATGTAACTAATTATGGTGTTTTGCAATTTGAAACTGCTACACAAGTGGTATAATGTAGTGTGTAAACCTGTTGCTTCAAATAATATAGTAGCAGAATAAAAATGATAATTAATTATATCTGGCGAAAGGCTGAATGAATATATATAATTTTTAAAATAAAAAAAGAAGCCATCCTTAATTTACAGATATAACAAATGCAAAAAAAAATAATAATCACTAGTCATCATCATCAAAATATCCTAGATCTGCTACTTGTGTTATTAATGTTCATTTGTTTTTTTTTTTTTTGGACAAGAGAAATAGTTTTATTAATTAATTCAAACTAGCAATACATCGGTAGAAAACAGAAACAAATCTTTTAAAAACCATAAAAGATAAAACTATGAAAAGATTCATAGCATTTAGGATAATAACAAAAATCGCATTATAGCCTACAATTTTGAAAAAACTATAATGTCTAGATTGCCTATGATTCCAGATTTGCAACATTTGATGACCACAAACTGATCGAGAACTTGTTGGTTTGAATCGCCCACATAACAAAAACACTGCAACAAGACAACAACAAACCGCAACAAGGTAGCAACAAACCAAACGTCGCACCAGGCGGCGAAATCATAAACAATAAAAGGAAATAAACAATCTAGATCTATGTGGAAAAATCACTTATTTAAAAAATAAAAATAAAAAGATTTAGATGAGATGATTTCAGGCAAAAAATGGCCAAAAATCACCCCTTAATAATGAAGATCAAGAAAAGAAGGAGAGAGAGAGGGGCTAGGGTTTGAGTGATAGTGTAGTGTTTAAGTTTCAATATATTCAATCTATTTCAAAATCTAGAAATGGCATATTTTTTCAGTCCGGAACTTTTACCAAGTAGCATCCACATATGCTGGGTTGTTTATTCCTGAAAATGCCGCCCATTAACCTTTTTCCAAATCACTGTTAGCAAGATTCGTAAACATATTGTACAAATATGTTTTTTGTACCCAGATTCATATACAAGATTATAACTTAATTCAATAAATTTCATACGAGTAGTGACCAAATATTAGTCAAAAGTTTGCAAATCTCACTAATCAATCAATCATACCTAGTTAAATTTCTATAAATCTAAAGAACTGAAGTTACTCATCAATCAATCAATCATACCTTGTTACTCATAGGTATCCAACATATTATACTTGTCTTTACTGAATGAAGTTAACATAACCCAAATCAAGAGCATTTCTGAATAATTACATTGCATGAAACCGCCATGACAAGTATTTGAAATAGCTAAATCCTGATCCGCTATAAGCCTATAACCGCAGACATACTTCGATCCCAGAGACAAAAAAATCTTATGAGAGTTGCAAGCAACGTAATTTATGTGCATAAGTTCAATCAGCGTCGGCTCGAATTGTAAAAAAACCGCGAGGGTAGAAGGACGTGCATTGCTCGACGTCCAGGAGAAATTTAAAAAAGTCGGACCTGGTTTATGCTTGTCCCAAGTTCCGCAGACTCTCCCTTTTCCTCCTTATCCTCTCTGTATTTTGCAATATCACAATGGTATGCATCTATAGTCAGGTGAGGATAGCCTGTCTCTCGGCCTGACCTGATTCTAGAGTGCAGAAACTGCATTGTCCATTCTCGACATCATCAAGAAGAACAACATAAGTAGGACCACAACGTTCGAATTCAACACCATATGAGGGCAATGGAAACCTATACCAGTCTTGGTATTCTCGATCTCGTTTTGTAATATCACAAGCGCAGAAAGAATTCAAACATAACTCCTCCTCAATCACAAAAACGGAAAATTACTACATTCAGTATTCCTAGCACCATAGAAGTCATTACATTTTCGCCAACCATTGTCCAGGGACTCAAGATCAATAGCATACATTGATGCAGAACTTGACGTGAATGCACCAGTAGCGGTTTCGATTAAAAAGTAGACTTACCGATGAAAGTAAATGCCACGATCCAGAAACGACCACGATCATATTTGTGACCAAAGTGGTCATTCCAATCGTAGCGTATGCCAGGGAGTTGTTTCCATGATCGAGTGTCGGGATCATACAACTCAAAATCATTTTCACCAGAAATTTCATCAGAAGGTTCACTTCTAATAAAAGAAGAAAGTACCAACATTTTTTTACCATCAGGGTGGGAGTGGCATAAGGTGTGTCCTTGGGGTGCAGCATATCAGGGGCCTTACCCAGTTCACTTATCTCCAATGTTCTCAAATTGGGCTCGGTTACGACATCGTCGTTGCCGTGTAAATACGATGACAAATCGATCGTATAGACTGACTTTGGGGAGGAACCATATTCTTATCAACAGAGTCAATCATATAAAAAGTCGAACCTAATATACAAAATCCATTGGTATCATATTTATGGTCGCTTTTAAATCGAACAGTAGGAGCAACACGGATGAATTCATCGTCAACAAAAACGTGAGTCTTGGGATTTAAATCTATAATGACTATATAGTAAAAATCTCCCTCGCTCGTCCCGCAGATTGCCGATAACGGCAACTTTTCCTTGTGGTGATGATAATTTTTGCCGCTTGGGATTAGGTTTATCATCTGCTTCTGATGAAGACGATGATGATATAGGTGATAAACATATGGGGGAATCCATGAGTGAGTATATTGAGATTTGATATTGAAGTGTGGCTGTTTGTGGTATTGAAGAGTGGCTGTTTGATATGAGATTAGAGGAGAAGAAAAGAATGAACAAAGCCTAACCCTAATTTCGTTGTTGTGAGTTTGGGTTTAAATAGGGTGTCAATTTTGGATCCGACATGAACCCAACACAAAATTAATGGGTATGGGTTCACGCTCATGGGTCTCGAGTCGGGCGGATGCAAAGATGGAACAAGGGGTACAATGCCCCAAATTTGAAAAATTACAAAATATTTTTGTTAAAAAATAAAAAACAATATATTTGTACCCCTTTTTACATTAATTACACTTTAATCATTTCAAATTAAAACAAACTTTCTCAATATGAATTTTTTTCTTGGCCCAATTTTGCTCAATAGGTGCTCACTTTATAGATTTTCGCCAATTTTTCTTCTCACATGTATTTGTAGCAATTTTCATTCGACATAAAATTTATGAGCAACATAACTTGTATGGACAATGGTTCTTTAAATTTGATAGTCTTTCCTACAATTTGCATATTTTGGGTTGTACGACTTTAAATATTAAACAAAGTTTATATGCATTTTTTTAGTTTACGTGGATATTTTTCTAAAATCTATCGTATCCCCATTTTAAAATGCGGATCGATCCGCCACTGCACACTGCACACTCCTCGAATGTTTCTTCAAAATCGGCCCCGTTTTAATAGACAGTGAAAATAAAGAAAGATAAGAGGTGTGAATATTGTACCACCATAGATTGCCACAAATCATTAAAGAACAACAAACAATGATATTACTCAACAGCAAATTCATTGTTGAATGCAAGCAAAAACAGGTTTAAAAAAAAAAGAACCATATTAGAATGCGAGCAAAATGAAGTTAACATAACCCAAATCAAGCATATTTCTGAATAATTACAGGCTATAACTGCAGATTGTTAGAGATATATTGTTATTTATGTTATAGGGGTAGTTTTGTATTTTCCATTCTTAGTTGTTAGCTAGGGTTTTATCTATATATTGTAGTAGCCTCCCCATTTCACACAAGTATTGTCTTCATTGTATTTTGCAAGACTTCTATGAAATCCTCTTCTTTATTTTTCTATCTCAATTATGTATGTTAATTATTCTAATATGGTATCAAGAGCAAGGTTTTAATAGCATTCTCGACTTCGCGGTTTTTTTTCCGATGGGTGTACCAGTGTCAGTTTGCAGATCCGGTAGGTATATCGATATCACACAGTGACTATGTTGCAGATTTGTGTTATTTTCTTTCGATTCTCGGTCTGTTAGCACTTGCTGGGTTTGATGTCTTATTTTGGTCTCAAGAATCAGATTATTTGCAATAGTTTTGTTGGTAGAGTTGGCTTGATTTGTTGGATATTTGCATCGATCTATCTAGTTGTTTGGTTGATATTTCTGCTTGATTTTCTGTCATTATTCATTATGGCTGGTGAAAGAGATGATTCGTTGCAGTCGATTAGTGTACGCTTGAATGGAAAGAATTATTCATATTGAGTTATGTCATGAGAAATTTTTTGAGAGGAAAAAAATTGTGGAGTTATATTTCCTCGGAACACAAAAATATCCTGTTGAGAAAGATAATACTAAATATCTTTGCGGAATTAGAGGTTTGGGAAGTGAACAATTCAAAATTATTACTTGGGTTAACAATGCGTGGAGAACTCTATTGGTATGCAATTGGCTAAATATGAAATCGCTTTAAAGAAGTTTGGGATCATTTGGAACGGTTGTATACTCAATCAAATTTTGCTAAACAAAGACCAATTGAAATAGACATTCGATCTCTACAATGAGATAAAAATATGACCGCCCGTGAATTTTATTCGCTATGACAGATCTTTGGGATCAATTAGCTCTTCATCAATCTATTGAACTTCGCGCATTTGCCCCCTATATTGCTCGCAGAGAGGAGCAACGATTGGTTCGATTTTGATGGCTCTCGGGATGATTTTGAGTCTCTTCGTGGGAATATATTGCACCGTATTCCTCTACCATCGTTGATTCTGTTGTAAGTGAATTGTTAGCAGGAGGAATTACGCCTAAAGTCTCAGGCAGTGAGGAAAGAGTTATTCCTGTTCCTACTTCATCCGCTTCTTGCTGTGCCCCATCGTCCATCTTCTCGTTTCTTTGCACCGCACCCAAAAGTTGCCGATAATGAGTGTAGTTTCTTTGTAAACAACCGGACATTGGAAGGCTCAATGTCTCCGAGTTGAATAAACGCCAACAACGTTTTCAATGGAAAAATCCACGACCTCCCAACATCGGTTTGTCCATCCAAATCAACGTGGTTTTAGGCCGCCCCCACCAACTCGTGTTGCTGCACCTGTACCCTCATCAGATTCTGTGACGTCCGGAACTCTTACCTCCAGTCAGCCTTCTTCTATGGATACAATTGCCGAACAATTTCAGAAATTTCTTGCCTCATCTCATGCTTTGTCTGCCTCAGGTTTGTCAACTCCGAGCTCGTCAGGTATATCTTCCTCTATTTGGGTATTAGATTCTGGAGTTTTTCATCATATGTCCCCTGATATATCATGTTTTAATTCCATTTCACCCACACATGCTAGACCTGTTGTTACTGCTGATGGTACTTTGTTACCCTTAGCAGGAATTGGATCTGTAGCCACACCTCATCTGTCTCTTCCACATGTTTACCATATTCCCAAACTTGCATTAAATCTTGTTTCTGTTAGCCAATTGTGTGATTCAGGTTACTTAGTATCATTCTCTTCTACTTCTTGTTGTGTGCAGGATCCACATTCCCGGAAGCTGATTGGGACAGGCCGTAGGCACGGCGAGTTATACATTTTGGATGAGCTCCGAGTACCCTCTATCGCAGCTTCTACTGTTGATTTGTCTTCTTTTCGTTTGAGTCCTTCATCGTCTAGCTTTTATTTGTGGCATTCTCGTTTGGGTCATGTTTCGCCTTCACGTTTAAGATTTTTGGCTTCTACAGTTCATTAGGAAAATTGTCATCTCATGATATTTTCGATTGTAGTGGTTGTAAACTTGCAAAATTTTCCGCTTTACCTTTTAATCGGAGTGTTTCTTCTTTCATCGCGCCATTTGATTTAGTTCATTCTCGATGTGTGGGGACCGCTCCCATTTCCACAAAGGGGGTTCTCGATATTATGTCTCTTTTATTGATGATTATTCTCGTTATTGTTGGGTTTATTTTATGAAGCATCGCTCGATTTTTCGAGTATATATACTTCATTTCGGCTTTTGTAAAAACTCAATTTTTCTGCTATCATAAAATGCTTTAGATGTGACTTGGGTGGAAGTACACATCTAATAATTTTCGTGAATTGCTTGCTTTGATGGGACTTTACATCAAACCTCTGCACGACATACTCCTGAACAAAATGGTATTGCGTAAAAGAAAACATAGGCATATCATTGAAACGCCGCTTCTCTTTTACTATCTAGTTCGGGTTCAAGTGAATTGGGAAGCCGTGCTTACCGTCTCCATTGTATAAATAGGATTCCATCATCCATTACATCCGATTTATCACCATTTCGAGACTTTATGGTTCCACCCTAGTTATTCGTCTTTACGAGTCTTTGGTTGTGCATGTTTTGTCCTTCGTCCTCATGTTGAACGCAGCAAATTATCTTCTCGCTCGCCTATTTGTGTTTTCTTAGGATATGGAGACGGTCGGAAGGGATATCGTTGCTTTGATCATGTTGCTCAAAAATTATATGTGTCTCGTCATGTATTTTTCTTGAGCATATTCCATTCTTCTCTATTCCCTCAAGTCCCCATAGCATCTCCAAAATCGATCTTGTTCATATTGATCCATTCTCGGATAATACGATAGAGACTCGTCGGATACTATTGCTCCTCTGCGCTACGACACCCCAATCGCTTCCCGAAACGTGGATCCTTTGCCTCCTCGATATCCCCAACGTACACGTAAGTCCACTCAGCTTACCCGACTTTGTTTATTCCTCTTATTCTCCCGCCTTTGCTTCATTTTTGTCCTCTATTCACAAAATTTCGAACCACACTCCTATAAAGAAGCGATTCATCGATCCTTTATGGCAAAGATGCTATGATCGAGGAACTTTCTCGCTTTGCATAAAACAAACACTTGGGATTTGGTATCTTTACCACCTGGTAAACGGGCATTGGTTAGCGTTGGGTTTATAAAATTAAAACCAAATCGATGGTTCGGATTGAGCGATATAAAGCACGATTGGTTGCTAAAGGTTATTCACAAAGTATGGTATGGATTATGAGGAAACATTTGCCCCTGTTGCAAAGATGACTACCGCTCGTACTCTTGTTGCGGTTTCTTCGTCCGAAAAATGGCACATTTCTCAATTGGATGTCAAAAATGCCTTCTTGAATGGTGATCTTCAAGAAGAAGTTTACATGATCCCACCACGGAGTTCCTCATAATCGTGGCGAAGTTTGCAAGCTTAAGAAAGCATTGTATGGTCTCAAACAGGCTCCACGGGCTTGGTTTGAAAAATTCTCTGTCGTCTGCTTACTTCACTTGGTTTTAGTTCCAAAGAACCATGATTCGCCCTTTTCTTCAAGCGCACATGTGTTGGTATTATTCTTCTTCCTTATATGTTGATGATATGATCATCACCGGTGATGATGTTGATGGATTGCATTGTTGAAATCGAGTTAGCTTCTCGCTTTGAAATGAAAGATTTGGGACCTTTGCGATATTTCTTGGGTATTGAGGTAGCCCGCTCCCTCGAGGTTATCTTCTTTCACAAACCCAAGTACATTTGCGACATACTTGATCGAGCTCGCCTTCTTCGATACTCGGACACGGTTGATACGCTCTTGAACTTAATGTTCGATATTCTCCTTCGATGGCACACCATTGTCTGCGATCCTACCTTATATCGCACTATTGTTGGAAGTTTGGTTTATCTAACCATTACGCGTCCGATATTGCATATCTTTGTTCATATTGTGAGTCGGTTTGTCACTAGTCCTACTACTGATTCATTGGGTCATAGCGATTACTCGTATCTTGCGATACCTCCGTGGCACTCTTTTCGAGAGTCTTTTGTTTCCATCTACATCTTCATTAGAGTTGAGGGCATATTCGATGCGGATTGGGCTAGTGATCCCACCGATCGGAAATCCACCACTGGTTTTTGTATTTTTCTTGGAGACTCACTTATTTCTTGGAAGAGTAAGAAACAAAATGTTGTGTCTCGATCCTCCCTGAGGCAGATGATATCGGCAATGGCGTCTACTACAACTGAAATAGTTTGGTTACGTTGGCTTCTTCTGCGATATGGGTGTTCATTTATCATCACCTACTCCTATGCATTGTGATAACCAAAGTGCTATTCAGATTGCTCACAACTCGATTTTCCATGAAAGAACAAAGCATATTGAGATTGATTGTCATGTCACTCATCACCGCAACATGGGACCTCGACTTACCATTCATCTCATCATCTTTACAGATTGCGGATCTTTTCACCAAGTCGCATCCGCTTCAGCGTTTCGTTTTTTGGTTGGCAAACTCACCGATGATTTCTACTACATCATCATGAGTTTGTGGGGGATGTTAGAGATATATTGTTATTTATGTTATAGGGGTAGTTTTGTATTTTCCATTCTTAGTTGTTAGCTAGGGTTTTATCTATATATTGTAGTAGCCTCCCATTTCACACAAGTATTGTCTTCATTGTATTTTGCAAGACTTCTATGAAATCCTCTTCTTTATTTTTCTATCTCAATTATGTATGTTAATTATTCTAACATAGATATGAAGTAAACATATCCCAAATCAAGCGTATTTACGAATAATTACAGGACATTTGGAACATGAAACCGCCATGACAAAAATATTTGAAATAGTTAAATGATGATCTCCTATAACTGCAGATATACTTCTAATCCGAGACAAAAAGTGTATTTATGGGCATATGTTCAACCACTTTGCCGCTCAATGAAAAACTTTTAGGAGTGTAGAAGATAGTACATTTCTCGACGTCCAAGAGAAATTTGAAACACCGAACATGGGTTATGCTCGTGCTCAATTCCGCATCGTCGCAATTTTCTTCTTCTTGTCCTCTCTATATTTGGAGACATCACAATGGTATTTATCTATAGTGAGGTGAGGATACTTGGTCCGTTGGCCTAGACCCGATTCTAAAATGCCGAAATTGCATTGTTCATTCTGACATCACCAAGAAGAATGATGAAGAAGAATGACCACAAATGTTTCGAAATTGAACACCATATGATGGGCGTGGAAAATACCACTCACGGTGTTCTTCTATTGTAACATCGTAAGCGCAGCAGTGTAAGTCAAACACAACTCTTCATCAATCGTAAAAAGGAAAATTCCAACATCGAGTAGTGCTACGACCATAGATGGTTTCACTTTGTTTCAACCTTGGTCCGGGATTCAAGATCAATATAATACATCAATTGATGACGTTTCGATAAAAAAGGTCGACTACCAATGAAAGCAAATCTGCGATCAAGAAATAAGTACCATAGGAGTTTTCCTTGTGTATGCCAGGGAGTTGTTTCCATGTTTTGTTTTCGAGGTCATACAATTCAAAATCCCCTACACCAGCAATTTCAAAGACCATATTGATGTCTAATAATAGAAGAAAATACCAAGATTTTTTTACCATCGGGGTGGGAATACCAAAAGGTTTTGACTTGGGGTGCAACATATCATGGGGTCTTTCCGGCTCACTTTTCTCCAATATTTTCAAATCGGGCTTGGTTACGACATCGTCGTCTGCCGTGTAAATACGATGACAAGTCGATTGTATAAACGATTTTGTAGAAATTTGTATAGACCCATGCTAGAGAGAAAATTGAGCAAAGAAATTGTAGGATCTTATTTTTGTAAATCTTACTCATGCAAACCGTGTGACTGTTACATTTATAGTAGCAGAAAAATAAAGGCGGGAAATAACAACTAAGATAACAAACTAACAACTGAGAAATAGAAACACGTTTTCAATCTAAAGTGAGAAATGCGATATATGAATTATATACTCAACACCCCCCCGTCAAGTTGGGCAATGATGATCAAGCAAGCCCAACTTGAAGACAAGGGCCTTGAAAGAAGCTGCAGGAAGAGACTTGGTGAAAAGGTCCGCGAGTTGTTGAGACGAGGAAACGTGGCGCGGAAGGATGAAGCCAGACTTAAAGTGATTGCGAACAAGATGACAATCAATGTCGAGGTGTTTTGTGCGTTCATGGAAGACGGGGTTTTCAACAATGTGGAGAGCAGCCTTATTATCACACCACAAGGGAATCGGAGTAGGAAGAGGAATGTGAAGGTCATGAATGTAGGAAAGCTAGCTGCATTTTCACGCACCGAGTGTCTAAAGCACGATATTCGACTCTCCCGCGGAGGCGGAGATGGTGTTCTGCTTCTTAGTCTTCCAAGAGACAAGGGAGGTGCCAAGGAAAAGACAATAACCAGTCAATGACTTGCGAGTGTTAGGGCAAGACCCCCAGTCGGCGTCACTGAAGGCGGTAAGAGTAAATGGGGAGGACGAAGAATAGAAGAGGCCCAAAGATGGAGTGCCTTTGAGATACTTGACAAGGTGAAGGGCAGCTTCCCAGTGATCAGTGCAGGGGGATGTGACGAATTGACTTAACTGTTGGACTGAATAAGTGATATCAGGGCGTGTGAAATTGAGGTAGAGAAGACATTGGAGGATACTAAATGACGAGTAGAGAACACATGATCAATAGCAGTGGTGCTTCATACTTAGTGTTCCATTAGCAACAGAGGCCGCCACATGTCAGAGTATTATCAATATGAGTCGCCAAGTGGCAAAAACTTGGCTGACATGCACTCTTAGGAGGGGACATGTGTCCTTTTCAAATTATTTTACTAATTAGTGCAAAGGTGACTATTGAAAACTCACTTATTAGAGGGGTATAAAAAGCCTCACTTAAGAGGAAAAGGACAGAGAGAGAAAAATAGAAAAAAGGACGTAAATGTGAAATTGTAAAAAAAGACCGACCCCAATAATCCGGCTTGGCATTACGCTAAAAAGCGAGAATTAGCCATAAATAAACGTTCATTACGCATACTTATATTTCACGTGTTTAGTCTTTTATGTATTTTGCTTGTTGACCAAAACGCACGCCAACAAATTGGCGCTAGAAGGAGGGCCCGTATTGGTCGGTCAGAATTCGGTGAAACAAGTTAAGTGAAACCAGGTAAAGTTCAACGTTTATCCTTTTCGTGAATCGACAAAATGAGTCAACAATCGAGAAATACTCATTTGATGAAGAGCAACACCCTAATAACCAAAGCGGCCAAACCACTAATGGCCAAAATATGCTCCCATGTACAGCGGAGCACCACCGTATTTCCTTTCGCTCGAGTTAATTGCTAACCCAACCTTTGTACAACAAATGAATCAACTCATTTCGCAAACACTCGCCACCACAAACTCCCAAGCACCTCATCCACCCCTTATAAATACTCAACATTTGAACCCCCCACTGAATATAAACGTCAATCCCCAAGTCCCTGTGCTCCCTCGTAATGAAGCCCAGGAGACTTTGAAATTGGAGGATACTAAATGACGAGTAGAGAACACATGATCAATAGCATTCGTGGAGCTAAGTTATTTCAAAGTTCGACTATAAATTTAGATTAATTCTACCAAATCCGAATGCAATTTCTGGCATCTGCAAACTGGCTATGGATAAAAGACACCTTGTATTCCCACCCAACTTTATATGTATATATGTGTATACCATTGTGATCTCGCTAAATACAAAGAGGATAAGCAGAAATTGGGAGTTGAGGATAAGTAGAAACCGAAAGGCTCTCTAAAGCTTAGCACAAAGGGTCGTTAGGTCTTTTAAGTTTATTGTAAATGCCTACAAATTAGATTATTTCTTCCCTTTTGAATTGTGTTCTGTTTCCAGGAAACCTCCTTTTTTTATTTCAACATCTAGTGTTAGCCAAATTTTATTCCTTTATGTCGGAGGATATTTTGATGTGGCATTTGTGTTTGTTTGCAGTATGTAACTAATTATGGTGTTTTGCAATTTGAAACTGCTACACAAGTGGTATAATGTAGTGTGTAAACCTGTTGCTTCAAATAATATAGTAGCAGAATAAAAATGATAATTAATTATATCTGGCGAAAGGCTGAATGAATATATATAATTTTTAAAATAAAAAAGAAGCCATCCTTAATTTACAGATATAACAAATGCAAAAAAAAATAATAATCACTAGTCATCATCATCAAAATATCCTAGATCTGCTACTTGTGTTATTAATGTTCATTTGTTTTTTTTTTTTTTGGACAAGAGAAATAGTTTTATTAATTAATTCAAACTAGCAATACATCGGTAGAAAACGAGAAACAAATCTTTTAAAAACCATAAAGATAAAACTATGAAAAGATTCATAGCATTTAGGATAATAACAAAAATCGCATTATAGCCTACAATTTTGAAAAAACTATAATGTCTAGATTGCCTATGATTCCATTTGCAACATTTGATGACCACAAACCGATCGAGAACTTGTTGGTTTGAATCGCCCACATAACAAAAAAACACCGCAACAAGACAACAACAAACCGCAACAAGGTAGCAACAAACCAAACGTCGCACCAGGCGCGAAATCATAAACAATAAAAGGAAATAAACAATCTAGATCTATGTGGAAAAATCACTTATTTAAAAAATAAAAATAAAAAGATTTAGATGAGATGATTTCAGGCAAAAAATGGCCAAAAATCACCCCTTAATAATGAAGATCAAGAAAAGAAGAGAGAGAGAGGGGCTAGGGTTTGAGTGATAGTGTAGTGTTTAAGTTTCAATATATTCAATCTATTTCAAAATCTAGAAATGGCATATTTTTTCAGTCCGGAACTTTTACCAAGTAGCATCCACATATGCTGGGTTGTTTATTCCTGAAAATGCCGCCCATTAACCTTTTTCCAAATCACTGTTAGCAAGATTCGTAAACATATTGTACAAATATGTTTTTGTACCCAGATTCATATACAAGATTATAACTTAATTCAATAAATTTCATACGAGTAGTGACCAAATATTAGTCAAAAGTTTGCAAATCTCACTAATCAATCAATCATACCTAGTTAAATTTCTATAAATCTAAAGAACTGAAGTTACTCATCAATCAATCAATCATACCTTGTTACTCATAGGTATCCAACATATTATACTTGTCTTTACTGAATGAAGTTAACATAACCCAAATCAAGAGCATTTCTGAATAATTACATTGCATGAAACCGCCATGACAAGTATTTGAAATAGCTAAATCCTGATCCGCTATAAGCCTATAACCGCAGACATACTTCGATCCCAGAGACAAAAAATCTTATGAGAGTTGCAAGCAACGTAATTTTGTGCATAAGTTCAATCAGCGCCTGGTGTAAAAAAACGCGAGGGTAGAAGGACGTGCATTGCTCGACGTCCAGGAGAAATTTAAAAAGTCGGACCTGGTTTATGCTTGTCCCAAGTTCCGCAGACTCTCCCTTTTCCTCCTTATCCTCTCTGTATTTTGCAATATCACAATGGTATGCATCTATAGTCAGGTGAGGATAGCCTGTCTCTCGGCCTGGACCTGATTCTAGAGTGCAGAAACTGCATTGTCCATTCTCGACATCATCAAGAAGAACAACATAAGTAGGACCACAACGTTCGAATTCAACACCATATGAGGGCAATGGAAACCTATACCAGTCTTGGTATTCTCGATCTCGTTTTGTAATATCACAAGCGCAGAAAGAATTCAAACATAACTCCTCCTCAATCACAAAAAACGGAAAATTACTACATTCAGTATTCCTAGCACCATAGAAGTCATTACATTTTCGCCAACCATTGTCCAGGGACTCAAGATCAATAGCATACATTGATGCAGAACTTGACGTGAATGCACCAGTAGCGGTTTCGATTAAAAAAGTAGACTTACCGATGAAAGTAAATGCCACGATCCAGAAACGACCACGATCATATTTGTGACCAAAGTGGTCATTCCAATCGTAGCGTATGCCAGGGAGTTGTTTCCATGATCAGTGTCGGGATCATACAACTCAAAATCATTTTCACCAGAAATTTCATCAGAAGGTTCACTTCTAATAAAAGAAGAAAGTACCAACATTTTTTTACCATCAGGGTGGGAGTGGCATAAGGTGTGTCCTTGGGGTGCAGCATATCAGGGCCTTACCCAGTTCACTTATCTCCAATGTTCTCAAATTGGGCTCGGTTACGACATCGCAAATGCGTCGTGTAAATACGATGACAAATCGATCGTATAGACTGACTTTGGGGAGGAACCATATTCTTATCAACAGAGTCAATCATATAAAAAGTCGAACCTAATATACAAAATCCATTGGTATCATATTTATGGTCGCTTTTAAATCGAACAGTAGAGCAACACGGATGAATTCATCGTCAACAAAAACGTGAGTCTTGGGATTTAAATCTATAATGACTATATAGTAAAAATCTCCCTCGTTCGTCCCGCAGTTGCCGATAACGGCAACTTTTCCTTGTGGTGATGATAATTTTTGCCGCTTGGGATTAGGTTTATCATCTGCTTCTGATGAAGACGATGATGATATAGGTGATAAACATATGGGGGAATCCATGAGTGAGTATATTGAGATTTGATATTGAAGTGTGGCTGTTTGTGGTATTGAAGAGTGGCTGTTTGATATGAGATTAGAGGAGAAGAAAAGAATGAACAAAGCCTAACCCTAATTTCGTTGTTGTGAGTTTGGGTTTAAATAGTGTCGATTTTGGATCAAGCATGAACCCAACACAAAATTAATGGGTATGGGTTCACGCTTCATGGGTCCGAGTTGAAATTTAACCGTCTAACTAGTTTGTGAGTTTAAAAGATTAAATAAATAATTAATTATATGAAAAAATAAAAAAATAAGACATGTTCTTAAAACTTAAATTGGAAAACCAACTTAATTATGTAAATTGTTATTATTTTGTATATTGCGGTGAAAATATGATAAGTATGTTATGTTATTTATTTACTTATGTTATTATTTTTGATGTTGTGAGTTGTGATATTTTTATTAATTGAATATTGTGTTCTGATGATTGATTTTAAAAATAAATAAATTTATTTAGTTGAAATTATCAAATATATATATATAAAAATAATTTTATCATACGGGTTAAACGGGTCGGGGTTTTTGTGAAATATATAGTTTGGGTTTAAGGTTCTCGCACGAATAATTAAACAAGGTTGGATTTAGGTTGGTGATTTTTGTCCGCAAACTTAACAATTCGGACCCACGAACTCCAGATTCAACCCAAATTGGCACCCCTATATTTAAATGCCGATTTGGTAATTTATTGGGATAATTACTCCCAAAAATATGGAAACTTTTTCGTCAAGGGTTATTTTTAATAGTAAAATTAATTTTTAGTCAAAAATTCAAAATATATAATATAACTAGCCTACAATTTTTTGTCGATTATATTTGGTCCGATTTTCTCATGATATTTCAACTTTTGCCAAAATTTCTTTGATTGGCGTCGGAAATTCGGGATGCGCGGCTTCCAAATTTGGAGAAATTTCAATTGGGTTGGAAAATAGGCGGATGGAATCTTCTATTACATGATGGTGTTTTATCTTATATTCCACCGCACGAATGATTGTCACATATATACAGGTTATCATATTAATATCTCAAAATTTAGGCTTGATTTATGCTCCAAATTAATGTTCATCTTCTTGTTTCATTCATGCGGGCGATCGACATATGTCAACGAGATAAACATGAATCGTTGATTATTTAATGATTTTTACACGTGTTATTTATCTGGATAGATGGAACCAATAATTAAAACACTAATTTAGAATAGAAAATCGAAACTCCGGAAGTAGACGACTTGGCTAAAAAATTGAGGAACAGTCCAAGGAATAAAAAAAACATATCACACCAAGTCATCTTTTTTGTTGCCCAAATAAAAGTTCCAACAATTTGGATTTTGGAAGTCAAAGTCAAAGATAAAGATTTTGACCGCACGATCAGCACTTTCCAGTAAAAGTTGGAATTTCGGAGTTAAACTAAAATCGGAACCAATTGTGACAAACTAAAAAATATGGAAGACCAAAAATGGACCCCGTAAAGGTAGAGGATCGAAAGTGGAAGGGGTAAAACTTAGAAGGCCAATTTAGCATATGCGCCTAATTCTTAATTAAAAGTTTTATAAAAAGGATAAATAGGTGGCTAACAAACGAACATGCTAGTTCACTGCAATTGGAAAACACTGGGCATTGTTTGCAATGACGAGTTTCGGGTTCTAAGTACCTCCAATTGGGGGCCAAACTTTTCAACAACAAAAAAAAAAATGCGATTGAATAAGTTGAATAATTAAATAAACGGACATAGGGAAACATTTCATATTTGCTTTGTTAAAACTGTTAATCATTTTTTCCTTTTTCGTAGAACAATAAATTTTGAACCCCTTTAATTATTTTTTTGAAATTTCAGAAAGTACTCATTGGGAGGGGAGTGTTTGCAAAAACTTTTGTTTTTAGAAGAATTGATTTATCGTAGTTTAAATAAAAGTAAATGAGAATAAAAACTGTTAGTATTTGAAAATAAAATCATTGTTGAGAATCAAAATTGAAAATATTTGATGAAAAAATTTTTTGTTTATAAAAGCCAAACCAAAATCGATGCAAAAATCCAAAACACCACTCTTTTTGCTTTTAGATTTTGATTAAATGAAACTAAAATCAATTTCTTCAAACCATGTTTATGCATTGATGAAAACGACGTACAAAGATCAATGCTATGACAGTCATGGAATTCTTGGGGTAGTGGAAGACTGACTCTTGGAAAATACATATAATATCTAAGTTTGAGCATGTTGGAATGGTCTTTGATAAATGAGGTGTTATTACGATTTTGACCAATTAATTAAGTGGTTTCCATTTGTGAAAAATGGAATTAAATTATTTGTAAAAATTCTACTAAGAGAGTAGATGAGAATAACATTTGGAATTTCTCAAAACCGATCCGGGTGAATGATAAATTAATCTTAGAAGTTAGCCACTTAATACAAATAAATGGTATGGAAAATGGAAAATGTGAGGGAGGAGTCTCCATCCCACATAGGAAAAAGGAGGCAAAGTTGCACACTTTATTTATAAAGTTGCACACTTTATTTATCCCAAGTTGGACATATCTCCATCCTACATGCTTGTGGGTTTGGTTCAAAGCACGCACGCCGCCTTAATGGCCGCCTGGTCCGGTCGAGGGCACTGGGCTTGGGCTTCAAAGCCCTTTATTCTTTTTGGACCAAAACCTTTAAAATTAAATATTTAATTAATTTTTGTAATTAATTAAATAGGATTTAATTAATTTTAAGTAATTAATTAAATGATTTCCAACTAGGAACTTTCGACCCACAAGACGGCGTGTAGCACGCCCGTGCGTCAGGCCGTGCTCCCTGGCAGTGCGGCTTATCTGATCAAAAGGTGTCTTTCGAGCAAAAGACGCGATCTTTCCATCTGAGCTTTTTGTGGCCTATAATTACTAAACCTACCTACCGATGAAATAAGACACGAAAGACTCGGATAATAACCTGTCATTTGCATCATATGAGCATATTGACTTCCTACCTTCAAAAGCTTGAAAGTTAAGAACAACATTTGTTGTTGTTCGCCGTTGTTCATTTTGTTGTGTTGCTAATCAAATCGAATAAAGTCGTTGTATCTTAGAGGCGAGTGTGGGAACCGTAAGCACTCGGTATACGGGCGTTTTTCGTCTTGCGGAGACTGATTCTAAATCAGGCCTCGACTTAAACCATACACAGAACACTATATCCAACCATTTTCTTCACATACAGAAACCTTCCATTTATTTTACCCAACAGAGCATTATTATTACAATGATAAAAAAATTACAATGTTATATCAAGTGCAACAAAAAATCAAGAAGGCAGCCTATCTTAGGGTAATTATGAATCAAAGTATAAGGAAGAAAAATGAAAATAACATATGAAAATGCATACTTAAAAAAACAATAAAAACAAATACCTATATGCATGAAAAAGATGAAAGTGAAAATCAGTAGAAGATACACCAAGGACACTCCACAGATCACCAACAAGAACCCGATATGGTCCTCTTTTAAGCCAATGTAATGATGGAGTAGAGTCAGTCTTCGCATGCTTAACCAATGTAAATGGAGAGATTCTGCCAAATTTTTCATTTATACGTTAATGTTCTGAAAACTTATGGGATGGATTCTAATTAGTTATTGCACATCATGGTAAATCTTTGTTACGTATGTATTATCTTGTCTAGCGCAATAATATTTTTGCAGTATTGGAAACTAAATACTATTGAAAATAAAAAGTTCAAGTGGACATACCTATATAGGGGTGATCACGGTGCGGTTTTGCGGTTTTTTTAAAAAAATTCAAACCTTGCTATATGCGGTTTTTATAAAAAATAATTTCAAATCGCGGTTTTATGAAGTAAAATCAATGGTACGGTTTTAGGCGGTGGCGGGCGGTTTGGCGGTTTTAATAAATGATATAAGACTGATAAATTAATATGTATCTTTCAACAACAACAAAAATCCATGAGAAATCATAATTCCAGCAAGCAGGAAGTAAGAAATCATAATTCCAGTATCATCTCTGCCGTCCATTAACTTTTTCTCAAATCACTTTGAGCAAGATTGGCAAACAGATTGTAGATATGTTTTTTGTACCCAGATTCATATACAAGATTGTAACTTAATTCAATAAATTGCACTTGTGACCAAATATTAGTCAAAAGTTGGCAAATTTCACTAACCAATCAATCATATATACCTTGTTAAATTTCTATAAATCTAAGGAACTCAATCAACTCATATGTATGATGTATCCAACATATTATACTTGTCTTTAAAAAAACTAAGAAGGTTAATCACAAAATGAAGTTAACATAACCCAAATCAAGAGCATTTCTTAATAATTACGTTGAATGAAACCGCCATGACAAAAGTATTTGAAATAGCTAAATCTTGATTCGCTATTACAGACATACTTGATCCCAGAGACAAAAAAATCTTATGAGAGTTGCAAGCAACGTAATTTATGTGCATAAGTTCAATCAGCGTCGCTCGGTGTAAAAAAACGCGAGGGCAGAAGGGCGTGCATTGCTCGGCGTCAGGAGAAATTTAAAAAGTCGGACCTGGGTTATGCTTGTGCCAAGTTCCGCAGACTCTCCCTTTTCCTCCTTATCCTCTCTGTATTTTGCAATATCACAATGGTATGCATCTATAGTCAGGTGAGGATAGCCTGTCTCTCGGCCTGGACCTGATTCTAGAGTGCAGAAACTGCATTGTCCATTCTCGACATCATCAAGAAGAACAACATAAGTAGGACCACAACGTTCAAATTCAACACCATATGAGGGCAATGGAAACCTATACCAGTCTTGGTATTCTCGATCTCGTTTTGTAATATCACAAGCGCAGAAAGAATTCAAACATAACTCCTCCTCAATCACTAAAAACGGAAAATTACTACATTCAGTATTCCTAGCACCATAGAAGTCATTACATTTTCGCCAACCATTGTCTAGGGATTCAAGATCAATAGCATACATTGATGCAGAACTTGACGTTAATGCACTAACGGTTTCGATGAAAAAGGTAGACTTACCGACGAAAGTAAATGACGCGATCCAGAAACGACCACGATCATATTTGTGACCAAAGTGGTCATTCCAATCGTAGCGTATGCCAGGGAGTTGTTTCCATGATCGAGTGTCGGGATCATACAACTCAAAATCATTTTCACCAGAAATTTCATCAGAAGGTTCACTTCTAATAAAAGAAGAAAGTACCAACATTTTTTTACCATCAGGGGTGGGAGTGGCATAAGGTGTGTCCTTGGGGTGCAGCATATCAGGGCCTTACCCAGTTCACTTATCTCCAATGTTCTCAAATCGGGCTCGATTCTGACGTGGAAGCCGTTCGTGTAAATACGATGACAAATCGATCGTATAGACTGACTTTGGGGAGGAACCATATTCTTATCAACAGAGTCAATCATATAAAAAGTCGAACCTAATATACAAAATCCATTGGTATCATATTTATGGTCGCTTTTAAATCGAACAGTAGGAGCAACACGGATGAATTCGCCGTCAACAAAAACGTGAGTCTTGGGATTTAAATCTATAATGACTATATAGTAAAAATCTCCCTCGTTCGTCCCGATTGCCGATATAACGGCAACTTTTCCTTGTGGTGATGATAATTTTTGCCGCTTGGGATTAGGTTTATCATCTGCTTCTGATGATGACGATGATGATATAGGTGATAAACATATGGGGAATCCATGAGTGAGTATATTGAGGTTTGATATTGAAGTGTGGCTGTTTGATATGAGATTAGAGGAGAAGAAAAGAATGAACAAAGCTAACCCTAATTTCGTTGATGTGAATTGGGGTTAAAATAGGGTGTCAACGGACCCACACAAACCGAGAACCTAACATGAAATTAATGGATATGAGTCTACGCTTCATAGGTTCGGGTCGATATTGGGCGAACCCCAATAACCCGCTTGATTAAGCGATCGGGTTCAGTCACCCTATTATGACTCATTTAACCACTCTATCCGGTTTGTGAGTTTTAAAAAATTAAGTAAATAATTAATTATAAGATAAAATAAAAAACAAGATAATGTTGTTAAAACTTAAATTCTAAAACCTCCTTAATTATAATTGTTATTATTTTGTATGTTGCCTTCAAAATATGATAATTATGTTATGTGTTATTTATGTAATTATGTTATTTCTATTTGAATGTTATGAATTGTGATATTTTCTATTAATTGAATATCGTGTTGCAATGATTGATTTTTAAAAAAAAAATGAATTTATTTAGTTGGAATTATCAAATATATATAAAAATAATTATTATACGAGTTAAACTTTAACTCGAGTCATTGTGGTCTAGGTTGCGTGAAATAAATAGTTCGGGTTCAAGGTTCTAACACGAATAATTAAACAAGATCGAGTTCGGATTGGCTGATTTTGACCCTAAATGTTTGAACTCGGTTCAAGGTTCTAACACGAACAATTAAACGGATCGAGTTCGGATTGGTTGATTTTGACCCACAAATGTTTGAACTCGGATCCACGAAGCCAAACTCAACCCAAATTGGCACCTCTAGGTTAAATGTAAGTTTGGTAATTTATTGGGATAATTACTCCCATAAATAGGGAAACTTTTAAATCAAGAGTTATTTTTACGATAAAATTAATTTTTATTCAAAAATTAAAAAAATTTAATCTAACTTGCATCCTACCATTTTTTATCGATTATATTTGGTCCGATTTTCTCAGGGATATTTCAATTTTTGCCAAAATTTGTGATTGGGCAATCAATTCGATGTGGCTTCCTAATTTAGAAATTTCAATTGGGTTGGAAAATAGAAATTTATCCTCCTCTAACCAAAAGTCTCTTCTGTTTATTAAAAAAAAAAATTGGATTGGAAAATAGAATTGGTGTTCCTTTTCTTGTTTCATTTATGCGGGGCGATGACACATGTCAACGAGATAAACATGAGTTGTTGATTATTAAATGTATTTACACGTGTTGTTTATCAGGGTGAATGGAACAAAAAATAGAACACCAATTTAAAAAAAAATCGAAACTCGGAAAGTAGACGACTTGGCTAAAAATTGAGGAAAACCAGTCAAGTAAAAAAAAACCATATCACACCAAGTCATCTTTTTGTCGCCCAAATAAAACTTCCCCAATTTGAAAGTCAAAGTCAAAGATTATGACCGCACAATCAGCACTTTCCGAAAAGTTGGAATTTGGGTAAAACTAGAATCAGAACCAAATGTGAAAAAGAAATGGACCCCGTAAAGGTAGAGGGTTGAAAGTGGAAGGGTAAAACTTAGAAGGCCAAGGCCAATTTAGCATATGTGACTAATTCTTTTTAGTGTTTGTAAGCATGTGCCTAATTCTTAATTAAAAGTTTTTATAAAAGGAGAAATAGGTGGCTAACAAACGAACATGCAAGTTTTATAAAAGAACATGCAAGTTCACCGTAATTGAAAACCATTGAGCATTGTTCGCAATGACGAGTTCGGGTTCAAGTACCTCCAATTAGGGGCCAAACTTTTCAACAACAAAAAGAAATGCGATCGAATAAGTTGAAAAATTAAATAACCGAACATAGGGAAACATTTCATATTTGCTTTGTTAAAAACTGCTAATCAATTTTTCCTTTTTCGTAGAACAATAAATTTTGAACCCCTTAATTATTATTATGAAATTTTAGAAAGTACTCATTGGGAGTGTTTGCAAAAACTTTTATTTTTAGAAGTGATTTATCGTAGTACAAGTAAAAGTAAATGAGAATAAAAAAATTATTAGTATTTGAAAATAAAATCGGGTTGAGAATCGAAAACTGAAAATGTTCGATGAAAATTTGTTTATTTATTTATAAAAAAGTCAAACCAAAATCAGATGCAAAAATCCAAAACACCATTCTTATTTGTTTTAGATTTTGATTAAATGAAGTAAAATCATAAGCATGAATTGACACTTGCAAATACTACCAAGTGATTTTTTCAGCCAAAAACTAAAAAGTGACTTTTTAAGCCAAAAACTAAAAGGTATTTTTTAGTACATATTTTACTGAAAATTAGCTTGTTGAGTACAATGACTAGCAAGTCCAAGAGATGAATTTTCTCTTTCATTTTCCCTTTCTTCACGTAAAGTTAAGATATTTCCAAAACTAATGAAAAATTATAGGCAAAACGAATTCACTAAAACAAAGTACCCACTTCTTAGTACCACCAAGCTTTCATTAGCTTGATAACTAAGCAAAATCTAAGGCACCCAGATACAAATACTGAAATACCAGAGGGTCAAATAGGGCCATATACTGGGAATTTGAAGTCAGCAACACATTTTTGAAACTTATAACACTACTTCATTTTAGAAGGTGTTGACCAAAAAACGCACGTCAACAAATTCACCCGAAGTCGAATTTGGAAAAAAGTTATTCCATGGTCATACAAAGACACATCCGAGTGGGAGCCCGCAGGTGACGTCAGCAACGGTGTCCGGCGACACGTCATGGGTTGGGCGGCCCACCAATGAGCCCAACCACAGCGTGGCTGCGAGCCCGACCCCGAGCCCAAATTTTGGCGGGAAAGCATGCACGACAGCCATTGGAAAAATAACCATTTGCCCATACTTAGTGTTCCATTAGCAACAGAGGCGCCACGTGTCGAGTATTATCAATATGAGTCGTGTGGCAAAAACTTGGTTGACATGCACTCTTAGGAGGGGACATGTGTCCTTTTCAAATTATTTTACTAATTAGTGCAAAGGTGACTATTGAAAACCCACTTATTAGAGGGGTATAAAAAGCATCACTTAAGAAGAAAAGGACAGGAGAGAAAAAATAGAAAAAAGGACGGGAAATGTGAAATTGTAAGAAAGACCGACCTCAATAATCCGGCTCATTACGCTAAAAAGCGTAATTAGCCATAAATAAACGTTTCATTACGCATACTTATATTTCCACGTGTTTAGTCTTTTATGTATTTTGCTTGTCTGACCAAAACGCACGTCAACAAATTGGCCCAGAAGGAGGGGCCGTATTGGTCGGTCGAATTCGGGCTAAAACAAGTTAAGTGAAAACCATGTAAAGTTCAACATTTATCCTTTTCGTAATGTCGACAAAATGAGTCAACAATCGAAATGCTCATTTGATCAAGAGCAACACCCTAATAACCAAATGTCAAACCACTAATGGCAAAATATGCTCCAGACAAGCGGGGAGCACCATCTAATTGTATTTCCTTTCGCCAGGTAATTCTAACCCAACCTTTGTATGCAAATGAATCAACTCATTTATGAAACACTGCCACCACAAACTCCCAAGCACCTCCTCCACCCCTTATAAATACTCAACGGCTGAACCCCCTTTGAATATAAGCGTCAATCCCCAAGTCCCTCGTGCTCCTCGTAATGAAGCCTGTGAGACTCGGTTCTAACGTAACGAGCAAGGCGTGAGTCGTGTGATGGAAGGCCACGAAGATGATGAAGAGGGCATAGTGGTATAATGTACTCGGTAAACCTCTTGCTTCAAAAATATAGTAGCAAAATAAAAATGATAATTAATATATCTTGCGAAAGGTGAATGAATATATATAATTTTTAAAATAAAAGAAGAAGCCATCCATAATTTACAAATATAATAAATGAAAAAATAATCACTAGTCATCATCATCAAAATATCCCTATTGCCTGATCTGCTCCTTGTGTTATTAATGTTCATTTTTTTTTTTTGACAAGAGAAATAGTTTTATTAATTAATTCAAACTAGCAATACATCTATAGAAAATGTAGAAATAAATCTTTTAAAAACCATAAAAGATAAAGCTATGAAAAGATTCATAGCATTTGGGATAATAACAAAAATTGGCTTAAAGCCTACAATTTTGAAAAAACTATAATGTCTAAATTGTCTATGATTCCGGATCTACAACATTTGAAGACCTGATATGATCGAGAACTTGTTTGTTTGAGTTTGCCACTACATAAGCATGTTTTGTGACAACAATTTGTTTTCGCAAATACTTCAAATGTCGTTGCTAATAGTTATTTTGCGTCAACCAGCCGTCGCAAATCGGTGGATTATTGGTAATCCACAATTTGCGAAAAGTTTATTTGCGACGACATTGTCTCACAAAAGCCCTATGTATTTTCCTCACAAAACCTTTGAGTATTTGCAGCGACACTTGTTGTCACAAAAGTCCCCTTTTTAAATATTATTTTGTTTTCAATATGTAATCCCTTTTATGACCTTTATTCTCCCAAAAAATAATATCAACCCAAACACATAAAAATTATTTATCAACATAGTAATTAAATATCAAATTAACCATATGCATACACAAATTTGAGCCAAAACAAAATAAAACATGTATATATAACAAACGGAACATCCCAACTAAACCTAATCATCTAAAAAAATTACCCAACTAGCATAAAGAAGAGATCCACATGTTGTTTCCATTTGCGAAAGAAGATTGCTTTGAGCTATCGACATTTTAAGTTTGTTAACCTGCAAATAGAAGCAACTAATAAATCACCAGCATACCAAATATCCTAATATAGCTTTATCAAAATTTAAACATGAGCAACTTCAAGAACTAGAATAATACAAAAAGAAATAACCAAGTCCAACAGGAGAATACAGGTTAAAAAACACCTTCCTCCGTAAACACTTAGCAATTCGACAGCAGAGTATGAGGAAATTGCACTTTTGGTCCATAAGAAAATGGGTCTAGCACTTTTAGTCCCACAGTTTGCATTAATCCCACTTTTTAGTCACGGTGTGCGATTTGAATTGAGTTTGTTATCAACTAACAATTTTTCGCCTCTCAATTATCTTCATTTTAGACAAATGATAACAAGCGAAAAAAACAAATTGAACAATCATACTTAAACATTCTGTTATTCAATTTAGAAAATCCTATTAAAAGCTCTGTTCTGTGATCGAAACAGAAAGAGCAACATTGGCAAAACTTTGAGCAGACTTTTACAGAATATCGCCAACTATCATGATGCTAATGGAGTCTATTTGCAATTCTTCACAGTATATTTTTATTGTTGTCATGTTCCATGATGTGCATGTTGATTTTACAATATCAATCATGTAATGGGACATGACTAGAAAGAACTATCTCAACTCATCGCGTCTCATCGTAATTTCTATGCAAGTGGAAGACCTGAGTGACGATGTTTTTTAAATTTCATCTCATTTTCTCCTTCATATGCCAGAGGTTGGTCGGGAAGGCATCCGAGCGTAAAATTTTGCCACTTTGCTTTTTGTGAATTTGTAGTATTAACTTTAATTTTGACAATTAATTGACACTATAAGCTTCACACCACCAATCCCACATAGTAGGATAAGGTGCAGATTGATGATGAATGATGATATATATTTTCATAATTATGCATGACACTAGTTTCTTGTAATTGTATATTGAACTTTTGTAATTTCTTCATGATTATTATCATACTTACTATACTTGTATTTTACAAAAATACTGGCATGGCATTAGAAAAATGACAACAGAAGATATAAATGTTAAGGCGATAAATTTACTGATAACACTTTTTAAGTTATTTCCAAAGTTGAATCAGTAAGCATGAGCATGTATGAGCAGCTAAACACCTTTAACTAGATTCAGAATAAATGGAAAAATAAAATAAAATATTTATCAACTTGTATTTGTAAAAAATAAAAACTTAGATTTTAGTTCACTTAACCAGGACGTCACATATGCCAAAACAGCAATCACAATCATGTATATGAAATAACACTCACTGAATTTTATTCTTCTCCTTCATTGAAACTTCAGGTTTTAGATATGTTGTTCACACATCTCTTGTTATTTTAACTAACAGCACACGAAAAAAGAAGACACATATTTCATTTTTAGTCCTGCAGAAACCATAAAAAGTGAAATATTAAGTATTTGATATTATTATTATTTTCGTAAAGCTTCCCGTGAAGAGAACAAAAAAATCGCATCAATCTAAAGAGCTTTATGCCACACCTGTTAGTGTGAGCCAACTTGTTTTTCGACAACGAATCAACTGATTGCTAAAGAAACCTGGAAGAAGAGATGCAAAAATCACAGGAAGAACCAAACTTGAGAAATATAGATGATATCTAACAGTATATTATATGAAAATCAAACAAATATCAAACATGGGCCAACTTACCCCTGCTCTCATCACTCATCAAAAAAGTGCAGTAAATTAATTTTCCTTGCCTTGTCAAAGTAAACCGTTTAAGGCACATCATTATCTCGCGTTTTCCCAGTTGCGAATTTTGCTTCACATCCGAGCTAGCTGCTTTTTACAGCGAGAAATGATGTTGTTGCCTTGATTTATAACTTATATGCGAATAATCAGTTTTTACGTGCATGAAAAGGAGTAAGGGTATCTAGAAGCTGAGAATCACTTATTTTCAGAGTTTACAAACACTGTCCAAGTCTTAATTTCATTTGAATAACGTAATAAGCAATAGATATCTAATCTCCCATACTAAGATAAATTATCGGTATATGGGACAGTGGTAATATATATTGAAGTCAAGAAACAAAAAGATCAAGAGGAATTATTTTGGAAGAAATGCTAACTGCAATTCCCTTGAGATTGATTATCCTTTTCTTCTTGTTGAGTTGAATTATTAGCTTGGCAAGTTGAGGTACATAATGGCCTGATGCACAAAATTCAAAAAATGAAAGTGAAAAAGGGATTACAGATCCCATTTATAAACAATGCACACCTATCCTAAGCACCTCATATGATATTCAAGTATATCAGTAAGCAAAAAGATAAAGTTTATTTACAAAAATTACCCTTAAAGGTTTAGTCTAATTACAAAACAACCCAGCTATCTTTTAAAATTATAAATACCCCTTGATATTTGCTTCCGTTCTACAAATTGTAACAATAGGGGTACTTGTAATTTTGAAGATAATAATTTCTTATAATTAGACAAAAGATCAGGGGTAATTTTTAATTACAAAAATAATGTAGAAAGTACCTGCATAGCTTTCCCCAGTTATAAAAGAGACTAGTGTTCCTATACTGAGGAAATGTGTGGAACCATCTTTGTAAGAACTAAGATTGTCCTTGGCTAAAGAAAATTCACAATAAAACCCACTGTCAGAAATAACAGAGTGGCCCAAATCCATAACAAGAAACTAAAGCAGTTGAAAAATTAGAAACTCTATTATGATTTCTTGCCTGTTATCTCATCATTCTCTGTTTCAAAGGATGATGCCCCAGTTAAGAAAAAAACTTGTGTTGATATACCCCTTGGTTGCAATAACCTTGACAAACATAAATAGGCAAAAAAACCTCAAAAGGAAATTAAATCATTACAATTTCAGGGCCTGCAATGCAAAAATGTAGGATGCTAGGGGAATCAATGCATCAACACTTGCAGATATTGACAGTCCATCAACACAGCTCGATCATCTTCCTTGAGTGTTTCACTTTCTAGTTCAACCAAATTATTATTTGGTGACTGCTATCAGGAAAGCAAATCATATTGCATAATCAAATGTTGGAGACAAGAGCAAGCATGCAAAGAGTAGGCTACTTAGCTTAATGACAACATGTTTGGTGGTTTATATTAAAAACATAATTTGGTCATGTTCCATGATCTACATGTTGATTTTACAATATCAATCATGTAATGGAACATGACTAGAGCAACTATCTCAATTCATCGCCGTCTCATCGTATTTTCCATGCAAGTGGAAAAACCTATGGTGCTGATAGTTTAGAATTTAAATCTCACTTCTCAACCGTGCCAAGAGGATTCCAAATCGAGAGAGGCATCCGGTAAAACATTGCCACTTATTTTTGTGTAGAATTTTAGTATTAACTAATTTTAGACAATTATTGACACAATAAACTTACACACCACCCGACACATAGTGGGATAAGGTGCAATGATTGATGATATTGATGATGATATTAAAAACATAATTAAGAAATCAAACACCTACAAGACCATTGGTTTTTAATGCTAAGCATATCCAGTCACTAAATAATATATATAAGGATTCATGAAAAGCGGCAGCAAATAAGAATGTAGTGGATGTTCCCATCTGCAAGTAGAAATATAAATTTACTAGTAAGAAAGTGTTTTAGTCAGTAAATATTTGGCAAGACTCAACAAGCTAATGAAACGCAGCATTCTCTCTGTTGAGGCACAATATTCTAAAAAGACACAAAGTACACAAAATATTTTAGATTACCATGTTCCAGTTCAACAACATTAAACATTTTTATACATAACATAAATCATCTACTGATAAAAGAAAGAGCCAAATGTAGTTTCACATTAGCATAGCTTGGAATTATATGCCAAGAGAAACATATATGTGTGGATTATGGGCTTCCCTAGTTAAAAAACCAAAATTTAGCTAATTATGAATTTGTGGCCTCCATGTGCCAGGTTCAAGAAGCCTGTCACCATCTTGTGAGCTTCATAAACACATGTTACACAAAAAAAAAAAAAACATATCAGAGTCATCTGTAGGAGTTAAACCGATTAAACCTTAGATTTAGATAAGACCAATAGCACAACCAAGTTGACGAGGAGAATTGCAAGGAACACAAGTACACTCCAAAGCATCACTAGGAAGTCAATAATCTCTTCCAAAATCCTTGAATGCACCTTCCTTCATCTTAGTTTCTCATTTATCGACTCCTTGAGATTATCATCATCGTTATTTGCATCATCCTCGCCCTTCATCAGATGCCACTTTTCCAATCCTACGAATCAAATATAACAACAAAACTAAATTGGATTTCACCGCTCATGTGGCAATATATATACACAGTGTGTGTGTGTAGCGCTAATATAAACATTCAGAGAGATGCCCCAAATTCTTCTGGAAGCTCAAACTGATAGTTTTCAACAGGATCAAACCTCCTATTCTTCTTAGATTCCTCCTCTGGCATGCCTTCTTCATATTCAAAGTCATTGCCAACTGCATATCATCAAGTCAATCTCATCATCACCATAAGAAGGCTCTCCACGGTTCCAAAAGCTAAGCTCCCTCTGCCCAGATAATTTATTCATATGCACTCTAGGTTTGAAGATAATTTAGAACCTCAGAGGCGATTTTTGTAATTTATCCCCAAAATTATACACACCTCATGAGGTTTTTTTTTTTTTTTGTTGTGAAGTTTCACCAATTCCCTGAATTAGGGATGGCAAAATCCTGCAAGTCTCTATAAGCACTTCAGTTGTTCTTGAGCGCTCTGAAATTCAACCTCAGAATTCCAGTTGGTGCGATACTTTTGGTCTCATCCAAAATAAAGATCAATAATAGCTTCAACATCTTTAGTCTCCGCTCCGAAGATGCAATAAGAGCCAATAATAAGCTTGACATCTTCAGCACTCATTTCGAATACACCCCTCGGCACTAAAGGCTGAACCAGAATTCCTCCGCATAGCATTTTTCTTGAGCTAAACCTAATTTCCGGGGGGAAGGTGGTAGCAACCAGCGGGGAGAAGAAGTGATTATCAGGCGGGAGAAAAACAGGGGAGCGAGGAGAGTAAGATGAGAGAAGAGGTGGTAGCTGGCAGCCGCTGAGGCGGGAGAGGCGGCAACAAGCGATGAGCGTGGGAGGAGTGATGGCGGGGAGAAAAAAGCGAAAGAAAAATTAGGGCGTGGATGATACAATGTCGGGGAATTTTAGCGCTCTGGCAGCAATGTTTTAGTGACAAATTACTGCGCACCAGTTGTCAAGATTAGCAAATGTAAATACATATTTTTGTGGCAGCAAGGAGTTTTGCAAATATCTCCGTTGCAAAATCCATGTTTCTTATAGTGCACAACAAAAAACACTACAACAGGCTGGTAACAAACCAAGCAGCGCACCAGACAGCGAAATCACAAACAATAAAGGAATAAAGCTTATTTAGAAAAGGAAGGGAGAGAGAAGGAGAGAGAGAGAGAGAGAGAGAGAGAGAGAGAGAGAGAGGGGGCTAGAGTTTTGGGTGATGAGTATTAGTGTTTAAGTTTCAACATATTCCAATCTATTTTAAAATCTAAAAATGACCTAGAAATGTCATCTTTTTCAGTCATAAACTTTTCCAAGTAGCATCAACTTGCTGCTGCTGGGTTTGTTTATTTAGAAAATGCCGCCCAGATAACCTTTTTCCCTAATCATTATTGTAAGACTGGTAAACATATTGTAGATATATTTTTGTACCTGGTTCATATACAAGATTGTAACTTAATTCAATAAATTTCACTTGTGACCAAATATTAGTCAAAGTTGGCAAATTTTCACTTATCAATCAATCATACCTTGTTAAATTTCTATAAATCTAAAGAACTCAATCAACTCATAGGTATCAACATATACTTGTCTTTACAGAATGGAATTAACATGGCCCAAATCAAGAGCATTTCTGAATAATTACATTGCATGAAACTGCAATGACAAAAATATTTAAAAATAGCTAAATCCTGATCCCTTCTGCTTCACTTAGATATACTTGATCCCAGAGACAAAAAAATCTGCCAGAAGTACACAACGTAATTTTGTGCAGAATTCAATCAGCATTTCCGAATGGCAAAAAAACCTTGAGGGAAGAAGGGCGCATCTATATCCAGGGAAATTTAAAAGTGGCGGACTTGGGCTATGCTTGTCCTAAGTTCACATGACTCCTTTTTTTTCTCCTTATCCTCTCTCTGTATCTGGAAACATCACGTGTAAGATAAGTATCTATAGTCAGGTGGGGATGGCCGGTCTCTCGGCTTGGACCCGATTCTAGAGTGCAGAAACTGCATTGTCCATTCTCGTAAAAATAAGTCAAGAAGAACAACATAAGTAGGACCACGGCATTCAAATTCAACACCATATGAGGGCAATGAGAGCCTATACAGTCAGCGTACTCTCTCGATTACGTTTTGTAATGCTCCACAAGCGCGGGAAAAGTCAAACATAACTCCTCCTCAATCACAAAAAAACGGACAGACTGTGCATTTAGTATTCCTGGCACCATAGAAGTCATTACATTTTTCGCTTCAACCATTTGTCGATGATTCCAGATCAATAGCATACATTGATGAAGAACTTGGCGTGAATGCAATAAGCGGTTTCGATTAAAAAAGTAGACTTACCGATGAAAGTAAATGCGCGATCCAGAAGCGTACGATCATATTTGCTTGACCAAAGTGGTCATTCCAATACGTAGCGTATGCCCAGGGAGTTATTTCCATGATCAGTCATAAAGGATCCTGCAACTCAAATCATTTCACCAGAAATTTCATCAGAAGAGTTCACTGGTAATAAAGAAAAGAAAGTACCAACATTTTTTACCATCAGGGGTGGGAGTGGCATAAAGGTGTGTCGCCGGGAACACGGCATATCAGGGGCCTTACCCAGTTCCTTATCTCCAATGTTCTCAAATCAGGCTCCGGTTACGACGTCGTCGTCGTGTAAATACGATGACAAATCGATCGTATAGACTGACACAGGAGGGAACCATATTCTTATCAACAGAGTCAATCCTTATAAAAGTCGACCTAATATACAAAAAATCCATTGGTATCATAATGGTCGCGTTTAAATCGAACAGTAGAACACGGATGATTCATCGTCGACAAAACGTGAGTCTTGGAATTTAAATCTATAATGACTATACTGCTTAAAACATCATCTCATTCGTCCCACAGTTGCAGATAACGGCAACTTTACATGGAGGTAATGATATTATTTGGCCTTCGTATCAGGCTTATCATCAGCCTACAGTATGTGACGATGATAAAGGTGATAACAGTATAAGGGAATCCATGTGGGTAGATATGTTGAGATTTGATATTTTAGTGGCTATCTTTTGATATAAGATTAGAGAGAAGAAAGAATGAACAAAGCCCTAACCCCTAATTTCATTTGGTTGGGGTTTTAGTAGAGTGTCGTTTTGGGCCGCGAAATGGTATAGCCCTGAAAGTAATGAGTATAGATCGCGGTTATGATGGGATCGAAATTGGGTTGACCGGGAATAGCCTAAATTAAGCAGGTCAAAGGTTCGAGGTCGATTTATTATAAGCTACGTTTAAGCACAAATACAATAGTTTATTTTGATATTTTAAAATTAGATAAATAATTAATTATTAAAAAAAGACCTATTAGCCAAAACTTAAATTCTAAAATCTCATTAATGATATATATTATTATTATTTTATATATTTGCCCTCAAAATTTGATAATTATATTATATTATTTATGTAAATATATTATTTTCTATTTGAATTTTGTGATTATGAGTATTTTTATTAATTGAATGTTGTGTTTAAAGTGATTTATTTAAAAAAAAACTTATTTAGTTGATATTATCAAATGTAAATAAAAAATGATTTTATTTCTACAGGTTAAAATGGGTGATGCAGTTTTCATATGGAATAAATGAATTGAGTTGTTTTTAATGTGAATAATAAAACAATGCGTATCAGTTTAAGTTGATTGATTTTGACATGAACTTAAACTAGGACCCGTGAGCCGACTCGACCCAAATTAACTTTTGAGTTTTAAATCTTTCCCCCGGTAATTTATTGGGATAATTCTCCCAAAATAGGAAACTTGCGTCAAGTTTAGTCAAAAATTCAAATTTTATAATATAACTTTTAGCCACAAATTTTTTATCGGAGTTATATTTAGTCAGGTTTCTCGAGAATATTCAAATTTTGCCAATTTTGCTGATTGGAAGCAAATTATAATTGCGTCGGCATTCAAATTTGAGAAATTTCAATTGGTTTGGAAAATGACGAATGGAATCTTACTGTCAGTGGTGTTTTAAATACAAGTATTTTCTGCCGCGGATGATTTGCGTGAGAGTTCCCAGCATCGGCTCGAGTGGCGGAGGTGAATTGTGACCTCAAATACGATCGTGTATGGGTGATTGATGAAGGGAGATAGAGATATAGAAAGTGTATCTGATTCTGTGTGTCTCCTTAATTTAAGGCTTGATTTATCTTCCAGTGTTATTTCATCTTCTTGTTTCATTCATACGGTCGTATGTCAGCGAGATAAACATGAATCTTGATTATTTAATGTTTTTACACATGTTGTTTTATATGGATAAATGGAACAAAAATTAGAACATAATTTAGATCAAAAATCGAAACTCCGAGAAAGTAAATTGAGGAAAGCCGAGTCAAAGAAAAAATCATACTCCTTTAAAGTCATCTTTTTTTAAGCCCAAATAAAGAGTTCCCACAATTTTGGATTTTGGAAGTCAAAGTCAAGATTATGACGCCACGTCCATTTTTCGGTAAAGTTGGAATTTGAAAGTAAAGCTAAAATCGGGGAACCAATTGCTGATAAACTAAAAATATGGAAGACCAAAAATGGACACGTAAAATGAAGGTCGAAAGTGGAAGGGTAAAACTTGGGAAGGCCAATTTAGCATATGTGCCTAATTCTTTTCAGTGTATCTGTATGTGCCTAATTCTTTTAATTAAAGTTTTATAAAAACGAGAAATAGAGTGGCCAACAAACGAACATGCTAATTCACTGCAGTTGGGAAAACATTATTAGGCATTATTCATTAATGGCAGGTTTCAAGTTCTAAGTACCAATTAAAGGGCCAAACTTTTCAACAACAAAAGATGCGATTGAATAAGTTGAATAATTAAATAAACGGACATGGGGAAACATTTCATATTTGCTTTATTCAAAACTGTTAATCAATTTTCCTTTTTCGTAGAACAATAAATTTTAGACCCTTAATTGTATTTTTAAAGTTTCAGGAAGTACTCATTAGGGTGTTTTTAAAAACTTCTTTTTCTTTTCTAATTTAGTGGAGTATAAGTGAGAAAGTAAATGAGAACTAAAAATTTTAGTATTTTGAAAATAGAAGCATAGTTATTTATTGAAAATCAAAAACAAAAGTGTAATGAAAATTTACTTATTTTGTTTATAAGCGGAATAAAATCGAGGATACAAAAAATCAAAACACCAATCTTATTTTGATTAAATAGAAATAACATCAAAAGCATGAATTAGCATTTGCAAACACTACAAAGGTTTTTTCAACCAAAAACTAAAAAAGTACTTTTTAGTGATTGCAGACACTCTCATTAAATCTTTTTACTGAAAATTAGCCTGTTGATTACAATGACTATGAAGTCCAAGAGATGCAAAATTTTCTCATTCATTTTCCCTTTCTTGCATAAAATTAAGATATTTCAATACTAATGAAAAATTATAGGCAAACAGATTCACTAAAAATAAAGTACCACTTCTTATGCCACCAAGCTTTCATTAGCTTCATGGCTAAGCAAATTTCTAAGGCACCCAGATGCAATGCAGTGGGTCAAATGGCCATATACTGGGAATTTGGAGTCAACTGCACATTTTTGAAGTTAAAACAGTGGCCTTCGATTTAGAAGGCAAGTCAACATAACCTTTTAATCCGATGAGAATGAGACATCATGTAGTGGTCAGGGTCTATCTATCATATCGTATTAGCAGAAACCACAGGGAAATGAACCACGGCCCCGATAGTAAAAGCACAAGACATAATTGATTTGCCTAGCTCCTGAACACTCCTATCAAGAATAAACTAAATTACACATCAAACTTTCATCACAATAGCCTATTTCCAATAGTACAAGAATAAGAGTGCATTTGTTTACGTGTTTTTCATTTTTCACCAACTTCCTGAAAATGGGCTATTTCTTTCAGAGTAGTATCAGCTTAAAATCAATTGGTACATGTCTTCCCCACGTTCGTAAACTTCTTCGGTTCAAATCAACTCATCAAAATCTCAATTCATTTCCCTTCTTCCAGGAATATGTATTTCTCAGAGGATAAATCCATAAACCTAACCAACCAAATGGGGCCAATAGTTTGCAAAGCAAAGGCTTGAAATAAGAATGCAGACCATTCAGGAAATAAGAATACTGGCTACTAGTGACCTAAAGTTGCATATTCAAAACCACGGTGTAAAGTAGTTTCCCAAAAGCCAAACGCCAAATCGCAGATTCAGAAAACTATTTACATAAGTCCGTCACTAATTCTACCTAGCTCCAGTATTAGGCGGCTGATTAAGAACTCCAGCAAAATGGCTTCAATGCATGTGGCTCCAAACTTCTCCCCAGCTAACAGGGCTTTAACCAACACCAGAGCCACAGGGTCAAAGTTTTGAAGTGAACTATTAAAAAACAAATAAAGTACAATTTTATCTGATTCATTTCATTATCTGGACAGAGATTTTTGTCCATCCATCAATTTATTTCAATGTGACTAATTTTTCTAAGTTACAACTATAATGAGAGTAATTAATAAACGAACAAGAAAAGAACCACAAAAAGGAAGTAGACAAAAGTACTCTGTAATTGTAAATGTAGGGAAAGATAAAAACACTTATGCTTAAGTTATAAGTATCATAAAAATTAAATACTCAAGTCATATGAAAATCTTAAGAACAGAAACTAAATCAATTTCACCCCAAACCATGTTTATGCATTGAGAAACTACGTAGAGATCAATGCTATGACAGTCATGGAATTCTTGGGGTAGTGGAAGACTGGCTCATGGACAATACATATAATATCTAAGTTTTGAGGCATTGTATTATAATGATAAAAATTACAATGTTATATCAAGTGCAACAAAAAAAGAAGGCAGCCTATCTTGGTGTAATTATGAATCAAAGTATAAGGAAGAAAAATGAAAAATAACATGAATATGCATACTGGAAAAACCACAAGAAAACAAATGCCTATAGGCATAGAAAAGATGCACAAGTGAAAATCAGTAGAAGATACACCAAGGACCTCCACAGATCACCAGCAAGAAGACCCGATATAAGTCTCTTTAAAGGCCTCAGTTTTAATTCCAAGTATATCCTCCATCAATGTGAGTCGACTACGATCACTGGGCTCATGAATCTAGCCATACCTTGTTCAGTTCATCTTGAGATACTGACGATCTTCCTCAACCTCAGTTTTCTCTGCTTGATTTCACTCACCAGCGCCTGCACCTTCTTAAACTCATTGAACGCAGCAAAAAGCCGTCGTCGATCCCCAAGAGAAATATCATGGCCATCATTGCAAATAAAAGATAAAGGGTTCTTTTACCTGGAGAAATGACCCGCATACACAGGCACATCCTAATCCCATGACCACCAAGCTGATAGTGAATTATTAAAAATGACATCACGATTTTACGACAACAGTCATCAAGGCCCTTTTCATCGTAGTAAAGGCATTCCAGTCCACTTCTAGGTTTTCAATTTCTTTTCTGTGCTCCATGGTGACACAAGCAGCTGCAACATAAACCCTAATTTATTTTGGGAATCTAGAATACAGTGACACTAATATTATAATACAAACATGTATAAACAAAAATAAAAACTAGCCAAATTTGCGCCAATCTCCCTGTGGGTTGTTTTCCCTGAACAGTTACCAATTCCAGGTTTTATTTTTCTTTTTATTTTGTTTTGGTGTCAGTTCAGCCATATATTGCGAGTGAAATATTTACCAGGATTATCTCTCAGTCTATTTCCCATCACCACAAGAAAAAACAGCAAATGAAAATAAACTCAAAATCAGAGAAAACTAGCTTCGGTCCCCAAACCCCTACTTTTGTTCTGAAATTCAAAAACTGAAATGATGAAGGATGAGTGAAATCTTGCAGGTTGAGAGCGACATCTTACCGTCGCTATAAGCCGCCGCCGCCGCCGCTGCCGGAGAGTTCGAAGGTGGAGAAATTTTGGATTAGGGCGAGATTGGGCAGACATTGCTATTTGCTGCTACGTGGAACTAAAGTAGAAAAGATAATGTGAAAGTCAAATACCACTCTTTAAGTCTTTACTAATTACTGAGGTAAAGTAATTAAACAATTCATAAATTCAATAATATGTGTATATATATTTGCATCCCAATATATTTTAACACATAAGATTTTCAATTATTTCGAACTAAATTCATATAATCGAGGAGGCCATCCTTTAACTTTAGTAAAATTATTTGATTAGAACTTAGGTTTTCTGAATTTTGTAGTTTTAAATTGTTTAGAAAAGTTCGAATTGGAGGATGAGCTTTATAATATAATATAATTTTTAAGAATTACTATTTTATTTTCCCCCTTATTTATGAATTTTTAAATCAATTGATGTTTCAAATAATACATCTCTATCTAGTGTACATCACAATTCTTTGTCCCGTCGATTCTTATCATTCTCCACCACATTTAGAATAGGGTTTGAAGCGGTAGGCGAAAGGGGGCGAAATAAGCTCACTGCCTTCTTTTGAAGGATATTGTAGATACTAGTGCTTCTTAAAATCGATCGATGCGAAAAGCCGGGTATAATGTGGGAAATATAAGTTTATGGTGTTTACGATTTTGGGTTTGTTGGGTTGGCATAGATTGGATGTCTATCTAATTTATTATATATTAATAAAAATAGAAATATCACGAGATATAAATCTAGAACAAATTAATAACTTAAATTTTTGAAAAACTTTTTGTCTGGCATTTTCGTCTGTTTGTTTTTGATTAAATCTGCCCGGCCCAATATTTTGAGTCCCGCCAGGTTGGTGACTGGAAGCAATAGCGTATAATTGGCGAAGTGATTGAATCTTAGGATTAACTGAAATCTGAGACCAGCATTTGAGAGAGATTGAAGCTTGGCTCTTGTTTTATAGTCATTGCATAGGAGCCCAGCGTCGGAGGAAGCTATCTGCGTTGAAGCAGATGGAATTCCCGGTCAAGCGGTGTTAGTGTCATTCGCAGTATCGACACGCCCATGCCTAAATGCGTTCGGTGAGAATTTTGGCTTAGTCGTGTCGAGCGCCGTAATCACTAATCTAGTCCCATCACACATCCGTCAGGTGAGTCCATTGTTCCTCGGGAGCATAAGCTGGAGTCCCGACCTTGAATCATTTTCATGGTTCAAGCCTTGGGACATTTTACCATTGAGATGCAGGCGTGTCTGAGATCATGCAAAAATCGATATTAGCGTCAGTTTACTCGTCTTTCCCCGAGCTCAAATAAAGTACGCACCTTGAGTATTTAAAGGCGTCATGTATTGATTGATCGACGCTCGACAACATCAAGAGTCGATGCGAGTATGCCACTATCTTTCAAATAAGTAGGATCATCATTGGGCGTCTTTAAACATTGAATCGTATTCTACATAATTGTTGACATCGGATCACGATATCTTGGTATATCAATAGTGGCACAACCATCATTAGATCTCAGATTGTTTCCCGTCTCCCAGATCTTGCTATCACTCCGAGGAATTGGGCGAATCCGCGTAATCATCGCTGGCGTCGAGGCTTTGAAGAGCGTATTTTTAGTCGATCTCGATCTTGTACAATCTTTCCACAAATCACGATGCATTTTAAATGGCGATGAAGCTAAATCACCGTAGAACTTTCATCGGTATAACATGCTGATATCATGAAGTCAGAACACAAAATTTTCCCTCGAAAGGTTCGATTAGATTACGCTAGGTTGATTAATTTTAAAAAGACCTTTCAAAGTTTCATTGGCGGCGGCCGAGAAGCAATGCTTGTGCATCATTGAGGCTTGGCGTCCCGGATGATTAGTTTAGAGCGAATAATCGGCATTTCGGCAAAGGGAGTCCTGTTTGATATTGCAAGTTGACTCTTGATTTGGGTTTAAAGGAATAACAAAAGCGGGAATGGCGGTCCTTTACGGCAATAAGGGCTGGCTATTCACCGATACCACATTCAACGAATTTCTCCTTTTTCGATCTCAAAGGAGATAAAATCCGCAAAATGTTTTGCTGTTCGCCGTATCCAGTATACAAGAACATACCACTTTTATTTGATTCCACAGCTGTCTTGATTTTAGAGTAAATATTTTTGTTCTCAGTTAGATGGAAATGAGGTTAACATGCTCTAAAGGCGTGCGTCATCACTTGTAACTCGTCGTATATCGATCTGTTGGCTATTCGATGTTATCGGCTTCGGGAAAGGGCATTGTATCAAAATCACGTGAACTGCCACGAATTCTCGATATTATATTATTATTTCAATCTCAATAAAGCGAGATTTTTATCTACCGTTCTCTCAAATACCAATTACTGCAGAGAAATAATACGGCATTGAATAAATAATAAGATATATAAAATAATGAGAGAGGGCAAAAATGAGAGATTTAACATATAATAAGAATGCCATCATATTGGAAGACGTCGCCGTCTGAAGAATATCATCAAGATGTACGACAACTTTGTCACATCCATAAGTACGCATCGAGAGTTTGATGATACTTAGCGATCTGAAGGCAAGGACTCTGCGAAGCCCGATGTTAAGCCGGTGATTCGTCACATATTCACTATCATCATTCCTAACGGACGAGAAGCGTATGTGTCGCGTCCAGGAAAGCGTGTTGAGTACCATTGACCTTCTTATGGAAATCGTCTGACCGTAAGCCGGGGGTGATGTTGAAAATAGCAAATAAGTAATATCACGACCCATTACGGAAGAGCGAAAAATACTCGACTATTGATTTTCCCGTTTTCTTGGCATCCAGCCAGGTTCTTTCTTCCATGTGAATTTTGTTGGGGCTTGACATGCGGGTTAGCTCGCGGGCTTGAGATATCTTTGTTGCTTCCATCCCAGTACTAAAGCATTACTCTCCCGCTGAGATCTTTACTAAGCCATCATCTATTACTCGTTATCAAGAAATAACTCTCTGCTCATTCGGAAGATGGAATTTGAGTCGATTATTAATAAAGGATATTTATCTTTGAATCTTAAACCCCAATGCTTTTCATGACCACTTTGGCCTGATATCCACTCTGATCATAATACATTACTCAAGCATTATTGCGGTTCTCCTGGTACATAAGTCGTGGTGCTTGTATAAAATAGCGATGTCACGATCATTTTCCTTTGTTGACATCTTGAATAGGTACTTAAAAAATTAATCTTTTTAGTTCGCATTCCACATTTTATATGAGCTCCATTATTTGAGTGATAGCGATTGAGGCCTGACATACCATGGTTATCCGGTGAGACACCATTTTTTCAACTCTCTTGCATCATTCCTCGTACATATGGATAACCTTTTTCATCAATAGTAATCACATCCACATAGGATTTTTGGGAAAATGTTTAGGTCTGACCACTTCGGCCCGTCGCAGGAGTTTTTCTGACATCACCATGGCCATGAGATCGCCATGATCCTTTACTACGGCCTAATAGCATGGATCGATTATCTGCATCGAGTAGTCGGATGATATAATTCGATTGATATAATACTATGATTGGATGTCTATCTTATCCATCACTTAAACAACAATATATACATGAAGCGATATTTGCGCTTTTGAGGAATTCTATAAATATAGATATTTGCCAATATAATAATAAAAATAATAATAAGAATTTGAGAAAATAAACTAGTAAATGAATGTGCTATATTTGTACAAAATATATTAAAAATATACAAATGTTCAACTGCGTTCTTTTGAATAATTTATTTTGCTGATCTTTGTCCGAAGAATCGCTTTAGTTTTAGAATTTCTGCAGGACAATATTAGGCGATCTCGATTTAGATTATTTTTAGGAAAGCGAATGATCTGCGGCATTTTGGATTGCGAAGTAAATGTTATAAACAAATTAAGGTAACGTCCAGCGACATATAGCCATTAAATCTTATAATTTTATATAAATATATCAGCGCTCAGGTGAAACTTGAAGAGTAATATGATCCGTTACCACAAATACTGGATCGATGTCACATGTAATGACATCAGCAATCAACACCTTATATATTTAATACGGCTTTTGTAAGTCAGCGGCTACAATAATCTAGAGAGAGGTGATAGATTATCTCGGTTTTCAGATTTTGCCCTCTTTTGAATAATCAAACCAAAGGCGAAGTGCCGTCTGAAAATAAAACCTTTCGTTGATTTAAAGTTGACCAACAAGGCTAATCCTCTGCCACCCAAATTATGTCAGGATGGATTTCAAAAGAAAAAGATTTTATTAATTTGAAAATTAATACAGCACGTTTGAGGATTACCATGACCTCTTTTCCCCGTAAGAGGATTACACATCCTCTTTACACACTTTGGGATTGCAGCCTGCTGACACGTGCAGAATTACACAGCGCCCGAGAACCACACTGTCGCTAAGATCACCCCGAGTGTATTCTTACAGAATACTAGCGAGGATGTCTTGTGTTGAATGATGTAAAAATCGAGGGTTCACAATTTCGATAATGATTGATCTGATATGGTGAATGTAATCAATTGAAAGCCTAGACCTCAAATAAGGTACAAGTGTGAAAGTGCTTAGGCTAATATCTGAATGAGATATATGAAGTGTATGCTTTCAATTACTCTTTTTGCCCTTGTATATTGTGTATTATATCTTGTTGTCCAGATGGGAGCCATCTATTTATAGGAAGTCTGCTTTGATTTCGGACATTGGCTCCTCGTAGGGTGATTGCTCAAAGAAACCGTTTAAAATCATCGATATCATTTATTGAAATCAATCCCACAAAGAAATAGGGGAAAAGGCCTTAATACGAAAATCGACAATGGATAGTTTCTTGATAAGCAGAGTTCGGCCAGTCGCGGAGATAAGATTGAAATTGTGCGGAATTTTTACGAGGGGGCCGGTCGAAGGAGTCACGGCCATTGCCCGTAGTCGTTTCCAGTTGCCGCCGGCGTTTTTATGAAGCGGTAAGTGCGGAACAAAAATCCCGAGCTGTAGAATTCGGGGTGGCGGCGGTGGGTCGACCGCGATGCGCCCATGCTGGTCGCCCGGTGGTCTGCCGTTTTCTTACGTCTCATTTGTTTCAGCTCAGCTCAGGTCAGGGTTGCCTATGGGGGCGCAGGAGTCGAAACTGAAACAAATGTATTTGTCCGATGTTTTATAGAAAATAAGCAAAAGAAATACTTGAAAAATGGTAAAAACATTTTAAATTGATGGAAATATTAATTAGATGCAGCATTTAGGGACATAGTTTTGGTTGAAAACATATTTTAACAAAATCGAACATAATCCCATCAAAATCATGATAAAAACATTTTATCTAACAAACTAAAAAACCATGGTATGATTACAAATGACAATTTTCTTGAGGGCCGATTTTAAAACGAATGATTTTCCGGTTTTGTAGTGAACTATCCGATTTAAAACATTTTACAAAGCTCATATCGACAAGCACATTAATAAGAAATATTGCATAAGGCTGAAACCTGACTTTTTAGAATAAGCAACGCTCCTTTGACTTAAGCTCCTATCACAAATCACTAATTATCCATTACGAATAAGTTCATCAAAGCAGCAATTGGGGTAAATAAATCTGACTTTAAAACTTGTAAACTTGCAGGCCATAAACTTATAACTTTATTTGAGCTTTTTATTATTAACAGGGCTAGCAAGGCCATTTCACGTATTTCTCACTTTTTGGAATCATCAAAAGAATGTTAGGATGTAAAAACATCATACAATATATCAAAGTGCGCGAAGGACAGTTTATCAGCCATTAGGAGATGAGCATAATCAAAGAAAAATAGGAGAAATGTATCATTTGATATCCATAAGTTCGTTTAAGAGTCGAGACACTTGATCGTGGTATATAAAACTTTTGGAGGCGAGAGAATCATGCCAAAGTTGAAATTTTCATTGAGGCGTTTCGCCAGACACATTGTGGGGCGTGAAAAATAAGAGTTATATATAGCCTTGGGAAATGATCGAAGCGAAAAATTGCATCAGCGATTCATCAAACATCATCACGAACATAATAACTAAGCTCATCAAGATGTAAGCAAAAAATATCAAATGTCTGGCCGTAGGCTAGGTTGACCCGATTTGAGCAAAGTAAGAAATTCTTACCATTTGATCGGAAAGGATGAGCAATGATGATGATAAACATATATAAAGTCAAGAGATGAATTAGATGCATGAGGAAGTGGTTTTTGGTAAATTGTATGCATTTGTAGGGGGCGAAAATGGCAAAAAAAGTAGAAATAACAAATCTTTGAAGGCGAAGCGAACTTAAACCAAAATTTGGCTAGAAGCGTGGCGTCGCGTTGGCGTCAGTTGCCCTCGACCTCTTACGATTGTTTGATTTGTCAAATTTTTTCAAAATCCAATTTTCAGCAAAAAATCGAAATTTTATTTAAATTTAAACATGCAAAATGCAAGCAGGCCTCCATTCAATATTAGCCCATACTACTTCAAGGCTCGTATTGTGCCAAAGTATAGGAAGTTGGCGGTTTTTAAAATGTCTGGCTAATTGAGTCTTCGAAGATGGCACAAGCGATATCTGATTTTTCGTTTTGAAACGATCCACTTAAGAAAATGTTGCTGAATCTCGATATGTTTAGTGCAGTTATGATAGACAGTTTTGGCTTGATATTTATAAGCGGATATATTATCACCAAAAGATGATCGTTTTCAAAAAGAACATTTATAATCCGCTAAGGTTTTGTTGCGACAGAAAGTTCGTTACAACCAAAATCACGTGGAAATATGATAAGGCAGTAGTTGAAAGAAACACGATTTTGTGTACGAAACCATGGGGAGCTAGTGATCTTCAAAAATTGACAGCAATCCGATGCCTTCGATCATCAATATTAGCATGGTCCAGAATCTTTATGGCACAAGAAAGGTACATTCTTTGGATAAAATAAACCGTAGTGAATAGTGGCATAAATATGAAAAGTAGTTAGCAGCTCGTATGGTCTTTTGGATTGCTTTGAAAGCGAGCACATAGGCATCGACATGAAGAATATCCCAGGTCTACTAGCGGTTAAATAAAATCAAACTACCAATCATACCACCGATCGCGGATTCATCAGCCGTCTTTTTAAATAACTTTGTCGATTTTGGCATTGGTTGCCATAAGTCGAGCGATTCTTCATCTTCAATCTTAGAACTTATTTCGGATTAACGTATACGATTCTGAAGCTCTCATCATACTGGCATTGCTTAATTTGAGAATCAGGAAGAAATTTGGCTCCCGTCATACTTCGTCTCAATTCACGCACGTTAACGGAAATTTGCGCCTGAAAAAGAACCATTAGTAGCACCAAAGATAATATCATCAACATAAATTTGCTAAGTAAACAATCGCCTTTTCAAAAACAAAGGTGTAATTATCCTTTACCCTCTTGTAAAACCATTTTTGCAAAGAAAAGAGCTAAGTCCCCATCATACCGCATGCGAGAGTCTTTGTTTTAAACATCCTGGCTTTTTAAGTTTAAACCGCGTCATTAGGCCTAGAAAAATTTTCAAACCGGGAAGTTGTTTACATGAACCTTTGGATAAAACCATTTAAGAAGCGGATTTAACATCCATTTGGTAAAGTTTGAAATGTTTAAAAACGAAATAGGCAAAGTAAAAATCACGAATAGCTAACGTGCTTCACGGTGCAAAGAAGTTTCATCATGGTCAATGCATACTACTTGACAATACCGCGAAATTTACTTAACGCACCTTGTGGCGAAACGATGTTGCCCCTTGATCATCAAGTTTGTTCAGGAAAACCCGCATTTTGTGCGATAATGGTTTGAGAAAGGAATGATGCGATTCAATACATCATTTCTTTCAAATTGATTCAACTCCTCTTCTGCGTCTCTAAGCCGATCCCTCAAATCTCGGTAGCTTAACAGCATTTTAGGCTCTTTTTGAAATAAGTTTCTAAACAAAGAAGTTTCTTGAGTCGATACTTTATCAGGGATCACGATAATAAGATCTTTTGGGTGATCTCCGCTAAGATTCAATGTAGGAAGATCAGAGATATCCTCTGTCTTCTTGAGGACCATTTGAAATTGAATGATTTGATCATTTGATGTAGACGGTTTGATTATCAATTTGAACAATTTGTTCAATAATATCTTATCATCAACTTTTTCGTCGGCTAGAGTTCTTTTTGGCTCGAAACTGCATTGATTTAACGTGGATGGATTCTTCAACAACTCACTAATAGTCTTATTGTAAACCCGATATGCTTTGCTTTTTGTTGAATATCCCATAAATATCCATAATACGATCCTTAGGATCAAGTTTGTCCAATTGATCCTTGGTATTGAAATAAAGCATTTACAACCAAATATTTTGAAATAAGCTAATATTTGGAGTTACTCCCAGCTCATATGGAGTTTTATTCATTTTAGAATGAATATCACTTCGGTTGACAGCATAGCAAAAGCGATGCTTACATTATTTGAATACTTTGGAAGTGAAAAAATTCGTGAGCAGCGGGCCAGGCTGCGTTCTTACGCCAATGTTCGATTTTTCAGTTAATTTCCGTTTTGTTGGTGTCCTTGGAGCGAAATTATGAAACATATCGGTTTGCTAAAATACTCACAAATTCACTTAGTCAAATTCTCACCTCGATTTAGCCGGATAGACTTGATAGTATCTTCTTTAATTCTCAATAAATTACACCACTGACTTAACAAACTCATTAGCGGCCTCGTTTTATTGGTAGAAAAAGAGCCCAAGTATATCTCGAATAATCATCGGCTATAACAAAGAAAGTGTAATGTTTTCCCATGTTAGTCGTGCCAATATCCGTACAAATGAGGTGAAGCATTTGTAAGGGGTTTGGTTGTCAAATTTCATTTTGGTAAACCTACTTAACTAATTTGTTCTTTTGACAAGAGGTGTCACATAAGCCAAGATTTTCAAAATTGATTTGGGTAGTCCTTTCACGTGTTGGTTTTGTAAATATTTTCAAATTCTTGTATCGACATGTCGATGCTTTGTCACCGTAAACTAGTTAAATCGTGTGGCGACTAAACAAGAAAAACATTTGACTAGCAAATCACTTGTACAAATTTTGTAAAGATTACTTTTCTATTTACTTCACAAATAATTTCCACCATTTTTTAAGAATAAAGGCGTTTTCTAACTGCAAAAGGAAACATCATATTGCAGAATCCTGAAAGTTGGCTAACAACATCAAATTAAACTTGACCCTTGTTAATAGAACGTACTAAGAGAAAGAAAGAGTTATCAATTTCTCCATTTCGAATTTTCGCTGCCCGTTCTTAGAACATGACCATACCACTAACTGGAGCTTGATGTTGGTAGTTCTCTCTAAATTAAATATAGGCGTGAACATCACATTGTCCCACAGGCATTTGAATGCTTACCACGTTGTGGTTATGGCCCCATGTCACAAAATTCATATAGTGCCTATAATTTTGGGGTCCATGGGGTTAGTCTTGAGACATTTGGTCTGCTCGAACATGTCTTGGCCTATTTCCTCAATTTGCAATTGTGTATAATGTCATTTACCCTATGATAAAAACATGTAGGAGTATTATAATTATTAACCACGTACAAAAAGTGGGACATGGTTATTTTTTCTTAAAAACGCTAAGAAATGGCTTATAACCAAGTCCCGGTTGGAATGCTCACCTCTTTATTGCATCTGAAATTTTGTGACTTTATCGTGCTTATGTTGAAGCGATGCCGTCATTTTCAAACATTGATATCTTTTGCTTGAGCAATTCGCACTTCCGGTTTCAAGAGAATGTAGATTACAATGGGAAGTAAAACATAGGCTTTGTCACGAGATTCATAAGATGTAAATAATTTTTCCGCACCAACGCCCAATCTCATATACTCCTTTTTCAAATTTTGTGTATTTATGATTAAATTTTAGAAGCTTCGATTTGCAGATGCATCAAAATCACATTGCAAGTCATCAGCTATGGAGGAAGTAGAAAAATTTGAGTGTACCTCATTGTTTTTCATCGTCTATAGCCATGAGACAAGTGTTGGTTCTCACCATAAATCCAGTTGTTTAATTAGTTAAATCCCATTATTTTGACTTCCGCATTTAGAGCATACTTTTTGTAAAGAAAGAGCTTAAGCACTAGCACTGCTCATAACCCGTGACGTCGTCAGCTTGATAAATGCGTTAAATCCATCTCTTGGTTTCTTAGCCTTTTTTATTCTAAATTTTAAATTTCGAACAAATGCGGCCCGTCTCTCATCATCATCCATCATTATCATAGTATGCATTATTAGAAGAAGAAGCAAGACGGCAGGAATAATTTGCATAGATTGATTTGTGGATGGTTTGATTTTTCCTCTCGCCAGAGATAGACCGTAGATGGTAGGTTTCGATAAGCTCATCAGGCGGGTGTCTCAAGGTTACATACCTCAAATGATTGCGAATTCTTTTGGACCATGGCGGAAGTGCATTTAGTATAGTCACCTTGTCTTCTTGATGACTTTGCGAGGGCCACTGAAGATTGTCAATGACCAGCCGGCCTTTCCACCATTTTGGAGATGTTTCGCCCGTCCTTGTATTAAAGTTTGAAGTCTTCTTCGTGTAAGTCTTTTTCTTGCTTGCTTGACTTTCTTAGTCCACTTCATGGTGTCTCCAATTTTCCCAAACCTCGTGTGCGTGCCCATGCCTCTTATGCGATTGTACTTTCCGGTGGCGGTAAGAAACAATGCGAAAATATTTAAGAACTACCGTTTGAAAAAACGCATGGATTTTTCATCAAGAACTCGCGAAGGTTTAGGAGCGAGTGCCATCCACTCGCGTTCTTTGTTGGTTGATCAACTCCTTCAATGACCACATTCCCGAATGTCCCGAACCGCCTGAGCGAAAGCTGACCATACGATGCTTTCCAAAATCGTAGTTGTTGGCGTCGAATAGTGGTGGCTTATTAGTAGGCGCGGTGGTGGGGGTAGAGCATCATTGTAGCCATGGATACTCCTCTTTGCAGAGCGAGCTAGCCCAAAGAAGTTTGGCTTTTGATACCAACATGCAGTCAATGACTCTGATAATCTGGGGGTGAATAGATTATCTCGGTTTTTTGATTTTTGCCCTGCTGAATAATCAAACAAAAGAGCGAGGAATGTAAATCACGAGGAAATAAAAATATCTTCGTTGATTTAAAGAGGTTCAACCCCTAGGGCTAATCCTCTACCACCCGAGTGCTATCGGGATGGATTTCAAAAAGAAAAAAGATTTTATTGAATTTTAAAAATTAATACAACACCCGAGGATTACCGCGACCACTCTTTCACCGGCGAGGATTACCCACGATCCTCTTACACCACACTTGAGAGTTACCACAACCTCTTTACAACACCTTTGAAGATTACACAACCTTCAAGCACCTATCACTAGATCACCCAAGTGTATTCTTACCCGCGAGAATGCCTTTGAGGATGTCTTTGTGTTGAATGATGACCCGAAATCAAGATTTTAACCAATAATGATTGATACAAGTATAGTACAAGTGTAATCAAATTGGCTGAACCTCAAATAGAAAGTGCAAGTAAGAAAGTGCTTGGCTAATACAACAAGATATATGAAAGTGTATGCTCAATTATTCTTTCTTGTATATTGTGTTATATCTTGTTGTAGATGAAGCCTATTTACATAGGAAGGTCTTGGCTTTGATTTCCGGACATTGGCTTTCCTCCTTTGGGGAGTGATTTCTTGCAAAGAAACCATTTAAAATCATGTTGATATAGTTGTTAGAAATCAATCCCACAAAATAAGAAAAGGCAGCCACGAGAAATCACAGCGGATAGTTCTTTGATAGCGAAGTTGGCCGGTGTAGAATAAGATTGAAATTGAATGCCCGAATTTTACGGAGGACACGGTGAAGGGGAGTGGAGCAGTGTCACTAAACCAGCAACCGATTGCCACTTGACATTTTTAGCAAACAGTAAGGCGAAAATCGACTTGCAGTGCAATTAGCCCGTAAATTAAGCCGGTGGAAACCCTGCCGTGCATACCTGGTACGGCCGTGCCTTCACTACTGTTTTTCTTAAATGCATTTTTGTTGACTCAACTTCCCGGTGCAGGTTGCCACATGGGTAATAATTAAATCTGAAACAAATGTGTTGTCGTGTTTTTATAGAAAATAGCTTGAAAATACTCAGAAAAATAGTAAAAACATTTTAAGTTGATGCGAATATTTAGACAACATTTAGGGACATAGTTTTGGTTACAAGCATATTTTAACAAATCAGTTCACCAATCATCAAAATCATGATAAAACATTTATCTAACAGCTTTTAGGATTGACGGATATATTTTCAATCGGCGGACTATTTTTACCCGTTGTGTATGCGTCGACAACAAATACCAAGAGCAATCTCTGAGAAGACAAAATAATGTAGATTCATGCTCTGCAATGGTATGTCACATGTAAGTATTCAACACTAATTATTCTTGTACCGTCTTATTAGTCTTATTTATTGAAAATGATATATCTTCTCTAAAAAACCAAAATATCATTAAATACGGTAATAATAATGGATATTGTAAGGCCAAATAGAGCGTATTCATTTACTCCCGTTGCAAATCGATCTTGTTTCAGCAATGATATCCGTCGCACAAGCGTGATCGAAATCACGACAATCAGCGGCCCGACAACGCGTTGGCGTATTATATCTCCTAGCATGTTCTCGTACACCAGTGCGTAATTTTACGCCGAATATCCATGTTCTCGGATCTTCTTTGCCATTGAAAGATTTTACCAGCGATGTTCTCGTCGACATTCATATTTCCAATTGAGACGCGATAACCGTGCAATTTATTAGTATCTCAAGCACACTACCAAATTAAACATTATTTTTATAAAAATAAATAAGTGCGTTTAACAATTTGAAACGATATAATAATAAAAGAGACACAAAATAATAAAAAAAAATACAAACCTCACGAGGAATTCAACTATGACTTATTTCATTCTCAGTATCGTATATGTATAGTTGAGCGAATTTGAGGGTCGATCCATCTGAGGCAACAAACTTCAATTGGGTGGTAATTTTAGTAGTACATTCGGCTTAGGAGGACCTCGAAGCCTTTGTTTACATCTGTGTCAATCTTTCCTCCCAGCAGATGTAAACAAAACATATTGTTATAAGATCGTATATTCTCTTGAAAGTGTTTGCTTTTATATCCATTCCAAACAATAGTCAACTAAGAACACTTGGTGGCAGTTTTGATTGGCGAGAGTTGAATATTTCCGTAGCGTACAACACAAAAAGAGTGTGAGGCTTTGATTTTGGATA